>JAVGVS010000213.1:0-617344 GCA_032718565.1 Distichodus sexfasciatus | reverse complement strand
CTCATTGACTCATCATGACCTTACTGCAATGTTCCACAGGACATCTCTCCCTCCCTTGTGTCCATGGCATCCTGAAAGGAGGACCCAGCTGTCCGGCCAGCGGTGTGGACATGAGTGGTCAGGTAGGACATCACCTCACCCATTCACCAATCTCACTTGAGTCGCTCTCTTCACATTTAAACCTTATTTTACAGTCTGGATTAGTGGTTTTGAACATGGGTTGAAGTGTTCAGAGATATTTACTGGCCGCAAGACACTAGTCAAATTTATTTATGGTCTGTTTGTAGTAAAATAGTTTATAAACTGTGCACTATTAATAATATTTTACATATTATATAAATATTAAATAATTTAAAAATATATATACTGTATATTTTTTGATTATATGCTCACATAAACACATAATAATATAATAATTATATTAAGAACAATCTTTGAAAAACTATTTAATTTTGGACAATGTAAACCACCATACCACAAACACCCACATTCATAAAACACAGAAAATAACTCTTTAAATGTATATTGATTTAAATGTATATTGATGTGGACAAAGACCTAAAACTGATAGTAAGAGCAGGTACTATAGCAGAAACTGCTGCAAGAATTACAACGTTTCTGTCTCAGTGCAGTTCATGAACCGTACTTCAGACTGACTTACAGCGGTTTAATTATACCAGACACAGACCTTCGCAACATTTTTTGGAGAGTGGTCCCCGTCTCTTCTGTGCTATGTTGAGTTTTCGAGCCTCGCTTTCTTTTCTCTGTGGCATGGTGGAGATCGAAACGTAATACCTGTGTATATACAATTTAGTTCGCTGGAGGTTTTCACATGGAAATTGCCGGATTCCCTGAGGTGTGAATCAATTTGAGTTGGAGGTGGAGGCTTCTCACCCCGGCCAAGGTCACGGGACCGGGCCAAATGCGGCTACGTCAGTGCCTCCTCCGGGAGGCGGTGCTTAGGGTCGAGGAGTTCTCATTGGATAACGTGCTGGTGATCTGAGCGAATCGGTGTCGTGCCACAAAGTGGCAGATCCCGAGATGCAGGCCTGTTGATCATTCTCAGCTGCACTGAGGTCCAGGCAGGTCCCGCCTCGTTTGGGTGATTTTCATCCACTTAAATTGGTCCAGAGCTGAAATCTCCTGCATATTGATCCCATTTAACACCAAGAACCTCATATACTTCTAATTTAGGCCTGCTGTGTCCTTCAGGGTTTTTTCACCCCAGTCCTGACTAGAGAAACAGAAAAATCACCTACACACACTCACACACACTTGGAATGCATATTAACTTCATAAACATGTATTTATGGCTTCAAATTTTATTGAGATTTTTGTAAAATCTCTTTTGTAATTACCTTTAAAAAACTATAATTAATGCATATTTAAATATATGTATAATCTTAACCACGGCAATAATGTACATTTTTGGTTCTTTTTTATTGATTTTTAGGGTAATTTAAATGTGAATTTTAGGAAAATCAAAATGTGATCTTTATAAACTCTCAACATCCGAAACTTATTTACTATTTTGTTTTATAGTGCAATTTTTGTGCCTTCTAAACACTTTTATCTGTACTTCATGAACTTTTTTCACGCCCGTTAATGCTGTAGAGAGAAGAGATCTCAACTTTTATCAAAGTTCTTTCTTTTCTGTTTCAAGTCATTTTTTCTAAACTGGAAGAAAAGACCCAAAGCTACTGTGGTATGAGTGCAGTCGCACAGCCACAGTCCAGCGAGGGCTCAAAGCTTCTAGAGTCCCTGTGTGGACGTCCAGCAGTGAGTCGGTGTGTCAGTCACTCAGGGAGTTGCACAGCTTCCTGTTTTGGCAGTATGTGGTTACACATCCTGGCAAGGGACCCGCTGTCAGCCACAGGACCTTTGGCAGGCGGGCCGTCTCTCACACACACACGTACATATGCTCTCCCTCTCTCCCACTGGGATCTCCTGACTCGCAGGCATGTTACTCAGCAGCGGAGGTGCTGCACTAATTCCTGTTCTATTTCACACCTGCAAAGCACTGTCACAACTCGCTGCCTGCACACACGAGAGCTCTGCCGTCTCCATCAGGCCAGGACGGGGGACAGATGACAGATACCAGAAGTCCTGCTGACATGAGTGAAATTATCATTTTGTCAGAACTGTATATACAGTACGCTACTTTGCATGAAGATCTGGAATTTAAAAAATGGCAATTTGGCAATGAATTCTTTAAAAGACTGGATTTTAAACAGATTCAAAAGAGGCACATTTTTGCAGTGATTGCAGGTAAACAAACTCTGAGCATCTTTTTTAAATAAAGTTAATTTTATTCTGAAGGTTCAGTCCCACACTCTTGCACGCCAGTCATCAGCACCAGTTTTGCGGCCTTGAACTTTGTCACTTCTATCCAGAATCGACCCAGTGGGGTTAAAAGATGCAGTTTAGGAAGACCCATCATCATTTTTTAAGCTATGCAGGCTTAGTTCCTTCACAGATCATCTTTCTTTTTTAAAAAGTCAGAATATTGCTTTTTATATAGCTTTTTAAAAAATTATCATTTTTCAAAAATGTCACAACACTTTTTTATTTCATTCTTTACCAACTTTATTTTTAGTTGTTCTGGGGCTGGTGTTAGTTCTCATATTGCAGGATTTGCTTCTTATTTAGCTCGTCATAAAGTTCATTCGGGGAAATCATTACGACTGACACAGAGCTGACATCCTGTGATTCATCCCCACAAAAGCTCTTAAAACCAACTTAAACAAAGATTTCAAAGAGTTCGACTTTGAACATCATTTTTTAAAGCCCAAGTGTGACTTTACAACTTTTTTCCGAGTCTTTTTGAAGTCGCCTCTATTGTCATGTCTTAAACAATTCACATTGAATCTCAGCGCGGGTGGCTGTCTGCTGTGGCGGGGACGCGTCTCGCTGTCCGGCACGGTGCTGTTAATGTGCCATCGCGGCGGCTCACATCCTCGTTAGATGCGGCTGCTGATGTTATTTCCTTGGGCTGGGGGCAGCGCAGGCAGGACACTTGCTCCTACTAATCTTTCAGCAATGAGAGGAAGGAGAGCCAAGTGGCGCTGCGCTTATGTCACGCCGCCCCCAGCCACCTGAGTCCATATGACTAAAACCGTGGCAGGAAAACGGCCAGACCACCAGCGCGGTCCACTTCTCGGTAACGCTGACCACCGGCCAGACGGCATGGGATGGGATTTTGCTGGGCTTTTGGGTGCCATGTTGTTGTTGTAGTTTTTTTAAACGTTTTTATCCATATGAGGTCACTGTTGTGGGTCTGTTTGCTTGCCTCTTGAATATTTTATCGATGATTATCACATTTACAGCACATTTACCACATCTGTTCTTTAATCTGTAAAACTAGACTTAAAATCAACAACCAGTTAAATTAAACCAATTAAAACCAAGTTACACAGTTTAACAAAACCTGTTAGAGAAAAATGGAAGTTTTTGTGCACAGACAAAAAACATACATGTTAGCGGGTTAGTGTTTTTATTTGTTTATTTATTTTAAATATTAACTATTTATTAAGTGTTGGTGATTGCTATAAACTATTACTTTCCTCCTCACATTCATTTTAATAATGTAAAAATCATATTTATTATTTAACGTAATTATAACCACTGATGGGATTAACGACTTTACAAATAAACGGTGTTACTAACTGCGTTATTTTTTTCAGTAACGGGTAATCTATTTAATTACTTTTTTCATCATTACAACGCCATTACCTTACTGAGAAAAAAATGCAGGGCGTTACTATACTTAAGATCATTAAAGCTGTGTTCATCCGGCCAAGTTTTTAAATCTTTTATAACCAAATAAGTGATGATGATTGGCAGAGTAAAATTTCATGGTAAGCCAATCAGAGGCAGAGTTAGGCGGTCGTTCACACACAAACACACACAACTAACCAAGAGAAGCAGCAATGGCAGGAGTAGAGAATTCAAAAGCAATGTTTTAAAACTGGAAGTACAGACAACACTGTTCCCCTCACCCAGATAACAGCCAAGAATGTACATGTGAAATGTGGATTATGCCCAGAAAGAATGATTTTTGTGCACGTCGGTTGTAAACTGTTCTAATCTCATAAAGCACCTCTCATTGGAGGAGGATCCAAATTTTTTTTGACATATTTGAACACTTACAAAAATATAACACAATAGTTTCTTTTCCTGGTAATTAGTTACTTTTATAATGCTGTAACTCATTTACTAACTAGTTACTTTTTGGCAGAAGTAACTAGTTAACTCATTTTTTTTTTCAAAGTAACGTCGCCAACACTAATTATAACAGCATAATAATGATTTAATATGTAATTAATTAAAGAGGAATATGCTTCTGTAACCTAATGAGTTATAATTACATTTAAATGTTGCCTATTTGTGACTTCGTTTGGATAAGAAATGCGCTTGAAATAATGGGAGAAATTAAATAATAAGATCTCAAACAACTGCACACATTGGCACCCTACATTAATGTACACTACACCTTAATTTTCCATCCTAGACATTTTCTCAAACTGTAATTTTAAGGTTTTGTGTAGTGTGTACAAGGCATTAAATGCATGAGATCAAAAATGTGATCTCTACTCTGGCCTAAAAGCGCCTGGGCTCCCATCCCAGTCTTGGGCTGCGTTCACACTGCTATGCTGAAGTGACTCAAATCGGATTTTTTGCCTTAATGTGACACAGATCTGATCTTTTCAAATCAGATTTGTGTCACTTTCATATGTGATACTAAATCTCATACGTATCCGATTCGCGGCCATGCGACCTGAATGCGAACGCTCAGATCGGAGTTCATGTGGCTTTTTGCTTATACGCATGCGCTGACATCATCAGCCTGCACCGGCAGCGTGGGAAGGTAAAAATGGAGGAGAGCTGCGATAACTTTTTTTTCTCCTTTTCGACCTGCTCATGTACAGCTGATTCACTGATTCAGCATGACGTTTTTTGTTGTTGTTGACGCAGTTGACCCGTGTAAAAACGTATCAATGTGCGCACGCGTGACGTTTCGGAGCACCGATGCGTTCACATTACGATACAGTCAGATACAGGTCACTTGTCGTTATGAATGTGAACCGTCAAGATAGACAAATCCGATCTGAGCAAAAAATCGGAATTGAACGATGTGGCCGGCAGTGTGAATGTAGCCTTGGTTCATCTTTTTTCTCCTCTCGCTCTAGACTTGCTTTACAGGTTAGAGTGAAAGACCCAGTAATATGTCAAGCTGCTTTGTGACAATGTTGGTCGGAATAAAGCGCTACACAAATAAAACTGAATTAAGACCAGCTGGGATGCAACCAGGCCTTTTTGACCTTGTGATATTTTCATGTTTTCACTGTTTTTCCCTCTCCTTCTTTTTTTCTACTTCCCTCGCTGATACATTGTCAGAAAGACTAAACTCCTGTGGTCTAGCGGGTCAGCGTGCCCTCGGCGCCTGTGTGTGTGTTTTTGTGAATGGGTGTGAATCGTGTGGGAGATAAAAAGGCGAGGCAGGAAACGCTCATCCCGGTCACACCGGCGTGGAAGACAGGCGCGTTAATTAATCACCGCCACACTGAGCGTGCTCGTCTCGCTTAGGCCCCGCCCCTCTCGCCATGGCGTTGTTGGAATGGCGGTGGGTACGTGATGGACATTTCCGTGTGCGGCGTGGGCGGACTGGAGAGTGACACCCACTTCCACTCCCACTAGAGAGGAAGTTGCTATCAGAACACAACAGGAAAGGAAAGGAGGAAAACAAGCTGACATCTTTTCACTCATGAAATCACTTCCTACAGGCCCTTCGCTGACCCCGAGCGGAGGGTTTTCAGGCAGGTGACCTGTGACATAGCTGCAGGTCAGAGGGTCATGGGACCTCATTCAGCTTGTGTGTTTCACCGAATGTAACTTTTCATTCTCAGTAAAAATTGCCGAAAGATGGCTCTTGCATTCCACTACTAATTAGCTGAATGTTGAATGTTTTTTTGGAAATCTTTTTAACTATGAAGGCAAAAAAATCCCCAAAACAAAATCATCGTTCATTAAGCATATTCAAGGTAAGATGTTCAGTTAATCGTGATATTGATTCACAGCTTGTCATCAGAAACATAAGTTCTGACAGTTTCACGGCTGTAACTTAGCAAAGCAGCAGAAAGTTTTGTGAAGGCTTTCAGGAGTTAATATCGAGTCTTTGCAATTTGTCCTTTCGCTCCTTTCAGTGTCTGCTCTCGGTCAATTATCAGTGTCCATTTGAAAAATTGATCCACATCCACCGCATGCAGCGGCCCACAAACGCTGAGGGACAAAAACAACATTTCCTTCCATCCCGCTAGAATTTTCCTGTTTACTGCTCAAGGCAGCTCGGGAGCTTGAGATAAAGCCATTAGAGATGCAGGACACCAACCGGATTGTGACCCTGAATGTGTAAAGGCTTGTGCCGTTTGTTCACATCGACGTGTGTGAGTGTGCGCAAGA
Source organism: Distichodus sexfasciatus (assembly GCA_032718565.1). Taxonomy (NCBI): domain Eukaryota; kingdom Metazoa; phylum Chordata; class Actinopteri; order Characiformes; family Distichodontidae; genus Distichodus; species Distichodus sexfasciatus. The sequence goes on along the minus strand of JAVGVS010000213.1, from coordinate 610,885 downwards.
TGGTTAAAGACAATGTGACAGAACCTCAAATCTAATCAGAAGACATGACGGTAGTTAGGGTTGGGCAGTATGACGGTATGAATTTAAGTGAGTGATTATTTGTTATTGTGAACATAGCACAGAGTGCACCACAACGACATGTGACTTCTGCCTTTAACCCATCCGTGAAGGAGCAGTGGGCAGCTTTTTGGCAGCGCTCGGGGGACAGTGGTAGCATAAAGGTTAGGAGCTGGCACCAGGAGTAAAGGAGTAAAGGTACCACTGAGGTATTCATGAGCAAGGTAGCGTCCTCAAGCACTGCTCGCCGGACGGTGCCAAAAAAGCTGCCCACTGCTCCTTCACGGATGGGTCAAATGCTGAGGTCACATTTCGTTGTGGTGCACTGTGTACTATGTTCACAATAACAAATAATCACTCACTTAAATTCTGTTCTATGCTGTGGTGTGTTCACAATGACAAATAATCACTCACTTCAATTCAAAAATAGAAATTCTGAATGTTGGTTTCAATTCATTTTCAATTCATTGTCCAGCCCTCACTAAAGCCACGATGGTCACTAGTTGTTGCTGCAAGCATTTCTCTCTTTAAATATGAGAAGAAAAACTCGTAGGATTAGTGGCTTGAATGTATCAGCAAGCAGCCAAAAAGTCTTCACGCTTGACTGGCTGGTCAAACCGAGGCTGGACTGGAGGAATGTTTTATTGAAAGCTTGTTGGAGGTGGAGGTGGAGGCCCTCGCAGGATTTGTGGTTCTCTCAGGGTGGAGTCATTAGAGATCCTCACCAGACCTTCCACGAGACTCTAGCACCGCTCTCGCTCAGCTCATTGAAGATGCTCCCCAGTTACACGTGGGTTCGTTATTGATAGACGCCAAATTTCTCTCTGACATGTATATCAGACAGGCCGGCTGCTGTCTGATCTCGCCGTGTGCGTCCAGCGCTCTCAGGGATGAAAAAAAGCCCTTCGAGCCAAATAAGAGTGGGTTTTAATTTGCACATGTTTTATTCACTTGGAAACCATAATAAAAAGAGGGTTCGGTTGGTTTTCGCAAACTTGCGACTCAGTGGTGCTGTGTTTCAGTGGATTATTCTTGATATAATACCCAGTTATTATGGAGTAACGTGATAAAAAAGAATGGTAATGTTTTATTAAATATGAATACAGCCCTTTCCAGACCGTCCACTCAGCTTTTTATTATCAAGAATGTCTGCCCTTGAAATGTGTGTGTGTTGCGTGTGTGTGTGTATGTGTGTGTGAGTGTGTTTTGTCTGGCCTGGAGGAGATGATTATTTGGCATCTCTGTCTCTATATCATAAATTTAAGAGATGTGAAGTGCTACTACGTGTAACGTTGTCGTTACGTTCTATACTATATCTATATCTAATTCACAAGCCCTAAATTTGATCTAATCTTGACTATAAACCCAAACATAAACCAGTTAAACCCTAACCTTAAACTGAAAAAGAATCGAATGCCTGAACATAATCTAATTTTAACCCAAAGTTTAGCCATAATCCAATGTAACCCTTAACCTTTACCGGCCCACTGAGGTACTCATGAGCAAGGTACCGTCCCCAAGCACTGCTCCTCGGGCGCTGCCCTTGTTAGCTGCCCACTGCTCCTTCACGGTTGGGTCAAATGCAGAGGTCGTATTTCGTTGTGGTGCACTGTGTGCTGTGCTGTGGTGTGTTCACAATGACAAATAATCACTCACTTTCACTTCAGGATTAGATTATTATTAGATTAGATTATGATAGATTTATATTGTTTGAGGCTAAAAGTTTGGATTAGATGATGACTTTGGACTAGTTAATTTTTAAATTGATGTTTTGGATTGGAACATGGTTAGATGTAGTGCTCAGGTTATGTTATAGTTTCTTTTCAGGTTAAGGGTTACATTGGATTATGGCTAAACTTTGGGTTGAAATTAGATTATGTTCATCCGAACCCTAATCTGAATATTGTTAGTTCAAATCCTAGACATAATCTAATCCAAAGCCTTAACTTTAAACAGTGTGATTCTATCATAAAACCTAAACGTAAACTAATCCTAATTCCAATCTAAATATTGCAGGTGCAAACCCTCGACCCAGTCTAATCCAAACCCCTAAATTTAAACATACTGGGCTGGTTTCTTGAACATGGATTAAGCCTTGTTTTGGACTGTATTGCAATACCAATGGAGATTTGCAACTAAAAGTCAAAGTTAATCTAGGACTAGGCTTAATCTTAGACTGGGAAATTGGCCCTTTCTAATTCAAACTCTAAACCTAGACCTAAACTAATCCAAACCATAAACCTAAACATAATCTAAACCTAGACATAATCCAAAGATAATATTAATCCTAAACCTAATTACAGTTGATTCGCATTCACTGTAAAATAACCATTAAAACTTGTCAAAGGAATCAGTCCTGATGCATTCCAACACTCTCACACATCTTGCACACTATACCTGGGTCCCTGTTGAACACACACACGTACACAGGGTGAGAATCGTGTGTCTGGGTCAGCAGCAGCATAACAAGTTGGTGGTGTTCTCTCAGCAGCAGGTGATGTGATCCAGCCCCACCGTAGCCCTCAGCGCTCTGCAACAGATGCAGGTCGCTGGAGCCGCTGGCCGTCTGCCTTTGATGCTGCAGGCTGCGGCCCTGTGATGTGGCTGGGTTTTTTTCTCCCCGAGCGTGTCGTGTTCGTTTGGCCTCTCAAGTGGCGTCTGTCTGAGAACCAACGCTGGTGTGGTATAACCTCCGTCTCAGAGGAGCTACTACAGACTAAATACACGCTTATTCACTGTTAAATATCTGCTGTTTATGAACAGCTGTTTATCAGAGGCAGAGTGTGTGTGTGTGGGCCGGGTATTTATGGCATTGTGGGGACCTTTTTGTCCCCTAAAATCACTTCTATCTGTTTTTTGGGCTTTGTGGGGACATTTGAGACGTCCTCATGAGGAGAAATGACTTTATAGAAAATGTGCTTGTTTTATTTGAGAAACTAAAAGAGGTAAAAGATGTGCTTTTGGTTACTGACGTTAAGGTTAGGGTTAGGATTATGTGTAGGGGGGTGTGTGTGTGTGTGTGTTTGAGAGAGCGGGTTTTTATATGGATGTGGGGACCTGTCTCCTAAAAAGAGGAAATCCTGTGATTTGGTGCCATTGTGAGGACATTTTTGTATATGAGGACGGGTCCTAATAAGGAAAAAATGTGTTTATAGAAAAGATCCAGGTTTTATTTGAGAAACTAAAAGTTGTTTGCTTGTGGTTACTGATCTTAAATTTACGAGTGGGGTCACGATTAGCTGGAGTATTATTTAGCTCTATTATAGAAGTCAAGAGATCCCACACACCTTGTAGATCTTTTACGTGAAAGTGTGTGATTATTTGTCACTGTGAACACAGCACAGCACAGCACACAGTGCACAACAATGCAATATGACCTTAGCATTTGATCCATCTGTGAAGGAGCAATGGGCATCTGACATGGGCAGCGCACGGGGAGCAGTGCTTGGGGACGGTATTTTACTCATGAGTACCTTAGTAGTACCTTTACCGGTCGGGATTCTGATCATGGGGTGAACTCCCTAACCGTTGCGCTACCAACTGCCCAGTCTTATCCAGAGCGACCTCCATTACCTAATTTCAGGGGCAGTCTCTTTGGAGCAACTTGGGGTTAAGGGTCTTGCTCATGGGCAAGATGAGTACCTCAGTGGTACCTTTAACGGGCCGGGATTCGAATCTGTGACCTTGTGATCACAGAGTCCACTCCCTAATCATTACGCTACCAACTAGAGGTGTGAACATGCCGGTGCGAGTCGGACCATCCAACACAAGCGTACGGCAGAAAACGGTGTGTGGACGGTTTAAAATTTGTAATGAATGTCAAAGCTCCATGATAAACAGTATCCAGGGCATATATACTTTAAGAGGATGCGTGCGTATAAACCATAGCACCGTAGTCTAGCACAGAGACACGGTCATGGTTGACTAGTCGACTAATCGAACAAATAATCACCAGATTAGTCGACCTCTAAAATAATCTTTAATTACATCCCTAGTGTGTTGAAATGTCTTATCCAATAAGAGGTGGAAAACATGGACAAGTAATGCCAAGTTTTTCAGGTTTTTCCAGTCTTTTTAATTCAAGTTTCAGGCCAGTTTATCTCTTCTTTTAAATCTTTGAAATCATATAAGCGCTGTACTGATGTCAGCTGGAGATGAACCATTCAGCCTCTTTCACTCGTGACCAGCGTAATCTGTGCTTTGGAACCTCTAACATCAGCTCCCCCACGTGATTCACATGAACAACATCATCGTCTTAGCTGCTGTGTGCTGGTTTTCGCAGGGTGAAGTGAGTGGAGATAGAGTCGGACTGAAACAGACACAGAATCCAAACCCAAATTGATTTTGTCATTAACCTTGAGGAAAAGAGGTCGTACTCTCAGCATGGAAAGAGTACAGTTTGGGGAATTTCTTTCAATGATCCGTTCATTCCCTGTTACATTCTTGTGGATACAACCCTAATGGTTAAATGTGGGTTTTTTGTGTGACAGTGTGTTTTCTCATCAGTAGCATAAGCAATTTGCAATGAAGGCGCATGAGAAATTAGAGATAAAAACCATTGTTTAAAAAAAACAAAAAATAACAACAACAAAAAAAACCCCATTGTTATGTTTAATGTGTGTTAGCTCTAAAAATAATAAAACATATTTATTCCAAATATAACTAAGTAAATTTTAGGATATTAGCCAAAGATGATGTTTGTTACAATCAAGGGAAGATATCAATGTGGTCATACTCAAGTGAATCAGAATCCCAGAGCATGCAGCATAAAGCGCGTGTGTGTGTGTGTGTGTGTATGAGAGAGTGTGTGTGGTCTAGAGGGAGTCTGGGTGATGCCACACGGGGCTTTGGGACATCGTGTAGAGTGTTTGCCTCCAGTACGGAGCAGCTTGTCCTATTTGGTTTGATTTGACGCTGGCTGAGTGTGTGTGTGTGTGTGTGTGTGTATTCTTCCCTCTGTACGGTGTTATTTCCTCAGCTCTCCATCACTGGGTCACAATTCAAGGTTGGAGGCAGAGTCCTGTTGCTGCTGCTGTACTCCTGCAGTCCAGCACACCGGGGTCCCTCAGAGTTCAGCTGGTCGAGAGGCTGTGTGTGCTCTGTTGGGTGGTTTGGGGGTCATATATATACGTGATTATGTGATTATGTGTTGGTGTATATGAATATAGACGTAAAAAAATGAAAAAAAAAATATATATTAATTCATTCATGTATTTATTATCTGAACTGCTTAATCCTTATCAGACCCTATCCCAGGCAGGAACCAACCCAGCGCACATACCCTCCCACAAACACACTCACAGTCACCATCTGGGGGCAGTTGGCGGAGTAACGGTTGGGTGTTCGCCCCGTGATCAACAGGTCGCTGGTTCGGATCCCAGACCTGTAAAGTTATCACTGATGGACTAATGAGCAAGGTACCGTCCCCAAGTACCGCTGCCCATGTCAGCTGCCCGCTCCTCCTTCACGGACATGTCAAATGCAGAGGTCGGTCTTGGTTGTGGTGCACTGTGTGTTGTGCTGTGGTGTGTTCACAATGAGAAATAATCACTCGCTTTCAATTACTTCTGTTTTTGTGCACAGACAAGCTCACATACAGAGGAATCAATAAAATATCCGTTAAATTCAAAGTCTTGTGTTTCCGACGGGTTTTCTCTGTAATTTAAACGACTGTATCCTGACAACAACTCCAGATATGACTTTGACCGCGACATCATTTTAAAGCTTATTTTCTCATCAAGGTGTCCGCTTTGGGTCACTGTGTCTCATTTTGCCAGATAGATACATATAGATATAGACATGAATACAGCGTCTGCATATAGTATTATCTCTCTGTGTTTGTGTGTGTGTTCTTGGCTATGGTGAGATTGGGAATGTGTATATATAAGAGTGAACTGTGTTTGGATGTGTGTGTGTGTGTGTGTCGTGGCAACGTTTAGTTTGCTTGTCTCTGTTTCCCATATTTAGTCTCTCTATTTATATTCATAAAATGTATGTGGTGATATGGGTATTTTTTTGTATTTGCTCTTTATTTTTATTCATAAAATGTATAATCTGCATTTGCATGTGTGTGAGTGTGTTTACGGGTATGTTTAGGAGTTTTCCCTAGAGGTGTATAGTCTAAGCCTGTGCGTAAAAGAAGCCGGTTCCTCCAGAGCCTCAAGGCTGCCTACAGGTGACCTTGAGTGACATTTTGAGGCGATTTTTGCAGTGTTGCGTGTGTTTGTGTGTGTGTGTGTGTGTGAAGACCACAGGCCCATTGTCAGCCAACAAAGAAACTCTTAACCATTGAATCTGGATCCAGTTTGATGAGACAGAAAGAAGCTGCGACCTTGGAGATACCAGCGCCTCGGTAGAAAGGGGAGCGTCTCTGCACATCATTTGCCTCTCAACGTCTGTCCTTTTGTGTGTGTGTGTCTTTTTGTTTAGAAATATTCACACATCAGACCTATGCTGCTGGATTTTGCCAGGTCAAAATCTTCATCACTCGTTTGCATCAAGCAAAAATGCCAAAGCTTAAAAACTCCAACCGTTGGACTGTGCGAGTGCTTTTCAAGTTGGGGCTTATTTAGCGTCTAAAAGTACCAAGTTTTTGCAGGAAGGCCGTTTTCCCACGTTGAATCTGCCGCTTGTGCCGAGCATCTGGTCTTGTGTAATTATGTCTTTGCTTCAGAGCGCTGGAGTTTAATCGCGTTTACAGAAAGGCCAGGTAAATATGAGTGGGAACAGAGAGGGTTTTTTTTTCCTCTTTTTTTGAAGACTGAGCGCAGCCATTTTAACAGAACGACATGTTTGAATTAGACGCTCCAGTGCGAACTCTAAATGGATTTCTGAAGTGGTTGTTTGCGGAGGTTTTCAATCGGACGTAACCTTGAGCCTTTTTTTATGGAAGCTCTGTAGGATTTAAGTGCCAGTATAGCATGAAGAAGATGAATACGTACACTTCGTCTCTCTCTGTCTCTCCGCCTTTTTTGTCCCGGCTTTTTAAAATTGAAAAATTCTGCCTGTAAAGTTGTGCTATTGTCCGGGTAATTAATGGAATGCTGAGAGCGAGGTCCAGGTGCTTAAATCCCCCCCCCTTTTTTTATTATTATTTTATTATTATATTTTTGAATGACTAATAAGGATAAAAAAATGCACATTAGTGCTTTTTTCGTACAAAACTTATGCATAATACATGGATTGAAATGAAAAGACTGTGGCCTTCGCCGTAGTTCGTCTCCAACCCCTTGCATTTGTTTTGCATGTTGAGTTTGGGTTTAGCATAACAATCAAAGCATTTCTGTTTAATGTGCACTTATTATTAACTATGAGTCGATTGTTGTAAAGTTTGAGAGGACTCCGAATACTTGTGTGACAACCTAATATGCACGTCTTTTTCAGTCTAGTTTTAGACTAGCCGTAAAGGCTTGAGGCAGATTAACGTATGGACGATGGCAGAGCGAAATCTCAAGTCTTCCCATTCAGAGCTATTTCAGGAGAAATGTGAAATTGAGCGTAGACAACCTTGAGCTAATAATCAGCATATTCATTTTGTGCCGACGCTCAGAAGTAAGCATTAGCTCCGACTTCTTCCCCCTTTCATCGCCGTGCGCTCTTGTCATTCCTTGTTATAGATTTCTGTTTGCTGGCTGCATCAAAACGGTGATACCTTCTTTAGAAAACTGGAATTCACACTAATTAGTTGTGCTTGCACAAGCATTACTCCCTCGCTCTCATTTTTTGTCTCTATTATTGTAAAGTCTGGATTCGGGGACCAACATCTATGTCCTCAGTTTACTGTAGCCGAGCAAGGCTCACACTGTGAAGTTTCAGTACATCTTGTGTCTGCTGTCACTCCTAAACTTGGCCTCGAGGAGGACGAAACCGACATGCACGTTCCAGCTGCTGCTCTTCATTTTCCACCACGGCCTAAGTGCACGACTGGAAAACTTCAGGAAGTTACAAGTCTGTGCAAACTTTTCCTTCCTTAGCTTCGTTTTCACTGCGATCAGAAATGTTACGAAGATTAACACTGAATGAAAGTTGACGTTTTAGCGTGCTGAAGGTGGCCTTCAGAGTTGGTTTATCACTTGGCGTTATTGCCTTGGTTTTAAGGCAATAAACCAAGTGTCCTCTGGTTTTTACTGATACTTTTGAAAAATGTTGGGTTAAAAGTTTGTGCCATTGCTACTTTAAGGATTTTATAGTATTTAATTCTTATTTAAACACTTTTGAGCACGGTGACACTTGACTGGAGGATACGGTTTGACTCGTGCATGAGAGCGTTAAGAAAATCATGTAAGTCTATGTAAATATCCTTTTGATGTGTTTGTTATTTTTTAGGGTCACGTGGAGGGCGTTACTGGATCCTGCAGTCTCCATGTTCCAATGGACAGGGAGCTGAAGTGCTGCCACGCAGTAAACTCGTCTCCTCACGAGCACTGCAGCATGGAATTTGACTAAATTGTTGTTGGAAACTAATAAATAGGACTGTGCAATGTAGCATAAAAAATCACTAATTATCACTGTCTGGAAAATTCTTGTAGTGTGAGTTTCAGTTCATCAAAAAGCTATATAATATCACCATCATAAGCAGGCACTTTTTATAACTTTTAGTTGTATTATCTGCAAAATGAATGTGTGAAATGATCATGATTAATACAGCCTCTATTTATATACAGATGAGAGTCTCTGAAAGCGATTGGGAATGTTGTATATAAAAGGTAAACAATTAAAACAAATCCTGCCAGTTAATGGAGTTTTAAAATATGTATATGTCGAATGTAACCATAATAAAACTAATTTTAAAGCTTTTAAATCGTTCTAATATTCTCATTTCCAACCTGATGCACCTCAGCAAAGTTACATTATTGCTAAAGTGATACTTTGTATCTGATACATTTAATAAGTGACTGTTTAAAACTGTATATATTGTTTAATCTATAATGAGAATTATGGCTCATGTTACCAGCCTACGTTATATATATATATATATATATATATATGTATATGTGTGTGTATATACATATATATATATAATATTTGCAGTAATAATTTTCCTGGATAAGTAGTCATCTTGGATTTATTGATTTATTTTCTGTATTACAACGTGTACATCTACAACTACACATATTTTTTGCACATTTGCATTACAGGACTTTATTGCAAATCTATAGGTTTGCAGCAGCTTGTGAGGAAATTCAGTGCAGCAGGATGTGGCTCGGGCTGGAATATCCTGGGCTCATAATGCAGCGCACAAGGTCCAAGGACATTTTGTATTTCTATTTCTTTCGTTTATTATTTTTAATTTTCTGGAGGCTGTTGAAAGGCAGATTGGGGTTTGGAGGAATATTCATCCCAAAAACTGCTCACAACAAATGAAACCAAAGAAAATGAAAACCAGCCAGAAAGTAAAACTTGCCCCTTTGGCTTTCATTCCTCCTGGATCAGACTGGGGTTTTAGTGCTCAGAACGCCGTTATGATTTACGATAAAATAAATGTTTGATTGTGTAGTCGTTATGTATTTAAATATACAGCTAGAACAGCGTCTTCGTTGGACAGTGTGATTCTACAGCAGCAACATCTTATTGTCATGGTGGTTTATTAGATGTATGAAAATGTTTAGACCTGGGGCTAGTTGTGCAAGCATGTAAGATCTTTTCAGAGAATTCCAAAGCTAATAAATAGGAAAAGAGCTTTTATTTTGGTGTGCATGTCAAAATTCAATAAATGTGATGAGACCACGGTCATTGTTTTAATCCTGGATGGAAATGAACATTAATTGTCAGTATTGACCGCTTGTCCCAACACTAATCACGACCCAACAGTTGCCTAAGACACCCGGAGCATCCCGACTGGCCATATGGAACGCCGGCGTGATCAATAGAAGAAGATAAAAGCTCGGCGCTGTCGCTCATTCATTGTGATGTAGAACAGGTAATTACAAGTCAAAGGACAGATGCTGTCTTTGGTATAGAACACACACGAGCGTGATGGAAATGTTCCGTTTTAAACCCTATTTGACAGAAGGACAGTCAGTCACACCACTTCACTTGAACACAGCTCCCATCATTTTACAGGGGCAAGATTGACAGACGTTTAATGTAAAGTGGGATCATGTTTGGCTCCTAAAACTGCATCAGTTATATACATTTTCTTTTTTTTTTTTCTTTAAAAAAACATGCTTTCGTAAACAGTTTATGACGCCCGTGTGCTTCGAACACACACGCGGGCGAGAACCAAGACAATAAATTAGGTTTTATCTTTAAGTTTAACCAGTGACATACAATTAGAAAGTAGAACATAAAAACATGTTCTAACAAAAGAAAGAAGACAGAAAATAAAGGCAGAACAATCCGCCAAAAAAGAAAGAAAGAGAAAGAAGATCAAATGACCAAACAACTAGAAACACAAAATATTAAGTAAGATTCCTCTCTGATTTTAGTGTCTCACGACATAATTAAGTTCTGGTCAAGATGGAAACTGTACACAGCAAAGAAAGCGAACCAGAGGAACAACCTTGTTTTTCATTCTTCTTTTTCTTATAAGAAATCATTGCTTTGCAATTCACCTCCACCTCCAATTTTACATCACAGTTCTCTCCCACATGACCACACGAATGTAAACACCTCTCGCCTCTTCTTCATCGTATTACATTAATACTTCATATATATATTTATATATTTGTTTTCATTTTACTTTACATGTTATAGTTCACATCAGCACGGTTAGCTAGCATGGCAATGAAATAAGGCAAGACTCACGTAATGTGACATCACAAATTGATAATACTGATAGTTTAAGGTTGTGTATTTCGCTCTTTTTTTTTTTTTTGTTCGACAGCAGGCTTTGGTCTTGTTTGGACTGAGGCAGTATTTCTTCATCTTGGCTCTAGAGCTGTCTCTTGCGTCGTGTGAGAGGAGAGAGGGAGTTTGGGGAGAAGAGGACGGCTTTTACTGTTTTCACGACTGCACAGGGAGGACAAAGCATGTTGGCAAACGGAACGATGCAATAACTTAAAAAACAGGAAACAAGGTCATTTGTTTCGAGGTAAAGCTCGGAAATTGATTGCGTGTGTGTTTATGAGAGAGAGAGAGAGAGAAGAAATTGCCGTGTACTGGCATCTCGACTTAGAGGAAGAAATGCCTGCCATCACAGGTGCACACGTCCTCATCTTACATTGCTATGCACAATTTTTAGTGTTTTTTTTTTTTTTTGGTGGCTGCAAACAAGTCTCTGGGTGGCACATTCGCGGGCACGGCAGGGTGCCAGCTGACCCACGTCACACCGGTTCCGCAAAAAGCCAGAGCTCTGCTGTGACTTGCGTGCCTTAAAACAGACATGAGCGTTCGTTGAAAACCAGGTCCGATGCTGGCAAAGCAGTTTTTAGAGGGAAAGTCTCGGAGGACAAATCAAGACGGTACGGACCGGAGAGTCCAGCTTGAGTCCTAGTGTCAATCGAGTTTCTGTTTTGTCTTTTTACCTTAAGTACATTTGCTCCTAAAATCAGGTTGTGACAGACACTTGCACCTTAACAGAACTGTACCGAGAGTTTCTGTTTGATTGGAGGAGAGGAAAAAAAGAGCTTCTACCGTGTGCCAGTCTCATTTTTTTCAAGTGTTTCAGTTCCCCCCCATGCCCCTCCTCTGTTTGGCCCACGCCCATGGAATCGAAATGAACCATGCAGCACACCATGACAACACTGTTCACTCGAGCCGCCCGCCCGCTTGCCTGTCCGTGTGTTTGAAGGCTGTGGTCGATAATGACAGCCGACTGGAAGGGCGCTGCCATGGAGGTGGGACGTGAACTCGACCCTCCGGGGGTCCGACGCCTGGTCTGACAGTGTTGAGGTCAGGCGCGCTTGGCATGCAGCATTTCGATGAGCAGGTTGTTGCAGGGCACGTCGCCGTTCAGGTGCTTATAGTAAAGGTACTCCTCCGCCTGCAGGCTGATGGCCCGGATTTCAGGGAGACGCAACAGCAGCTGGCCAAACTTGTCTGTCTGCTGAGGGTAGTTGCACATGACGTAGTCCAGCAGCGCTGCGTTGACCTGCTCCTGGACGCTCTCCACCAGGTGGAAGTTCTCCAGGTTCTTCACATCTGGACAGAGGAAAGAGGAGGAGAGCAGAAATAAAGTTACAGCACTACAAAGTCTAAAAAGCGATGAATTTACAGCGCAGCTGCATAAATGTTTTTCTATTTACTGATATACTGTAGCAGCTGTTTTTAAGGGCTGGGTTGAGTTGGGTCGGGTCAGAAAACCAATTTGACATGGGTAGTATTGGATCAGGTGTAAAGGAAAAACAATTCAGAACAGTATGGAATAGGATGCAACAGGGTGTAGTGGAAAAGTACGGTATCGGTGGGGTCTGTCCTGGTCAGGTGTAGTACAAAAAGCAACTCTGAATGGAACAGGTACGGGTCAGTTTGAGTCAGATGTAGTGGAAAAGCAACTAAGAATGGTACGGTATTGGTTTGATCAGGTCAGGTCAAGTGTAGTGGAAAATCAACTTGGAATGGAAAGGTACAGGTCTGGTCAGGTCAGGTCAGCTCAGATGTAGTGGAAAAACAACGATACATGGGACGGGTGCAGGTCGGTTTGGGTCAGATGTAGTGGAAAAACAACTATAAATGGGACTGGTATGGGTTGGTTTGGGTCAGGTGTAGTGAAAAAGCAACTCAGAATGGTACGGTACCGGTTGGAGTCAGGTCTGGTCAGGTGTAGTGGAAAAGCAACTATAAATGGGGTGGGTACGGGTTGGTTTGGGTCAGGTGTAGTGGAAAAGCAGCTCAACAGTAAGGTGTGGGTCAGGGTGGGTCAGTCAGGTTTAGTGGAAAAGCCTAATATGTCAGCGTTCTCCACTGTAGATACTGCCCTGTCCCGATATCACAGCATTGTAGCAGCAGTGTGCACTGTTCAGCAAACATTTGAAACATTTGAAGTGAAGATCCTCATGTCCTGTGCTCTGAACCTTTTCTGTTTCCGGAAATTTCTGCAGAGATTTGGAGTGAAAAGAGCAGCAAGTTGTGGGAAAAGATCTCCAGGGACATCGTTCCCCTGGAGAATGTGAATTATGCAGTGCGAAGAGGTTCAACACCAAACAAAAAAAAAAAAAAGAGTGTGAGCAGTAACTCTTATCAAACCGTCCCTTTTGCAGTTGGAACAGAGCATGTCTTATTTGAAAGTGAGTGATTATTTGTCATTGTGAACACACCACAGCACAGCACACAGTGCACCACAACCAAATGTGACCTCTGCATTTGACCCATCCGTGAAGGAGCAGTGGGCTGCTAACAAGTGCCCGGGGAGCGGTGCTTGGGGACGGTGATTACTCATGAGAACCTCAGTGGTAACTTTACCGGTCCTGGATTTGAACCTGCGACCACGGTAACTGCCCCTTACATCGAGAGTGGCCTTCCTAATTACAGGAAGAGTCCCACTAGAGCAACTTGGTGTTAAAGTTCTTGCTCAGAAGCTCAAAGGTGGGAGCGCTGGAGATGGGACAGTCAGGCTTAAGCCCACATCTCTTCAGAGATGAGCATCATACCACTAGACCACCAAATCAGCAGTCCATGCTTAGTTCCTCATCCTCCCCCCACCCTTCCTCAAACCATACATGTTGGTTTCTGGGAAAATCAGCAGGTTAAGGAGCCGCATGTGTCCTGCGTGTGTTGAGATGATGAAGGTCTACCTGGCTAAATGGCTGGCGGTGTAACTGCATGAGCTACTAATGAATCCCTGGTGACTTTCTGCGTTTAATCAGGTCAGATGGGCAGCACCATGTGATCTTTTATTAATCCCTTTGACCCGGGGTTGAGCAGGATTGCGGCCGTCCCCGCACCCCCCCCACCACCACTGAGACCGCCCGGGTCCCTGCGACCCCCAAACTACCCCTCCACATCTACCAACCCTCCTCCACCCCCCCACGCCTCCGAGTGATCAGGGAACGGCTTGGACCCACCCAGCCGCGGCTAATGAGGCAGCTGGCACTTCGCTCTCCCGGCCTTTCCCTCCCCGCAAAAATAACCGGGTCTGCCTCACCCGCCGGAAAGAGAGAGAGAGAGAAAGAGAGAGAGGGAGAGAGAACGAGAGAATGAGAATGGGTGGGAGGAAGAGAGAAGTGGGGGGCGGGTGGAGATACCTCAGCGCGTAATGAGGTCTGCAGAACGAGCACAGAGTCCTTCATGGCGCAGACGAGGATGTTCTCGCTGACCCCTGGGTGACACCTTCGGGCAGGCTCAGGACAAGGCGAGAGAGAAGGAGGAAGAGGAGGAGGGGTCGAGGGGTCTGTCAGGAGATGACCAATTACAGAGCTCCTGCTCCACCCCCGCGATTTTAGCCCCGGCCGAAAAAAGGGTAAACAAACGATGCTCTTTCCAGCCCCTGTCACTCAACTTCTTCCGGGCCGCCATACTCGCCTACTCGCGCCGCGGTAACTAGGGGGTTGAATTTCCCTGCCTGCTTGCGGTACGGCGAGGCCTGGGCCTGTTAACGGAGCTCAGGCTCGCTAATTAATCTGACTGGGTTAAGAGGAATCGCATGGTTTTGGCATTCGAAATTTCTCAGGCTATGATGAAGAAGAAGCAGAAGAAGACAAAGGGGGGGGACGGTGGGGTTTAGGAGGGAGATTTGCAGAAGCCCTGCGTCTTCTCCAGACTAATTAAAGAAAAATGATACAAAAAAGGACCCATTTTAATTGCTAATTATTGTGAGGCTGCTTTCGAATGTGGAAAAAAGGCGGGGGGGCTTTAAAAAACAGTGGACGACGGATCGATGACAGCGGCTTAATCTCTTCCCGTGTAAGCGAGAGAGAATTAGTGTTTGTTTAATTTATCTGCAACAAGCAACGCTTGCGTGATCGTGGCCTGCTGACAAAGAGATGAGGGGAAAAAAGAAAACTAGCGTTTACCATCCAGTCAGGTCAGAGCATCGCACGATAAGCGCTCTTATCTTCCATCTCAACATTTAGCCACTGTGGGACTAATTATGAAGTTTTTTTTTTTACATGAAACAGGCTCAGCGTGTCGAAGCTCGGCTCCAGACCCTTAGGTCCTGTACGATACATTGTTCATTTCGCTAGCGATCACGCCAGACGACCCTGCACATCCACCCACCGCCCCCGTCCACCTCCCCCACTATACAGCTTCTCCTTATTATTAAAAAGGATTTTCCTAGAAAAAAAACTAAATGAATTCAAGAATTCAGCTGCACCAAAAAATCCCCTCACAGGCTCTTATGTATAACGCTACGAACACTGCCACGTATCCAAATATTACTCTACATACACATGTAATGCAGCGTCGTATAGTTGGGGAACAAACAAGAACAATATGCCTGAAGAAGACAAAACCAAACAACCGTGTGTGTGTGTGTGTGTGTGTGTGTATTTCCTAGTTGTTATTCCTCTTTGGCGCCTGCAACTACATAACTACAGCGTTTCGTTCCATTGATTGGCTTTCGCTGCTATGCATATTGCAAATGAAGACGCACTCAGGCATGGATTTTTCGCCTCTAATAGTTTAATCAATGAGCAATTAAATCATAACCTGAAATTTGAAAGGCAAATGATGAACTCATTGACATCTCCAGCAGGCGGCCGTCACTGAGGAATGGACAGCATTCTCGAGGGGAGGAACGATAAAGCTAATCAAATAACCACAGCGTTTAGCAATGAAACACGACAGTAAAACTGTCAGGTCAATGTGTCCAGGTATTAATGGCATTGTGGGGACTTTTTTGTCCTCTAAAACCACTTTTATCTGGTTTTTTTGGGCTTTGTGGGGACATTTGAGAGTACCTTAGGGCATGTGCTGGAATGGAATGTCCGTACCAATTAACATGTTTTTAAAAGATGCAACAAAGTCTAAAAACGACGTGAAATGATGCCGTTTAGGTCTAAGTTAAGATTTAAGGTTAGAATTTATTTATACAAAGGTTAAATTCAGGCCCTGCCGATGTTGGCTGCCCTCTGCTCCTTCACGGATGGGTCAAATGTAGGGGTCACATTTGGTTGTGGTGCACTGTGTGCTGTGCTGTGTTCACAATAATAAATAATCGCATACATGAACTCAATATCCCTGCATTAGCACCATCGTTCAGCTCATCACCTTCTTAAGCGGCTCCATAAAGACTTATGATCAGCTTAAGCTGAGTTATGATTCCCGCCATCATCTTAATAACTTTTAAATACCATTCAAGCTGTTTAAAATGGTTTATTTGTTTATAGTTTGCAGAAAGTTCCACAGTGAACTTTCCCTCCTCCTCCTCCTCCTCCTCTTTACAGCTCTGTAATCCAGAGCGTGCAGCGTTCACTTCGCCACTTCCATTCATCATTAACCGGCCGCTCTGCTTTTGACCAATCAGAGAGAGGGGCGGTGCTGCTGGTGCCCTCCGACCCTGAGCGGGCACTGATAGGCGGGCGCTGCGCTGAAATGCTAACGCCCCAACGGTTAGCGTCAACAATATTTACTCGAAAGCTGAATCATGTGTGTTTTCTTCTGATAGATGTACTGAAGAGCAGTGTGTGTGTGTGTGTGTGTGTTTTGAAAGCTACTGGTAGGTATTACCCAACTTAAATATAGGTTATGGCTCATGTGCCTTACTTATTAGAAGGGATTAGAAACGGGACGGAAAGTGGAAAGTTTGGGATGAACGCAGCAGGAAACAGGGATAAAAGAGATTGAACGTGTTCCAGGGTGAAAATGCTGATCTGAATTTAAATTTGATATTCCTTTAGGTGGGTTTTATTTGTACAAACCATACCATACCAACTTTATTTCTAAAGCACTTAAAACAACCACACAGGACCAAAGTGCTGTACAGAGAAAATGAAACAGATTCAAAATTATATAAACAGTTCATAATTAAAATGATATACAATCAATGTAAAATCAACATCTCACAGAGGAACTGAAAGCCAGAGAAAAAAGATGGGTTTTCAAACGGGATTTAAAAACAGACAAAGAAGAAGCCTGCCTAACATACAAGGGCAGGTCATTCCACATTCTAGGAGCTACAGCAGCGAAAGCACGATCCCCTCTATGCTTACGCTTAGTTAAAGGCACACTCAGGAGCAGCTGGCCAGTTGACCTGAGAGACCGGGAAGGTGTGTAGGGCTGTAACAGCTCAGAGAGGTAGCGAGGGGCAAGACCATTCACAGCTTTAAAAGCAAATAAAAGAATTTTAAAATTAATCCTAAACTGTACTGGCAACCAGTGGAGCATAGATAAAACAGGCGAGATATGCTCATATTTACGTGTGCCACTCAGAAGACGCGCAGCCGCATTTTGCACCCTTTGAAGCTGAGTAATATAGGATTCCCCTACCCCTACGTAAAGCGCATTGCAGTAATCGAGCCGAGTAGTAATGAAGGCATGGATAACAGTCTCAAACGTCTGTATCTCTCCCTTATTCTCTCTATCATACTCTCTATCTGTCTCTCTTCAGCTTTCTCTCTTTATCTTTTTCTCTCCCTTTATCACACGCAAACATCATGTACTTTCAGTTTATCTGTCTCTCACTCCCATGTCCTTCTCTGTCCAAAAATATCTGTCTCACACTGTCCATCCATCCATCCATCCATATCTCTCTCTCTCTCTCTCTCTCTCTCTCTCTCTCGTTCTCTCACTGTCAAACTTTCAGTCTGTCTCTCCGTCTCCTCTTTCCCTTTTCTCACATTCTTTCTCTACCTGTCTTCCTCTCTACTTCTCTCTCTCTACACTCTCGTTCTTTCTGACTTTCTTTTTCTCTCCCTGCTTCCCTCGTTCTTTTTTATGCCTATTTTATATCCATCATTTTCCTTCTGCTCTTCTCTCTCTCTTGTTCTTTCTGTCTGCCTTTCTCATCTCCAGCTCTTCTTTCACTGCCTCTTTCATGCTTTCTTCATGTCTATACCTTTATCTGTCCTTCTCTCTCTCTCTCTCTCTCTCCGTCTTAATGATGCATATCATTAGCCCCCATTATTCCCTCGTTTCTCAGAGGGGCGTTCCTCTGGCCTAAGCTGTAAAAAGCCGGAAGGTATAGTGTCACTATTATTATTATTATTATTATTATTTTGGTGATGATGATCTGAAGGCGGTACGAAGGCTCAATCTGCCGCTCGCTTCTGGACCTGACTCGACTCGACTGGACTCGACCTGGGAGTGGCGCTGCTGTATGAAAGAGAATTAAGCAGGGGATACGTTAAACCCGTCGCTGTCGGCTGCGGCAGGTAGAGGAGACGTCACGCTCAAGGCCCAAGGATGGGCTTGACCTGCACGGAGGGAGGGATGGAGGGAGGGAGGGACGGCAGTGGGAATTAGAAATGCCTTAGGTGTGATGAAATAAACAGGAGAAAGTCGGACCGGCCCTTCTTTTAACAAACGCTGGCTGAGGAGGGCAAATATATTTACATCTGTTTACACATCACCAGCTCCGACTCTGCAGGTCGTTAAGCGCCACACGCTGGTGGAGGAGTCTTATATAATTCATCCTCATAGATTTGTAATCGCAGTGCGGGTAAGAACCCTGATCTCGGAAGGGAAAGAACGTTTCTCACCTCACGATGTCTCATCAGGATCAGCGATGGGAGAGAAAACTCTAAACGTCCTACTAGACTTGACTACGAAAACTCCTGACTTGAATTTCGTCCCTGTTGATGACTGCAGACATTTCAGAGAGGAACGTTCAGGAGGAACACAGTCATATGTTATAAACATACACTCCTCTCCCTCTTTCTGTGCCTGCTTTCAGTTTGTCAGAATCACTTTAACTTACAGAAACCACACACACATACCGTCAGAATCACAAGACTTTGAACCTACCGGACACTATATTCATTCTTCTGTATGTGAAATTATTTCTGTTCTGTGCACAAAAACTGAAGTAATTGCGTAAAAAGGCTTTAATGGCATTATTTGCGATGTAAACGCGCATTAGTGCTTGCAACTCTCATATGGAACGCCATTGTGCACAAAAATGCAGTTCTCTTCCAGGAAGGCCAAAAAAAGGCTCATTTTAGGCCAAAATGGATCTAAATCGGCTCTAAATTACCCAAAACTTTAGCATTTCTTCAGTTTCAATTGATCACAAAAAATTTCTTTTTAGAAAAATGGATATTTGTTATTAAATAATCTTATTCTGTAGATAGATACCAATGGATAAAGAAGTGTTTCTGTCTGGCACCAAGCTTATTTTTCTTCACAGCACTAAGCCATAGAATGTCTCTGCATAATAACAACTCTGCAAGTCAATAAATCAGTGAGTTTGGTGTTGAGGAGTGTTCACCGTGGTTTGCTGAGTGAAACCGCCTCCAGTGAAGCTATTTCCTCATTATAGATATGCAAGAGAGAAATATTGAATAAACATCTTTAATGTTGCTTAGGCTTTGCATCTTCCACTCATTTGTCATGTGGTGTAAAACGTGCATTGGTCTGGTCTTGGTCTCGTCTGTGTCAGCTCTTCGGAGTCTTGGTCTTGTCTCAGTCTTGGTTTAGGTGGTCTTGATCCCAACTCTAATCTCTCTCTCTCTCATGGTCTCACTCACTTTCTCCGTCTTTCTTTCTCTGTTTCTCTCCGTCTCTTGCTTGGTAATGATGCAAAGAACTCTCACTTTCCTGCCTGTCTTTCGTTATGAACTCTCCCTCTCACACATGCACACCACACACATCGCTACCACAGTCCTCCACTGAGCATCTCCGTGCTGAGACGGCAAGAAAATTTGCGAGGTCAGAGCAGAGAGTGAGGAATGGCGTTAGAGGTTTTATTGAAGCGAAAGTGAAGAACTTATTGATAGTTCTCCTGTGAGAGTGGTGCCCGCGCATGTCTGATTGCTTCATGTATATTTCTACTTTAACTTCAGGTGTGGTCCGATCCCCACCAAAATCCCCAAAATCCCCAAAATCGTAAATCGAAACTGATTTTGGTGGTTATTTGCTTGTCATTGATGGTGGTTTGTTTCTGGAGCTGTTGATGGCATGTAAAATTATGTATTTATGGAAGGTGTGAAGTTTGGCCTGAGCTGATTTCATCACAAGCGCAGAGAGACCTGGTCACGATTTCAAATGTAAAATCTCTCTTATCCTCCAAAAGCTTTCCCTCTCTCTCTGACTTTCTCTCTCTCATTCTCTCCATCTCAGGGTCTTATTTCTCCAGAGAGTCTAGTTTGCATGCAGCCCACTCTCACGCCCGCTAATTACATGCATGCGAGAGTAAAGGGGGCATCAAAATCTCCTTGTTTATGATAAAGTGACAGAAAATCATTCGGGGGTCAAGTGCCCCCCACCCCTCCCCGTCTCCCCCTAAACACCTGGAGGTGTCCGGACAGCGCCGTACTGGAAACCAGCAAGCTAATGAGGTCATTAAAGCCGACCTCCCATCAATATGTTTTTTTTTTATTCTCAGCCCCTTTTTTGACAAATTTGAATTAATAATTTACCGGAGTGCCTGGGGATGTATATTTCCGGGATGAAGGACAGTTAATCCATAGTACGATCACCCATAAACACACACACACACACTTCATATGGCCTGTGTTCTCCTTTTGTGTTGGACTATTGAACGCTGCATGTGCTGACTAAAGGAACTACGCTTCCTCTTCCCCTTCCCTTTCACTCTCTCAGAAGTCTTTTTGTCTTAGTGTCTCTGTCCAACATGATCTCGCTTGTTGTACTGCTCTTAGTAATTTTATCTTTTGTAGTATCTGTATTTTTCTTTAAGTGTCTCTCTGTTGCTGTTTCTCTCTCTCTGTGTTATTAATAGACTGGTTATAGAATTTTTCATATTGAAACTGTTTCTAACCTCTTGCACACCCAGTGTATAAGTCAATTTCCACTTTTGTAGGTAATACTGCATCTGCATCTCTCTATCTGCCTCTATTTCTAGTTCTAGTTTAAAGTTATATTTAATATTCCATTCCTAGTTTAAAATGTATATTTTGTATTCTATTTATATATTGTTTATTCTGTATTTGTTCGTTGTTTTTTGTCTTTTATTTCTTGTTGCACTGTGAAAACTGGAGCCACGTCGTCTCGTCTCTCTGTATATCTGTACAGTATATAGCAGAGATGACAACAAAGTTTACTTTGACTTTGACTGACTCTAACTAGATTTCCTAATCCTAATATCTCTCTCTTCTTTCTCTTTTTCCATCTTAGCATCGCTGTCTCTCTTAGTATCGATCTCCCTTTCTTTCGGATTGTCTGTGTCTCTGTCATTAGTTTTCTTAGGATCTCTCATTAATTTAATCCCTTATTTTAAACAGAACAAATAAAATCCAAAACTAGTGATTATGAAAAGATGGATTCAGTAAACAACATCAAATGTACCTTGTGAACTCTTCCTCATGTTACAGTATTACTTTTCCACTGGTGTGAACCTGATGCTGAAGCTTGATGTTTAGATGCAGTGGCACTGGTTTGAAATAGAAATAGCCATTTGTAGGCAGTGGACAGGACAATGACAGATGAGTGTGTGTGTGTGTATGTGTGTGTGTGTGTGCATAACTGCACAGAAACAGCCTCTCAACATGAACAAAAGCAGAAGCAGACATCTCAACCCCCTACTGAGCCTCAAGTTCCCCACCCTCCCAGACCCTCCCTGCTGACTGAAACACACACCGCTTGCTGCAGGAGTGTGTGTGTGTGTGTGTGTGTGTCAGCTCAACCTCACACCACTGCCCCCATCCCTCACAGCATTCTGGACCTGAGGGGAGCTGTGCTTAACCTGTATTTAAGTGAACTGTGATTGTTGTAAGTAAGCACCTGGTCAGTGTAAGCCCCTCCCCCTGCATCTCACCCATGGCGATGTGTTACCGGGAGACAAGTGAGTGATGCTGCATGGTCCCCAAGTTACACAGAGAGAGAGAGAGAGAGAGAGAGAGAGACAGAGAATTAAAGTAAGAACGAGGGAGTGATAGAATGAGAGAGAGAATTACAGTGAGAATGAAAGAGAAAGAAATAGAATTAAAAAGAGAGAGAGAGAGAGGGATATACAAAAAATAGAGATAAGTTAGAGAGAGAGAGAGAGAGAGAGAGAGAGAGAGAGAGAACAAATAGCACTGTAAGGGTGATGGACAAAGATAGAGAGATCGAGAGAAACGGAGAGAAAAAAAAGAGAGAGAGAGAGAGAGAGAGAGAATGAAACAGACAGAATTCATATGAGTGAGAGAATGAGAGAGACAGTTACAGAGAAAGAAAGAAAGAAAGAAAGAAAGAAAGGCAGAATGAGAGAATTAGAGGGAGAGAGAATGAGACAGAGAATGAGAGAGAAGTACAGTGAGAAAGAAAGGCAGAGGGAGAGAGAGAGAGAGAGAGGGAGAGAGAGAGAAGGCACCTGTCAGCTGCTGTGTGTCTGTGTTTGAACTCGCATCTCTAGTTTCAGCATGACGCAGTGGGTCAGAGCCGCAGCTCGCGTGAAACGTCCCACAGAGGCAAGCATGAGCGCGACTTCACTCAGCACCGCACAGATGGACCTACTGCCCTCAAAATGCCAGCTAAAAATGACCACTATGTATATAACCATTATATAACCATTACACAACGTCTTGGAAGCACATCTGTGTGTGAAAGTGGATCAAATGTCATGATGATAAATGATGAATGACTCTGATATGATAAATAGCTTCAGCTATCTACAGTAACAACTACAATGCGAAAGTACAAACGTGTGTGTGTGTGTGTGTCTTTCTCCTGACAGCTTGCCCAGACGTGTGAGCAGGAACTTTTATGGCTGGCCATTGTGCTGAAATCTTTCTGCAGGATCGATTGAGAAATGTCAGAGGAGGAGGAGGAGCAGGGAGTGGGGAGGGGAACTTGCGTGTTCTGCTGGAACTTGTGTAACGTGCTTATCTGTGTTTGTGTGCCATGTTTAAATAACGGCGGCCACCTGATCAATAGTGGCGTCCCTGTGGGGCGGGCCCTTCTCGTAGATGGACACTCGGCTCAGAGAAAGGACTGGAAAACTTTCTTAACCCTCCCTCCCACGCATTCTGCATTTGTTATTAATTAATGAATAAATATGCATTATTATTATTATTATTATTATGGGGTGAGCGATATAAGGAATATACTCAATATATCTCGGCTTGTTTCACGTGTGATGTAGTAAATGACCATATCGTGAATATCGAGTACAAATCCTCACGTTAATGTTCAACAGACGTCCAGTCCACTCACTCCCCCACCCATCCCGAAAACTCTCCTAGCATATGCGCGTTTCGTAGTGGAAGTGAAGGGAAGCAAGCGTGAAGAGAGAAGTGAATTTCCACAAGATTTCAGAGACAATGTGGACAGCTTGGTTCCGAAGAAAAACAGCACTGCTTCTGTTATTCCGTGCACAAAAACAGAAGTAAATGCATAAAAACGCATAAATAACTTAACCATGTTTAACGTAGAACGCCATCGCTCGCAAAAACGCTCCAGTTCAGTCAAATCTGCCCTTTTATTACAGACAAATCTCATATTTAGCTGATAAATAACAACCAGCATTCTACTCAAAATACAGCTACTTAATTGATATTAGCAGTCCATCAGATTTTTGTGACATGCCTCTGAGGGGATTGTGCAGGGGATTGTGGGAAATGTAGTTCTTTTCCAGAAAGATAAAATATATCGAGATATACAGTATATTGTGTGTCATGATATAGCTTAAAAATCTAGCAATAAGATTATCATCATCATCGTCATGATTATTATTATTATTATTATTATTATTATTATCATTATTATTATTGACTGGCCTGGACTATGCTAGCAACCACAGAACGATAGGTGTTAAACGGGAGGTCCGGTAGGTCCCGTATGGTGATGTGAAGGAAATCAAACCCTGTTAAAGACACAAACCCTGTAAACACACAACCACTCTTGTGCAACAACAACAGCGCTCCGTTACAACTTGTAAAAAAAACTAGGAAAAACGCAGCGCTGTAGCCGAGGTGAATAATAAAGTTGGGCCCATTGATCGGAGAAACAAAAGGACTCGTGTATGTTTGTCCCGGCAGGGCCCGGAGTCTCATAAATGTTTAAGGCTATGTTTTTGGCCACAGCTACTGTTTAGCTCCCCATCTTCAAATACGCATCACACCCAATTCGGATGACGGACAGAAAGCTGGTTCATTCTCATTCCTCACTCCGTCCGTACCCTACGCATCTACATAACACTTACATATTTCCTGTATTGTTTTAAAGACCTGACTGGAGAATTAAGATTACGAAATCTGCAAAAGGGGGGGAAAATAATAATAATAATAATAATAAAAGTCAAACTCGGAACCATCCACGATATTGATGTTGTTTTTTGTGATGCAGCTCGACATTGCAACAACAACATCCACGGAAAAAGGTGAAGTGGAGGCTGTAGAAAAGTGATCGGCGGCGGGGCAGCTATTGGCGGTGCGGGCTCGTGATTGATATTTCCAGTGCAGGTATCAGTTAGGAGGAGGCCGACGTGCGCCGGGCCCGAGCTCGCGATCGCGGCCTGACGGCTAAGTAGCGGCCGGCGCGTTATGCAGCCGGTAATAAAAGTTGCCCATTGATTTTCTGTACCTGCTTGTAACTGTTAATGTTGATACATCAATGGCCAAAGGAAAGCACAGGGCTTAATAGGAGGCGGAGAATGTGGAAATACGGGAGAGCTGAGCGCTAAATCACAGAATCTATCCAGCGCCGATCGATAGCGCTGTAACTGCAAGTGTCCCTCCGCTTTCCTAATGTTTTATAATAAACTGACAGCTTGTAATAAGGGTTGGGGAGGGGAGGAGGTGGAGGAGAAATAAAGAGAGAGAGAGAGAGAGAGAGAGAGAGAGAAGGGAGAACGGAGAGAAGGGAGAAGAACTGGAGCGTGAGAGAGAAAAGGAGCGATAAGGAATGGAGAGAGAGAAAGAAAAAGAAGGGGGATAATGAAGGAAGAGATACAGAGTGAGAGCAAGAGAGAGCGATGGAGAGAGAGAGTGGAGAGAGAATAAAAGGAAAGACACAGACGGGGTAGAAAGAGAGAAAGAAGGGCGAGAAACCAAGAGAGGAAGAGAGAGATGAAGGTAAGGTGAATAGGGAGAGAGGGAGCGAGAGAGAGAGCGAGAGAGCGAGAGAGAGATGCATGAAGAACGGAATGGAGAGAAGGGAGAGAATAAAGAGAAATACAGATACTGAGAGTGAGAAAAGGATGGAAGGGGAAAGAAGAGAGATGCAGGGAGAATGGATGAGAAACAAAGAGAGTGAGATAAGGGGGAGGAAGAGAGAGAGAGAAGAAAAGACATGGAGAGTGAATGGATGGATGGAGAACAGAGTGAAAGATAAAGAGTGGAGACAATAACAGAAAAGAGAGATATAGAGAGGAGAAGAAGAAGAGAGATGGAGGGAGACAGAAAGACAGAGAGAGATAAAGAGCGAGAGAAATAGAGAAAGAAGAGGAGCAATAGAAGGAGAATGGATGGAGAGAGAGATGGAAGGAGACAGAGAGAAAGATAAAGGAGGAGACAAAAGAAAAGAGAGATATAGAGAGAAGAAAAGAGATGGAGGGAGAGTGGATGAAGAGAGGGATGGAGGAAGGATGGAGAGATCAAGATAAAGAGGAGACGATGAAGCAAAAGAGAAATAGAGAAAGAATCTCCAATATCTCTAATAGAAGGAGAATGGAGAGCGAGAGAGAGAGAGAGATGGAGGAATAAGAGAGAGAACGAGATAAAGAGGGAGACAATAAAGAAACAGAAACGGAGAAAGAGGAAGAGTAAGAGAAGGAGAACGGATGGAGAAAGAGAGATGGAGACAGAACAAAGAGAATGAGATAAAGACAATAGAGAAAAAAGAGAGGAGAAGAAGAAAGATGGAGGGAGAATGGACAGAGAGAGAGAGCGGGATGGAGGAGTCAATAAAGCAAGGGATTTGCTGTATCAGCGAGAGAGAGAGCGAGAGCGAGAGAGCGAGATGGAGGGAGAGCAGAGAGACAGAGAGAGATAAAGCTGAGACACAGTAACACAGAGATATACAGAGAAAAGAAGAGAGAGATGGAGGGACGATGGAGAGAGAGAGAGAGGACAATAAAGGAAGACAGATACGGAGTTTACACTAGCAGACTGTGTCTCCGTTGTAGTGGTGTAATTCAGACTACGACTTTCCCAAACCCTGTAGTTGTAGTTTAGTGGCCATGTTTAATCTTAACCTCACGACTGAGTTTAGGTGAGCTGTAGTTGATCAAACATGTCTGAATCTAGACTCAACACAGTTTTGAGTGCAACATTGTTTGTCGCACATGTTTAAATTACACGACTTGAATCAAGAGAGTCTGCTTGTGTGAACTCCCTCATCTTGTCATTTAGTCTCCAGATGCCAAACCAGAACCAGAGGCTGCAACGAGCAGGTGGTGAAACTAAGGCCATGTCCACACGTACACGGGTATTTCTCAAAACGGAGGTTTTTCTGCGCGTTTTGGCCTTTCGTCCACACGTAAACGGCGTTGTGGGTCAGTGAAAACGGAGGTTTTTGAAAACTCCGGCCACAGTGGCGATTTTTGAAAACTGTTTAGGTGTGGCCAAGAAAAACCAAGATTTTGAAAAACGGACCGTTTCGCGTCACACCGTCCGCCACTCATATGACATCACAATATGCGCCGTGTCTACATTAGGTTTTCATCTAGAATGCTGCTTTGGCATGCTTTTGACAGAGTTTTTTGCGTGTGGACAGAGATACTTTTGAAAACGTGCTCGTGTGGACGCGATTTTTAAAAAAACGAAAACGGAAAATCTCCGTTTTCAGAAATACCCGTGTACGTGTGGATATGGCCTAAAACTCAGTCTGTAAACCCCGATCACAAGATCCAGAAAGCACTGGAATGATGTCGTGGAACAGCAGCGTTATTATACTATCTATACAAACTGCATTTAGTACTAAAGCTCCAAAATAGGATCTCTCCACTGCTTATCTGAGGTGTTAGTGGGTTAACTGGATAACGGGCGTGAGAGCTAACCAGGTGTAAACACATTAGCTGCCGCAAGGGAACAAGTAAACGTAGATTAGCATCCAAACCGAGGAAGGATATTTGGCCAGCGGGACTGGAAGCGGGGCGAAAGTCAGTCGGGTTAAAGGTAAAGTGCTGCCGTTTTGCCTTGTGCACCCCTTTATTGGACGAAGTGCCAGCAGCGGCTTCCACATGCGGAAGTGAGGATCTCTGCAGCTCTTAGAGCTTGATCAAGTCTGAAAGCCTCTTAGAGCTGGTAATAAGGCCAGCGCTGCTCAGAGAGCCTCTCACCAACGCTTTTGATTTCTGGCATCTGTAATGTGGGGACAAACGGGGCAAAAACACACACAAAGTGAGGTGAATATTAGGGTCATTGCGTACGCCGGAGGCTGCCTCCGCTTCGAGGGGTGCTAAAAATGCCGGAAACACTCAGGGCTGATTGTGTTTGTTGAACACAACAATGAAACACTCAGAAAAGTAGCCTGAGTCTGGCAGGAGAACGCAGATTTCAGATCAGTCGAGGGCTCCTGCATATTGTCGCAAATGACGGAAAATAAACAGAAGCTTTTCTTTTCGGCTTGGGAATTCACACCAAACCTCCGTCACACAAACACACTTCTTTTATATGGGTATAGATTGGCCTAAAATCGTCCAAAGTGCGCAAATATTTTACTGACATTAGAAAAGGTTAGTCTTTACACAAAGTACTTAACGTCTTAAGTACTGGAAATTTGCTTATTTTTAAATTTTCAACATTTTCAGGTTCACTGGTGGGGAAATGAATGCTGGCAGGTGGTAGCGTAGCACTTAGCAGTTTGGCCCCCGTGATCAGAAGGTCACTGATTCGAATCCCGGACTGGTAAATGTACTACTGAGATACTCATGAGTGAGGTACCATAACCAAGCGCTGCTCGCTCCCCGGGTGCTGCCAATGTCAGCTGCCCACTTCTTCACGAATGGGTCAAATGCCGAGGTGATATTTCGTTGTGGTGCACTGTGCTGCAGCGTGTTCACAATGACAAATAATCGCTCACTTTCACAAAGTTGTTTTCTCGAGATCATGAGAAAAATAACTTCTCGAGATAACGAGGAGGAAAATAATGTCGTCTCGTGTCTTATCTAGTGAGGTTTTTCTGTCCCTGAAGGCACAGTCAGCGAACGGCTGCTATCAGCTGAAATGTAGTGGAGTAAAAAGTGCATTAATTTAATTTCATAACTGTAATCAAGTAGTTATTAATAAAGTAGAAAGTACGCAAAACCAAAACTAGACGCATTTTTGCAAGTAAATGTGAATGTGATTGTTTTTTTGCAGCAAGAGGATTAGAGTTAGAATTATCACATAATGACGCAATCACATAGCGAATCCCGTGTATGATGCAAACAGGACAGAGGTCACATTTCGTTGTGGTGCACTGTGTGTTGTGCGGTGGTGTGTTCACCATGACACATAATCACTCACTTTCACTTAAATAACGGAAATAGGAAAAATGGACATAACTCGCGAACGAGTGCACGTAGCAAAAACGTCTATGAAAGCACACGGCATTGTTTTATAGCCCGCACATTTTAGAGTCGGAATGGCATTTCTAGCACAATAACTGTAGGAGGAGTAGCAGTGCCAAACATGGTTGAATAACCAAATAAGGACAAATAACAATTTTTTATGGGCGGAAAAATGGACAGAACTTGCGAACTCGTATCGACAACATGCACCGCTACAGCTCACATATTTTAGAGCTAGAACAATGTTTCTAGCGCAAAAACTGTAGGAGGTGTAGCGACGCCAAAAAGTGGGTACAATAATAATGATAATGATGATAATAATAATAGTAATCCATTCATTCTTTTTCCGAACTGCTTAATCCCAACTGTGGTCGCGGGGGGAACGAAGCCTATCCCGGGAACTGAGGGGTGCAAGGCGGGGAACAACCCTGGGCAGGCGCCAACACACCGCAGGGCACACACGCATACCTTACGAAGGCCAATTTAGAGTCACCAATTAACCTATATTGCATGCCTTTGGACTGTGGGAGGAAACCGGAGCACCCGGAGAAAACCCATGCGAACACAGGGAGGGCATGCAAGCTCCACACAGAAAGGCCCTACGGCCGTCCCTGGGGTTCGAACGCAGGACGTTCTCGCTGCGAGGCGGCAGCGCTAACTAGTGCGCCACTGTGCCGCACCAATGATAATAATAATAATAATAATAATAATAAACCTGACGCAATCACATAATAAAGTACTCAAGTGCTGTACACCACTGCTGATGCAATTGTCATCAGCCCAGCATTCATACACTCACAAGCTCTCTGGTCTCTCTCTCACACACAAACACACACTTGGTTTATATGTGTATTGATTGAGTCCAGGCCTCAGATCCTCCAAATGACTTACTGCCTGTGAGTGTCAAACTGCTTGGCTCACAAAAAAACCCTGCCCCTATTATCTTGCATTTAATTAAGACATAGGGGTAGTTTTATGCACCATTATTCGGCCCCAGCCAGGGGTCTCGGAGGCGTAAATATTGAACCGTCACAGACCCGGAATGTTAATCAATCCCGACCGCTTCCAAATTATTTGGTCCGTTTCAGGAAATGAATATTTGCGGCGGTTATGAGGCGGCGCTGGCGCATTACCGATCTCCCCCTCTTTGCACAGGGGCGGCCGTTATCGATTCTCGGGCCGGTGGAAATAAGGCAAGGCCGCTTAATTAGAGCCTCTCCCTATCTGGGAACATTCCTTTCGCCCTCCCTCTTCAAAGAGGAATAAGAAGGAAACGTTCTCTCTGAAGGTGCAATGTGACTTTGCGCCGAGGTTTTTTTCTCTCTTCCCGCGACCTGCCGGGAGAGGCTCGACGCTTCAGAAGCTGCGGAGGGATGCACTGGGAGGAGAGAAAAAACCCCACAGACAAACACTCGAGCTTCATTATACTGGACAATGCAAACTGAGTGGAATTTTAAAGATGTTGAGGATCAGAGCCGCGGCTGGGTCGAGGCGTCAATAAACTTCTGTAGAGATGTGAGGACTGCTAGCTGTGAATGAATTTGTTTATCCCTCTTTTTAAGATGGTGAAAGATTTATGGATCTGTCCACACATCACTAGTGAAAAAAAAAAAAAGGACAGCGAAGACCAGCATAGACTTTTAATCATGTGTAATATTAGCTGGTGATTCTGGTCAAAGCTTCAAAATAAAACTTGTGATGATATCCCGAGCTGGACTGGCAACAAAAGCCACAAGTGAAATTGTTCAGTTTAAAAATGACCAAGCTTTTCTGGCAAAGTCTTTTCACAAAAACGTTTGAAGGACTGAGTCAGAACACTACGTGAATACCATTCTGATTTCGTACCGGAAACCAATTCTACACCCTTAAAAATTAAAGAACCAAAAGTGGTTCTTCACAGTGATGCCACAGGGGAACCTCCTCGTGTTCTACAAAGACTCTTTGCGGAACTTTTTATCATGAAGTGATCATGAAGAATTTAGTGTAAATAGTATTTGTATCTTTGTACCTGTATTCATTATGTGCAATATGTAATAATTTGTTCAAATGTAGTGTTTGATGAAACCAAACTGAGTCAAGTTATCAGCTACATTTACATTTACAGCATTTAGCAGACACTCTTATCAAGAGCGACTTACACTACCAGTCAAAAGTTTGGACACACCTTCCCATTCAATGTTTCTTCTTTATTTTCATTACTATTTACATTGTAGATTCTCACTAAAGGCATCAAAACTATGAATGAACTGTGTAAGGGCTATTTGACCCAGAAGGAGAGTGATGGGGTGCTGCACCAGATGGCCTGACCTCCACAGTCACCTGACCAAACCCAGTGGAGATGGTTTGGGATGAGATGGACCGCAGAGTGAAGGCAAAAGCATCTCTGGGAACTTCAAGACTGTTGGAAAACCATTTCAGGTGACTACCTCATGAAGCTCATCGAGAGAATGCCAAGAGTGTGCAAAAAGCAGTGATCAAAGCAAAGGGTGGCTATTTTCATTTATCATTTGTCATTTATCTAAGATATAAAACGTTTTGGGTTATTTCACATTTTTTGTTTACTACATAATTCCATATGTGTTCATTCATAGTGCCTTCAGTGAGAATCTACAATATCAATAGTCATGATAATGAAGAATAAAACACTGAATGGGAAGGTGTGTCCAAACTTTTGACTGGTAGTGTACATTTCCTAATTTCAGGGACAGTTCCCCTGAGAGCAACTTAGGGTTAAGGGTCTTGCTCAGGGACCCAATGTCGGTAACACCAGAGGTCGGATTCGAACCCACAGCCTCTTGGTCCAAAGGCGAGTGTCCTACGACTAGGCCACCAACACCATGCTACGTTATATAAACTGCATATTAATAACTGATCTCTCTAAAAGACCGTGGCAGATATCATCGGTTACAGTTAAAAACTGCACCATAACAATCATTTCTACACACCGCCACGTACATCAGGCGTCGGATCAGTGGGCATTAAGGTCACACTTTAACATAAAGCATTCTTCAAAGATATAAAGTGAATGATATAAAGTGTGACGTAAAGAACTCATTTAGTTCTCCAAAGAAGCTTAAACAGCATAAAAAGGTTCTACATCATAAACAGGTTCTCCAGAGCACTAGTGAAGAGGCAGTTTTTCTTAGAGTGTACTTACACTTCAGTAAAAGTACCAAAGTATCTGATTTTAACAGTATTTGCTGGAAAGGTTAGTCAAACCTCACTGAAAGCCTAAAACTTAAATGCTTACTAACAAAATATGACGTTAGTTCTTGATTTACTTTAATTCCAAAAATAACGAGGAAGCTCTCCAGCACTAAAGCATTGTTCAAGTAAAATTAAATGACTCCAGACCTTTAAGAACTGTCAGAGTTTTTGAGTTTCAGAACAGGGCAAATGGAGGACTGGCAACCTTGTCGGGTTGTTCATTCACTCATTATCAGAACCGCTTAATCCCTATCGGGTTCTGATCTTCAGAATTACAAAAGTTTTTTTTTCGAGAGACGGGAAAGTGACCAAAATCATGTTTTAATAACTGGCTCGATTAATAATTTAACGATGCACCTTCCAAGTAGAAAATACCCCAAATTAAACCTAATTACAGAAGGTGAGACATTTACTCAATTACTAATTACTAACTGCCACTTTTCAATGTTCTCTCATACCATTCACCCCATATCAGAAAGGGGTCGCGTTGCATTGTAGGTGTATATCGTCATGGCAACAGCCCCAGCACCCCATTCCTCCCCTCACCACCATCAAAGCGGAGCATCGCTCAGCCTCCCGCGTCTCTCTCGCCCGCCGAGGAAATCGATGCCCCTGCCGTAATTATTTAGCCATTGATAAAGCCTTCAGCTCCGCCGAGAGCCTCTCCATCCGAAGCGCCCGCCGAGACTGACAGCCGGAGGGAGATAGAGACGGCGGCCCAGACAAGCGGCGTGAGAGGTGTTCGGACGGACGCAATCGCTCCTGAGCCACGTCCCGGTCAGGCCAGGTCGGGCCGAGCCGAGTCGAAAAGCGGCGTGTCCGTTCTCCACCGTTATCGACATCCCGGAGCTAAAAAATGGCTGGAGTTTAGAGCTATCGCCCCCGAATCGCCACGTCCGCAGGGGGGAGGGAAAAGCGTCTTTGATTTCCTTTAAACGGCTTCATTCGTAAAAGCAGGTCAAAAAGGAGAGAGTGGGGTTTGAACAGAAGGGGAAAGAGGCGTTACAGCTGTCAAGAAAAGGGGTTTAAGAAAACAAGGATGACGGTCACCTAACGTCCGCTGCAGGGGTCAACAGAATTCTGAAGGATTTATTACGGTTATTACTGAAGCGGCGGCGTCTTTTTAAAGTTTGCAAATCCGAAGATCTGCCGATTTCATTTTAGTTTAATCCTTCTAAATAAATAATTGAGCATCAAATCTTACGGAACGTCTACTCGCAAAAAATGAGTTTTGTGGACGTGTTTTGGTTTTGCCAATGTATGAGGTGCTTCTCATTAAAAAACATGGCTCTCAATTGAAACTGAGCAGCCGGGAGATGGAAAGCTTAGCGTGTGTATGTGTGTGTGTGTGTGTGTGTGTGTGTGTGTGTTGCCTTCAGGTCTTCATAAAGCATGAAGGTATTTTTATGGTTCGTTTCATTAACCTCAGATTAATTGGCTCTTCAATAGCATCTGGCAAGGATCATCACCCACACACTCTCACACACTCTCACACACACACACACACCGTGGGCAGGATGATATTAATCAGTGCGCTCTCTCTCCCTCTTTCCCATCTCCACCCCCCAGTCTCTTACTCACCCCCCTCAGCCAGACGGGCGAGCCTGTCGACGTTAGCCGCTGGCGCGGGGCACCGCCGGGGGCGATACACTCCCCTCAGGTAAGTCTTTCATTATGGATGATGTTTCCGCCAAATTATTTAGAGCCCAAGCCCGTCCCACCTCGCACCGGCGGGGCAAAAACCTCCGCCACACAAACAACAAACACAAAAAGAGAAGGAAAGATAAAAAATAAAAACCCGCTAAAAACGCAAACGCCCGGCAGAGGGCCGAGAGGGCCAGACCCGAGGCGGAGGGAGCTTCACCGATGCTCTGTTCCTTTGTTAGACGCAGGGAAGGATGCGAGGAAACCTTCTCGGGCCGAAGCACCTCGTCGGGGGTGGGGGGATCGGGCAAATGAAAGTGTGGCGGTTCGCTTTATGATTCGACGCTGCTTGGAAAAAAGAAGGAAAAAACGAGGCCAACGCCAGTGTAGCCGGCCGGCCGGCTTTCTAAAGCTCACAGGCGATATGAAGTGATATGAAGATTCTGTTGATGCGGATGTTATTAAAATTCCAGCAGTTTCTAATGGGATGAGCGCAAGCCTTGTCTTTTTCTTCCACAGGTTTGGGAGACAGAGTTTGGCAACTTTGGGTCGAAGACGGATACCTTGACTTCAATGGGTTGGTTACCGAGCCACGCTGAGCCAACATGCGGAGGCAAACACGTGCATCAAATTGAGAATTGATAATTGATGACCTTATTGATGGGTTATTGAGTGGAAAAATATGAAAGTGCGGCAAACTTGGAGTGTTTGTCATTGAGTAACTCGGCGCCTCTTTAGGGCAAGTAGAGGACGCACAACCTCGGCGGGTTCTGAACTTTGGAGAAAACAAATGTTTTGGTAATGGATTTTGTTTTCCAGAGAGAGGAGGGGAAAGCTACCAAAATCATGTTTTTATAACCGGCTTTGCAACATGTCAATTATTTATGAAAGGCTGTTAAAAAATGCGGGGTGAATTTACAGAATTGCTGAATGTCACGCGTCAATTATTTATTAAAGATCATTAAAAACTGCCCACAAACTTTCGACCAAGAGAGTGCTCCTTTTCTTTTTGTAACCCAAAATAAATCTTTAAAAGCGACTTTATAAAGCAGTTTAATGTAAATCACTGAGTCTTATCCACCAACGGTTCTTAACAGAAAATCTGTTCTTAAAACGCACTCACGCAGCTTTTCACAAAGATTCTGACGTTCACCTGTGTGTTCTTCCTTGAGATTTATCTTTAAGTAAGAGCAGAATTTGCAGCTGAAGAGCACACGTTTAACAGTCCCTCCAGGATTTCGTGGGCCTTTTTTGAGACTGTTGCAGCCTAAAATGCCTGATGTTGTGGCAGCTTTTCTAAAAAAACTTGTGATGAAAGTTGCAGTGGTTTTAGACGTTTTATTGCAATAAAGTTGCGGGAGCAAGTCAAAGTTGCGGAAAAATTGCGATTTTGTCCCTGTTTATAATGATTTTTTAACAATTAATTAAAATGAAGGCAAAAACACCACAATTATTTTAATTAACCATTAATCATTGTTATTTTTGAAGGTAAACGTGAGGTGTTTTTATCACACGTTTCCTGCGTCTTCTAAAGGGAGTTCGCTGACGTATGGCTTAGCGTTTTGCGGGAGACAACAATGATGGGTCAAAAATTGCGGACAAGTTGCGGTACCTGGTGAAAACGGCACGATAGTAATGAATTTGTGGGTTTTGGCTGAATTTACGTCAATAGTTGCGATCGCAACATCGCACAATCCTGGAGGGTCTGGTTTTATTGCAGTGCATTTTAGCGCAAAACATTACTTCTAAACTACTGTTTACATGTAAAGATTCCTCCTTATAAGAACGAACTCACGAGCGAAGTTAAGAACATCATGAACTCAGTATAGACTGTTCTTAAGAACAAGTTTAAGAAAAATATCGATTTTAAAGAACAAGGTCCATTTTTGAGAAGCAGGAGGTCAACTCTTAATTTCCTAGAGTTTTACACCACTCATGCAGCTCTAAAACTAAAACCTCTCACAGGTCAAAAAGAGGGAACTTTTCTCTGCGACACAGTCCTTCCTGAGTTAAACCATGCGTCACACAAAGCCCCTAGAGTTTAGGAGGTTAAGAGGAGGATTTTTGGTATGACGCAGGTCTAAAGCAACTCCGAAAAAAAAAGTGTGAGACGGCAGTCGGCACGGCAACCCGTCTGTGGCTTATCAGACAGCGACGGCGAGGGAGTGAGAGTGCCGATTATTCCAAGGTCCCCCAAGAACCTTGGGATGCCCCCCTTCCCTCCCTTCCTCCAACCCTCCGTCCCGAGCCCTTCTCCGGCCTTTTCTCCGTACTCACCCAAGCTGAACAGCACCAGGAACTTGAGGCAGACGAACTCCCGCTGGTCGAGCTGCAGCGAGCGCAGTTTGCCCACCAGCTCCTGCGCGTGACTCAGGAGGTTGTTGAGGGTGGCCCCGGCCTGGGAGGCAATTAGGGCATAATCCACCTGCAGCAGAACACACAAACACACACACACACCGTCAGCGCAGATCAGTGGACAGGAACGCCACCCGACACACACGTATACACCCACACACACACCTACTTTTTAAAAACCGGTCGCTTTCCAACCCACTAGTTCCTTCTGATTAAATGAAGGATGGTATAATATACTAGTGAACAGGGCTGGGCGATATAACCCCAAATCGATATCGTGATTCATTTTTTTTACATTTTGATTAATGAACAATTATCTTTCTTTTTTTTTTTTGCTTTCATAGTTTACGGACCAGGCTTGCACTGTAAATATGCTGAACTATTAAAGCTCAGAATTGATTTCTAATAAAAGAGTTCCGTTTTTGTCTCGATTTCAAAATAATTGAAAGAATCGCACACAGATATAGTGGCAGAATAGAGAGGGGTGAAGTCATGCGGCAACACACGGGGGGCTACGCTTGTCTTAAGTATTGTTTTTATTTCAGTATTAACAGAATTTTAGGAATAATCGGAATAATCGTCATGCGCAAGAGTACGCCAATGAGCCCTGTTTACACATGCATTATGCAGATATATTTATAAGAACATTTTTTTTATACGTTTGGGCCTTTCATTTACACGTAAACACCTCAAACGGATATTTATTTTAACTGAAATGAAGATTTTTCAAAACGCTGGATTCTGTGGATACGTGTAAACAAGGTAAATGCAGTTTTCTTAAAACGATTTTTAAACGTGCTTTGTTCTATTCTGCGCGTGCCTTAAATACTTTAAATTCCTTACATATCACGTCACAATAGCAAACATGACAACAATAATCGGCTGCGCGTCAACAACCATGGCGTGTGACGACACAGTTCTAGTGTGTACTGAATTGTTTTTAACCGAATGTCATGTAAACGCCATTAAAAAGGGAAACGTATAAAAAACGATGGGTTTATAAAAATATCTATACACGTGTAAACAGGACCTACGAGGTTCTGAATGTCGGTTTCAAATAATTATTGATACATGCTAATGCATCTTAAAAACAGACTTTAAATATTTAAATAAAATAAACCATCTAATATGATATATTCAGAACACAAAAGTGAAATATTGTCATAATGTTGATGATTATAACTGACGGCTCATGAAAATCAGCTATGTAATAACCGTAGTGGGCTGCCTCTCTTCTGTATTTTTGGATAATACGGCTAATAACCTAATGATGTGAGATCTTGTAAATCAGCCATAGCCATGAAAACACAAGGCTTAACAAGGCTTAAAATGCTGGAAATATTTGACTTTACTGAACATATCATACATTAAGTTTTACCTTTTTATTTGAATTAAGGCAAAAATAACCATCATGTTATTCTAATGTGCCCCCGGTGCGTTGGTGCCTGCCCAGGGTTGTTCCCCGCCTTGCGTCCGTAAATTCCCGGGATAGGCTCCGGTTCCCGGCGACCCCAGTTGGGATTAAGCGGTTCAGATAATGAATGAATGTTATTCTAATTTTTGAGGCGAATTAGCTACAGAAAATAGTGTGAAACATGATGTTAAACGTAATATACAAATCTCTATATTTTTAACAATCTTTTACTACTGATAAGCTACTGAAAAGAGTAGTTAAGTTTGTAGAGTTGCTCATTTTTGTTTGCTACTCCCCAGCACTGCAAACACACACACACATACTAAGCAGCTGTCATACTCCAATCTTACTCCGTTAATAATCATGGGAAAAAGGTTTGACACTCAAAGTTGCGTCTGGATTTCTCTCGCAAGCAGACGTGTTGCACCTTAAATCCATTTTGCATGCGTTTCTCGGGGTTGCAGGTTGTAAAAATCAAGGCGCTATCGATTCTCCACCTTCTTTCTTCGTTCTCCGCTCAGGCCTGGTGGAATCGCGCGGCGTGCATCTGAATTTCGTTTCCCACGTTTCATCGAAATGCAGAAATGTGTCTCTCTGCTTGTCTCTACGTCTAGTTTCTCCAACAGTTTTCTTTCCCCCAAACTCGGCTTTTACATGACTAAAAATCTCAGTTTTGCACTGGGAGTAGTGTCTAGTCCACCACTGGAAACGTTTGCCTCAAAAACCATCATCTAACGTTAATTAGATGTTAATTAGTCCGTGTTTCATTCGTTCATTCATTTCTCACATTAAAACCAAAAGCCAGCTCCCATCCAATATCCGCGTCTAAAACCAAAATGAGAAAATGAATGATGTCACCTTCCGATTTCCCATTTTGGACTCAAAGCAAAACACACGCTCATGGTCCACTTTGGGCTGTCGTGGGGCATAAGTGGTGTGACTCGGAAGTGACCGTTACACGTGGCCAATCAAAAATACTCAGCACTTTTGAGTATCTTATTTAGGGGGAGTTGGTAGTGTAACACTTAGGAAGTTTGCCCCGAAGGTCACTGGTTCAAATACTAGACTTGTAAAGGTACCACTGACGTACCTTTATGTTGTGGTGCACTGTGTGCTGTGTTCACAATGACAAATAATTTGCTTATTGGCAGTAAGATAGTTACCTCTCTTCATCTGAGATGTGAACACTGTATACAGTGTTCTGTACATAACGCTCATTCCACGCTACTTAAATACTAGAAAAAAACCAACCCAGCATGTGTTTTCCATTTTTTTCCATTTTCAATTGAATGCAAATTGTGCATAAAAATTGTCCATAAAAAAAAAAATTCATGTGAGGGATTATTTCCCGTTGTGAACACAACACGGCACAGCACACAGTGCACACAACGAAAGGTGACCTCTGCATTTAACCCATCCATGAAGGAGCAGCGGGCAACTCACAAACTCCCGGGGAGCAGTGCTTAGGGACGGTACCTTGCTCCTGAGTACCTCAGTGGTACCTTTACTGGTCTGGGACATTAAGCGGCGACACTGTGATCTCTGGAGTGTTACGCTACCGACTGCCTCATCGGTGATTTGTAGTACTGATAAAGATGGACAGCTGATTATTTTTCCTTAGCAGCATGAGGGTGACTCTTCTTCATCATTGTGATGACGAGTTTTGTGCTTTTTTTATCCATTGTTCTGCACGTAATGCTGAACCTGTGCTCGTGTTTTTCTTCATGTTTTACTTGAGTGTAATGGTGCTCATGAAAGTCGACAACTACATTTTGGTTTTTTGGCAATAAGAAGATTACTGTTGTTGGTAATCTTTAACAGACAATTCCGTGTAACGCCACTTATGTGCGAGAAAAAAACGATGCAAAATGTGGTTTCTATATTTTACTTTTTTACATTTTAGTGCAAAACTGGAAAATTATTTTTATTTGGAATCTGGAAACGAATATTGAAAAAAAGACGCATTTCCCGAGTTTTGCTTTTAATGTGTGTGTAAAGCACGATGAGCGAGCGGTATGTGGAGGTCTCTCCGGCGCAGCTCAGCTGTTCTCAGCACAGCAGGGACAGTGGGCGGGAGCGAGGGGCGGAATGATAATCAGCCTGAGAAGGAACGAGGGAGCGCAGCACGTTTCTACGTCCCTCGGACCCTGGCTCCCATCAGCGGGCCAGGAGGAGGAGGAGGAGGAAGAGGACGGGAGGTTGGGTTGAGGTCCGAGCATTGGAGGGTGGGGAACGTGGGGCGGAGGGGGGCCCCCCGGAGGTCCCCCAGGCTACGGGGCTGAACCCTCCCCTTTCAGGTGCACTTAATATCTGCAGCAGCAGCAAATTTGTCTTGGAGGCAAGTCCTTAGCTGCCACTCACTGTAAGCAGGCCATATTAAATTTTTATATTTATTGACAATTCATTACCATAATTGACTGTGCCAGGGTTTTCTGGAGGTAGGTAGACGGCGGGCCTCCTAAGTGCAGGGGAGGGCTCCCTCCGAGCCGAATTTGCAATTAAAAAAAAAGAAGAGAGAAACGCAGAGCGGATTGGAATTTATTTATTGTGTAAATATGATGAGCGGAATTTTTTAAAAACCCAGGTCTAGAGAATTCCACGTTTCTCACCGGCATCGGCTCGGCGGTCTCAGGTTTTTTTTATTTTTTACTTTTCACCCCCACCTTCTTGCTCCCTCACACTGTCATTCTTTCTGTCCATCTTTTTAAAATATGAGTCAGTGAAAACCCTCTTTCCACGAAAATGAACGGCGCATTAAAACAACTTCGTCGAACGCGCCGGCGTGAACGGCCTCAATCCCAAAATGATCATTTATTATTTATCTCGGAGAGTTGAAACGTCAGCCGACTTTGCATATGCCGGAATATGAAAGTGTAAAGTATCAGGGTGGTATTTAAAACATTTTTTAAAGATCTTTGATAGGAGCACTCCTGTTTTTTTTTGGCGGGGAAAAGGGAGGGGTGTGTGAAATGTTGACGCGTTTGAAGCTGAGAGAGAAGGAGAGAGGGAGAGACCTTGCTGTAGGACAGTAGGACGGTTGGACGGAGTAAACAGTGCGCCGAGACGCGCTCTAATTCCGCCTGACACTCGGCAGCGCCGGAGACGCTTGATCTTGACAACAGACAAAGCGCTGTATAAATTTGATTATAAATGGGACTGCCCGGCTGCGATTTGGAGCCCTCTGAAGGCCGGAGAGCCGACGTTTTACAGGAGAGCGAGGGAAAGAGAGAGAGAGGGAGACTGGGAGAGACTGATGCTATGTTCAAAGCTGTGGGAGGGCGGGAGGGAGGGAGGCAGGGAGATGCGCCGGTGACATTTTTGAAAGGCGTCCATGCGGTGTCGTGTGTCGCTACATTTCGGGGCCTAATCCCCCATGGTGCTTTGCTGCCACACCACATGACAGTGAAAAGCAACAACACATGCTTTTAGGTGTGTGTATTGGTGCGTGTATGTGTGAGAGAAGGAAAGAAAGAGAGACAGAGCGAGAGTAACAATGTATCCGTATCGCTGCATCACAATGGGCCTCACTCTCCGTTATTTTCTTCAATATGTCCTTAATGATGTTAAGACATTAAAATAGAATTGGTTTAATATGATACAACAGTAGAACTGACGAAAACACAATAAGCTAATGTTCTGCATAAACATTTGTCAGTCTTTCCGGGATTTTGTGGGTCTTTTTATTTATTTTATTGTATTTTATTTTTTGTGGCCTAAAAAAGTCTGATTTTGTTGCAGCTTTTCTAAAGAAACTGATGAAAGTTGTGGTGTTTTTAGCCATTTGGTTGCAATAAAGCTGCTGGAGCAAGTAAAAGTGGCGGAAAAAAGATGTGATTTTTCCTCTTGTATCAAAACCACAATTATGTTTGTTAAACATTATCCATGAATTTGTTTTTGAAGGTAAACGTGAGGCGTTTTTAATCACACAGGTTTTCTGCATCTTTTGTGGGAAATGAGAATGACTGGTCAAAAATGGTGGAAAAGTTGCGGTAACTGGTCAAAATCGCAAGATCGGCGTGAATTTGCAGAGAATTCGCTAAATTTGCGTTCATAGGTACAATCGCAACGTCGCAAAATCCTGGAAGGTCGGATTTGTAGAATCTGTTCTTACTGAAGAACAAATCTCAAATAAAAAACATTGGAGAATTTAGGTAAAGTGATTTTTAAGAACAACATTCGTTTTAAGAACGGCTGGTGAATGAGGTTCATTGTCTTTAAAATAAAAAAACACGTTTACTCTTACTCTCATGAAGACACATTCACAAATATTCAAATTTACAGAATTGTTCTTCAAATCAGTGATCTCAATGCTTCTACTGCTACTGTTTGCTGTGCTTTTAATAGGCCACGTGTGTGTGTGTGTGTGTGTGTGGGACGGTGCTGTCACTCCTAACTTGCTGCAGTGTAATAGGACATAATGAACGGCGTACATGTTTCCTGCTCCTCTCCCCACAGGCCTTTCAACACCAGCTGTTCATTAGCCAAAATATGCAAACGAGACACCGAGACTCAGCCCCCTCCCGAAACACACACACACACACTTCACTCGCCAAATACACACACACACACACACAGCAAGAACAGTGTCCACACAGTCCTCACTAATCAAACACAGAGAACTGTCTTACTGTAAAAGCCTCCGGACACTGCAGCTTCTGAGCATTATAAGGAGATAAACAAGATGACATCTCTCAGGCTGGGTCTGTTCCTCAATCCGATTCGGACTCGGCTGACGGAATTCATCTGGAATTCAGCTACTTATGTCCACTTGAGGACCTCAGTTATTGTTCTGGAGCCTGATTTGAAATTTGTCTGAACTCAGTTTGAGAATTTGACCAAAACGGGGCGTCTCATTTTCCTCAGAACAAATTATTTCATTTCAATTCAAAAGCATAAGACCTGGAATTATGATCATTTACTATGAACTGAACAGATTAAATGCTATTGTAGATGTGACATGAATATAATTTTGATAATCTAATATTATTTAATTTTCTCTCAAATAAACCTCTCTTTCTGATGCCAAATGCCACAAAATTCACATCTGGGATATGAAAGCAGCCCAAACATTATCATCAACATTACGTTCTAATATTTCTTGCTACAGCATGAGATTTTTACATAAAATTGAGTAAAATTTCGCCGATTTTTAGGATCATTTATCTCATGAATCTGTCGAGATCTGATCGATTTTCACCAACAAATCGGCTCTCCGCTCAGAAGCAGGTCTGTCTGTGTTAGTGGCTGCTCAGTTTCCAAACTAAAATCCCTCGTCCGCTTTAATATTTATGACTCTATTGTTGAACATTTTGTTGAAGTTCACATTTTGGAGACGGAGGGGAGGGGGAATAAAAATCTGATTAATAATTAAAAGCCGTGCGATCTACTGACAGACGGGCGGTGCTAAGAAGCATATTTATAATGAGCGATTTAAACATTTTGAGTGGGACTGTGTGCGCGCATGTGTGTGTATGTGTAGAAGTGTGTGTGTGTGTGTGTGAGCCCTAGACAGTATGAAAGGACCCCCTGCGTTGAATAAACCCCAGCAAAGCCTCAGGCATCCGCCCAGCGTTGGTCCTCAGAGAGCAGAGAGGTAAAGGCACGGCTCCTTCCTCTCTTCTCTCTCTTCCTCTTCCTCTGCCCTGCCTGCCTGCCTGCTCTCCCGGACTTGTGTATGCCTAACCAGCCGATTTATTTATTCGCACGGCCGCGGACTTGATAAGAAATGCACCATTGATTATTCTGGTCACATTAGCTTATACCTATAAGCGTAATCTATTTTTAATGGCGCGGCGACTGCATGGGCCGGAGTAGTCGATAGGACTTTAAAGGATGTTGATCCGTGGCGGTGCGAGGCCTGATGAGCTCTGCGGGGAGGCGTAAGACTACGGGCAGGGGGAGGGTGTGTGTTGGGGTGGCCGGGGGAGAAGGGAAGGGGTGGATGAAGCCCCCACTCACCTGTTGCCCCGTAACCAGCAGGATGGAGCTTTCTTTGGCGTGCATCACTTGGCGGAAAATGTGGTCGAGGATGAGCAGCTCACTCCAGCAGTTTTGCAGGAGCTTCATTTGGTCGTCGACCTGCGGAAGACAAACGGAAGGCACAGGTTGAAGTCGGGGGGGGGTCTCGGTGGCACCGTCGGGCTTGACGCTAAATCACGAGGGGTTTTCTAAGCCCCAAAATGTGGCCGTTGTAAAGTTAATTTGTAGTGACGCAGTAATAGATTAGTAATAACTATGCAATAATGTTAAAACTGATTATACAGATTATGAAACTTGCACTGAAATTAAAAGTCCTAAATCAGACGGGACTAAAATGAAAAACTATGATGCCAACCTATACCAACTTAAAGAAAGGTTTCAACAACACACACACACACACAAATGTCTGCCACTAATCTTTGATGAACTCAGACGCTCATCACCTGCCCTCTCTCCCACACAGCACGTCAGCGCCGCTCGCCACGGCTAATTAATCTGTTTGTCCAGCGCCGATAGCCCACGGCCTGTTTGGTTTTCCCCTCTACGATGATGTTAGTGTTCTGCTCTTTTTGCTCCTGGAACTGTGGGAACACTTTCGTCTGTGATCCGGCAGGGAAAAACACAGGGGGCTGAGGAACAACGAGACTATTGTCACCTCTGCCGCTCTCTCACGTCTCACGACACTAATGATTACAAACGAAACGTCCAGAGACACACAGCGGCATTCCGACGCCGGGAACGTGAGGAACGAGGAATAAAATGAAATGAATGCACAAGCTCTACTCAAACACTGTCTTGTTTAGGGGTGTTATCAGCAAAGCAGATGGGAAAGTGTGATCCGTTTAAGAGGGGACAAGTGGGGAAGGGGTGGGCGGTGGGGGGACGGGCCGGACGTGCTCGTGAGAAAGTCGGCGTAAAGAATAACGTTCGTTTTCTCAAGGTAAAGAGCAGAAATGAATGGAAATCATTTATCTTATTGCCTTGAGAGGCACCGTCATCATCGCCGTCTACCTCTCTGGGTGTTTAGGCTCCTAAAACTTGCAGCCATAACAAGGTCGAAGAAAGCAGCTGGGAAAAGCTTCGGCAAGCCAACGCATCAATTTAACTACTCCGAGTATCCGAGCTGCAGCAAAGCTTCAGCTCGGAACCGTGCCGCCGTTCTAATTCACTTTTATAGCAGCCGAAGACCTGTTCTCCCCTTTTTATATATTTATTTATTTATTTATTTCAAGTCGTACAAAAGTCTTTACTTTGCTCCAAAAGTACAGGGAGGTGGAGAGACGTGTGTTTAACATGGAAATAGGTGTACACAGAGCAACGTCCTGTCTCCATATCTCCACGCTTTCAGAGAGACGACTACAAACATCTGTCAGGCGAGTCAAGCTTTTGCCCAGCCTACAAAGGAATCTGTCAGAGGGTCCA
Source organism: Distichodus sexfasciatus (assembly GCA_032718565.1). NCBI lineage: Eukaryota > Metazoa > Chordata > Actinopteri > Characiformes > Distichodontidae > Distichodus > Distichodus sexfasciatus. The sequence continues at coordinate 566,396 of JAVGVS010000213.1, read as the reverse complement.
AATTTGAAGACAAACGTTCGCATCAAAGGCTGTTCCCCATGTCTGGACTATCAAGCGGGGACCGGGGCGCCACAGGGCAGCAGACGGGCAGTAGAGGGGAGTTTGCTCGAGCCGGGTGACTGCGGGAGTCGTGACGAGCCATCAGGAAGGTTGTCTCAGTTCTTTTAACTCTGGCTTCCCCGTCCCAGTCTGGCATAATTTAATGAGTGATATGGATTGTTCATCTTAGTAACAGTGAGTGATTATTTGTCATTGTGAACTCAGCACAGCACAGCGCACAGTGCACCAGAGCAAAACATGACCTCTGTGTTTGGCCCATCCATGAAGGAGCAGTGGGCAGCTGACATGTGCAGCTCCCGGGGAGCAGTGCTTGGGGACGGTACCTTGCTCATTAGGACCTCAGTGGTACCTTTCCCGGTCAAGGATTCGATTCGACGACCTTCTGATCATGAGACGAACTCCCTAACCGTTACGCTACCAACTCTTCCCGGGCGCTTAGATCTGTTTACACCCTGAACTAACACGTTATAACTCTGTTAAATCATAGTATAACTAACGCCCATGTGATTCAGGTGATATTCGCCTACAGACCAAGAGGTTGTGGGTTTAAATCACCACTGAGTCCGTGAGTAAGACCCTTAACCCCAAGGTGCTCTAGGGAGACTGCCTCTGTCTTATAAATGTTGTTAACGCAAGCAGCTGAAAGCTGCAAATCAGGTGGTAAGTGAGGAGAAATTTTCACTTCACTGTAAAAACAAAAATGACTTTCAGTGAGTTCAAGGATGTGATCAAAATGGTAGTTTATGAGAAACATCTAATTAGGAATATCGTCAAGCAATGTTACTTTAAAAAGCTGTTATTTTAATAAATCCTGGGAGGCACGGTGGCAAAGTGGCTAGCGCTGCCGCCCTCACAGTGAGAGCATCCTGGGTTCGAGCCCTGGTTCGAGCCCCGGCTCGAGCGGGGGGCCTTCCGGTGTGGAGTTTGAATGCTCTCCCTGTGTTCGCGTGGGTTTCCTCCGGGTGCTCCGGTTTCCAAAGGTATGCAATATAGTTTAATTGGCGACTCTAAATTGGCCCCGTGTGATTGTGCGAGTGTGTGTGTGCCCTGCGGTGTGTTGGTGCCTGCCCAGGGTTGTTCCCCATCTTGCGCCTGCAAGTTTCCGGAATAGACTCCGGTCCCCCTGCGACCCCAATTAAGCAGATTAAGCGGTTCGGATAATTATGAATGAATGAATGATAAATCCTACACGTTGAATTGTGCGCAGATGGATCAGCCTCACACACATCCATGTCGAAGCATAAATACTCAAATGGAAACACATCACTGGTTCATGCCCCAGGTTCGATAGCTTTGTTCAGCTTGAAAGATTCATTCACAGGTCACGTAACAAACAAACACGTTCCTCTGAAACTGGTCAGGACTGAAACACAAGAGCCTAAAATTTTGAAAGTCCTTCAGGACGTTTGAGGAACTCCTCATCAAGAGTACTTCAAAAAATGCGGACTATCTGGCAGCAAAAAACACGAGGAAACGAGTGGCGGCTCAAGACTTTTGCACAGTACTGTTGAGGAACGAAAATCAGCCATAGCATTATGACCTCCACCAGTGAATGACACCTGGTCGTGAGTGACCACATTAGACAGCAAGTTCCATTAATTCTTGGAGTTGATGAGTTGGAGGCATAAAAACGGGCAAGACTACGGATTTAAGCAAGATTAACAAAAGGCCAAATTCTGAAGTATATTCAAAATGAAAGGGCAGCTTTCAAACACGTTTTTTAAACTAACTGTATGAGACATTCTATTGTCCACATCACCAGACAGCGGAAAGGCCATTTCTTGCCACACACGAGTCAACTCGTCCCTAGTTACTGAATTCACACCTTCCTCAACTCGATGTCGCAAATCTTGGCATCACTGGTATTTTTAGGCGGGCTTTTACACTTTTAACTGTCCTCTATCCAGTGATGTGCGGAATGTGTTTCTGTCTGGCACAGTTTGTTTGAAAGAATTTTTTTGAAATCTGCTCTCTCATTTTGAATAGCCCTGCATCGATGGCTGGGCCTGAGCATCGCCAGCTACAACTACAGCTCTTTAGTGACGTTCCTGGTCTGCAGTGGTCAGCACCTACCAAAAAGGTGGTTCAAGGAAAGAAAACAGGTGAACAGGTGACTGGGTCATGGGTGGAAAGGCTTCCTGATGCGTTGGCCTGGTCCGTGTTGTACTATACCGCAGCACAATTTGCTGACAATGTTAATTTTAGTTCTGATAGAAAGACAGTGAAACGCAGTGTGTCACAGTTTATAAAGTTAGATGGTCATCACGTTACGTCTGATCAGTGTATATGAGACGTGTGATGATGTGACTTTCTACACTCACAATGAGTTTCATTCACCGGTATTACGTTTTTCCTTAAATTTGTTCTTAAGAAAGTTAAAATATTAATTTTTTTCTGCAACTGCAGAACCGAAGAGAATTCAAACATGCATGCAGTAGAATTTATGTGACGGTACTCTCCACCATTTGTAGATCCTGTTCTTACCTGAGAACAAATCTCAAATCAGAACATTGGTGAATGGTGGAATATTTGTGAAAAATCCATAAGCAGGTTTTAAGGATAACTTTCTTCTCAAGAACGGTTGGTGAATGAGCTCCAGTCTTCTTACAGCATGGCTTCATTCACCATCTTCACTTGGGTTGTATATGTTCTTCAAAACACATAGGTATGGGGGCAGTTGGTGCCGCAGCGGTAGGGCGTTCGCCCCGTGATCAAAAGGTTTGAATCCAGGGCCAGTGAAGTTACCACTGAGGTACTCGTGAGGAAGGTACCGTCCCCAAGCACTGCTCCCCGGGAGCTTGTGAGTTGCCCACCGCTCCTTCACGGATGGGTTAAATGCAGAGGTCACCTTTCGTTGTGGTGTACTGTGCGCTGTGCTGTGCTGTGCTGTGTTCACCATGACAAATAATCACTCACTTTCTTTCTTCGTATGGGTCAGAGTTTGTGTACAGATACACCCACTTTGCCATCAAGTTCAAGTCCCGTTTTGTGCGAACGCAACAGCTATAAATGAGACCCCTGGTCTCTACCACTTAGGCTTTAGTGGTGAATTCGGAGTAATACTCCAAAGGGGTCATAAAATGAGCTGATTATGAAGGGCGTGCTAAAATTACGATTAGGGCACTCGTTAATGTTTATCTAGCCAACGCCATGATGAAGGAGGCAGTAAATATTCTTGGACGACTGCCAAAAGGAGTTACAGTTATTGGCCTCACCGAGCCTCCGCTTCACCGCCCAAGACAACACTATCTGCTTTGCTGTTTCATTTTGGCGCTAGAGAATAAAACCTGATTTTTACAATCATACAATCGCCCAGCTACGGGCGTGCAGGAGTTACAAGTCAAACTTTTTTATACAAGCTTTTGATAAAGTTTGCTGAGGTTGCCAGCACATCTCATAGCATTCCCCCTCCGCATTTTTTCGGGGGGCGGCTCTGAAGTTTCCCCCCCAGTTTTTGGGTCTTGTTCAAGGTGGGCAACGGTTAATATTTTAGGATCATCGTCAAGCTTTTACGAGGAGCGCTCTCTCAGCACTTATAATGAAAAATGCATATCCTCCAAGAAACTAATTTAACACCTTTACAACCGTTCAGGCACGGCGAGATCAATGCGCTGATCAATCTCCTAGCCTTTAGCTGCCCCCACCACCGCGCCGATTGGCCCGTGCTAATTCTGGGATTTTGGCAGTGCCGCAGACAGGTAGCTGTGAGATGGTGGGGGGAAACGAAGGCGCGGCGATTAGCCCCAATTTTCACATGTAAATGTTGAGAAAACCACCCCTCCTACATGTGGCCGAAAGGAATGTTTATTCATCGAGACGACCACGGAATAACCGAACGTGGCCCGAAATTGCAGGGTTTTTTTTTTTTTTTTTCCATTTTTGGTCGAGTGCCACAAGCAAAAATAATAACAAGCACGCACAGCTGGAACTGTTTTTAATAAGTAGCTTCTTCGCGTTCTTCTCCCTTTTTATTGAAGTGCGCTAATGACCAGATTAACGGAATCTCCTTTATTGTCTCTTAATGAACGGGACGAAGCGAATGATTTATTCAAACGCCGGCGCGCATATGCACGAGCAACAAAAGAGCCGCAAGGGCGCGGACCCCAAATGACATTTACATAAAGACGTGGGGGGAGAGAGTAGGGGGGGAGAAAAAGCGGAGAGAGATTCCGCGCAGACCCTTTTCGACTTCTTGGATGTGGATGAGTGAGGAAAGCTACGGGAGGGGTTTGATGTCACTTCAATGAGCCTGTCGGGCAGCGCCGGAGCTTTTTGAGAGGTCTTTGGCGGACATCTGTTCCCGTGCTGTTTTACACGCTTTTCCAGCGGGGCGACGTGTATTCATTAATTCGCGGAGGGTGGATTTTTTTGCACCGAATTCCAGTCTTTACAGGGAAGACGTTTAAAATAAAATCTAATTTAAAATGAAATCACTCGCTTTGGGTGAAGCTAATGAAATGATGCTTAAAATTTTTGGTACTGGTGTGAATCACAGTCATGTGCTGAAATAACAGCAACTTTAAATTTCTGCAGTTTTGAGGACGAGCTACTTCATAACGGTAGTTTTCCAAGTTCCTTATGATTAAAAGTAGCTAATAATTATTTGTCAATGTGAACACACCACAGCACAGCAGCACAGTGAACAACGAACACCCCAATGAAATGTGACCTTTGCATTTAACTAATCCGTGATGGAGCAGTGGGCAGTTGACATAAGCAGCGCAGTGGACAGCAGTGTTTGGGGACAGTATTTTGCGCATGAGTACCTCAGTGGTACCTTTAACAGTCTGGTATTCGAATCAGCAATCTTCTGTTCAAGGGGGAACACCCTAAGGCCTCGTCCACACGGACGTTCGAAATGAACGCCCTCTGAACGCCATACGCGTTTTTGCTGCGTTTTGTAGCTGCGTTCGATTGCCGTTTCACTGGCGTTCGCAATAGCATCGTTTTCCTCGCATTCGTCGGGATTTTGACGCCAAGAAAACGTTGCATTCAGCGTTTATTTGACGCCACCCGAATGCGCAGCCGGCTGAACGCTGAATGCCCGAGTGGACGCTTTGATTTGCTCCAATGAGCAGAAAAACGGTCGCCGTTCAGTCGGCGCCACGAACGGGAGAAAAACGCCTGGTTCAGACGTCTGTGTGAACGAGGCCTATTACACTAACATCTGCCTCATTACGTTACTGTATGTTACCCTACATGTATGTTACAGTTTTAAAGCCTGCGTCCATGAAACACATTTTTTCCACTGGCAGTGCCTATTTTTAATACGAATCCTATGAACTTCAGCGTTCAGAGCGCCTTCAGCGGCAAAAAACGCCGGTGGATAGCTTGTTTTTTGTCACAGCGCCTAGAGCGCTTCAAGTTGAAATCCGTTCAACTTCCAGAACAACGCTGCGCTCATCAATGTCACTTGTCTCTTGCTAGCCAATCAAAATTGAGGAAGGGGAGGAGCATACACTGTCAAGAACATACTACAAATGGCGGCGTATCTGGAGCTGCGGGAGAAGATTTCAGGCGCTCAATCTCGTCTCGAAGACGTGAGAATCTATTTCAAGCGCTGCCACTAACGGTAAGATGCGATTTCTCTCCATCTTGTCGGCTAAACTAGCGATGTCATAGAAACACATTGAAATAGGAACGAACGCGGAAGTGCCCGATGCCGCTTTTCAAACTTAGCAACAACGAGTGCTGAGAGAAAGCACTGAGAGAAAGCACTGTGGAAGCGCTCAGAGAAAAAACGCATTTGGTGGACACAGGCCCCCTAATGTCATAGTTAGCTACACCGCAAGCTACAGAGAAAAAAGCAGCAGTCTACTTGAAAACTATTTCATCTAATAATACTCAATATTTGTGCTGCCTGATATTTTTAAAGCTAATAAAGTTTTTTAAATGTAAAAGGTGAAACCCTATACTATTTATGTAATAATGGAGGTCGATAGTGTTTTGATTGTTTGCTGCAAGTTACACTCAAAACGGCTACTGCTGATAAAAACGGCCACTGATTCCTGCTTCCATCTTCGCCAAAGTGCTCTCCATCCTCCGACTCCACCCAGCAGCTGTCAACAGCGCACTGTGATGCCGTGAGTGAGCGCCATGTGAACACGGTAGCCTATCAGATCTCACTTCTACCATCAGACGCGCTTCTATGCCCAAACACGAAAACTGAAGGGACACGTCACATATGACAATCAGAAAAAATCCGATTAATTTTGACCTGAGAATATGTTTTGTGTATTGCTGTAACTAGGAGTGTAACGATACATCAATCTTCATCGATACACAGACTGAGTGATCCATAGAATCAAGCCAAAACATAATCCATATTGTAACGTCACTGAACAGAACACTGAACTGTTTCATTTGAAATATAATTGGTTAGCTCTACACTGCACATCTACATTTAAAGTCAGGCAGATTTTAATTACAATTAATTATTTTCCTTTTTCCCCTTGCCCCAAAGGAAAAGCATGCAGATCTTGTGGGATAGAGAGGGAGAGAGAGAGAAGTTTCCAGCGTTCTCCTGAGCAGGTGTTAACTGTGTGCTGAGCTGTCAGATTTGACCCCGAGACCCGGCCGGCGGGTTCGAGGCACTGCTTGGTCGTGGCCTCTCTTTTCCCCTGATCCAGTGGAAATCTCCTGGCCTGTTTATTGTGGCAGGGCCTCTGTTTGCTCTCCCGCTCCCCCACATGCCTCCCTGCAGGACTGATAAGCACGCTGGGACTTTGAGCAGGTGGCCGCCAGCCGGAGTTGCCACAATTCTCCAAACCCATAGTGCTCTGGTGGGAATCTCGTTCTCTCTCTCTCCTACTGGGCCTATTTTAGTTTAAGGAAATATTTTGTGCCTAATGACACAGGGAAAGTATTCACAGGACATCTGATAAATTAATCTGTGAAAATGATTTAATTTTGACTTCTATGGCCCTGAGAGAGTGTGTTGTGTGTTGTTCGGTGTAACTAGGGGTATAATGATACATCGATCTGCGTCGATACATTAATTCAATAATCAAAGAGACAATAGTATTGATCCCAATTAAACACCTGGATCCGACATCGTACATATTTTAATGCCACTTTATTTTGAACTGAGGGTCTATTCTTTATTAAAATAGAGGGTGTAATTGTGTAGGTAAAACATTTTAAATGCTTTTTATGCTCTTGTATGAATGGAGGTGCATTTGTGGTGGCAGTCGGTAACGTAACAGTTATCGGAGGGTTGTCGGTTCGAATCCTGGACTGGTAAAGGTACCACCGAGGTACTCATGTGCAAGGTACCTTCCCAAGCACTGTTCCCCAGGCGCTGCACACGTCAGCTGCCCACTGCTCCTTCACGGATGGGTCAAATGCAGAGATCACAAGTATTTTTTAAGCTTTCCCACAGGGACTCGTTTCACTTCAAAATACTGAGGAAAATGAGAAATTATGACTAGAAGTTATAAAGAAAATTTGAGTTCTGATATTTAGAAATATAACGTGTTTCATATTTATTAATTAAACACATACGAATAGAAAAATATATAAAACTCTGAAAAGAGAAATTCAGACTCCTTGGCTGAACCAAAACTTGTCTGCAGGAGTGACTCTCTTCTGTACTCTCCATTTATTCTGTGTGTGTGTGTGTGTGTGTGTGGTGGGCTAATTAAGAAGTGCAAATAATTCATGGCATAGTGCATATATGTTCCGAGCCAGGACTGGGACAGTGAGTGTGGAGTGCTGCAGTGGTCCTGATTGGTTCCTCTGGGCTGACAGAAGACGGTGGATGTTTATGTGTGTTTTCTGTGTACGTGTGTGTGTGTGTCCTGACTGAGTGCCTGATTGATCGAGCAGAAGAATGGAGATTGATCAGTTCCCACGGTGACCACATTAACAGACTCCTGAGCCTGACCTCTGACCTGTAAAACACCCCGCGTTCGATCGCCGCTACTCCAGCTTGTTCTAGCTGCGGCACTAACGTCTGTGGCTTTATCATCTGATCTGAGAGCAGTCCGCTGTGTTCTAACAGAACTAAAATCAAGCGTTAAAATGAACAACAATGCCAAAAACCACCATAAACCTCAGGGGACTCATAAGGGATCTCTCGCGCTCTTTTTCACTCTGATTTGCCCTACTTTGGTGCTGGTTCACACGGAAAGAACTGAGGGAACGTGCCATAGTTTTTGTTCAATTTCTACTGCCTTGGATCTGAGAGTGTGTTCTGTTGTAGTGCTGTGTTCGTCACTACGTACTCGTGAACGTGCACACAGGCACATGCAACGATAATGCAACAATTCATTTTTACGTGATTATCCCCAACACACTGTTCGAGGGAGACTGTATACGGTGAGGACCAGGTGAGAAAAACTGAGTGCCATCTCAAGGTCACCTCATAGCCAGACAAACCAGCTGCTCAACCTTCTTTTGGAACGTGGAACAAAAGACGCAAGCTGATCAATATGAAGAGACAAAGCTTCGAGTCTACACAGCCGTCCAGAGAGGAAGTGTAGAGAGGAGGACGAGGAGAGCAGTCTCAGTCGATTAAGAAGAAACTGTTCTCTAGGATGGATGTAACATGTAACATAATTTTGCGTTTGCCTTACAGACATGATCAACTCTTCTACAGATGCTGTTTGTGTAACATCCCATCCCAGCTCTGTTCCCACGGAATAGAGTTAGACAACGAGTGGGAACAAATAGCAACAAATGGGCAAGAAAACACGAGTATAAAATATCCAAATTCTCTGCTGCATCTTCAGTTTAAACATGGCACGATACCACTTTTTTATGCCTGACACCGATATTGTAAATTTGGATATCTGCTGATACAATACAAATCCGATACAGTCTCTGAGTCTTTTTTTAACAGAAAATAATGCTTTAAAAATGTCTGAATACATGACTGAGATTATTCTGTTATGCTTAAGGAAATACTTGACTTAAATACTGTTCTCCTAACTAAAACAATGTAATAATTACACACCAACATGTATGCCCTAATTGATTTATTATTAAAATAACATCTCAAAAATGATCTGTTTAAACACAGTTGTGTAATTTTGTGACGGTCCCTAATCCTGCGGCGCTAAAACCATCAGGAAGACAGAGATTGTGAGCGAAAGCTGGTGTTGTTAAAGAAATTAAACAGTATAATCATGTGATTTGCGTTTGGGGTTGTAGTGTGTTGCGTTGCTTGTTCTGCTCATTGTCTTATCACTATGTACAAATCAGAGTGAATGTCGAACAATAAACCAGCTTTACCGCAGTAACGCTTCCCATGCAGAACCAACTGAGCACGTGCCCATTTACAGATCGGCTCCATAGATCGCCTCAGTGCCACTGATACGCAATCGAATCGTTATCAGACTGATATCCAATCCGCGTATTGATCGGTGCCATCTTTACTGCAGTTGACCTCAGTTCTGGAATAGCATTTCTACCATGTTCAGTATAAACATGGGAAAAAAAATTAAATACAGGTAAAAACAGGTTCTGAGAAAAGCACGTCTATGCTTCTCCACTCCGGCAGGCTGGAAAGGAGCTCGGTTCAGTCCGGTCTGATCTCTTAAGCACTGCAGTTCCTCTGCAACACGCTCAAAACTCAGTTTCTTTTGTAAAAACACACACACACACACAATGGGAGCCTGCGAGTTTCTGAGTGCGGATCAGAGAGCTTAAAGCTAAGAAGCTATCAACTAATTATCAAAAAACAGAGCAGCCTTAATCAATTATTCAGCTGAACATTAGTCTCCTAATATACATCAAGTCAAGGGAGCAAGAGCTCCCAGAGGTACACCGCCCCAACACACACACACACACACACACACTTCCAGCCCCCTCCCCAAACCCACCCCCTACTCCTGCTTCTCCCCATCCCCATCCCAGAGCACAGTGAGAAAATAATGCTCTTCAAATTCAAAATGAGTTCTGCGTGCCGCGTCGGCTAACTATCGATCCGCCGTCCGCGCTCAATCTACAACACACACACACACACACCGTCACTCCCCCCACCCCACACACACACAACAACGACCGCTGCATTTTTATACGGTTTTATTTCCTCTCGTACTGTTCTTTTCCCGCCCCCGATTTTACAATTTATGGGGGTCTTTATTGGCAATGGTTGTCAATATTTATTCCTTTTGTGTGACAAGTTGATGGACAGGAGGAAATGACTGTGGATTGGCTCTGTGAGTTGGTGTGTCCGTGTGTGTGTGTGTGTGTGAGGGGGAAATGGGTGCGCTCCGGCCGGGAGTGCTGTATTATTCAGGTGGACGGGCAAGTGGCTTTATGGCAGGGTTTAGGGCTGTGGGATATAAACCTGCAGAGTTTGGAGCCAATAACTTTGGTGATGGAAGAAAAAGTCTCTTATTATAACCAAAATATAAATGCAGAGTTTGAACTTTAAATGTTAGGATGAAACTTTTAAAATAGCAGTGAAACAGCAGTGCATCTACTATTTTTTAACAGTGACTTAATCACGCTTAATAATGAATCATCAATCAAATTCAGACGTGTATTAACCTCTGCGGGTTGGTTTAATACTAACACTACTATACGCACAATGTTATATACACAGAACAGACTGGTGCTACACGTTGAGCATTATAGGATGTATCTATAATCCACGTTCTAATTATTTTAACACCAGTTAATTTAATAATTAATGTTTTAATGTGCCACAATCTCTCCTGTCTTTGTTCTAAATGAAGGACAGACATATCGTTGGCTTCACTAATATACCTACATATGCTAATTATTTCATTACCAGTTCAGTTAATAATTAGTCGTTCACCGCCATTAAATCAGATTTTTACATTATAAGTATATGGATTCTGATTATAATGCATGTCCATGAACTTCTGTGACTTCTATACAAATACTTTACTGCAAAAACCCAGCCTGATGCTCTATCAAAAGCTGGAAGGCTGGATCTATATGGGCTAAAAGCATGACGATCCACTTGCTAATTACTTTTAATACCAGGTGGTTGTCTAATTAGTCATTCAAAAGTGGCATAATTGTTGTTTAATCTGAAATTTCCACTCAGTGTTAAAGACAAATATGTCCATGACCTGCTATATATGACTGCTACAGTCACAATGCTACACTTTCAGGCCAGGCTGACGCCAAACGTTAAGGCATTAAAGTCTTTCAATGTAAAATTTAATGTAATGAGTCAAAGCAAAGTCATTTTAGCAGCTGCAAGGTCCCCCTCCTTACTGAATCACACAGACATTAAATGCAAAATTTTGTTTTAATAAGTTCACATCCCGCTCACATAACCCTGATCCATTCACTGCGGAAAGCTGCGACGCGGACTGCCAGACTTAAATGTTATTTTAACGTAACTCGACTTGCCATTCGGCATCGCCACGGCTGTTTCCAACTTTAAAGCCACTGTCGACACGTCCATCGCTCGTCCTGCTCTTAGGACCGGTCCACTGAGAGTTTGCAACATTTCGTTTCAGGAATTGCCAAAAAGGCCCCTGCTTTCATCCTCTGCGAGAATTCGCAATACAGAAAGAATGCTATTGTAATACGTTCTTTAAATTAGATATAAAAAAACAACTACCGCCTGCATACGTAATGGGAATGGAAACGTTTAGCAAAGGTCTGTGCCAGCCTTTAAAAAAAATGTCAACGTAGAGCAGTATAACGAACAGGTGGCTCGGCCGACGCAGGCGCTGCCGAAACTCACGTGGCGTTCGGCAAAGGGAGCGGGGGGGGGTGAGTTAGGGGGCTGGTCCGTTTAAATATAAGTGTAAGTCTATACTGTCTCTCTCCAAGCCGCACGCTTATCTATTGTCTTCGGAGCCTTTCAGCGCGTTCCAGAATAGATGCCTGAAAATAAGGGGCAAAAATAGACGTCGAAGACAACTGCTGACAGACGGAGTGAGGCGGCGGGTGCAGGCCAACGACCCCCGGATCCCCTGAAGCCGCGGCCGGGAGATAATTAAGCAGCCAGGGAGGCTGGAGAAGGGGAGCGGGTATGACACTAAGGTGAAAAACTTAGAATCTTGGTATTAACCTCGAACCCTCCCCCAAAATAAACCAAACAAGGAAGTAAATATGTTAGGGGAGACAGTAAGACAGTAAGTACCGGGCAATTAATCGAAAATTAATCGAAACTGAATCTGTAGAAACTGAATTTTGCAGAATCTGTGAACGGTTTTATAAAAATTATTGGGTGTGTGTATGTTCTGAGCTGATGGACTTGTGCAGCTCCTTGTCGTCTTCTGTCTTGATTTAGGACACGTTTCCATCAAATCTCCAAGCAGTCAGAAGAGAGAAAAAGTAACTTTTTTTGGCAATTGGTGTACAGCCTTCAACTATTTTAGAGTCATTTTGTGTGTAGAAAGTGCAATCTTATCTAATGGAAATTACAGGAAAAGGAATGCAACAATTACTGACTGACCACAAAGTGACTGACTTTTCTAAAAAAACAAAAAAACAAAACAAAAAAAAGAAAGAAAAGGATTCTGTTAATACTGTCCTCAGTGTGTGCTCATGTTCTGTCCCCTAAAAAACATACAACCATTTGTGTAGTCATGTGACTCCACCCCATTGAGCCCACAACTGTATCTCTTAAAATGACAAAGATAAGAAGACAGGCGACTTTCATTAGAAAATGAATTACTATTCCAACTAGTTCAGTCATATCGCTGGCAGTTTTGCTGCACACTTAACAACGAATGGGGCTTAATAATCAACCGACGAATAGGAGGAGAAATGCCAATGGTTTCACGCCTGGCTGACATAAAGTTGCATTTTTTGTACAGTTGTAAAAATTTGACTTTCCCCACTTTACGACTTCATTTATAAATGGATCAGCAAGAACAGGTGTAAACTTAAAGGGGCTTCATAAATCCAGCCCACATTATAGTGCTGTAAGTCAGGGGGATATTTGGGTAGATGGAGGAGAAGTGGGGGGGAAACTAGAATAAGTGACATTACTGGTGTCATGAACCACCTACAAAAATTGCATGTCACCGATGAGGCCTCGGGGTACGACCTTTGAACTCCAAAGAAAAGAATCCACAGCGGGAATGTCGTCAGCTGCAGGGAGCTTCTGGGCGAAAAGGGCGCTCAGCGTGTTGTTTAGACAATTGTGAGGAAGGCACTATATTTATCTTTGTCTATTTGTTAAGAGGGAGCGCTGAGGCATTTACTTGGCAATGCTGAGCCATTTTTCCATGATAACTGTCTATCTCTCCAATCATGCCTGGTGTAATTGTGGCATTCTGACCTGAACCTTTTCCCATAATCTCCATTAGATAAGACTGCATTTTCCACAGTAGGATCTTATGCACATGAAAAGCTCAAACCTGTACAGCAACTGCCACAAAAAGTTATTTCCCCAAGTCCAGACCCCTTGGAGAATTAAGGGAGATGGAAAGAAGTGACCCGAGTCAGGACACGAGACGGCGAGGAAGAGCTACATGAGTCCATCAGCTCTCCTGCAGGAACATGGAGTTCATGACACGGCTTTTATCCTCCATCAAAGCAACAAGTGGATGAGCAGACCCCCGTCCGCCTTCCCCGGAGAGGAGGTGGGGGGAGGCGGCCCTGCGGGGAGCTTGGACCCTAAATCTTTCCTTTTAACAAGTGCGCACACTTCCTTCCTCCGGCCGGCAGCGTCTCAAAGGGGGGGTGGCGGGGGGGATGTATGTGTGTATGTGTGTGTGTGTGGGGGGTTGATGGGTGAGGGGTGAACGAGGCAGCTTTTTCGAGAATAGAGCAAGACAGTAGAGCTGACCTCAGCTGCCAGAGAGGGGGAGAGGGGAAGACAAAGCCTCCAAAATTGCTCGGCACCATCGTAGCATCACGTCTGGTAGCTGCGTCGAGAGTGGGGTGGAGATTATGCTAAAATAATTTATTTAGGAAAGTGAAGAGTGGTTTTATTTAAGACAATACTATAAATGTGACTTGGTTTTGTTATAGATATTCAAGCAATGCCAACTGCTGGCTACAAACTGGCCTTTTTTTGTTGCAATATTTATGAGCTGCCAAAACACGGTGCTCCTCCAGAATTCATGACAAGGTACAGCATTTTTGTCCATTTCTACATAATTTATGAAAGAAAAGAGGCCTTTGTGACCCGCCTCCTGCACCTTGAACAGATATCGCTAGCACCGAAACAGCAGCTTACAAAAACCCAACACACACACAAAAATCCTGTCTGACCAAAGGAGACCACAAATGTTGGAAAACGTCTGAGGGACGGGTTAACGGGAACGAGAGAGCAAAAGAGAGAGGGAGAAAGAGGAGAGACAGAGAGAAATATGTACAGGAGCCAGCCTTACAAAAACTCACACGCCATCTCCAATTGTGGCTGCCCGTGAGCGGGGGGATATCATCTATCAGTGGACAAATGCAGCGACGAGAATGCTGCTCCTCAAATGAAATAATATATCTTTGAAAGCCTACGCCCGCACCAGGCCCAAAGCCCATATATCAAGTCTGAGCGGCTGGTGGATCCGGTCCAGGGGCCATTAACCTCCCACCTGTTTCGCCCCCCCACCACCCCGTCCTTCACCATGCACCCCTGCCCTTGGTGCTGCTCATGGCCCTTGTTCAAACCCTCCCTCCTTCACTTTTTTACACCCCAAACGGCCCATCCCTTAACCCCCCCCCCAAACCACCCCTCCCCAATCAAACTACCCCACCCCAATCTCCCGCCCCGGAGCCCTCGTACAGCACGGTAATGTAAAGCAAGTCGAGGGCCCCGGGTGGAATAATTCAAATGCAATGGACCAGGGACACAGTAACAAATCTGGGGCCGGCCGGCAGACCGCGGACGCCTGGCCGTTTGTCAGGGAGCACCCCGGGCTGACCCTCGCGGCCGCCACCGCTTCGTCAGAAAAGAGGGAGGGAGGGATGGCACGTGGCTACTGGACGGATGTGGAGGGTCGGGGAGGAGGCTGGGGATGCAGGATGGTTGGGGGTGAAGCGGGGGTGGGGTTTGTGTGTGTGGTGGTGGTGTTTGTGTGTATGAGTGTGTGCGAAGGGGGCGGGAGAGGGGTGACATAAATCGCCTTCAAGTTCACAGATCACATCCGCAACGCCTTATTAATTCCTGGAGATGCGAGCTCTCTTGGAAATTACAGTCTCTAACCTGCACCCCTGAAATTGGACTGTCAGATAAGGGGGGAAAAAAGAGGTGGTGCAGGTGGGGGACTGCGGTGCATTTTACAAAAGTAAATTCATGTAATATTAATGGAGAGTGAAATCATACAGAAAGCTGCCAATGTGAAGCCTGTGCATTATTCAGTCAAAACAAAACAGTCTGTGAATGCTGAAAGCAAAGACGAACGGGAAAAATAGAGGGGGGAAAAAAGGCTGAGGGATGTCAGTCACCATGCTGATGGAGGCATCAGGTGATTTCGCTGAACTAGACTTAAATTGCCCAAATGTCCATAAAGTTTCATCATTGGGCAGAAAATCGGGACTTATTTTATCCTTAGCTTTCACTTTCTTCAAAATCCTAACATTGTAAATCCTGGACAATTCCCAGGGAATTAAGGGCAACTTTACTTTTAAATGTTTATTTCTGATTCTTATAGAAATGATGTATAGTAACCCATTTAAAATGACTTTGTTATGTGATTAAATGTAACTTCCCCTTTCGCTGGCCTCCTGAATCCAGAATGTTATATAAAACTCATAATCATGCAATCAATCAGTAATAGCTCCGAAGCAACAATGTAATAAATAATTGTTCCATTACTTGATTATACTTAATGATATGATTTATTGAATAACAATGTGGGTACATTAGACACAAATTTTAAATAAGTAACAGCTATATATTATAGCTATGTAATGACAATGTCATATCTTAATACAGGGCCAATCAGTAATAGCTCTGTTATAACATAGTAATAGCTAAACCATATGCACCACATTTTCAATAACCAAGATATTAGCCCAGCAATAGTCTTGTAATATCAATATTGTGTTTTATATTTTAATAATTCATTAATAACTCCTATCAATCCTATCAATCTTTAATAACTATTATAACCAACTTTAATGCATCTTGCAACCCCTTTCTAATCTGATATAGTCTGTCCAACATGAGACTATGCAGTTTACTAGCAAAAAAAAATGTATGCTCACTTAAAACTACTGTTAATTTCTGACTAATATCAGGTCAAAAAGTGTTAGAGGTTTATGTCATGCTAATTCCATTTTTTGAAGCGTTAAAAAAGCTCTAATTAGACCTGTTTAAAGCTTGGCTTTTGCAGGTGAAGCTGCCCAGCAGGCTTTAATCTGGGTTTAAAAAAATCTGCGGCCCACTGGCTGAGGCACAATTAGGTGGACAGACAGCGAGGCCTGGAAGGCAGAGAGCTCCCCTCTCCTCTCCTCTCTCCCGTCCAGCTGCTTTTCCAATAAGGCAGAGCCTCGCCGCTGGGCGCTGCATGGAGAACAAGGCCCTAATACAGTCCCGCACGGCTTAATGGCATGCCTGGTATTGTCATTCACGCCGCAACGGAGGGGGGAGATTTTTTTTTTAAAAAGAGGAGAGAACTTCACGAACTGTCCCAAAGCTGCTGTGAAAGGACAAAAATTAAGTGTGGTGCCACACTGCTTTGCACGATGCGAAGTTTTTATCAGCTCGCCGGACTAAATATACTGACAGTGTTTACAGATTTCGTTTACATGGCATTGTTCGCAGTGATGGTTTTGTTTGCTTTTAAGGCTGTCCAGAAAATAAAAAGAAGGGGACACATGTACTCGGAAGAATCATAAAAAAGTGTGGTGAATCTGAGTATTTTGGTCCTATTGTTGTAATGAGGAAAAGCGTGGCGCATGCATCCTATCCGCCGAACAATGGCACGGCGCTCCCAATGAAAGGGCCGTCTCTCTCTGGACGTGAATCACTCTCCACGTCTCCACGCTAACGACAGAGCCAGGAGAAGAGAATCACGCAACGCTGGCCTCTCACCGGCCGCGGGGACGGACGGCAAAAAACCGAGGGAAGAGTGCATCTGTTTCCCTCCCCACCTCCCCATGGCTGGCTCACACCCTCAGAAAGACACGCCAGCCGGACAGGGCACACACAATCTCTCTCTGACACACACACAGAGTCAAACCGGTCTATAAAATAACTACTAACGTACAGTATGTCAACAGACATCAGACTACGAGGAAAACTTTGACTTTTACACTTATGCTCTGATAAGTTCTTTGCAGAAAACGGGCGTGCAAAAAGAAAGTTAACGTGCAGTAGGTGTCAGAAAAATAACAGTTAACTGCTTTATAACCCTGTTATCATAAATGACCTCCGATATGATGACAAAACACGAATGGCGACCATACAAAGTCCGTATCGTAGACGCATAAACATCAGACATAAACACCGTCTAAAAATATAACCTCAAAATTCCAAGCACTCTACTGCGAAAATCTTGAGTCGCCCCATTTTGACTGAGAAAATGATTTGTTCAAATGTACATGTAAATAATATTCCTCAAGACTGCATTATACTGTTAAAAATTCCCATAATCACAAGAACAATCTCATGCAGCTAAATCTGACAAATTAAAGAATCACAAGAAAGTGAGGCTCTTTGGTAGGAAAATATTAAGAATTGAGGAATGGCTCAAGACTTTTGCACAATGCTGTGTATAATTGAAAAAAAAATGTCAAAGATTCATAAAGCAGCTAAAAATGAATGAATGTGAATGGGACTTTTAGCGTATAATAAACTGGTCACAAATTAAAAGTCCTGACTGTATTTTAATATTAGGCATTTATTTGGGCCGAAGCAACTAAATCTAAAGCGGTACAGGCAGCCTTGGTCCGTTGTCTTTTTTCTCCCCTTTTTTATCTCCTGTCCAAAGTGTGAGAAACAGGCAGTGGAATGTTTCTCTCTGTCTCTCTTTTATTCATTTGAACACAATAGGGAGCACTCTTTAGAGATCCCATCATGGCTAAATATTTATGAGCGCAGTAACCAAGTCGGACTTATGGAAACTAAATCTTTAAACGCTTGGCAGGCGTTTCACACCCGGCTCTATTACCAGAGAAATTCTTTTGTTCTTACGAGGCTAATAATAGTGGCGTAGATGAGGGTGTATTTATAGCGTCCCTCACAAGCCCCCGACCAGCCTCATATTCACTCCCGCTTCCCGTGTTTATTAAACGCTACCTGCCGCTTAGTCACCGGCCCAGCTCAAGAGCACATTAAGCATCGGGAATAAACAAAAGTCAATGACAGACTTCTGCCTCCCCACCTCCTCCTCCTAAAAAGCTGCAGATGAAACACTAGGAGTGTGTGTGTGTGTGTGTGAGTGTGTGTGTGTGTGTGGGGTCACAACTGAAAAATTCGCCACAAGCAGGTGCAGCTGACCTGTCAACTGTGTTTGTGTTGGGGCAGGAGCTGGGCACTGTTAGTGTAACAGTTTCTGCTGCAGGGCTGTTCACACACATACACGTACATTAACACCCACATGCATGCACACACTTTGTGAGGTCCTTTCAATGGCGCCCTTATTATTATACCTAAATAAGCTTATTCCCAACATCAGTAAGCAATCTTTTGATTCAATTATTTTTAAATAAACTTTTTCTTTAAGAGGACTGATCCACATGCAAAGAAAACATTCTCGCAAAGTCACGCAAATCTGATAAATCTCAGACTTTTTATTTTTAATTTAGACAAACAGGTCCTCACTTTTGTTGGCTATTGAGGACCTCATCTCCCTATTCACACCCCAACACACAGTTCCACAAGGCCTTTCAATCTTTACAATCTTTAACCATTGAGCAGACGCTCTCATCCGGGGCCTCTTCCATTTCCTAATTTCAGGGACAGTTCCCTGAGAGCAACTAGGGGTTAAGGATCTTGCTCAGGGACCCAATGATGGTAGTGCTGGAGGTAAGACTCAAGGCCACAAGCTCTTGGTCCAGAGGCGAGCATCGTAACCACTAGACCACCACCACTATCACATCTAAATAAAATAAATGCTGATACTTTTCTATAAAACATTTTCCTTTATGAGGATTGGTCCATATACTGAAAAAAATGTGACAAATATTAGGCTTTGCTTTCTGTTAGGGGGCAACAATGTCCTCACGAATGCTTAAAAACGTGCACACACACACACACACACACACACAGTCTTGCATTACTATCTTTGTGAGGTCCATCCATAGACTCCCATAATAACTAAAGTACATAATTTTACACCTACACCTAATCCTAACCCTAACCTTAACCTCAGTAACCAAAAACACATCTTTTACTTCTTTTAGTTTCTCAAATAAAACAAGCACATTCTCTATGAAGTCGTTTTTCCTCATGGGGAACTCTCAAATGTCCTCACAAAGCCCAAAAAAACAGATAAAAGTGATTTTAGGGGACAAAAAGGTCCCCACAATGCGATAAATACATACACACACACACACACAATTAAGGCTTTCCAGTCTTCGTGAAGTCCTTCCACCAACTCCTTCCTTGTTATAATATTAACCTTAATCATTGAATAATATTAACGTTGAACTCTGCAACCAAAAGAAAAACTTGATTTGTTTAGTTCCTATAAAATAACCACACTATTATGAGAACTGGTTTATACAGAGAAAAATATTCGTCCAAAGCCACACAAATCTAACAGATTTGCAGGTTTTTATTTCAGTAACAACAGGGACAATCCAGTCCTCACTTAAAAATCTTCTCAACACACTCACAAGATGAGGCTTTTCAGTTTCATTTCATTTGATATCATATTATCCAAATAACAATCACAACTTAAATGAATGTCATTTAAGTTCTCAATAACCAAACTTTTGATTCCCGTTTAGTCGGCCGTAGGGTCTTTCTGTGTGGAGTTTGCATGCTCTCCCGTGTTCGCGTGGATTTTCTGTGGATGCTCCGGTTTCCTCCCACAGTCCAAAAGCACACACTATAGATTAATTGGTGACTCTAAATTGGCCCGCCCGTAAGGTGTGAATGTGAATGTGAGTGTGACTGTGTGCGTGTGTGTGCCCTGTGGTGTGTTGGTGCCTGCCCAGGGTTTTTCCCCACCTTGTGCCCGTAGTTCCTGGGATAGGCTCCGGTCCCCCCGCAACCCCGGTTGGGATTAAGTGCTTCGGATAATGGATGAACGCCTAAATGATTCTTGTTTACATAAATGCTGGAGTTTCTCTATAAAAATGTGTCTGTTAACAGGACTGGTCCATATAAAGGGGAGACATATGTCTTCACATCTTTTCCTTTTCTTTTAAGGGATAATCAGATTCTGACAACTGCTTAAAAAACCTGCACGCATTCAAACACTTGTATACTGACACACACAAGCCTGAGATACATTTCGCAATGTGTATTAAAAACAGTGTTCACATCAAGACATGTTGAAAAAATCCTCTTCAATGACTTCAAAATAAGTTCAAATGTAGTTTTTGTCAAGAATATTGCCTCTACTGATGTGGAATTGTAATCTAATGAAGTTTTCATGAATAATTTAAGTAAAATGTGGGTAATATATTCGAATATAAAGTCACGTTTTCATTTATCTGAAACGCCATCAACATCACAATTTTAAAAATGTTAGAAATTCATATTGAAAATGAATGAGATGTAGAAATCTACTTACTGAAAGCAACCCTTTAATATCTACTTAAAAGTCAGTGATAAATATGATTTATTCCGTATCATTTCCAGTTAGCAGCAACAATCAGACTGCCTTCTTTTAAGCCCGGAATTCTGATCCTCTAGTCAGACAAAGCCTGTTAAAAAGAGGGAGGGACCCCTTGTTCGGCTTTAGCGTCCATCAACATCACAAAGCGTTCCGCTCAACAATATCCCTACAAGTGTCCGCTAATTAGAGTCAGGAGTGGGGGTCTGAGAAGCTAGCCTTTTTTCCCTTTTTTCGGTTTGTTTGTTTTCGGTGCTGCGGCTCCGCCAGAGCAGCTGACGAGAGCCCGGCTAATTAAGCCTTCATCGCTACGCGGCTGTTTGCTAATGTCAAACGCGGACGGCTACGCCCTCGCGCCTTTTTCAACAAGGGCCTGCGCTGAGCAATCAGCCCGGGGTGAGAGAGTAGGCTAGTCGGTGTGTCGAGGGCGCGCTTTGCCGCTGAGAGAGGTGAAGTTCCGCCACAATTAAGGCTAAATGATACGCCACGCTATTAGCAAAACACAATGCTAACCCAGGCTGAAGTGACGGCAGGGAAGCGGCTAAGTGTAGGGGGCTAGCGCTAATAGAGAAGTGAAGAGGATGACCATTACGCGCCGCCGACAAAGAAAAAAGGCTGAAAGACGAAGTGTTTTGGGCTAATGACCAGATGGAGTTACACCCAACGTCTAGACGTGTGTATAGGAGGGAAATTTTCACCAATTTGTTTGGAAAAAGGGCACATATTTAGCGAACAAAAGAGGCCAGCCAGGACAGAGACACTGAAAAAAAGAGAGAGAGCGTAACAATGAGGACTAGAGGATGATGAAAATAATTGTAGAAAACAGGTGTCCAAAAAAATATGCTTTTCCTCCCATGAGCACGGTAGGAATTGTCTTATTTTTACAGGACAAGTTGGGAGTTATTTTTCATAGGCAGATTTTGGCACAGAACTCACCGGTTCTGAAAGACAATAAGCGAAAATAAAGCCAGCTGGGAAAAAAAAGATGATTGATGATCACGAATGTCTACTTGTTTCATTTTAGAAAAATAATGCAGCTCTAAAATCCCAAAGAGTAAAAAACTAAATGATTTGTCTGTTACTAAAACTTCAGCTAAATTTTCCTTTAGATGTGCACTTTATCATAGTTGCGAAAACCTCTAAACTTTAAGCCTCGTCAATATTTAATGTGGAGTGATTAAAAATGGACAATTATGAGAGTTTCACTATGAAAACTTATCATTCACCTCCTTTACAGCCCAATGAGACCGACCTATACGAGCGAAACTCATTTCTGAAACAAACACGTAATTTCTTTCTCTACATGTACATAATAAAATCAATTTCAATAACTTATAGGGCAGTATTTTTTTCACTGGGTAAAAGCAGCTGTTTAATAAAAGCCTCACGGAAGGCCACTGTAAATGAAGCTGTGGCACGAATAGCCTCTAGGCTCTAAAAACCCTGACGACTAGAACGGAGACTTTCCAAAACAACCTACCTTCAGCTCGCGGAAGAAGATGCTGCTCCGGGCCCACTCGACGATGGAGAAGAGCGTCTGGTCAGCCATTTTGCACATGAGGCCGAAGGTGTTGAGCTTCTCGTGCTTGCCGCGGCTGGCCTGCTCCTGCTGCAGATAGGCCAGGATTTTGGCCTGCACCTGAGGCTCGTCGGGCTCGCATTTCAGCAGTTCCACCACCAGGTGCGGGAAGCTCGGCGGCGACCCGCCGGCGTAGGCCTCCACATACGGGTAGCCCATCAGCGACTCGGGCGAGCTCGTGTACGGCTCGGGATACTCGGACTTGATGGTGCGGCTCTGGAAGTGGGCGTAAGCCTGGTAGCCGTGGAGACCGCCGCCGCCCATGCCAACGGGGCCGCCCCCTGCGCCCGCTCCGCCACCGCCGCCGTGGGGGGGCATGGCCATGCTGACGGGCGAGGTGACGAAGGGGCTGCGGTCATAGTCTGCGGGCGGCAGGCCGGCGCTGGTCGAGCTGTGGTGGTGGTGATGGTGGTGGTGATGATGGTGGTGGTGTTGGCCCAGCGGCAGCCCCTTGGAGGCCGAGTGGATGTTCTGGATGGCCGATGAGATGGTCAGGTCGGCCGGCACAGTCTGCATGGCCTGTGTCATGGCTTCCAGCTTCAACCCGTTGGCCCGGATCAGCGCCTTCTTCTGCTGCTTCAACGCCCGGTCCCGCTTATACATTGGGCCGAACTTGTTCCGGCCGCCTCGCATCCGGTCGGCCCTCACAGCTGGAGCGGGGTAAGAGAAAGAACGGGAGGAAGAGATTTGGTGAAATTGCCAAGGGTGACGTTGCATACGCTAAATCTGCTTTTATGGCTGGGTCCAAAGATAGTCATACAATGTGTAAATATTAGGGGCAGTTGGTTAAAAGTTAAAGTACCGTCCCCAAACACTGCTCGCTGCAAAAAGTCACATTTCGTTGTGTTGCACTGTGTGCTGTGCTGTGTTTACAATGATAAAAAAATCACTCACTTTTTCACTTTTTAATCATACAGTTCATCAAAGCCGACATTCAGAAACTCTAATCTATCCAATTTTGCCCATGTTGGCGGGGTTCTGGGGGCCATAATACTTTACATGGTAAATGTGGTGGGGTCTAAACGAATAATTTTGAGGACATCTCCGCCTCAAATATAATGGTTGCAACGCCTATGCCTTCAATTATTTTAATTATATATGATTTAAGATTCTTTTTTGTCATATACACAGTTATACAAGTAGTGTAATGAACCTGCAACGATGCTAAGACTGAACAAATCAAAATATATAATTTAGAAATTAGAAGTTAATTAAAGGTTAAAAAAATAGAAATCTTACAATAAACTAAAAACCTGAAGAGAAACAAGAAAAAATATATAAAAGTGTATGAAAAAGTTCTTAAAAGATTCATACTGTAGACAATAACTGTACATGTGTGTATCGTGGTAATACACTATATAAAGTGCAAAGTGCCTTTGTCGCAGAATGAACAAATAAGCAGACAGTGCTTGGCGTATTAGCATAATATATGCACTATTTCAGTAGAAGAAATATCTCAAATTTAATAGCATGTTTACGATACAAACCCTGTCAGTAAACTATAGACCAAAACAACAAACAAAAAACCCAAACTGTTCTTTAATTGTAATTGGCAAAAAATGTTCACTTCATTGATTGATTAACTTCCTGATTAACTTCATTGATTAAAGTCCTGCCTTCATGTGTTTGTGTATACACTTGCGGATTTGTGTATAAACCATAGTGTATTCTTCCAGTTTTCATATCTGCATTTACGCATGTGTGGAGGACAGCACTTTTATGTGGTTATGACTGTACCCTAATCTTTACCTACGAAGCTTGGTGAAGACATTTTTCTAGATGAGGCTTAATTGTGCCATATGTGGTAGAGCACAAGAACTTCATACAGCCAATCATTCTAAACACGTTTTTTATTAGTTTGTATATAAATGAAACATTCATTACGTAAAGAACAGTGACACCGTAAGGCTAATGGGTATTTCTCCATTATTTATTAACACAAAAAGTAGCTTCAGGATGCTTATGTTTTAAGAAATTTCCTCAATTCTTTCCACGAACGCTCATTTTCCCCCGATTCTGTTACCACTAAGGGAACTTTGGTACTGTCTGTAGCATTTCCAGACAGTGACAATTGTAACAGAATAAAAATGAACCCAAACCACTGCTCACTGTAATAATTATTTGCTTACATTGTAGCATAAATGCATAAGAAAAATTCAAATTCAATTCAATTCAATTCAATTCAATTCAATTCAAAAACTAAAAAGGACAATGTGTGGCTCATTTTGTTCGATAGAACAAACCAAGGATGCGAAAAATCAAGATAAAGAGCGTGATGTCGAGCGGACAGGCTTATCATTATGGTAAATAAATGAAGGCAGAGCCGTGGGCCGGCGCAGCTCTGATCTCTGCCATGGGGGGCGGCACGCTGCCGGACCACGTCTTAATTATTTATGCTTAATTAATTCTCTCTCATGCCCCGTGCTGTCGGCAGGTGGACGGATGAAAAAATCTGACGAATCCCCCCCCCCCCCCCACCACCACCACGATATTTTATAACACACACACACAAGCCAGACATACAAACACACACATACACAGGGCGCATAAACACACACGCTTCAGACGTTAGTAGCCCACCGGTGTGAGCTGACTCGTTAGAAAGGGCTTCTAATAACTGTAGAACACACACATACACACACACACACGCTCACACATACCGGAGCAGGGGGAAAATGGGATGAATGAAACAATTAAAAGAAAAAGCCGAGTCCAACAGCTGCCTTGGGAGTGATTTTAATGGTCCCTGTCACAGCGGTGTGTGAGTGTCACAGCGTTGGCACACCCACCCACACACACACACACGTACACAAGCATCACTGAGTGTCAGATCTGAGATGGAGCTAAGATGCCGTCAGACCCCTGTGAAGCCCGCTTGAGGACCTTCTTGCCACTAGAGGTGGACTTTGGTTCGTTTCCCCCCCGTTTTTGTTAAAAAATTCTCAATATATCTATTAAACATTATTGTGGCGACTTTAAGTATTAATGAATCTGAATAACACAGTAATTAATGAGCTGGAGTCTAATAGTTGGCCCTTTTGGGAAATCACAATTAGATGTGGACCTGAGACTCGGATCAGGAATGCATGATTTTTAACTCCTCTGCACCCCCCCACCCCCAACTACACACACACCTACACACCTCCCCCTTCACTCAATCCTCAATTCTTTTTTCCTTACCAACATTTTTTCCCAGTGTCTAATTAAACAAGGTTATTTACATGCATGTCGTACTGATTCCTTTGGTGTAAGAAGGAAGGGGGATGTTAAAGGTCCTGCCTTTTGTTTGTGTGTGTGTGTGTGTGTGTGTGTGTGTGTGTGTGGGTGTGGGGACATGCACATATACCAGTAAGTGTTTACAGGCAAGCATGTATATAAACCTTTCTTTATTCTTCCTGTTTTCACATGTGCATTTATTTATGTGTCCAGGAGAAGCTGATGTGAAAGATCTCGAAACATCTGACTTTTGTAGCTATGTGAGGACATTTTTTTGACTTATAAGGGGGGAAATGCTTTTATATAAAAGGTCTATAAATCATGCACATGCTCCAGTAAGTGTTTACAGCCCAGTATGTATATAACCTTTGTGTATTCCTGCGTTGTTGGTGGATGCACTTTGTGTGTGTGTGTGTGTTTGTGTGAGAACAGGTTTTGAGGTGGATCAGAGGACAGTTTGTTCCCTAAAAGATAAGAAAATTCTTGCTGTTTTGGTGTGCGCAAATTACCTGTGTGTGTGTGTGTGTGATCGTGTACTAGAAGTGTTCACATGCCAGTATGTATGTAACCTTTGTGCATGCTTGTTGTTTTCATGGGCACACTTTATTTGTGCGTCCATGCCATGTGTGTGTTTATGTATTTCTGAGTTCCAGATTGTCCCCTAAAACATTTTTAAAAACTCAATTTATGTAAGAATAAATGTCATTTAATTTTTGGTTGCGACGTTTTGTGTGTGTGAGAGCGTGTGTTTTGGCCGGACTGTCCCCTAAAAACAACATAACGTGAAATGTGTCGTATCTTTGTGAGGACACTTTTGTAAGTGAGGACTGGTCTAGAATATTTTTTTTAATAGAAAAGTTCTATTACTCTTTTAACAAAAAATGCTTGAATGTGTGAGATCACACACAAGGCCCAGTAAGTGTTTACAGGCGAGTATGTGTATAACCTTTGACTGTTTTGGTGGGTGTACTTCATTGCGTGTGTGTATGGACCTGACTGGACGACCTGAAAAGTGTCGTTTTGAGAACACTGTCCTCAAAAAGGAGCCAGTAAGACATTGTGGTCCTCAAAAAGAGGGAATCAGGTTTTTATAGAAAAATTCCAGCATTCATTTGACAAAAACAAAAGAGCAAAAATTGTGTGTGAATGTGGGTGGGTGTGTGTACACTGTGTTTCCCGAGACTGGTGCGAGAAAGCCAGGCGGTGTGTGACTGCTTATTGGCTGATTTATGTGTGTTTAATATACAGGAATATTAAGTGTTGCCAGGCTGCAGATCGCTGTCCTATCACAGCCATATGAATGCCTCCCCTGGCCGGCTCCTGACACACTGTTTGTCATGTCTACCGGAGCCGCACTCCGAAAGCTCGCTATTCGGCGCGCACACATGAATAGCTATGATACCTATGCATAAGTAATGGGACAGCGAGACTGCTTCCCCGCGCCGGCCGCGCAGAGAGAGGCCAGACGCCCCGGTGAGGTTCTCACTGTAGAAAAAAATGACAAAGTGCACGAGGCACAAGCCCGGGGCCGGGGCTGGGGCCGGGGTTCGAAAATCCATCCTCCCCGTGCCTGCAGATGCTTTGATTCATGGAGGTACTTAATATGGATAACAGACGTTTGATGAAATTGAAATCGTTTTACGCTCGGCTGTGCACAACATTGCTCGCAAACGGAATGAATAAAACTCACGCTCTTGTCTACTCTGACTCCTTAACTTTCTCGGCAGAGGCGGCGCGGGAGGTAAACAGAGCCGCCGCAAAACCCGGCCTTAATTTCCGGGCCGGGCAGGCGGGAACTCAAGGATGAGAGGCGAGATAATTTGCGGCGAGACACAACACGCGAGGCACCTCCGCCGTCGGCCACGGTTTAAGAGAGCTGGGATAAGGAGCCATCACTTGTCAATATTGATAACATCACTGGTGTTGGGACCAAGAAGGATGTTTGTGTGTGTCAGGCAGTTATGGTGACGAATTGAACTAAAAATGCTGAATTTAAGTCTTTCAACGGTGATTAGAGCCCCCATTAAGGTATACAAAAACATTCTGGTATACAGTCAAAAAATGTGAAGTGACACAAGAGCGTGCTGTGTGTTCTAAAAGCTGACAGAGCCAATTCGATTTAAAAAAAAAAGAAAAGAAAAATGTTAACCTTTAGCAGGAAATGACTGTAATAGTAACTACAACATTCCTAATAACAGCTACAAATTTACACCATATATATATATATATATATGTAAGAGAGAGAGAGATATTTTTATAATAAATATAAAAACATTGCGATACACCAAATATCAGACACTCCCCTCCTCAAATAATTTTTAAATCCCTACTTTATTGTCATCTATATTTTTCAAATGACTTTTTGGTTTGACACTCGCTTTTTGCTGTCTTCTGTCAGAGAAACAGCGAGAGAGAGAGAGGTTATGATGAAGGCGCCCTCCCAGGCCGCGGGGAGAGCGCAGAGTAGCTCTCATTTCCCCGGACATCTCTGACAGGACGCTGGAGGGCCTCTGCTCGTGCTGCCGGACTGCGGCGTCGAATCAAAGCCGTCTGGCTTTAAAATGACATCACTGGAAATTCTACCCTCTGGCCATTACACAATTAATAGTCATCGCAGTCCAGAATCTACATACTAAGAGGAAAAGACTCTGAAGTCAGAAGAAGAGAAAGAGGCTCGGGGCTCCTGACACTTCGACACGGTTCGGGCCCATTAAGGGAAAGCGGGGTCGGACCGGCTCGGGTTTAAAAAACGGGGAGTGGAGTTTAGAGGAGGAATAAGAGAGGCCTGCCTACCTTCCAGCTTCATGCCCACGTTGAGGCACTTCTGGAAGCGGCAGTAGGGGCAGCGCTTGCGTTGGGTCTTGTCGATCTGACAGCTCTGGTTCTCGATGCACGTGTAGCGCTTGTTGTTCTGCACGGTGCGCTTGAAGAATCCCTGCCGACGAGGATGAACGAACACGTCAAACATCTTGAGCCATGGCACTTGTTAATGAGCTATTCAGCCACAAATGACACTAGTGCACACACACATATTTTCATTTGCACAAGAACACAGGGCGAAATCCTCTCAAGGCCACACAAGTTGACACATATGAGATGAGAGTCGGTGGCCGATAAATGCACACTAGTGTCCATTTACTTATATAAACACAAACACACTCTCTTGCCCCTTTGCACGTATGCACACACACTGACACAAATAAAACAGGAACACGGCAAAGGCTCAAATGCGAGATCCCGTCTGAATAACTCCCCACAGAGCGAGCACATATCTAATGGTTACTGTCACGTATCATGAGGTCGTTTTAACACTCAGCATGGAGCTACATGGAATGATTCCTGAAATAATATACAGGCTTAATATGAACTACATTTAGCGCGCTGACAAAGTAATAAGACACAGCCGTTTCGCAAAGGCCGGGGTCCAAAACATAAGCCCTGTTAAGGCTGTGAAATATATTTAACAGTGAAAAAGTTTGTTTAGAATTATATTCGTAGACTCCCTTACAACACAACACAACCCATAATTCATAAAGCTAAAATTTCCATCCACACCATAAGAGAATAATGATTTTTAATACAGAACATGCCTTGTACAATATGGCCAATAGACAAATAACGTTGGTAGCTTAGACAATTAAAACTGCAAATTTCAAGACCTGAAGTATCAACGGGCCTGGAGCCAAATTACTCTCAGTTCTGGGGAGGCAGAGATGTTTTAAAAATGTACAAATTTATATAGTGCCTCCACCAGCTTGGGTCTTCTCATTCATACATTAAAAATAAGTGTAAAAATCCAATAAATTATATCCATAATTTACTGTGGCTGAATTACAAGTTTCTATCTGCAACAGAGTGGAATTCATTTTCAGAGCAGGAGAGAATCAAACAGGGGAAAAAGCATTAACTTATTCCAGATCAACACCATGGGGAGAGTTGTTAAACCTGTATGGGACATCAGGTTTGAACTGAGATCATCAATATTGCATAGAACTCACACACACTCAGGTATAGAGAGAGCGGGGGAGAGAGAGGGAGGCTCATTGCTTTGCAACTCTCTAAAAATAATTTCAGCTTGACAGTTAAAGCCACAGTGTGTCTCACTTAATTATCCGACTGACAATTTTTATTTCCTACAATATTTGAAAATGAACTGCAAGGTGAACCACGTCGTTCAACTAGTGTAATAAAGCGATGAACTGTAGCACGACTTCTGTTAGGTTTTATAGCACACACTATTTCTACTAAAGTGCTTTTATGAGCCAAGCTCTGGCAATTCATTGATTGCTTAAAGCCCATAGAGCAAATATGCAAAAGAAGAAGAAGAAAGCAAAAAGAATGGAAAAAGGTTAAAAGTAAAAGAAGGAAAAACAAACTAGGACGAAAGAAAGACAGAACGAAAGGAGGTGCTAAACCAAACAGAAACCAAAACAATGCGATCCCATTCAGCAACTTAAATATGTGAGCAAACACACTTTATCTGGTTAATATTCCTAATATAGTCTTTTGCATCTATTGTGCATTAATTCAAGTTTTTAGCCCCTGCATGATTGCACATGAGGACAACATTCTGAAAATTCCATGCATATTCAAATACTGCTCATCTAAACATCTGGAATTTTACAAAGTTTCCAAACTACTCCGGCACATTCCCCTCCAACTTTAAAACAGCTGCATCAGTTGCAACAGAACCACATGCAAAAATTTTTACTCTAATTGTCCACAAGATTCAGCTGAAAATATTTAATCTTATCTCAATCCATTTTGGCTAGGCATATCAGCATTCCAAAGCAAGATCTTCACAAATGAAACATTAAAAAGCCATAGATCACTACATACAACAACGCAATTTTAGTACATTTTAACACGCCTCTTCAGGACTTACGTTTTACATCATGGATGGTTGTTAATGCAAAAATATTGATATTAATAAAAGAGTGACCCACCTTGCAGCTCTCGCAGGTGAGCAGGCCGTAGTGGTATCCAGATACTTTGTCTCCGCAAACCGGACACATTTCGTCCAGGTCCTCATCGTACGAGTAGTCCATCATTTTAAACTGGGGAGCTGCGAACGACAACATGGTCACACACCTTCATATAAATAGGAATGTCAATATTTTTTTCTCCTAAAATGCTTCATTCGCTGTGTCTCCAAACGCGCGGTTGGGGCAACGCAAAAGAGGCGTTTAAAAACTAGCCTGAAACTTCACATCTTTCACTAGCCCGAGGTTGCATGGAAACACGCTGTCGGAGGAGAAAAAAGTTTGGTTTGTCTGAGGGAAACGTGTGTGTGTGGGAGAGAGAGAGAGGGAGAGAGAGAGGGAGTGTGTGTGTGTGTGTGTGTGTGTGTGTGTTGTGGAGTGGAGGATGGTCGCAGACGGGGCAAAACATCACTTTTAATCTCGTTAATATTCATGACGCCTCATAAAGCGCTCGGCGCGGTGGAGTGGGACGTTTAGCCGTCAGACGAATAAATCCACCACAGCACAAAAATCCACAAACAAATTCACACATTTACTGCCAGATTTATCTCTTTATATATGTCGAGTCGACGTTTAACTCTGTGTTTGGCTATTTATATTTCTGCTATTTAATTTCCACCGTTTATGTTAATTTTTTGAAGGCGGTTAATGAGTGTGCTGAATAGAGCCAAAGCGGCACCTCGTCTAATTTCTTAACATTACAGAGAAATCGATTTCTGAAATATAAATATAAACAGGCGAAAAGTTTGGCTCGTCCATACGTCTGTGCACTTTTGTTTCACGTAAAATTGTGTTTCCTACTATTTACTAATGAAGAAATAGGAAATTCATTCACTTATAAGTGGTTAACTGTTTATTATCTGTAACATTAGTAATGTTTGAAAATTTACAAAACTGTATTGGTTTTATAAGCCGGAAAGTGGGACTTTCTCTAGAAAATGGTTGAATGGTGAAACGCTATCCGATTTTTTTTTTTTGTTATTTTTTATTTTTTATAATAAAAAAAAATCCTGTTTAGATTAACTTTTTGAATTGATTTCTTCAACCGAAATTCCACATAATTATCTTTCCACATTTTATAACTTCCACAACTTCACACAAAAATTCTATCAATTTTATCGCCATAAAAATAAATTATTAACGTTGATTTTTATTTTTCGTCTAGGTTAAACGACTCAAAATTATGAAGGCGAAATATACACAGACCTATTTTCTTCTGTATCCTGATCCTCAGGTATGTCAAGAACAGCTCTCTGTTTCACCTGCGCTCCTTATCACCTGAGCACGTGCAGACACCGGGATTCCTCTCTTTGCCTTAAACGGTCTCGTGCGCGGGGTATAATTAGGCTCCACACTCGTTACAACGCCGCCGTTTAATTGCCCGCAGCGTAACACAATTGCAGCTGTTTACTTATCATCTGGCCCGCATTTAATATGCGTGATATCAGCTTCACATGCATTTGTACAATGAAATAGAATTTTTTTTTTCATTTTAACGTCATCAAAAATGCATATTTATCTGCTTTATTTTTAAGCTTGCAAAGATTGAGATTAAAGGCAATCTAAAGCATTACATTTATATGGTCTGATATTGATTCAATTTACTGAGATCATTATAATAATTCAACTACTTAACATAGTCCAATCTATTGATAATATTTTACGTTCTTTCTGAAATAACAAATTGTGTTAATGCAAATTAATACTCAGTGACACTGCTGCAATTTGCTTCCAACAAGCATAATTCTAAATACGAAACTTTGTGTCCAGAGTTATGCCGAACGCGATGCGCAGGCATTTTAAGTGGGTGATGAGTCTACTATAAATATTGGTCAGATAAAAATAAACATAAAAAGCTTTGCATAAAGAATTAAGCTACGCGTAAAGTGACCGTTTAATTGGCCAGGATTTTAAGTCTCGCCGCAACTGCGTGCATGCCTTCTGATGAATCAATATGGCCTGTTCCCGATGAATCAGCCATTTTTTAGCTTAATCATTAAATTTATAATATTAAAAAGCGTGCATGTCACAGTTTTGGGGCTCAGGCTATAAGGTCGCGGCCTTACCTTGCATGTTTCCAGGCATATGGCCCTGTTCCCCATGCGATCGAGCGAGTCCCAGAGAGTCTGACTCGACTTTGGGCAGCATGACAGCTCTGCCGAGCCGAGCAGGAGACGCCGCTCGGCGTGGAGATCCACCTGAACCGGAGAGCAACACCGATTCTCACAAACCCAACTGTCGTTTCCCCAATGTAACAACAATAATAAAAATCCTATAGTTAATGTGAGTCAACAGCTAGTGCTGTCACGCGCGTACCGGACAGCACATGAGCCGACCGGTTAACAAGTTCATTTCTAAGGACAAGCTCTCGCGCCAACTAAACTAAATAAGCACTAAATTCTTACCGCCTGGCAAAATTACAAGCAACAACAAGTCGCCGATTTAACCAAATGTCATTCTCGCGGAAAGAGTAAGGAGAGAGTGCAACGACTCTCACCGGCAACTAATCGGGATTTGGGAGCCCGAGAGTCCCGCTGCTCGATATTTAGGGTCCGGCGGCTTACGAAGCGATTTAAACGCAAGTTAGCGAACTGTCAAAAAATGACGAAAAAAACTTTACGCCAGTCGCGAGCCCCTCCTCCGCTTGACCACCGACTCTCTACGTGAGCACGCGCTGTGTGAAGTTCAAACCGCTCCCGTGCCGCTTTGTTTACGCCGCCACTGCCGCCGCTTACACCAATCAGCGCTTCGCTCGCCAAGCTGACGTCACACATTCGATCCAATGAACGGCGATGGAGAGAGTCAGCGCCTCGGATCACTTCGCTGGCCAGATCGCAGCTTTTTTAACGCAACTAATGCCGGACCCTAAAGCACCGGGAAACAAGACGAACTTATACTTCATTGTTCAGTTTTATGACCGACATTCTGTAGACAGTCAGTCAGATGTTAGTATCACTACAAAGTTCAATTATATAATTATTAATAATTACACCCGTGTATTGATTTGCCTGATGGGGCGATAAATTATATAATTTTTGGAAGGCAGTGCAAAAAGAGAAACTCTGCTCTTCAGTTACAGCCTGCAACACAGGTTATAATAAAACAATGAGGTAGCCGAGATCAATTTCATGTGTTCAGAATAATAGAGTGCAGTAAAAATTTATTCGTAAAAACAGAACCGGAGCATCCTGAAGACAAACAGGTGTCTGCATCAATTGTGTTTTGTGTAACGATTCGGTAGTGCTGTTTATGCATTTCTGATAAAACATTAAAAAATAAATAGAGGTTACTAATTTTGAATTGCAACCTAAAAACTGAGCAATATCTGTAGTTATCTAGGGGTGTTACTCTAAATTTTATAGATCCAAAATAAATTGTATTTAATGTTAATATATATATATATGTGTATATATACACACAAAATATGCATACCGAAAAAGAATCTAACAAAGGTCTATACGTCCTAATAGTAACTTCTTAGATGTACAAAAATGCGCACAGTAGCAGAGAAGAGAGAAATCCACACTCAGGTTCACGGACAGTTTAACGCATGTTTAATATTTTGCATCGGTTTGCTAGTTAATTAAATGTCTCACAAATCGCTAATAAAAACTTTAGGAATCACGGATTGAGAAAGCAAATATATACTAATCTGCTAATAATTTCGATGATTTATTTAGCGCGCAAAATACACTAACGGCGATGTGAAATATAATAGCAATAATAATAATACAAGCAATAAAGCAAATTTATACATTTTTTTTTACAATTTTATTTGTCAGCAAAGCAACGAAATGTACGTTCTTTATGTCTTTCGCAACAAAAATATTACACTTTATAAAACATAACGGAAGTTATATTTTTCAGAGTAAAAAATAAATTAAGATGGATGAACGGATAGACAGATGTTAGCATTTCAATAAATAATTGTTTTAATTATATATTTTAATTTAATCATTTATAGAGCTTGAAAAACAATATGCAATATATTTGTGTTATTAGTTTGGTCTCAATAAAATATTTCTTTATTGTCTTCAACTGCTACTAAATCCCGAGCTTCACGTGCTGCAGGTAAGAGCGCGCGCGGGTCTCGGCAACTCTCACGTGGTTTCAAGCGTCGCTACGAAAGCGCTAAGAAAGTTTTTTTTCTCTACAGACTAATAACTTACCTAAACGTGACACATCCTCACTTGAGTCACCTTGTCCTATTTCACTCTCAGAACTTGAAGACATAGCAAACTAGTGACCCGTTCCAAAAAATGTTGGGAAAACTAAAAATGAGCTTCAGGCCCATTTTTATGGACGCCTCAATTGCGAAATTGTTTGGTGTTTTAATTTCGTCTCCATAGGCGAACGCGCCAAACGGATATGTGGAGCCTAACAATCCGCCTCTCATCTCTTCCTGCTGGTTTCCCCTCCTCACAAACACACTCACACACACACACACCGCTGTATAGTGTTGTGCAGTGCCGCGGTATTGTGTAGTGTTGTCTAGTGTTGTAGAATCCCGCGTTAAACCCTGTAGTCGTATCTCATCAACGCTGTCGGAAAGTGGCGTCTGATTGGCCCGCCGCGGTCACGTGTTGACGGACAGGTTGATAAGGGCCAGTTATAAAGTGACACACGGGGAGATAAGCGCAAATTGACAGATTGTACTGGAGGAATTATTAACCGGTGGGAAGTGAGGTGAAATTGTTATACAGGCCATTGACTGAGTTAGTCCGAGGGAAGGTGGTAAAAAAAATCCAGATCAAAAGGAGACATCAACAGGTGGACTCAGAGTGGCCCTTTGAACAGTTCAGCCAAGATTTGCCTATTTGGCTGAAGGGAGAATAGAGGCAGAATTGACCCCATGACCTCTCGAACCATAGCAGAATATGCTTTCCCTAATTACACACATTTTTATTTTTAAAAGGGAGACATTTATCATTATTTGAAATCTTGGTTCAGAAGGTGAGTCGTTCAGTCACTCAGTGTGAAATAAATCTAAAGTCACATAGACACAAATATATTCCATTTCTGGGAAGCAAAAGCTAAACAGTCAGTCGATTGGTATAGTTATCACTGTCACGTTGTGTGACCTCATGAGAAATTATGTTCTGACTTCAGTCCATTCAGCACTAATTCCTCAAACTAAAACATTCTACAATCCAGTACATCACATTCCCATAACAACCACTATTCTCTAAATAAATCAAATCACATTTTATAATGAACCCCTCTAAACATGAGTGTAAATTACAGGGAGAATGGTGGTTTTGTAACCCTCTCAATTATCAAAACTGGCCAATACAATCCCCCAAAAGATCTCAGACCACCCTAAATGGGTGAAGACCTCAACCCTCACAATGTTCAACCCAAAGTTACACCCTCGCCTCTGAACACTGTTCAAATAATCAGTGCCAGTAAAAGATTTAACTCTTCCCCCCTCTCACTCTCTCCCTCCATTGTACCAAACCTCATTCCTCCTGCAAGACACAAAAAAAACCCAAATTGCATCTAAATCTGAGGCCAGCATAAAGGCCTTCCACCAGGACGAGTGGCTCAGTAAACACAGTTTTGTTGACCGAGGCGAGAGGACCTAACGACCCCACTGTCACAGCCCCACGCGGCGGCTACGACGCCAACAGAGCGTGGCCGACTTGACTACTATAAGTGGATGTGCGCTGATAACAGAAGGGTGCCTGAGAGCTCTTTGCTTACCTCCGAGATTACGGCCCCAGCGGGGCTCAAAGCCAGAGGATTTGTCAACTTAACCCTCTCTCTCTCTCTTCCTCTCTTTTCCCTGCCTCGTTTTACGATGGCTAGTGGAACCCCAGCACTAAAGGCAGAAGGCTTTACGGCAGAAAAAAACACTCCAGTCAGAACTAACACAGGTTGAGGTCAAGGTTTCAATCTCGGAGGAGGCAGCCTGAGGAGCTAATGAAACAGCAATCGTGTACTTGCGCCACAGTGTGTTTTCATT
Organism: Distichodus sexfasciatus; assembly: GCA_032718565.1. Lineage (NCBI taxonomy): Eukaryota > Metazoa > Chordata > Actinopteri > Characiformes > Distichodontidae > Distichodus > Distichodus sexfasciatus. The sequence goes on along the minus strand of JAVGVS010000213.1, from coordinate 529,976 downwards.
TACTTATTTAGACGTGGGCCAGGGGTTATGTTTCCCTTTATTTCAGATCTGATGTTTTAATATGACATTTTTTTCATGCATTGCTTTGTAAAATTGTATAAGTGCATGTCAACACATCTCAAGGCAGTTTACTACTTTTAGGTAAAACTTTAGCTTTTAGTGCACGCAAGCTAGTTCTACATTGCATCTCTTATTGTCAGTGGTGGGTAGTAACACACTACATTTACTCCATTACATTTACTTGAGTAACTTTTTGGATAAACTGTACTTGTAAGAGTAGTTTTTATACAACATATTTTTTACTATATATATATTTGTGAAGAAATAACGCTACTTTTATTCTGTTACATAGAGCGACATTCCGCTCACTACTTTTATTTTTATTCATCTGTTATCCAATGCTCGATCTGTTTGTTTTGTCGGAAAACTTCCTCTTAAATGACCGTTCCACCAATCAAACGGAGCTTGGCAGTCACATTACCACATACGAAACACGTGCGGACACACACCAAGATACACACACACACAGGCATGCACACACGCACACACACACACACACACACACACATATTACTATCTTTGTGAGGTCTTTCCATAGACTCCCATAATGACTAGGTGTATATAATTTTACACCTACACCTAATCCTAACCCTAACCATAACCTCAGTAACCAAAAGCACTTCTTTTATCTCTTTTAGTTTCTCAAATAAAACATGCACATTTTTAATAAAGTCATTTTTCCTCATGGGGACTTCTCAAATGTCTCCACAAAACCCAAAAAAACAGATAAAAGTGATTTTAGGGGACAAAAATGCCATAAATACATACACACACACACACACACACACACACACACACACACTGGACAGTTTATGCACAGACAGACTTGTTTTTGTTTTACTGTGTAATCTCTGCCAGCTGAGCCTTTTTGTTTAAACTTAAAAATTTATTATTACAGATTATTGCACTGTTTATTGTGGCTGCATTAGCCTTAATTTATGTTACTTTGTATAGATTTTTTAAAAGTTTTTTTTAATGTAATATTGTTTGGTAATATCCAAACACATTGTACATTATTATTTTTGCATATTTGATTATATGATAAACCAATTAATCTTTAATTTACTCAGAACTTACTCAGTACTTGAGTAGTTTTTTCACAGAGTACTTTTTACTCTTACTTGAGTACATTTTTGGATGACTACTTTTTACTTTTACTTGAGTAATATTATTCTAAAATAACAATACTCCTACTTGAGTAAGATTTTTGGCTGCTCTACCCACCTCTGCTCATCGTGTTAAATATATATTAAAATGCAACTTATCAAAAAGCTGAATTCATAATTCCTAGAAAACATTAAACCCATTATGACAAAAAATATCTGGAACTGATCTGTCCACTAAATCAAAACATTGCATCACACTGGATTCCTGGAATTGGCCACATTGTAGTGGTTGCTTACAAGTAAATATTGCACGTGTGTGACACACTGCTTCTAATAATTGAGCATTTTATAATGCAATGAATTATGTCCACAGTTTGGCCTCACAGCTGCTGAAATGTAATTTTTATAGATTTAGTGGTGCTAACAGGCAAAGGGCGTGGGACATCCAGATTTTGTGCATGTTTCCTGGTTGTGACAGAACTGCTCTTTGTTTTGAATGGTATTAAATGTGTGTGTGTGTGTGTGTGTGTGTGTGAGAGAGAGAGAGAGAGAAAGTAAGTGAGTGAATGTAGGTGGGGATGTTATCATTACCACCAGTGGCTTGCCTATTTCTCTGTGTGAACTTCATGTTACATTGACCTTTGCTGGCCGTCATCAGAATACTGTAGAGTAGAAACCAGGAAGATGAGTAAGAGAGAGAAAGAAAGTGTGTGTGTGTGTTGCTGAGCATTGTCGACAGAGTAAACAGTACTCCAAGCCTGGGAAAAGGCCGGGATGTGTGCCATGGCACTTGTGAGTCATACGCCTCAGTTATCATGTTTGTTTCATGCTTCTACCGGCGATATGTTTACATTAGCATTCTTCTCCCCCCTTTCCCTTTTCTGCAGACTGCCGCTAGCAGGCCCATTCCCAGCGAACGCGACATCCACGCCGATCCTGTCGCATCTGCCTCGGCCCGCTTTAATTAAACCACATATGTTTTCCTCCGCGACCCCCCCCTTCCCCGTCTAGCCACGTGAGTTGGGGAAGGGTTTTTTTTGTAAAACAGAGAGAGAACATGTCCTAGCGCTGCTAGATCCATTAGTAGGTCAAGCAACAGTCATTGTTCATTGCTTCCTATATGCTTCTGTTTTCAAGAGCTTCAAGGAACAATGGTGCTTGTCAGGCCATCAGGTGTTCAGGTTGTTCTCTGCCAATCAAAACAAAAGCAGTGGGAGACTGAAGCAAAAGTCAAGGATGAAAAAAGAGACGGCGGGTTTGCGCACTCATTGCGAACATTGTCACCGTCATTGGATTCTCAAAGACTGAAGACCAAGTCGATTTTGAAGATGGGGTGTCGGATTGTAGCTTTGCGTGTTAATGATAAGTTTTGCATGTGCTCAGGCTAGGGGGTAAATGTGAAAGCAGCTGTGCTTGGAATGTCAGGTTGATACCACGCATTGTCTGGCCATACGGATGGTGCACATGTGGGATGTGGAAGTCCTACATATGTGTGTACAGAATAGACGTGTGTTTTTGTGTTGCCTGACATGGAAGAGTATCACCATCCATTCCTGACAATGAGTTTTTATTTGTTTTTCCACCAGACTTCATAAGGTAACACGTATATACATATGGTTGTGAACTGTCACACAATCAGGTTCAAAATCAATAAAGAACATAACAAGACAAATAAATAAAAAGGTCTTACAAGCCAAAAGCATCTCATAACATCTGTCTCAGTGCATGTTAAATTTAGCCTCAAGTTACTTCACTGCAGGATATTAACATTTGGAAATCTATAACATTTTTATACCTTATTAAATAAGAATAGCTTTAAAAGAAAATGATGCTCTTTGACATTTTGCTCCAATTAGTCTGATACCCAATTTGATTGAAAATGTGATCTTATAATATGTATTTATATTTTTATACTAGGCACTGGTTAGATTTCAATGAGTCACAATTATGAAGCTCAATACGTGTGATATGTAAACTATGGACAATTTTAAATTGATCTCTGCAAATTGATTTCTGCAGAAACCAAATATTATCTGTTTATCAATGTCCAACCAAACACCATTTGGATTATTTATGTTGAATTCAGTCTTCCAGCCAATTCTTGGGACAATGGATGTTCATGACCACATGTTCTAGATCTGTACCATTTTTATTGGTACATCCTTGCACATTAAATCAGATGCGTCAGTAACATAATTCATGATTGCTACAATAATTTCATAGATTATTACAAACAAGCTTATCTGGGTGACAAGATTACGTTTTGCACACCCATACACAAAGCACCCAAATGCAAAATCCACGTGCAAAGCATCTTCAACGATCGTCTCCTCATCTCAGAGCCAAATTGCACGCCTTAAATCACAGGTGATGAAGCGACGCTGACACCTCAGCCTCTCTCCCCTCCGCCTGACCCCTGTGAGGGGCTGTTCTCCCTTCCGAAACGCCCCTCTTCTCACGCAGAGTCCCCAGCCAGCCAGGCGGAACAGAAGAGTCGAGCCGGACAAGCACGAGAGGCTTTATTTCCAGCTCCACTCCTTGACAATAGGCCAATCCACCAGTGTGCTAATGACTCAGAACTGATAAGAGCATACTAGGAGACCCCTTAAGTATCTTTGGCCCACATCAGAGAAGCATTAAGATATTCGTTTTTGTCTCTCTCTCTCACTCCCTTCTCAAGGACTCGCTCAACACTGAATTGCACACAAACACCCACCTACACACACACACACTCCTAGCAGGGCAATTATCACCCTGTCAATATTCTTAATCCATTCCGCCGTTTTCAACGATACCTTCTCGAGTCAACTGTAACACATAATAAAAGCAAATTGCACATAACGACCCCGGATCAATAAATTAGGAGGTGGTGAGGCGTGGCCTTTAAAGGCTTAAGAGACAGACAATTTTAAATGACAAGCATGCTATACTTCCCCACCCCCCACCCCACCTTTCAGACATGCATTAATGTGTTCCTTGGAGTTTTATGCTAATAATCTTATTGCACTAGAAAACTAATAAGCTGGTATATGCCTAATTAGGCCCAAACGGTTTTCCCTCTCGAGTTAACACATGCAAAAGTCAGGACGGTATTAGGAACGGCTCATACCATGGCCCCCCCCCCCCACCCTCCTCAACAAGCAGAGTGAAGGAAAAGCTGTTGGTGGGAGGCTTCCTATGGTGTCTCTTTTCTTTTTTTTGGACATTGTTACTTCCCAGAATATAATCCCAGCAAATATGTTGTGTGAGGTCTACTGTATATTGGACAGGCTGAGCCACTATACAAAACCAAACTGTCCCTAAACCTGATTTGAACATCTGTTCTACCTGTAATCCAGCACAAAATCTTATCTTAGTCCTTACATAACTCCTCTGCGCTAACTACAGAAATTACAAGCGGGACATCCTGCTTTGGATGTCTGCAAGATGACTTTGGTCTGTGCGGAGAGCGACATTCGCCGACCCCCTTTCCTAAGGGACGGCTAGAGCGAGGCTCTTTATTGCACTCAGACTGCATTTACTCAGCTCCTCTTTGTCCGCATCTCCCCCCCCCCGTTATCAAGAGTTGCCATTGTGGCGGCGCAAGTCGCCGACTAATGTCGAGCAAATATTCAGCCTAACCATTAACGCGGTGGACACTGTTTGAACAGGCCAGCACACGGGAATGGCATTTACGGTGGGGGGGCCCTGTTTTGATAGAGCGGAATCTCCATCAATTAATGCCATTGCACTCTGTGTTGTTCTCTCGCTCTGGCGAGATATATATACGTATGTGTGTGTGTGTGTGCTAGAGAGAGAGAAGAAGGGTGAGAGAGATGGAAAGAGGTGTACAGTTTTCCCCACGTTTAATGGCCCTCTAACCCAGGAGCCGATCATTAACCCATTAGACTAACAGGTCTCCTCTCCGTTCCCATAGGAGACCCTCTGAGTGGAGAACCTTTTTCTCCTTGTGCTTCGGAGCTTACTGTAAACTCCAGACTCCGGGGATACACCGGGAGAAACCACATACCTCAAACTCGGCTCACTTGGGCTCTCGCTCGTTACGCGAGGTGTTAACGACTGCGATGGAGGTTTGTGGGGTCAGGTGTTGACAATACTGTGTGGACACAGTTTCTAGGATGGTTTTCTGCTTACTACAGAGGCAATAAAAATGCATTTAGCACCTCTTGCAGTTGAATTTATTTAAATGTCTCCCAGTGTACCTCGCAAATCCTTTTCATACTTAACCACTGTTTAGCTTTAGGATGCATGTCTGGGTTTTAATGCAATCAGGGGTCAGGTGTTGACATACAATACATTTTCCATTTCATAAAAGGACAAAAAAGGCTTTTATTGATTCTTGTAATTATAGTGCCCAAAAACCTACAGCGGTGGGTAAATACTGTCAAAAGGTACTCAAGTACAAGCACAACTTCTTTCGAAAATGACTTGAGTAAAAGTAATCATTTCTGTTTGAAAAACCTACTCAAGTAAGAGTAAAAAGTACTTTGTTATTATGTTATTCAAATCACACATTTCATTATATTTCATATATATTATGATATTTCAAGCATGCAAATCAGTGAAAATTAACAAAAACAGCATTTTTTCCCATAAAAAAAATCAAGTTGCCTTTCAAGTTTTAATGAAACATTTAATTCTGTTACTTTCTGCCATACATTTGGAATAATATGTTAACAGTTTAGACATTTAACAATTAGTTGTTTTCTCATTCTACATGTAGCTTATCAGAAGACTATGAGTAGGTGTGTGAGAAAGAATCTATGTGAATAAGAGTGGGGTATGTGAGGAAATTAATGAGAGTGAAACGGTGAGAGAAAGACCAGTCCCTCCAGGATTTTGCAGGCCTTTTTTGAGATTGTTGAGGCGTAAAATCCCTGATTTTGAGTTTCAGTGTTTTTGGGAGTTTTTTTTTTTTTTTTGCTTCAAACTTGCAGAAGCAAGTCAAAGTTGTGGGAAAATTTACGATTTTGACCCGCTTTATAACGATTCTTTAACAATTAATTAAAATGATGGGAACAAAACCACTATTATTTTTATTAGCCATTAATCAGTTAGTTATTTTTGAAGGTAAATGTGAGGCGTTTTTATCACGTATTTATTTCCCGCGTCTTCTAAACGTAACAAGGAAGTCAGTTCGCTGACGTATGGCTCAAAATTGCAAGGTAGTAATGAATTCGCGGGGTTTGGCTGAATTTGCGTTAATATTTGCGATCGCAACATCGCAAAATCCTGGAGGGTCTGGTGTCGCAGCTCCTCACTAACTCATTTTAAATCCGTTGTGAAACTGCAGCAGTGTCACAGCTGTGGGATCTACGTGGGTGTATTCCACAGACTCTGTGTGCACCAAAGAACGACACGTGTTCTAACCGAGTATTTTTCTACTGATATGGACTTTCACCCCCAGAGAAAAGACTTGTTGTAACAAAGGCATTATGAAAATGTACTTGAGTAAAAATTGGGTTACTTACTCAAATATTTACTTAAGGAAGAGTAAAATTACAGCTTAGAAAAAAGGAATTCGTTGAGTATGTGTTTCTCGAAAAGACAACCTTTTCTACTCATCTGCGTTACTTGTAATGTGTTACTTGTAATGTGTTACTTGTACTCACCCCTGCAAACTTGAGCTCCAAAAACCACTCCCAAAAGCTCTATTTACACTCGTAAAGAGCTCGTGGTTTAGTTAACTGATGTATGCATGAGTTTTGATGCATATATTTTAATAAACACCGCAATGTTTTCCCAAGAGGATGTTAACTGAGTATAAAATCAACTGTATCATATTCATTCTTGTTCCCAAGAGGCCCACATTAAGGACTTACTGTAGGTTTGAGTGGTACGTTTACATTTACATTTACAGCATTAAGCAGACGCTCTTATCCAGAGTGACTTACAACAGTGCTTTGTAGTCCACGACTGTTCTTCAATCTGTAAAGCTAGACTTAAAATCAACAACTGCCATTAAAACATTAAAATGTAATTACCGCCAACTAAGTTATATACTTTATAAGTGCACAGACAACAAACATACATCTTAGTGGGTTAGTCATACTCTCAACCTCTGCTCTTTTAATGCATGCATTAGTTTTAATGCATATATTTTAATAAGCTCCAATAGGAGGTTTATTGAGTAGAAAATCAACCTTCATGTTCTTTCTTGCTTGTAAGAAGCCTGCGCTGAAGATTGCAGTGGAGGTTTGTGGGGTCAAGTGTTGACATAGTGCACAGACACGGAATCCAGAAAGATTTTCAGCATGATAAAGACAAAAAATATATATTTTGTCATTTGACTCTTGACAGTTTAAAATACATCCAAAAGCTTTATTCACACTTCGGCTTTGTGGTCTAGTTTTCTGACGCATGCACTTATATAAATCTGGTGCACGTGTGAGTTTTAATGCATATATTTTCATAAGCACCTCAATATTTTTCCAAAGTCCATTAGGAGAATTATCAGACCTAAAATCAACGGTGTTCATTCTTGCTCGTTTGGAGGAGTGGTGTTGCTGACATCATGTCATCCAGGTCTGTGGGGTCGTGTTTGTTTTGGCTCGAGGAGGCAAGCATTGTGTCGAGGAGTACTTCGTCTATTTCTTCCTTCTCTCCGCCGCCCGCTCTTCCTGTTTGGCAGCGGCCCCGTTCTCGCAGATAGCGGCAAGACGCTCGACCCAAACATGCGCCTTCAATTTGGAGGGGGTGGAGATGTTTGACGAGGAAAACAATCACACGCTCCTTCCTCCACCATCACATCCCTGCCGTGACAAGTTCTCCCAAAGTCATGGGCGCGAGGACGCGGTTCCCATAGCGAAACACGGGGATTGACGGAAGTTTGGACTAAGGATTTCAGGGGATCGGAGTGCAGATTGGGCTTAATGGCAGATGTTTGCCGAGGCGGGGATGACATGATCTGAGCAGCTCGGAGAAGCTTTGTATATTTTCTGAGCACGGCAGCGGGCTAGTGGAACCAGCTTGGGCTCGGGGTGAGGAAGACCACCCATGTCCTTTCTCACCAGGAGAGCTGCGCTGCCATTCATTAGAGCCCTTCTCTGAGGTGGGTTCTGTGGCCGGGACACCTGTGAACTCAGAAAACGGGCAATTGCAAAAAAAAAGAAATGTTGAAAAAAAGGAGAAACGAATCCTTCTTCCACGTTTCGTGCAGGGGAGGCAGCTGGTTGGGGTTAGAAATCACTTCCAGCTTCTGCAGCCACGGCCCGAATCCTCCCCATATGTTTCTCATGCAGAAAGCATGCAACAATAGCTTGTGTCCACACTCTCTTGACATGGAACTGCAACATGTGAACGCTAAAATGGTGGTGGAAAAAAGAAGCTTTCAGAGGTGCTCACAAGCCATTATGTGGGAAAAAATAGATGCCATTCCTTGTGGAATTTGGCTGCTTTCGGTTCTCGGGGCCTGCCTTGTGTTGTGTGAAATATTTTACAAGAAAAAGCAACTGGATAGAAATGAGGGTTTTCGATCTAGCCCCACACTGATCTGGGGCTTTTATAAGGACTATGAGGTGTTTTACCTCACGCAGACGCCAGTAAATCTACCACCAGCGGAGATTCGTCTGGCGATTCCTGCGAGGAGCAAATTGTGGCTTTCAGTGGGGGCAAAAGAAGTGACCTGTCAGAGCCCACCATTAATCACGGGGACAAAACACTCCCAATTTTTTTTCTGCTGACCACCTCCAATCTTCCTTCTAAACTCATTCAGTACATGCTGGCCTCTGAATATTTTTCTTTCAATCAATACTCGCTCCCTCATTTGCAAGTCACAGACCGGGCCCTTGATTGGATTTGACTTAATATTGTAAGGATATGTTGGAAGAAACATATGCGAAAAACAAAAATCCAAAAAATAAAAAGTAATTGGTAGAAAATCAGCTGACATTCATAGTAAAATCAGTACAAAAAAATTAAACTAAAATGTCAACCTCCAACTGAAGTAGTCTAATTAACCTCCAAATGAAGTAGTCTAGTTGCCAGCAACCTGAGATGTGTTTTCCTTTCACACTATGGCTGGCATTTAACAGTTGACATATCGACCTTACACATCCACACTACAGAATGAGTGTTTTCATGCCATTGAATAAAAAAATCTTTCCTTTAATAACCTTAAATTCCATGCTAATGCATCATATGGTCTGAAAGTGTGGAATAAATAAGGTTGCGTTTTCAATGGCAAAAATCACAAATGTGATCTAATATCTGGCTTACAAATGAAAAAAACAGAGATGAGAAGGGTTGTTGCCCAAAGAGAATGGGAAATTTGTTTTCCATTTGTTCCTCATCGACTCACATTTGCATTAACGGCCCTCCCACATATGCATCGATTGCTCTATTAGAGTCAGCATATTTTGACCTCATTAACTATTCAAATCACATTGGTCACACCATGCCGAACCTATCAATCCCAGCTAAGCAGGCCAAAGCAAAACTAAGTGAGTAATTGCTCGAAAACATGTTCTCTTAACTTCAGCATCTCCAACAATTCATAATACAGCCATCACAGTGAAGGAGGCAAACTCCAACATCGCAGCATGTAATCCAAAGTTTCCAGCTGAACGAGGCTTGGATCTCTTGCTGCTTTTGGCCGAAAGTGAAGATCTTGCACATCTTGCCTGGTGTGTGATAAATGAGCTACCCGGCCACGGCTGTCAATAAAAGGCATATATAGGAAATAAACCCAACTTGTTCTCAATGGCAGGAATCTGGGAAGATAAATCATAGTAACAGCCAATAATAAATGCATCATGCTTCTATGTTTTTAAACCCTCTGGCAGCTGTATTGAATGGGAAACCTTGTGTGGGAGAAAATAGACCTTTATTGATCAGAAACAAGTGCAAAAAAAAAAATCTACTGACATCCAAGAAAATGACCCTCTTCCACTATTCTTTATAGAAGATCAGTGCCGTAAATATAAAAGACTGGGGCACATTCCAAACGATTATGAAGTCATTAGCCAAAAGACGGGCCTTTTATTTTGAAAATATAAATATAACATGGATTTTAAAAAATGCTGCTGCAGACAAACGACATTGGATACCCTTGGAATCCATGCTGATTGAGACATGCACAAAACAGTACATGTAAGACTGACATTTTTATTTCCTTCCGTCCGTCTTGCCAATACCATTCCGACAATCCATTCTTCCCTCCTTTTCGAATTCCGCCGCATGCAACCGAACCGATCTCGGCCAAAAGTCTGGTGCGGGCCCAACGCAAACATCCAGGTCCTGAGTTAAGCACTAGCTGTAGTGGTGTGGTCTCGAAATATTTTGTCTGTGGCCGGACAATTAAGGATTTAGGTGTGGCAGAGAGGAAGAATGTGGAAATTGGATCCACGCAGCGAACCCGGACCCACACCCTGTCGCCTCGGCTTCCTGTGAACGCCACACGCACCCAAATGTACCAACATGGCTCTGCATGGGTCCTGCATTGTCTCTACTGCGTCCAGGCAAACGACAGAGTGTGTGAGTGGAGCCTTTCCCCTCCGTAACCTGTGGGACATCAATAGGAACCCATCCATCAAAACGGCCGACGTGCGAGCTTTCCTGCTTGAGGATTTGGCTCAGGAGACTAGCCGAGTTTTGTGTGTGCGTTGGAACGTGAGAACGTAGCATTAAGTGTAAATGTACGAGATGTGGTAAGGTCCCAAGTGCAGAACTTGTGCAGAAGTGTGTGGTCAAAATTCAAAAAGAAAAGAAACAGCTGATGCTCCAAATATGCCAGCCAAAGTGGATGGTTCCAAACAGGAAGATGCACCGCGGGTTCAGTCGGCCCCAAAGGGTCGTGGTAACATCCTGTCACTTTAAAATCTGTCTGCAAACTCTAAATCAGTCAATTTCTAATAGCAACTCTTGAAAAAGTAGATGAGTATTAAAAATGTACATTGCAAACATAGTGAAACTAGTTTTTTAACAACTGAAAATGGTGATATTGTCAGTGTTGGGATGCTACTTTTAAATGTTTTTTATAGCCAAGCTTAGGATTAAGAGTAGCTAAACGACAGCCAAGCTACTGTTTAAGGGCCTGTATCCACCAAACACGGTTTTCATGCTGAGAGCGGTCAAAACCTCACATCTAGAGCACTTTCTCAGTGCTTGTTGTTGCTAGGTTACGAAAAGCATCATCGGGCACTTCCACATTTGTTCATTTTCATGTAAACATTGTAGTGTGTTCCTTTGAGATCGGTAATTTATCCGACATGGAAGAGATTATCTTTACAATGGAGAGTAATCACATTAGCGGCAGTGTTTGAACTAGATACTCACATGTCTTCGAGACATAGAAATTGGGTGCATGGGATACAACAGGCAAGGAAACAGCTGGGAGAGAACCACTGATTGGGAGTTTGATCACATAATCATAGTTTTTGCCTTATTCAAACTGTGTAAAGAAAGCCAAAATAAGCTTCTCCAGCTGCTCCAGATATGCCACCATTGTTAGTGAGTTCTTAACTGTGTATGTCCCGCTAGCATGAAAGAAGTGACACTGACGAGCCCAGCGCTGTTTTAAAAGTTGAATGAATTTCAATTGAAGCGCTCTAACCGTTGTGCTAAAAAACGGTCTCCACCGGCATCTTTTTTAGCACTCTGAACGCTGAAGCTCATAGGATTTGTATTAAAAATAGGCGCTGCCAGCGCAAAAACCATGTTTGGTGAACATAGGCCCTTAATATTCCTATACTACAAGCTATGAAGAAAAAGTAGCTGACTACATCAAATATATTTCATAGCCATGGATTCTTGCTTTCATCTTTGCCAAGGTGGACTCCATCCTCTGACTCCATCACGAGCGTGCTGTGATGCAATGATGCAACATTTGGGCATGGTAGCCCTCTTACAATTCAATCATTAACAAAAGTAGAGTTTTGCCACACCACTTTGCTATATGTGACTCTGCATGGCAAAACCAGACTCTTGTTGCAAATTTTCAAAATTGAGTTATTATAGTTCGTGAAAGGGCATAAATCAACCTTCAAAACAAAAAATCCAAAATTTTACCCCATGCAACATAAACGGTCATTTTTCTCAGAAACCTCCGTTGTGACAAGTGACTGGTTTTGCCGTGCAGAGTCACATATGTGGAAATAAGCAGCTACTTTTAAGGTTGTTTAATTATTTTTTTCAGTAGCAAAGTTAGTAGCATCACTAATTCTAGTTACTTATTCCCCACCACTTGTAGTTGGCTTTACTTTCCTGCATCTAAGAGCTAAGACGCAAAAGTGAAACTTCCAGCGCTGACCTCGCCGACTTCTCTTCAGTTCTCGTGACTCCTCGACTAGTAGCAAATCTCATACAAATCACTGTTAGAATGGGGAAAATATTACTGATTTGACAGGTGAGAGGAGAAAGGATAAATTGAGCCATCCCTCAAACATCATGACATTCATGAAATAGGCACCGTAATAATGGAGTCGTTCACCTTGACTTCTGCAGGTTTCGAGCCTGACCAGGTGCCACACTTGGGGCAGTTTCCGTCATGTTTTCTCTTTCTCATCAGGCATCTGTTGTCTCCACTCAGCTCCACACTGATCGATGAGGACTACTGCCTTCCGTCCTGAAGGAGAATGCGTCAGGAAAAAGAAGCAAATGTGGGAAACGTCGTCCATTTAGCAAAAATCAGTCAAATTCAATCCTATTCAGATAAAAAAAGGGGAGTGTGCCCAAGACCTTGTGGCCCTCCCAAGGTTAGAAATAAGTGATAAAAAAAAAAAAAAATTGTAGGTGTGTCTCGCAAATATAACATCTGTGCACATCTGGAGTCTGTGCTGGATAATTCCAATTAGACACAGGATGGGGCAATATGACTTCATATTACTATCACAATTTGTTGAACATAGGTTATGATTAAAGAGCACTTATTTTGTTTTTGGATTTTTTAACTTTTGGTTTGTTTTTTGCCCTCACAGACAAGGAGTGCATTTCCCAAAAGCATAGTTGCTAACATTGCAACTAACATAGTTTACATTAGCAGCTAGCATAGTGTACATTAGCAACATGTACATTAAGTACTAAAATAGTGTACATTAGAAACTAACATAGTGTACATTAGCAACTAACATGGTGTACATTAGCAACTAACATGGTGTACATTAGCAACTAACATAGTGTACATTAGCAACATGTACATGAAGTACTAAAATAGGGTGCATTAGAAACTAACATAGTGTACATTAGCAGCTAACATAGTGTACATTAGCAACATAGTGTACATTAGCAGCCAACATAGTGTACAGTAGCAGCTAACATAATGTACATTAGCAACATAGTGTACATTAGCACCTAACATAGTGTACATTAGCAGCTAACATAATGTACATTAGCAACATAGTGTACATTAGCACCTAACATAGTGTACATTAGCAACATGTACATTCATTAACAACTAACAGTGTACATTAGCAACGTATACATTTATGAACAACTAACATAGTGTACATTAGCAACGTGTACAATAGCAACTAAAATAGTGTACATTAGCAGCTAACATAGTGTACATTAGCAACGTGTACAGTAGCAACTAACAGTGTACATTAGCAATGTGTACATTAGCAACTAAAATAGTATATATTAGCAACTAACATAGTGTACATTAGCAATGTGTACATTAACAACTAAAATAGTGTACATTGGCAACTAACAGTGTACATCAGCAACGTGTACATTAGCAAATAATATAACGTTGCTAACGTAGTTACGCACCCAAGGTTTGAACTGGAAACATGCTCCACTATTAAACCCGGGATTTTTTTTTCCTAATGAAAGAGCATATCTTATCTTTCTGAGCTTAAAATAACTGAAGGAAACACACACATGTAGATGGGCACTGGATGAGGCAGAGTTACGTGACAACACAAGGGGAAGTACGCTGTTAAGATGAGTTTTTTTTAGATGAACACACTTAGGAAAGTATTAACTAAATTCTTTTCTGTATTCAGTTATGAATGTTGGTTTTGATTCATTTTTGATTAAATGCCCAGCCCTACTTTTGGATACAGATAATGCAATGAAAGTTTAGCTTTCGGTTCCAACAATAACAACAAAAAAACAACCCAGTTGTCTTATGAATCTGCTATTTCAAGAGTTTCCCGGTTTCAGCAAGAAGGACAGAAACGGCAGGTCTGTCGGAAGAGAGACAGCCAGACCTTGGTGCGTGAGGGCACTGGAAGCTGGAGAGGAAACTACGGAGGTGGTGGGACCTGGGATTTCCTGACATAACTGTATCAATACATTCAGCATGTTCTTTCTTCAGGTTTTACTATCAGGCTGCGGGCCTCCACTGGCCTTCCCACATAAAGCACGTCAGCATGTCTGTCTGCCACAGCTTGAAAAGATGTGGCCAAATCTGCCGAGACAGACAGGGTGCCACAGGGGTCCTGTCTCCACCCCTAAAAAAAAAAAAAAAGTTAGCTCCAGATTTCCATGCCTGTGACATCCAGGTATTTAGAAGGATGTGGAAGTCACTAAAAATGTAAAAAGTACCAAAATATAAATGCTATTTTTGAAGTTGCGATGCAAGGTTTAACAGCACACATAAACGGAATGTCAAAGTCCTCTACAGATGCTTCTGGTTTACTTAGTGGATAAGGTGTTCTTTTCTGGAATGGAAAGTTAGTTTAAAACGTTATTAGACTGTTTTTGTAATTGTTGCAAGGTTATTAGAATGTTAATAGCAAATAATAAAAATAATAGTAAAATAAATAATAGTGGTTTTGTCAGTCAGTCAGTCATTATCTAAACCACCTAATCCCTATCGGAGTCACGGGGACCAGAGCCTATTCCGGGACTATGGGCGCAAGGTGAAGACCAACCCTGGGCAGGCGCCAACACACTGCAGGTTCGTTAACAATTTATTTTAAATAATTTTAATTAATTGTTATACATATTAATTTAAATTAATTAATTATTTTATATATACAGATATATCTATCAGGCATTTTAAATTGCAACAATCTCAAAAAAGTCCAGCAAAATCCTGGAGTCGTGAAAGGCACAATTGTCTGAGTGAAACGTTATCTTAGGTTTTCCCCAGTTCTACAGTTGTATGATATACTATTTAAATGTCTTAACCTTCTTAAGAACAATTAGAAGTATATTAAATTTTGGTGAATGATGCCCAATATTTATACTTTCATGTAAAAAAAAAAATCTTAAAAACCCTTTTACACTGTCAGGTCTTCAGAAATTTGTACAGGAATATTGATGCCTTTACCAAAATGTTGCCGAATTTCTTATTACAGAATCTTCTTTTTTGCGCACACACAAAGAATGATCCTAACACATTTTACCCTTTGCCTAAAACTTCACGACTCCCGCTGTATATAATTTACCACTGATCACCACGGCTTATTTTAAGTCAGTTGGAGTTTTATGGAGAAAAGAGACTTTATGGAGTAAAGGAGTGCTGTCTCAGCAGAGGGAAATTCTGTTTTCTTCAGGAGATATGAGTGGAGAGAGAGAGAGAGAGAGCAAAAGACTGCTGCCATATTCACCGCGGATTAAGCTCAGAGTCGGAGGGACGTGTCCTCCACGGGGCCCACAAGCAACGCGCGAATCAGCTTGTAGTTACGCACTAGTAACACATGCGAAAATAAATGACGCAACAGCCATTTGAGTCTTCCTTTGTCCGTTCGGACAGATTTCAAACCGATGTGTATAAATCTGCATTTCTTGTCAATTCAAAATTCACCCCAACTGAGGATGAGGCCATAAAAGCAATCGTGCTTGCCGTTGTGGCCCTTAGCAAAATAATGAAACCTGGAGGGTGATTTTTATGTCACATAGCCCATATGCACAGGATACAGACAGAATTCAGCTCCAAACTGTGGCAAACACACACACGTGGTTCAGGGCAGGAAACATTCGGCAGGGTATTAACTCCTCCTCCTCCTCCTCTTCTTCTTTTCCCTTAGACCTCCCCCCCCCCCCAAAATAGAGAAGAACCAATTAATCCGAGACCGGCCTGTGGCTTGTGAAAAAGTGCGCACGCCACGGTTTGCAGTGCTTGGCATGGCCTGGCTCCATCCCTCTCCACTTTTCCGACCGTCTCCAAAGGGAGAGAGGGAAAGAAAAACTGGAAAACGCGAGGCCCCCGGTGAGAAAGTCCAGATTTTGCTCGTGTTGACCACACAGGGATTCAGGGATTACGCCTCGATTACCACGTTTCAAACATCATCTTGCGGCCGGAGGAATACATTAATCAGGAGCGAGAAACGCCACACTCAAAAGAGAGGAACAGGAGTTACAAGCCCGGATGAATTTCACTCAAAATAAAGGTTGCAGGCTAAAGAGGGTTTTTTAAACACAGAGAATGTGTATCTTCTTGGTGTGGACTTACAAGACAAATTTTATGGTTATTCTGGTGTCGCTCAATTACACAAACTCTAGAGTGAAAGGTTGGATGATTAAGGACAACGAACATTCAAATAATCACAGATGTTCGCAAGTGAGTCTACAACAAGAAACATGCAAGAAAGATTCAGTGCTTGAGTGGTAATTAACCAGTTAGCAGACAGTGTTGGGGAGTAACTAACTACAAACAGTAGTAACTTTAATACTTTTTTCAGTAGCTTGTCAGTACTTGTCTCATTGTAACCTTGTAAAAAAAAAAGTAACATTTTCTACAAAAGTGATGTAGTTACAAAACACTCACTGCATCACATGGTGCTCTGGGCCACTTTGAGATGGAGTCAGATGAGCCTGAGTGCTTTTTGAAAGGCCGTAGCTATAAAATGAACTAATTATTTTTATTTTTTACAAATAGCGATGTAGTGCGGCAAAAAGCTCGCTGCATGAGAGTGAGATGAAGTTGGAGGACTTTTAAAATGCTGTAGCTTAAAACTACTATTTTACTAATAGCAATGTAGTGTGGCAAAACGTTTAGTGCATCACAGCATGCTCTTGAGTCGGAGGAGTCAGAGGACTTTTAATATGCTTCGCATTAAAAGTAATTCAAAGTCAAAGTAAACTTTGTCATCTCTACTGTATACGAGTATACAGAGAGACGAGACCACGTGGCTCCAGCTTCCCCAGCACAAAAAGACAAAATAAGGCACATAGAGTAAGCAAAAAATAAATACATAGACTATAAAATATAAACAGAGTCAAAGGATGGGGTCCACTTTGGCTTAGATGAAAACAAGAATCCATGACCCTGAAATAGCTTCGAGGTAGTCGGTTACTTTTTCCCTGTAGCTTGTAGTGAAGTCAGAGATGTTCACTTCACTAGTCATTTTTTCCAAGTACAAGTCAAGTCTCAAGTCTCTAATGACATCGATCAATGTATTTGTTCTGCACCACAAGAACTAACTTATTACCAAATGTAATAACAAATGGAACAGCTCCAGGTAAGCTTGCCACCGTCATGGTCAATCCAACACTGCGTTCCGTTAAAGGGCAGTGCACACCTTGTGTTAAAAAAAGAAGACTAGTCTATTTCTGCATTTTCAGAGGGCTTGTACTTGATACTTGCGTTCCGCTGTGGCATTAGGGGTAGCTAGTTCCTTTGAATACAGTGGTTGTAGCATATACGATGCTAACGCAATGCCTAAGTAACACATCCGGCAAAGCCTCGCTGTTATACCCAGCTCGTCATCGAGTTCCCTAAACTGAAAGGAATGAAATAAATATAGATAAGAAACAATAATTTCATGAAATAAAGATCGTTCGCGAGTCCTAAATCTCAAGTCCAAGTTTTGAGGGCAAGTCTGAAGTCAAGTCTCAAGAGATGGTTTGCGTGTCTGAGGCTCGAGTTCCCATCGCTGTGTGTAGCTAAATACTATATTAAAACGGTAGCTTGGCTGTAGCTTTTAATCATAATAAGTTGAAAAGCTACAGATTCAAAGTAGCTAGTGTTAGTAGTGTTATTTGTAAGTAAGTGATGTTTATTTATATAGCAACTTACAGAATAAAATAGTATACAAAATATTTAAAGAAGTACAAACCAAAATAAAACAAAACCACCCTAAGTAAGCTCTTCTGTTAATCTGGCCAAATGCCAGTGAGTAAAATTGTGACCCTCCACGGCAAAACCAGTCTCTTGTCGCAAATTTTCAAAATTGAGTTATTATAGTTCATGAAAGGGCATAAATCAAGCTTCAAAACGATACCTATATCAAATGAATCGGACGACATATGACTGAGATATCAACATTCAAAGGAGTCAGGTTTCTCCTGTCACACCGAGTGAGAAACGGAGAAATCTGCCTCTGAAGTTGACTATCGACGTAGCACTCACAGACGCTTGGTGCGGTCGCGGCTACGTTTGCATTTACGGTAGCCTTCGCTGCATTCACAGCCACACGGATAGCCTACCTGCGTTAGGTTAACTGAACTCGGGAGATGAAGATGGATTCCGTAGAAATATCTTCACTCTAGTCGACGAGTGAAATTACTGTAAATATTGAAGTAGAGCGGTCAAAACAGAAACTTTTAACATTCTGCTGGAATTGAATTCCTCACCTCAAGAAAGTTACGTTTTTAGGATGGAAAGGGTAAGTTTTTCGGCAAAATTTATTCACAACAGTACAGTATAGACCTTTCACCATTTCAAAACACTAAAAACAAAAAATCCAAAATTTTACCCCACGCAACATAAACGGTCCGTTTTTCTCAGAAACCTCCACTGCGACAAGCGACTGGTTTTGCCGTGCAGAGTTACAATTGAGTTTTAGCCTCTAATTTTATCAACAGAAGGTCTTATATCAGGTGGGAGTCTTGGTGCTGCCACTGTAAAAGACTCGATTTGTGTGGTACTTCAAATGAAAGCACGACATTTTCTTGCATCAAACCTGCAGGTAAAAAGGGCAAAAGCCTCGACCATGCCAGTGAGTCACCGACAAACATATTCCTCCCAGCAACCGTTCAGGAACTCTGGTAAATAGGAAACGACGAGTAACAAAAAAAAATAAAAAATCAAGCGAGGACATAAAAGCTCAAGACTCTTTTCTTTTTTTTTTTTTTACACACAATTCTCTCAGCCCTCAGGAAGAGATAGGAAGCCTAGGAACAGGCTTGATCGATGTCATGGTGTGCCGAGAGGAAGAAACAACATGGAAGGGTGCAGAGGGCCCGGCTATTTTTACGCCGCCTGGGCGGAAATGGGATGCGGCCTGGAGAGGAAGCGGAGAGGCCTGAGCGTGTCGCGTAGCAACCTTAAAGCAGGAAAGAAGTTGGAGACGCTCTTTTGTGGACATCTGTTGGAACGAAACAAAAGCTTGCACGCTTTCCGAGAGGTTCCGCAGCGATCTCAGTTTGAGAAATGTGAGGGAATTAGCACGAGGCCCCCCAAAAATAAGAACTCTCCGACCTCAGCATCCCTTAAAATCCGACGAGGTTACTAGTCGTAACGAAAGTCAGCTTTTAATTTTAAAAGGAAATGATGATGGACTGAATGTGCCATTAAAAAAGCTCTCTATAATTGGTGATGATAAAAAATAAAGTTCAACGTAGGTGGGATTTTTACAGTAGCCTATAACGCTTACTCAAGAGGATGTAAATCTTCCAGCTGACATCCACACTGGAGACCTCCTAAAAATACTGCCCCCTTTTTATTTTTTTCTTAATCTCTGCCCTACACCCCAGACAGAGAACTGCCCGTGTGGTCCTACCTTAATCGCTCTGACTTAATATCACAGCTGGAACGGGGTGGACCGTGTTCTCGGGGAAAAGAAACCAAACTTGTGTCAATTTAAAAAAGGGGGAGAAAGTCACTACATTTGTTTTAAAGGAAAAATGATTAAAGTTCAACTCTGGGCTCACTTTACAGCGATATTCAAGACTGTTTATATGTCACATACGTAGTTACAGAAGTACAACATTGACTAAAATGTACCCTGATCGTTCCCAAGACTGTGAAAATGAAAACATAATTCAGAAATGAGAAATTAACAAGAGATTAGGTTAAAGAAACCTTACAAGAAGTACATAAATTATATACTGTGTATATATATATATAAACATAGATTTAAACCATCACAGTACACACGATGTATGAACTCACACTTATACACACTTATTCCAGGTCCATAAACATCTCGAGCCGCTTTATTTAAGCGTGCATGCTCGAAACAATCCCGCCGCACTCGTAGGTTTTCTGAGCTCTATCATAAGTGGTGGCTCACCACAAGTGTTTGGACGGGGCCCTCGGTGGCCCGCCCCGCTCCCACATCTCGTGGACCACAGCGAGGAAGGTTTCTTGTTCAACATGTTTCCCTTTTACGCTGCCCCACCTCGTCCATACCTCCCAAGCTTTGAGCGCTTTCAACGCCAGATGACATCAGATGATTTAACAGACCTGCGGTGCTGATTGCAAACATACGCCGCGGTTGGCCATCCAAAGCAGCTCTTTAACGCTAGGTTTTTTTTTTCTTAAAAGGACTTCTTCTCTGTAGATGTGTGCATCTATTAGGGCTCCAATGATTAGCTGACATAATTGACAAAGTGTCAATGCGTCGTCACTCTGGATAATAGCATCTACCAACTGTACACAAAAATGCATTACAAAACAACAGAAATTTGACTGCATTCTGTACTAATGAATAAGATCGTATGACTGATGCCAAAATGCTTACAAATATGGGAGTGTTTCACAAAAGAAAAAACAAGAGGAATGCACACTCTAATGCAGGGTTGTCATTTCTGCAGCGTCGTTAATGCAGCACAGTAGACGCCATGATGTTTACTCCGGATGGATACATTTTAAAATTGAGTTAAGCTAATGCATTGCATTGCCACCTTGTAGATCTTTTATTTTCAATGACTGACAGCTTTGTGCTTTAGGCCCCGTACACACGTTGCTGGATATTTATAAAAAACAATATTTTTAATCATTTTTAACCATTTTTTCCAGGATTCTGACTGGCTGACATGGTTCTACGCAGCTCTTGACAGCGTATTTATTTGGATTCGTATATACAGAGATATTTTTGAAAACTGGCTCATATGTAGGAAGTTATTTTCGAAAACAGAAGAGAAAGAATATCTGTTTTTATAAATACCAATCTACGTGTGTACGGAGTCTTAGACAACTGACAACAATGTTGCATTTTAAATATTAGTATTGTGATGTTTGTTAGCTTACCTATCAACAATCAAGGTCTCATGGATGATACTGGTCTTCTTTGATGGAAAACAGTGGTCAGGTTCAAGTCTCAGGCCAGGA
Organism: Distichodus sexfasciatus; assembly: GCA_032718565.1. Taxonomy (NCBI): domain Eukaryota; kingdom Metazoa; phylum Chordata; class Actinopteri; order Characiformes; family Distichodontidae; genus Distichodus; species Distichodus sexfasciatus. The sequence continues at coordinate 508,643 of JAVGVS010000213.1, read as the reverse complement.
AAGGTTCCAGTGAGGTACTCATAAGTAAGGTACCGTTCCCAAGCGCTGTTTCCCGGGTACTGCAAAAATAAGGCCACAAGTATGTTAAAACAATGTTTCATAGTTAATAACAGTGCACTGCCTAAGCCCAATTAAACCATCTGAATTATTGACATGCTCCATCCCTCAGACTAACTACATAACGGTGGAGGAGCTTTCCTTTTCAGAAAGCGTGAGTGAGTAATTATTTGTCATTGTGAACACACCACAATGAACGGTAGTATTAATGCAAGCAAGAATTAACACACCACGCCACAAGGCATCACACAGCGCACCGCAACGAAATGTAACCTCTACATCTGACCCATCCGTGAAGGAGCAATGGGCAGCCACTTAGTCAGGTTTAATAAATAGTTTAATTGGGATCAGGCAGTGCGCTGTTATTAACTATGAAACGTTGTTTTGACATACTTGTGATCTTGTCCTTTCTACTTTCCTTTAAAAGACTATTTTGATTTATATTTTGTAATTGGTGTAGGGTGTAATCGGGGTGGTGGTGGTGGTGGTCTGGTGGTCTAGTTGTAAGGATACTCACTTCTGGACCAAAAGATCGCAGGTTCAAATCATCATTGGACTGAGCAAGACTGAAATGAAATGAAATTTGCTCTGAATAAGAGCGTCTGCTAAAACCCATAAATGTAATTAACTTGAAAAACAAAAAGGTCACAAGTATTAATTTTACAAAAACCACAGCCACAGAAAGCAGGGATTTAGTGAGTGACGACTACCAAAATAGTCGTTTATTGCAGCCCTAATATTTATTGTCATGTCTAAGAACTATTCAAGGTTTTCAAGGCAAAACGATCCACTATTTATTAGTAACATTTTCTTTTCTAAACAAATGTAAATTGAAAGCAGACGTTTTCAGAGCCGTAAACATGTTCACACTAATATTTTGATTGTATTTTTCAATGATTGACGACAAAAGCTGATATGCAATAATGACCTCAATATTCCTTTTATGCATGAACCAATTACAAGGTGCACTTGCCCTATTAAAATATCTACCAAATTCTAGTTTAGCAGTAGCGTCCTCTTTTATGAATCCCAGCTCATTTAGCATGAGTAATTTGTGTTGAGATGTGTTTGGAGAGGGTATGGGGAGAGGGGTGGGGGGGACAGACTGGGGAGGGGAAGCAGAGTGGGGGAAAAATGGGCACGACGTGGTGATTGGGTTGTTGCTGCAGCGCTACAAAGATTAAATAGACACTCATTCCCTGCACAATCTGTCACTCCTGCTATTACAAGAGCCGGTCACACAATGAGGGCTGACCTTCACCGTATCACAATAGATCTGTCTGAGTGGTTCAGCTCCTCTCCACCTGAGCATCCTCTTTCTCCCGCTCGGCAAACAACAGCGTGCCGTTTCACCAGAAGGGCCCTTAAAATGACTATGGACCATCTCAGATGGCCCCTGCTCCCTACGTAACGCCATAATTATACAGCAAAACGAAAGCGTTTCACGGTGTTCGTAGAGCTACTGTACATATCAATTTGGTAGCCATTTCTCTTTTGGTGGTCATTGTTTTAAGGCAGCCGTAAGGCACTACATAGGGAGTAGGGAGCCGTTTGAGATGCAGCAGCCCACATTTCACTACTCCATAACTGAAGGCCTTTTATTTGATCAACCCCATTCAGATTTCCTCTGAGATCGGCCCACAGCACCTCGTTGGTCAAGCGTTAGGGCATCCGATATTAAAAAGGCTATTTATTACATGAGAAGGTGCGCTGACCTCCGATTTGCAATTTAGTCATCTGCTTCTTATTTGGAACGAGGCGGTCAATTAATTCATAAATACTTTAGCACGCTTACAGTAAGAGAAAAGATGGGTATTGATTGACTCCATTAATACAGATACATTTCCCCTGCCATGACGCTATAATGAACCCAGGGGTTTTATGCAGTGGTATAATAATCACAGACTAAAAAAATTATTTAAAAAAGTATAAATTATATCCATCATACATGTGTTGTAATTGTTAAATACATGCGTAAATTAGGACATTTAAAAGTGAATTGGACAGTTTGTGCTTCAGGGTGAATGGCTACATCCTGAATCCTAATATATCCCGATAATAAAAAATAAAGTCAATAAAATAAAAAGTAAGACAATTACTGATATGGACACTGATGTACTAAATCAGAAACTAATTCAATATTATATAAATTACACTAATAATCTCATTATACTAATTAATGTATTTTTGATTCATGCACATAGATTTATTCAGAATACTCTCATACATACATATAGACATACTCTCACCTTCTTGTAGTAATGGCCAAAATTGGACAAAAATGATTTCCGAGCTGAGTGATTAGCACTGCTGCCTCACAGCGAGAAGGTCCTAGGTTCGATCCCCGGGCCGGCTGTGGATTTTGCATGCTCTCCCCATGTTGGCGTGGATTTCCTCCAGGTGTAGGTTAATTGGTGACTCTAAATTGGGCCTGTAAGGTAAGAATGGGAGTGTGATTGTGTGAGTGTGTGTGTGCCCTACAGTGTGTTGGCACCTGCCCAGGATTGTTCTCCCCCTTGTGTGCGTAAGTTAGGATAGGCTCCGGTCCCCCTGCAACCCCAGTTGGGATTAAGCAGTGTGGATATTGATGATTTATGTACGTAGATTCATTGGGAATACTCTCATACATACATACATATATACATATCATCACCTTCTTATAATAATGGCCCAAGTCATTTTTTGACAAAAATGATTTCTTTGCCTAAATCAGCTCTTCATGACGCTGACCACCTCTGGTAAAATCGTTGGCATCCTCAGTTGAACAGATCATGCGATCCTGTCCCTGTAGTATAATGACCTATGTCAAGAGTGTGAACTAGTAGAAAAACTTGAAAATATGAATTAGGCCTTTATTTTAAGATGGTGACGATCAGCAGTGTCAAAAGTACACGCATTCTTCACTCAAGTAGAAGTATAGATACACGTGTTTAAAAAGACTGTAGTAAAAGTTGAAGTATTGACTCGACTTCTTTACTCAAGTTAAAGTGAAAAGTACAGGCTCTAAAACATACTTAAAGTATAAAAGTATAAAGTCCCATTGTGAAGCACAAAACCAGCATTTTAGGGCAAAACTGACTGGACTCCATGTCCAAGCGTTATGTAGAGCACAAGCAGGGATAAATAAAGCCACATGATACATAAAGCTGCATTGGTCATTACCATGATTATACATGATGATCACCTCTGTCCTAAACACATCATACAACACGCTGCAGAAATTGAGTCAAGTTGTCTGGATGGTGTGCATTATTGATACGGAATAGGTCAAATGCAAGGCAAAATGGCCTAAGAAAAAACATTTAAATTTACAAGAGTAAAGTTTTGAATGATTTGAAAATGTAAGGAGTAGAAAGCACAGATGTTCATACTAAAAAGTATGTAGTAAAAGTTATAAGTTGGCACAAAAATAAACAGTCAAGTAAAGTACAGATACCTGAAAAAATCTACTTAAGTACAGTAACAAAGTGTTTGTACTCCGTTACTTCCCATCTCTGGTGACGATAACTACATACTGTATATGTGTGTGTATGCGTGTGTGGGTACGCACACACAACAAATAACACTCACCGACTATGTATTTAATGTTTAACACGCCCTCTAATAACACACTCCAATATTAAATATGATATGCCCCATATCTTACACGCCTTAGCATTACTGTTGTAAGTCAAGTCAAGTTTATTTCTGGAGCACATTTACAGCAGTTCCACTGCACCAAAGTGCTGTACAACAAGCATAAAAGATTACACAAATGTATAAAACAAATACAATAAAACAAAACAAACAAACAGACATAAATAGAAATAACTTTAAAAGTCTGGGAAGGCTACTGAGAACAGTTGAGTTTTAAGCCTAGATTTAAAAGCAGAGGTAGTGGGAGCAATTTTAATGTCAGGTGGTAGCTGATTCCATAAGCGGGGCGCAGCAATTGCGAAGGCTCTATCACCCTTCTGCTTAAGACGAGATTGGGGGATGTGCAGGAGGGCGTTACTATTAGATCGCAAAGATCTAGGGCTGGCTGAAGATGAACAAGATCAGTTATATATGGTGGGCCTGCCCATTAAGAGCCTTAAAAACCATCAATAAAATCTTAAACTGTATTCTAAATGAACTGGAAGCCAGAACTGGTGTAATGTGTTCTCTCTTTTTAGTACCAGTCAGCAGTCGTGCTGCTGCATTCTGAACCAACTGTAGCCGTGATAGAAGTGACTGCGGAAGACCAAGATAAGGAGCGTTGCAGTAGTCAAGCCATAATCCCTTGGACTATTTTTGTATCTTTGCTTCTTTAAATAACTAACAACTCATCTTGATCTATTGCTTGTTGTACAATAAATGTTCGTGCGACCAGTCGCCCAGAGGAGGATGGGGTCCCCCTCCGAGTCTTGGTTCCACTCAAGGTTTCTTCCTACTAGAGGGAGTTTTTCCTTGCCACTGTCGCCTCAGGCTTGCTTGTTTGGGGGGTTTAGGCCGGTTATATGTAAAGTGCTTTGTGACAATCACTGTTGTTAAGAGCGCTATATAAATAAACTTGAATTTGAATGTGAATGTAATAAAAGCATGTGTGGCCTTCTCAAAATCATTAAAATTAACTTTGGCTAAAAGTCTTAATTGATAAAAACTTGACTTGACCACAGAGTTTATTTGCTTGTCCATTTTAGAATCGGGTTAGGGCTAAATTGTGTAAGCACAATGCCACTCTATATATGACTGACTTCTCCATATGTAGAAACATGGAAACCGTTATTGACATTTGCTCATTGTTCTCCACTAAAGATACAGCCATTTATATATTATACCACCACTGTAAATATTTCTTAATGTCCTTGTATACCATTGTTGCCTATTTAATAAAAAAATGGCCACAGTGGTATACCCTCACTCCTTCCTGATTTCTTTTTATATCTTTTCCTCCTATTTCTCATTATTTTAAACTACTCTTGTCATTTCGTCCATTCTTTCTGAGTGATTTGGGTGAAACCTTTCACTGTAGAATATATATGTCATAAATGACCAAATCCTGAATCTTTAGAAAATTCATTTCCCTGCACCGAGTCAGTATTCGCTTTCATAAAACATGTCTCTTCAAACAAAAGGGAGGTTTGGATCGGTGTGGACCTCCACGCAGTTGGCTTGACCCCAGGCGGATTCTGGTGAACCAGCAGAAAGGTGTGACCTCATTTCTGCTCTGCTTAGATGGGCAGTCCTACGGAGACCCAGCAGACCTCTTCAGTTAAAAAAAAAAAAGTCAGCATTTTAGACACGGAAATGGCCAATTGGGGATCGGGGATCAAAGAGAAAGACTTAAAAAATACAGTGCATTGTTAGTAATAATAACAATAATGTCGATAATACTCTTTAAGGCATTACCATGGTTGCCAGAGATATTTAACCATCCTTTTACACCATTCATAAAAACATTATTGCCTATATAATGTATATTGCCCTCAGCACAGTAGTCGATGGTGGTCAGCTGTAACACTCTTCCTCACTACTTTCCGACCTCAGTGTCTATGCACCATCTCGCAGCCCGGAGAGTGTTTAACTGTGCGATCTGAGATGTGGTGAGAAACTGTAGCTAGCAATTATATGTGAAAGGAAGACAAATTTGCTCATAAAAACATGGGGCAACTGTATTTTTCCATCGCTTTGTGTAAATGGAAGTGCAAGTTTCCGTGTTCTTGTATCGGATCGCTCTTTGAGTTGGACAGCAAGACGTGTGTGTGTTGGAGAGGGGGCAGAGATGGAGGAAGAGAAAGAAAGAAAGAGAGTGAGACTAATTCTAACAATGATAGGAAAAACACAAAAATATTTTTAACACGATAAAATAAAAGTGCTAAAAGATTGTTTAAGTTTCTTTTTCAGGGAAATGTTCATATACAGTACGGTACGAAAGTTGTAGGTAGGTGTGAAAAAATGCTGTAAACAAAGAATGCTTTCAGAAATATAAATAATGATTGTTTATTCTTTATCAATTTACAAAATGCAAAGTGAGCGAACAAAAGAAAAATCTAAATCAAATCAATATTTGGTGTTACTACATTTTGCCTTCAAACCAGCATCAATTCTTCTAGGTACACTTGCACAAAGTCAGGGATTTTGTAGGATTATAGTCACTATATTATTTTGTAGTCATTATATTATTTTGTAGGATTATAGGATTATAGATCTGTGGTTAGTTCTCCAAGATGTTTGGAACAACCTACCAGCCGAGTTGATGCTGTTGATGCTGTTTTGAAGGCAAAGGGTGGTCACACCAAATATTGATTTGATTTAGATTTCTCTTTTGTTCATTCACTGCATTTTGTTGATTGATGAAAATAAATGATTAACACTTCCATTTTTGAAAGCATTCTTTGTTCACAGCATTTTTTCACACCTGCCTAAAACTTTTGCACAGTACTGTATATTTTTGTTAGCTTAAAACTAGCCGTTTATTTAATTTCTCTTAAATTTAATCTATTTGCTTAACTTTGTTTGAACATTTCCTGGCTTTAGGAATGAACCAAAGTGCTCTTCACTACATGCTGTACCTTTGTATACTTTTGAATATGACAAATAAATAATCTTGAATCTTGTGGTGGTTTTAGCCACCTCAAATGCATCATTTTTTAATGAAGATTTTTCAAAACGCTGGATTCCGTGGATACGTGTAAATCAAAGGCCTAAATGTATAAAAAATGTGTTTATAAAAATATCCGCATATGTGTACACAGGCACTCAATCTCAAGTGGCACCAGGGAGACTGACCATGAAATTTGGAGATGTCACTCTGAATATAAACGTTGACTCTTCAGTCTATAGTAATTTGAATACTAGATTTCTACACTCGCACACATTAACATACACACTTTACATACACACATGAACTCAATCCAGCGTCACCCAGAGGAGGATGGGGTCCCCTCCTGAGGGCATAGCTCCTCTGATGTTTTCTTCCTATTTACAGTAGTACAGTTGGGGCGTAACGGTTAGTGTAACGGTTAAGGCGTTGGCCCCATGCTCAGAAGTTTGACGGTTCAAGTCCCGGACCGGTAAAGGCGCCACTGAGGTATTCATGAGCAAGGTACCATCCCCAAGCACTGCCCACTGCTCCTTCACGGATGGATCAAATGTAGAGGTCAGACTTCAATACAGAGGAAGTGTTTCCTTGCCACTTTCCTCACTCTAGTTGCTGTAACCGTAACATGTAAAGTCGCTTTGTGATAATGTTGTCTAAACCGCCGTACAAATAAACCTGTGAAACAAGTGAACTGAGTTGAGTTTCTTTACATGCATACTGAGTGTAAGGATGGGGTAAAATAAGCCCCGAAAATATTAAGTTACTGTAACAGAGTATGTGTGTGTATAATTATGTGTGGTTGTCTGTGGGAGGGTGTGTGTACACACACATTTGTCCTGCTCAGGGACTCCAAAGCAATCAGTCCTTTCAGTGGGGAGGGGGAGTGAGCTAATTTCCCCTCCTCCTCCTCCTCCTCCTCCTCTCGCTCCCCTCTCCCCAAACCCCCCCCCGTTCTCCTCTCAAGACGGATGCTTTGGGTAATAAGGATAATCAATAGACTTCCTCGCTCTCTGCAGCCTGCGCACATTATTAGCCATTTGTCATTAGGCATCAGCCTCCCTTATCCGACATCACCATCTTGTTTACATGGTGCTCCAGGCTTCCCCTGTGTCTGCAACCCTGTCAAGATTACCTCATGGGCCTCCACACACACACACATACACACACACATACACACACACATACATACACACACACATACATACACACACACATACACACACATACACACACATACACACACATACACACACATACACACACATACACACACATACACACACACACACACACACACACACACACACACACATACACACATACATACACACACACACACACAGAGAAGCATACACATATACACTATTCCTCTCTCTCCCCAAGGTGATGAATAGATACATCTACACCCTGACAGCTTCCGCATGCACGCCACTGTTGTGATTTGTCTCGAGAAAAATTAATCAAGCAATGACAAGATGAACAAAACAGAGGAGAGACGGAGTCAGAAGTAATTTTCTCGCCCTTGATTTCTCCCGAGTCCTGCGTAAGTGGCACCTTTTTCCTAATTAATTAATTGGTGGCAGGAGACTCGATTATCTGAGTAACGCACCGAGTGTCAGTGTTAACCTGCTTTATTTATGAGAAGAGTTCAGGTTCCTCTTCCAGCACTTTTCTTAACAGTTTATGCAAGTTTTGGTCCAAGCTGTTTGACTACTGTAGCTTCCAACATGAAGAACGGCAGCTTTTTTGTTGCTCAAACCAATAGTTTCAATGGTTCTGGCCGAAGAGAGAGCGATTAAAGCAGGCAGCTCTGGAAAACAAACCCACTTCATCAATGGGAGCAGTAAGTTATCAGAGCTCGGCCACGCCGCCCTGCACCACTTCGTTAAAATGACAGGCAGGTTAACAGGTGAACGCCCTCTTCCTTTGAATCGCCTCTCGGTCTAGTCCAGAGGGAGCCGGAGTGGAGTGCAGGGGCCAGCGGTCACCTGACAGCACTGTTTGTCTGTGATGATACAGCTCTGAATGATATGGCTTCCTTTTGATGGCCGGCTAATTTATCACTCACTGTCCGGAGCTAATCATGAATAACGATGGAGAGCGGCTCTGCGGAGCTCCGGCGCTAATCAGCACCCCTCGGCCTCACTGACGGAGCGAGGGAAGGCACTGATGGATGGCTCCACATCCACGTGGTCAGCTTTGGCCCAAACTGACAGATGTGTGGGGTTTAGAAAAATATCACTTGTATTCACATGTATTCTTTCAGTCTGCACAGGACATGCTTTTGAACAAAGAAAACCATTAATGACTTCACTTCTCCGGTGTCGTGCAGGGGGAGGATGAGACCCCCAATGAGTCTTGTTTCCTGCCAAATTCCCTTCCTCATAGTCTACAGGAGTTCTGCTATGCCACTTTCACCCTAGATTTGATCATAAGGCCCTTGGACTTGGACTTTGCTACAGCTGACTGCGGTGCGGTCAAAAAGAACACCCAATAACCCCAAAAAATGCATGCAACAAAATTTGTGTTCTCTTTAGCAGCTGTAGATTCTGTTCTTATCTAGGAACAAATCTAAAAAATCCAAACATTGATCAGTGCCAGAATTTTTGTAAAAACTGTATCCACTTTAACCAGCACCAAAGTGCAGCTCCAGCAACTGTTCTGCATCAGTAGACTATCCACACAACAGCTAAGGTGGTGAAGGAGTAGGAGCCAATTCACCAGTTAGACACAGGGGATGACTGGGAGGCCATGTTTGAAACGGTCATGTTGGGTCATTTTCGGAGGACATTAAGGCCATATCCACACGTACACGGGTATTTCTGAAAATGGAGATTTTCCGTTTTTTTTTTCTTTGTTTGTTTTTTTTAAATCGCGTCCACACGAGCACGTTTTCAAAAATATCTCTGTCCACACGCAATCGCAAAAAACGCTGTCAAAAGCCTGCCTTGCATTGTGGATGAAAACCTAATGTAGACGCATACTGTGATGTCATATGAGTGGCGCACAGTGTGACGTGAAACGGTCCGTTTTTCTTGACCACACCTAAACACAGAAACAGAGTTTTCGAAAATTGCCACTTCAGTCGGAATTTTCAAAAACCTCCGTTTTCACTGACCCAAAACGCCGTTTACGTGTGGACCAAAGGCCAAAACGCATAGGAAAACCGCCGTTTTCAGAAACACCCGTGTACGTGTGGACATGGCCTAAGGTTCCATCCTGACTCGTTTGTAGAGCAGGGATGACGAGGTGTCTCTTATGATCTTAGAGAGGTGTCTCAGTGTCCACATTACTGCAGAAAAGCATTGGAAATCCATGTATTATTCATTTATTCATCTTTCACATTAAAAACAAACCCAAAAGAACACAGTCCACAGGATGCTGCCGCCCCGTGGGACCCACTGACACCTCTTACCAAGCCTTCCTAGCTGGTGACAATGAGCAGAACAAGCAACGCAACACACTACAATCCCAGAAGCAAATCACATGATTATACTGTCTAACTTCCTTAACAACACCAGCTCTCGCTCGCAATCTGTGTTCCTGATGGTTTTAACGCCGCAGGATTAGGGACCGTCACTAAATTACACAACTGTGTTTAAAGGAATAATTTTTGAGATGTTATTTTAATAATAAATAATTTATCATAAACATATGTGTGTGTAATTATTGCATTGTTTAAGGTAAGAAAACTGAATTTAAGTCAAATGTTTCCTAAAGCATAACAATAATCATTATTTTCTGTTTAAAAAAAGACTCCAAGACTGTATCGGATTTGTATCGTATCGGTAGATATCCAAATGCACGATATTGTTACCGTATCGGACATAAAAAGTGGTATCGTGCCATGTTTACTAGAAACTCTTGGTCCATAGACAAGTGTCTCTGCACTCTACCACCTCCAAGGATTGCGGTTCGCTTGAAGCAGAAACTGAGATGTTCCATCGTTCCAAAATTTATTTAATGAAACTTCCCACCCGCCAGGCAGACAGCTTTTAGACTGGCACCGGTAACCATCTGCCCCCTCTCGACAGCCCAAAAAAATAATAATCTTGATCTATCTTTCTGGAGTAGCAAGAGGCTTGCCGCTAAAAGAAAGCAAGGACCGTCGTTCTGGAACCGAACAAAAATCGTTGGAGCTAAAAAACGAAAATGCAGAACAGGAGGGGGGAGAGAGGGGAAAAAAAAATCCCTGGTCCCTTTGAAAGATTCCCTCGATGAAAACGTGTAATATAAATAAAGTGAGGCCCTTTGAAAAAGAAAAGCCTTCCTTCCTGGTGCTGTCATCCAGGGGGGAAAGTGCGCTCCAGGCTACTCTTAAATTCCCAAAGACTATTCTGTCATCAAACTCCCAACTGCTCCCTTCAAACACGCGATGGCCAGCCCGCTTCTCTCCCAGCATGGCCAGGTTTCCCCTCCACCCTCCACCACCTCCCCTCACTATCCCTTTCATCTGCAGGCAGGGGACCCGAGTGGACGGCCCCCGGGCCCCAGCGCGAGCCCACGGCCTGCTGGAACGGCTACAGCGCGCTAATAAGATCAGGAAATAACAGCCGAATGCAGCTTTGGCATGCTGACGGACGGCGAAGCGGCTGAGATTCGACGCCCGGCCAGGGCCGAGAGAGACGTCCTCTCATTCATCAGCGCACGAACCGCGGTCCTCTGCGTATCATTTATTAAATTAATCACGGTCCTAATATGAGTTAGTCTGGCACCGGTCTGTGGCCAACCATTTTCAGCGACTTAATCTTCCCCTGAGAAAACAAATCTCCCCCCGAGAAAACCCGGTGCGTGCTTTAAAGCGCCGCTTCAAATGATTTCAGTTCCGTATGTCCTAACGCGGCCTTGATCTGTTCGCCGAGTCTGTTCGGCTGCGAGTCATTACAGTAGCTTCCCCATTGATTTGGACCTTTATAATTTTCCCTCATTAATCATTTATGTGGCTAAAAAAGTCCGCTTCAGTGGCACGCATGCAACAAAAAAAACGGCTGAGGTTAAGGGTGAGGATGGGTTTTCTTTCCTAATGGAAAAACTCACCTAATTTAACTCATTTACTAACAGCATTCCATCTTTTACAGGCTCATTCTTCCTCCCAATGTGGCATTTAGACATTCAAAAAACTCCACCACTTCATAGCTTCAACTTTCTAATAACAGAATCGAGACCCTCCTTTATCCAGCTTTCAGTGTGAGCATCAAACTCAACTTGGAAGAAGTAGCCTCAGGCGAAACGACGGTATGAAATGACCCACCGCAGCAACACTTCTTCCCTTTTTTTTTCTTTTTTTTTTTTAATGACATCCTTTCAGCTCGGGCTCGAGCCGCCTGGACCTGGGTCGTTTTGAAAGTGGCCATTTTTCTGCTTGCTTTTTCAGCAGATCTGCTTGAGCCACTGCTGCGTGCGGGTCAAGGGAATGGCCGCATGGCCGTAACGGTCAGACTCACGGTGGCACACGGGCTCTTAGATTAATGGCCCCTCGCTGGAGGTCCTGCTACTGCCTGCCCTGTACCTTTATCATTCCGCCTTACACACACACACACTCACACACATAGACACACCCTTAGCTCAGCTTGGATTATGGCTGCACAAATCACATGGCTAAATCTTACCGTATCACCATTATTTCTGTGCATCGTTTTTTTATTGCATATTAGGACTGAATCAGTTCTGTGACAAACTTAAAATCTGGATTACTACACTTCTTTACACCGATGCATCATTTAATCCATCAGAAAGCTCACCGTGTTTCACACTAATCATTATTACCATCACATAATGTGCCTACGTCTGTGAAATGACGATGTGGGGCAGTTGGTGGCGTAACGGTTGGGCGTTCGCCCCGTGATCAGAAGGTCACTGGTTCGAATCCCATACCGGTAAAGTTACCACTGAGGTACTAAAGAGCAAGGTACTGTCCCCGAGTTACAAATCCCCATGTCAGCTGCCCACTGCCCACCGTTGTGGTGCACTGTGTGCTGTGCTGTGGTGTGTCCACAATGACAAATAATCGCTCACAAAAAAATATAATTTAGTGTATAAATAGCCATTATAATTTAAATGGTGTGATTTAAATATTATTATTTGTTGTCGCCTTTCAAAAAATCTTTTAAAAGAAACAAAATGATGTTTTAAGTGCATTTTTAGTGATGTGGAACACTGCATTAAATGTGTTTTTAAATATTTTTAAAATAGATTTATTTCCTCTTGTACATTTTACTTTTGTTCTTCAATAATACAAAGATATTTCTTTTACCACTTCTCCACTTACACTTTGCCTTATTGCAAATATTTGCAATGAGATATAATATTGTGATGCTATATCTGAGAAAATATATCAATAAATTAGCTTTTAGATTTGGAATAAACATTATTTTTGGCAGTTGTCCCAACAGAAAAGGAGAAAGGGCTTAACTTTCAGTTCAACTTGTGATTACCTATTGTTAAGCACAAAAAAAAACTGCAACACCTGAAATAAAGCCATCATTCGTTTTTTTTAAGACATACTTTTACAATTACAGAGCTCATAATATTGGAACCTCTGTCACAACAGAAACTTTACAGCTTCCTCTCCCAAACGCATAAAGAGTCCCGTATTGTCTTCTTCGGGCCAAATGTAAGGGAAACGCCAGCCGATCGGGCAAAAGGGGACGAAAAAAAGGTTCGTGAGAAACAGACGTAAATAATAGGCAGGAAACGAAGATCAAAGCGTCTGAGCTGCTCGGTTTGTTTTCGTACTCACCCGCCTCCCAGTGCTGCTCTTAAAAACACGCAAAAGCGCCCTCTGAGGCCCGGACCGGAGGAAGTGTTGAAAACGGTTACGTCCCATCCTGAGGGTCCCGGCTCTGCCATCCTCCCCCACCTCCCCTCCGTGCTGAGACGGGGCGTCACGTCAGGGAGGAAAGGTGTTGCGTGGACAAGCGTTTTCCAGGAAAAGGCTTCAGAGACCGGTTCAGAGGTAGCGCCGTGCCATCTTGCGTAACAGATAAAAGAAGGTGCGCTCACGCCCGCTTTTCTCCTCTTTGTCTATTGTTGGAGCAGAACAAACTCTGGGATGCCAGTCAGGCAGAGGATGCTGGGGAATGAAAGAAGGCTGACCCCAGTGTAAGAGGTGTGAATCTGTGAGAAAGGACGGCGTGCTTTGAGGATTCAGGGCCTGTTTACACGACATTTGGTTTAAAAATGCCTGTTTACACGTATGCGGATATTTATATAAACACATATTTGTTTATACTTTTGGGCCTTTCATTTACACATCCACAGAATCCAGCATTTTAAAAAATCTTCACTTTGGAGAGTGTTTTTTTTTTTTAAATATGCATTTGAAGTGGCTAAAACTCAGTTTACATGTAAACAAAAGGCTCAAACGTATTTAAAAAATGCACGTTTATAAAAATATCTGCATATGTGTAAACAGGCCCTCAGTGATATGCAACAAAAACAAACATTTTTGCTAAATACTTGCACCAAAATATCAGTTTCTTTAAAGACGGGAGTCCACTACATTATGGATATTTTTCCTTGTTCTAATATTTAACCTATTTACATTTAGCACATGCACTTGTCAGAAGCGATTTTTATTTCCTAAATACAATCACATTAGATGCCTTGTTTCCTCGGGGTTTAACTGTGGCTTTTTAAAAGTCGTTCTTTGGATTAATAACCCTAAACTTATGGGGCTGGTTTCTTGCTCATAGATTAAGCCTAGTCTTGGACTATTTTGTAGTACCAATGGAGATTTACCATTCGATCTAAAAACTAGTCTAGGACTAGGCTTAATCCTCATCTGGGAAATTGGCCATTGGTTTTTTCCCTTCTCTCGGTCCATGTATATGACCGAAAACATGATACGGCCGACACGGGGATCAAACCCAGGACCTTCTCAATGTGAGGCGGCAGCGCTAACCACCACGCCACCTGGTCATAAAAGTTATAATCTATAAAACAAGTTTATTTTTCACCCATCACGTCTGGTTGGAATGGTTTAAAGGACATGGTGCACACAGAAAAGCAGGGTTTCCTAGAAGTAAAAAGGTATTTTCAATTAGTCAGGGGCTTAAGAGATGTGAAGTAGTAATTGATGCATGTTAATGAACATCAGAACTTTAGACTCTGGCATATTTTAACTTATTATAATGACAGGAATGAGCCTGAAAAATAACTACTGAAAATATTTAGCCAATCTAGCATGTGGAACAGGTCAGGGATTGTCCCCACATAGCCTTTTCCAAAGCCATTATCTCTGGAATGTTTTCACTGCAGTGGTAATAATCTTTTGTCACTTCTCTAGCAGGTCTTTACAGCAGGGGTAATGTAGGTAATAGCTGTTTGATTTAGCCATTTTGGACATTTCAGAGCGTGGTGATGAGTAAAAAAAAGAAAACTTGGTCAACGAGGTATCCGTCCGAGGCATTCAGCCGTTCTCCATTAGCGTTCATTCATCACTCAAATAACGCTCGGCACAGTAGACATTTCACATGCTTGGGAAGACTTTCCTGCTCATTAAATTTCTCTTTCTCTCTCTCTCTTGCCTGTTGCCCTTTTGCTTGTTACACTCCGCGTTTGGAAGAATAACAACAGCTTATAGTAGCATTACATTCCTTTAAAGTGTCTTCATCACTACAAGCTGGATGAACCATTCTAAAAAATAGGTAATAAATCATTTCCTATGCAATTTGTCTTGTAATTTCCTGTCGTAATTAATTTCGTATTTCTGTAATATTCGAAATGCATTACACGAAAAAATCTGTCCATTAGTTAAGTGGCACAACAGTAAATCTTTTCTAGGTATAAAGAAGAATGAAGACAACAGAAGATGAACCCCGACACAATTTTTAATATATTGATCCTCATTGATTTCCGAATGGTGTTGAGTGATTGTGTACTTTTATTCTGTGCATGTAATTAGACCCAGTTGAACCTGGCACATGACATTTAATCTGCACTGACCACATGAGCTCTGATCAATGGGCAGGACTCCACTTTGCGCCGACTATATAACCGCACATTCACATTTAGCAGATTCATTTCCTTAAATGGACACTCAGGTCAGCAGGCCTTGATCCCATCCCAAGGTTGAAGCAAAATATGAGTTTTTCGATGACTTACTCATTCGATCAAACTCCCGTTCGGCGTCACGTCGCTCTGCGTTTTCCTCCGTGCGCGCTAAAGCCCCTTTAGGGAGCAATCAGTGAGAATTAATAGTAGCATCTCACAGCCTTTAGGGTCCGATGCATACTTAAATGAATGGATTACTGTGTTACTGCAATAGGATGCAAATGGTTTCCATGCCAGCTTGAGCATCTTATTTCACTATCTAATCTCTGCAGTATGTTATCCCCAAAGATAACAGTACGAGCAAATAGACGGAGGAGATGGATTCCGTGTAAAGCCTTACTGACATGCTCGAAGGCTCCGAAGGAATCTAATCTCTTGTCTTTCACATCGCTGACATGCTGTCATTACCTCTTGACGTTTACTTATTTTACTGACTGGTTCTGGACTGGGGCAGTATTGCAGGAAAGGTTGTTGTCTGCAAGTATGAGTGTTAAGCAATAAATGGGTACAGAGAGCAACCTTGCACATTACAACAAAGCATATTAAAGAATCTAAAGCGTTCTATTATTTCTAAAAGATATTTTTAACTTACTATTCAATTCCAGGCTATATAATAATAAATATGTCCAGAAATCACAAAATTCTCTAGGTCTCAGAGTTGTGTCATTAAATAATTATCTACTCTTAATTATCTACTAATTATTTAAAAGCAATTGCACATTTCTAGAATGAGAAAAATGAATGTGAATTTGTTTTACGATTACACTGCTACCTACATGTAGCATGTGTATGAATGGCATGAAATAAAGGAGGAGGTACTGGCAACATTGATTTGTCTTTTTTTTCTTTTTTTTTTTACAGAATCTACAGATGATCTAAGGCTGTCTGCAAGATATTCACCTCATTGGGCATTTCTTGTCAAGAACGCTGCGTCTACACTCCTCTCTGCTGAAGAAACAGTCTTTCTCTTTACGAAACAAAAAATTGGCACCATTGTGCCATAAATGATTGGTTTGACATCCTTCCACTTCCAATCGCATTTCATAAAAAAAGGAGATGGAAAATCTTTTTTACTTTGTTGAGGCAACACCGACGGTTTCCTTGTAATCTGTAACAGTAATCACGACTGTATGGAATGTCTGAATGCGTTTTTGTTTCGACGTGTTCACGGGGCGAACATTTTTGTGCAGGACTGTAACAAGTTTCCAAGAAAGTACTTTTACTAAACAAGATATGGGTAATATTCAAAGGTCTCAGATATACCTCCGAACATAAATGGAGTCATTAAAGATTTGTGACAACAACTACCCCCTCCTAAAAAAAAGTTCGAGAAAAAAAGCAGAGAGAGAAAGAGAGAGAGGAACAGCCGGCTGAGTCGACTTCCTCTGATGAAAGGGCCAGTGGCACCTGTAAATCTATGGGCTTGGGGTGCAGCTGTAGGGACTTCAGCAGCTTAGCACTGAGGGACCCTAAACTACCCTAAACACACCCACACATACATACACACTCAAACACGCACACACACACACACACACACACACACATGTACATACACTCAGGGGACCGACGGAGGCGGATGTACAGGAAAAACACAGCAAATGGCATTGGAAACACACCCACATGACTTGGCTAGAGTGAGTGTGTCTGTGTCTGTGTGTGTGTACTGTATGCTGATAATTTTTCCTAGTCTTTTAAGCAACATAAGTAGAACTTAAGCAAGAGGATAAAATATTAGAATTAAGGTGATAATACAGTAAATGTATACTATTATGACAATCTTCTATTGTGCGTGTGACCGATTGCGTGATTGGTGAGGAGTCCCCTAAAAGATCAGGGAAACCTGAGATTTGTGAGATTTTTGTGGCTTTGTGGGGACATTTTGGTCCTTGTGTAACCCTAATAAAGAATATATGCTGCAGGTTTAATTTGGAGGAAAAAAAAAAAAAACTCATGAGGACATCAAAAAGATAAAGATGTTCCATAACTAGATCCAAAAGATTTGGTTTTAGGTGTTATTTAGACTTAGGAATTATGGGAGTCAATAGAAGTACCTCACAAAGGCAGCAAGACATGTAAGTGTGTGCGTGCGTGTAATAGAGACAGAGAAGGAGAAACAACAGTTGTAGAAGTGAGGCAGCGAGCCAAAGAGACTCTGTTGGCATGATACAACCACATTCATGTCAGCCTCTAAATATGCACATGTAATACACACGCTTTCCACTGGGACTTTAACAAATGCTGCAGTGAAGGTAACAGCACACCAAACAGGACCCCCAACGGCAGTGACATGCCAGCAAATGAGAAGCTCTCTCCTCTTTTTAACAGTCTGGAAAAACTCTATGCCAGCCCAGCCCTAAGATATTCACTGGGGAAATGCCAGGCTGGACCTGACTGAAGATGTTGGATCTTTCATATCTCGCTTTAGCTTGGTTTTTATCATTTTTAAAGCTTTGACACATTAAACATTTGATTAAAAAATAGATAAAGAAAATAACAGAAACACAAATTCAGCTTCTAACAGGTTTTACACAAGACGTGATGTACGCATTTTCCTTTTCGGCTCACTAGATTTTCATAAATAACACAGCAGAAATGATCAATGGATATAATCCAAGAGCAGGACAGTGGACAGTATTTTTTCTTTCCTGGCCAACACTTTTTATGATCGTTCTTCCCACTGCAATGTTTCACTTTTGTAATGTATTCCACATTTATATCTAACATAAACCACAAACTCTTCACTCCAGAGAACAAAAAAAAAGTGGGAACTGCTGATGTCACCGCTCGCAATTAATTACATTTCACATTTGTTTCACTCTCCAAAGTGAAGAGGGCAGTTCTAACTGTGGGTGGTGTAACACAACACCGCCAGACTCTCCGCATGACAATGTCAGGTGGCGCAGGCCTTTAAAACGCAGCTCTGACAACAGGCCCCCGGCTGTCATAGGAGCCCATTGTTATTTTGGAGGGAGCATGTGTTTGTCTTGTAGTGGCTCGGGTTTCCTGCCGTGTCCAGCTCGTCCCGTACGCCAGGGCTCAAACCCGCTTGATGGATGGCGACCCCAGCGGCTGGCGCTCACCCATGGCACAATTCTACACGGCACATTCCCCGGAACCTTATTTATATTCTCTCCAAAGAGCAAAGGTGCTCTGAATATCTTTTTATGGGCCACCTCAGCTCCTCGGTGGAAGTCTGTCCCACGTCTGACTGAATAAGACAGAGGATGCGCTCTTACTGAACCAGGTTTGGTGGGGAGATAATACGGACTGAGATGAAAAATTAGGGATAGGAAAGGTTTCTGTGATGCAAAGAGAAACAATTGTGAACTATGAAGGTGGATGTGGAATAAGTCATTCTAATTTTGTGACAACAATCATCCAGTGTGCCAAAAATCAGCTCAAAAAACCTTAATTTTTAGGATTCCTGAGAGTCATTTTCTTGAAAATTATGTTTTGACAATAGTCAAACTGGTCAAAGGTTTAGAACATAGATTAAGATGCTAGAATTTCCTAACTGTTAAGATCACACGTGTGTCTCAGTGGACAGGTTTAAAATAGGTCATATTCTCTTAGCTTTTCTTCTGCCAAAACAACTTAATCTGTGTTTTGAAATAGGCAATCTTAAACTGGCGACCAACACAGGGTTTTTGACACAGGGAAGGTGTGTTTTCAAGCCAACTCAATCAAACTAGTTATGTTAGATGATTCCAAGAGTCGACTCCAGAAAGTGATATTCTCAATTCTCACATTCTAGAATGTAATACAAGGAATATGTCTTGTTAAACTAACAAAAAATTGATAGTGTGAATAACAAGACCTTGGTAGTTTCCAACAAATGCAGTATTTCAGAAACACATTTCATCCACGATAGATTCATGATTGAAAAGGACAAAGGTTTAAGCATTAAATGTATCTTCAATCTGTCTTAGATCATTTTAAGCATTTATAGAAACCAACACAGTATTCTTACTATAGTACATTTGAGAGTTGCTACTAATTGATTGTATAGCGTCAGTTTGGAGACTGTGGAGTTGTCTCTCTATTCTGAGTTACCTGGAACTAATGAATGAATGCTTTGTGGAACAGACTCCCAGGCCTAGATGAAAGAAATGAAAATTTAAAAAAAAAAAGTGCATTATTTAGTGCACATTATGAGGAAATACAACTTGAGTCACCATTGGTTTTTTTCCAGAACAGATAGGATCCATAACAGAAGATGGATTTTATAAAGAATTTGATAAAGGGACCTTCTAAAATATCAGAGTACCAGAGGTGCTAAAATGTATATTTAGAACTTTTAATTGCCTGCCGTAGGATACTTTAGCCAGTTTTCTTTTAATGACGTTTCATCGTCTGAAATTTCATCAGAATAGACTACAAATTCGTTCCATAAGAAGACCATTCATTTAGATATATCCCATTTTATTTACCAACCATGTACATAAATGAATATGTATCAACGTAACGCCAACCGAGACACCGCTTCGTGACCCTAATCCTCAACGATATTCATTTTTTCATAAACCTTTTTTAATCTCCCACTGATACATTTACTTCATGATACCGCTGTAATGAGAGCAAAACAACGGTTTAGTGGAGAGGGGGAGGGAACTGGAAAGAAAAGGGCGTAAAGAAATCCCCCTGAGGTCGCCTGTGGTCGGCCATAATGACCCAGCGGAGATCGCTACCTGGGAGCCTCGCGCGCTTCTCCATTCTCCACCACGCGCTTCCCGCGCATCAGCAGTAGCGCGCGCTCGTCTCCGGCCCTCACCGAAGAGGTGTTAATTGGCCTCCTGAGTTAGCAGAATTGTCAGGGTAAAGGTGGTATCCTTGATGCATCAGCACACTCGCCACCGGTGACTGATCCCTTCAAGTCAGACATGCCTCGCGCATATTCTATATCTCATTAAAAACACACACGCGGCACCGGCGCGGAAGCGCGAGGCCCCGTCCTCCCGGAATACCGCTTCAAAGAAATTCCGCCTAAAAGGTAATTAAGAGTTTTGGCGCGAGCCTGCTCCCGATTCCGGCCGGGATTAAGTTCACAATCAGGCAGTAAATGAGGGAGGAGGGTCGGTGCTGTTACCAGGGGCCGGTGCCGGGGCGGAGGTTCCCTTGACGAATTTTGGGACACGGTATCGCTCAGGAGTTTCCGAGTTCAATAATATGGAGCCGATTTGATTGCGCGCGCGAGATGTGCACGCAGTAAAATGATGAGTTCAGAGTATAATTTAGTAAACCTTATAAAATATATCTACTCTTTTCCGTAACGGACCCTAATAGGAACTGGTTTAATTGCTTTCCATTAGACAGACAGACTTCAACCAGACTGCAGCAGTATATTTTCATGGGGAAGCAGTAGTTTCTTAATTGTTTTTACATGTAAAGGTTTCCATCAAGTCTTTCCATTAAGATTCAATTAAGATGCTAATTAGGATCCATTAGTAACTGCACATTCCTTTAAGCATGTATTATAAAGCACTATGAAGAGATGAATTTATAGTCAATTTATAGTCCATAAATTGTTTGTGAAAGTGCATTACATATTTTGATAGATAAAATTTGTACAGAATATGTAATTATGAGCTCAGGTGATCAGAAAATGCATGTATGGACATATGAGACCAAATATAATTTACAAAATTAAGGAAAAGTATGCTTTTGATGGCATTAAAAATGAGTGCTTGTTTATGTCTGTTTGTTTAAACCTTCTTGCCATCCTTATATACCTTATATTCCACAAAAATAAAAAAAAATCTTTCTGGCATTGTACCAAAAATAATGGTCAATTTACAATTCACCAAAACAGACGTTTAAATTTGACTGACTTTATTTATAACTATTATCCCCAATATAGCTAACTGTCACAGATTTGGAAATAAACTATGAAGTAGTTTCTAGTATTTAATTATTACTAGGCGTATGTGTGTTAAGACAGCGGGAAAAGCCTGGTCAGTTCAGCTGACAAACAACTGTATAGTGTGCCTTTGAAAATGATAATGAGGTCTGCTTGCAAAACATAACAAATGTTTGCAGAATTTGTTTCCCAGGACGAAAGTCAAATATTAACTGAGTTTTCGCTTGCCGTCCTGCCTGTGTCTTTTTTCCGTGGCTGACGTGTGTTTCTCAGCTGAATCTTGCATTTCTCGAGACAGGGGGCTTAATTTTTAGACCTTGCTTTTCATTTTTAACTCAATATATAAATGTTAAATGCTGTTTCTGTATATTCCTGTTCTTTTCATCATGTGCATGAGAGAACAACATCTCTACCCTGTGGAATTATCGTTCTCTCTCCCTCCCACATACACACCTCAAAAGAAATATTTCAGCAACTGTACGTCAGATTTATTTAGATGATATAGCTATGATTCTGAAGTTATAATTGAATGATGCCTTTTTAAATTGATCTCTCTCTCAACCCTTTTTATTGAGCTGTATAATTAATTTAGTGCTGCAATTAAAGCAGATAGACGTAGGGGGCCTAATATGAAAAATGCATCCCTCCCTGGGCAGAAAATTACGATATAATGGACTTTACTGCCTGTCTAAATTCTTCAGCTGGACAGAGTTAATCACCTGTAATTACCACTCTGACCATTTGCTGGGATGGAGATTAAACCGCCGGCTTCTACATGGTCAGGTGGAGATGTGCTGTTTTACACTGGAGGCCTCACCATGAGAACATTTCTGGGTGTGTTTAAATCATTAGTCGACACATTGTTAGAGGACAGTGTCATGGCACAATATTTCACATGTTTTGGAGATACAAATAAGTTTTGGGGAACAGTTATATTTGCCTCACCTGCATTCTAAGAAAATCTTCCTGTGATTCATCACATAATACCTTGAGGCAATACTATAACCAGTCTGAGATTTTAAAAAACTTGCTAAATCAAATGTACAGAAGGTTATTTTGAAAGTTGACTAATATGATGAACATGTACTACAGCAGTCATTTTGCACTACAGTCATTAATGTGTGGCACTGCAGCTAAATATTAGCTGTTTTTGCACATTTGTGAAATTGTATTTGTTATAAGTTATTTTTCAAGATGTTTCAAGAACTAAACTGCTAGAAAAGGTTTTTTGCTTTTTCTTTCATAAGGTGTATTAATATATACATATATATATAATTGCTTGCAGCCTCCTTTCTTCTAGTAGCATCTTTATTTACAAAAGAACATCTTGACCTCACCTAGAAACTTTAAAACAATAGCCGTACTTGTGCCAATGAAAACACTTCTTGTCGTTTACTTATCTCTTATTTCCTTCTGATTATCATGGCTCTCTTCATACCTATAAATATTTTATATATTAAATATTATAGTTCAATGCTTCAAAAGTTGGGCGAAAATTCTGACTTACTGGACTTTTGTTTACATGTTTAAGTATGATGTCTTCTTTTACTTTTCTTATTATTTCTAGTCCAATCCTGTCTATAGAATTAAACTGAGCGTTCAACAAATCCTACAGCAGAAGCTACTGAACTCATGTTGTACTCAACTACAGCTAGGCTGATGCAGATACATTAAACTTCAAAATTATGAGAATATTGCATGACTCGTTTGTAAAACTGTGAGTGGTTTCCAGTCACTTTCCAGACTTGTACTGCCATCTAGTGGAGAATATATGTTCCACATAAAATTGTTGTTATTCCCTCCAAACTATATGCATTTATTACAAGCAATTGTTTTATCAAATGTAACACAGATGTTTGCATGATATGTGGTGGAATATTTTCTCTTAGTATTTTTCCAGTTTGTTATAGTTTTTACTGTTTTACAGAAAACAAGGAATTAAGAAAATTTAATATTTATAGAAATATCTATTTCTATAAAATTTGCTTAGTGAGTTGGTATCTACCATTTACAGAAGGAAAATATTTTTTCTGTGATGCTGTGCTATAGATTTGAGAAGGAGAAATGTGGGGAAGGAGAAGAAGAGAGAGAGCGGGGAGAGAAGTGGTGTGAAATAAAAAGGTTCACCCTCCACCTTGAATGGGCTTGTGAGAGCCTGTAAATCAGCTCTACAGCCAGCAGACTCACTGTTTTGGAACCAGGAGATGACTCCCTCTGCACCATTAGGTGCTAATAAGACACCACCTCCCTCCTTCATTCAGCATACACACACACGCACGCACACAGACACACATGCACATGCATGAGCGCATAGATGCACAAATGCATGCTTTCCTCTCTCTCTCTCTCTCTCTCTCTCTCACACACACATTTTTCACTGCTGCCATGGGCTCCAAATGAAAAACCTGACCCAGCTGACCCCGCGATTGGGGTCACTGCTGGGTCACCTCCTCTTCTCTGCCTGCTGCTCTCTAGTGTAGTGCAGCTATAAGTGCTCTGCTTATTTTAGAGTTGCAAATTATCATTAGGTCAAAAAAGAATCAGCCTTTGTGCTCATCTCACAAAAGAGTCAAACTTCCCAAGACAAGTCCCCTTTGACTCGTATATTTGGAAGTATGTCTGTGGAAGGGATGTTACGTGGATAT
The DNA here is from genome assembly GCA_032718565.1 of Distichodus sexfasciatus. NCBI lineage: Eukaryota > Metazoa > Chordata > Actinopteri > Characiformes > Distichodontidae > Distichodus > Distichodus sexfasciatus. Next base: position 484,468 of record JAVGVS010000213.1, on the reverse strand, counting down.
TTAACAAATGCCGCTTTACAAATAACTTTATTACTTGGAGTGGATAGCTCATACAAGCAACTTATGAGCAGATCAAATCAAATCCCAGTAAGATTTCCTCCCATTTTCAGGCCTCAGTAGGGTCCTGTTCTGCCGTGATTTATGCAGTTTGCTCTGTTATTTGTCTTTTATCCAGAATAGCTCCTCAGTTCCTGCTGAACACAGGCGTCCCATTCATGACAGTGGCAGCAAACAGATCTGCCAGACACCAAACTCAGTGTTTTCAATTCCGAATCTTCAGTTTAATTCAGTCACATTCGAAACATTTTAACTTCATTTTTATTGTCATTATTGGAAGCTATTAATTGATTTCACAGATCAGAGAAAATTCGGCACCTTATTTTTTAGACGCGTTTTGTGGTTGTTTTATAATCCATAAACACAAACATAAGATAAGATAATTTCCACCTGAAGATTAATTTATATAGTGCAATGGAATGCAACAGCAACTCAACAACAAAAACTTCAATCTATAGAGATATTAGGTAAAAAATTATAATGTGCAATATATAGTATGTACACATGGCAGCAGTAAAAAATATATTAAATTTCATATTTTTAAGTTGCTTCTGTTAAGGGTTGCTACAGCAGATCATAATTATTGCATATTTATTTGGTAAAAGTTTTACACTGGATGCCCTTCCTGGTGTATTGCTCCCCATTTATCCAGGTTTGGGAGCAGCATTAAGACAAAAACATGTTAATTAAACATTTATTTAAAAAACATTGATAGATATGAGGACTTATTTACACCATAAAAACATTTAAACATTTGTGTGCTCTTGTTATGTGCCATTACAGCAGACCATCATTGTCCACATATTGATTTGACAAAAGTTTTACACCGGATGCCCTTCCTGACTTGACATAACTTATCCAAATATTTATTGAAATAACACTGTTAGCTATTAAGTCTTTTTTATAACAAGTAATTAAGTCAATATTTAAATATAACTAAAAAGCAATGTTACTTTAATAAATGCTTGATTGTGAAAAAAAGTTTTTCTTATTAGATATATATTTGAATAATAATTTTATACATTTTTAAATGTATAAAACAAACTTCTCTAAACTGCTGCTACAATAATGGCACAATTTTTGCACTGTTGCTTCAATATTTGTACAACTATTGAACATTGCTTGTACATACCAATAATCGTAGTCTTTCACTGACCGATATCTGCACAAATTTTAGAAAGTATTGCACAGACTGTAGTTCTCCACTGCTGTAACAATATCTGCACAAACTAGATCCAACTTGAATGTTTGCTCAGACTTTATCAAAGATGCTGTTTTATTTAACAGAGTGTATAAAATGTTTCATATGGAAACCGTTTCAGATCTTATACACATTCAGTATGAAAGACAACTCCAAGAGCATAACTGTAGACCGAATACCACATATAACCAAACTGTCTCTTTCTACTTCTAGTTTATAGTTCATATTCTATCTCTAGTTTGTACTGTATATTTTATATTCTATTTCTATATTGTTTATTCTATGTGCCTTATTTGAAAGTGAGTGATTTTTTTGTCATTGTGAATAGGGGTGCAACGATTATTCGACATTGTCGACAAAAGTCGACAATAAAAACAGTCGCCGACGAATTTGATTGTCGATCATTGTCGTCAGACGTATTTTTAAACGGAGTGAAACGTTTTCCTTCCTTTCTACCTGTGCAATACTACCGCTTTCAAATAGAGTGCACCAACACACCACACTCTGGTGAGATTCGCTCTTGCGCAACAGCATTCAGTGACAGGTAGAAGAATGGCCCTATGGCGTCACATCAACGCCAAAAGTAGAGCGCGCAAAATGGCTTGCCGCAAAAATTTTGCGGGCGTAAATTTCAAAGTCGCGATCGCAAATGTGAAACTCGAGAGCACAAAATTAAGAATCGAGCACGCGGTTGTGATATTGCGCGCAAACTGTATTTTCCTCTCTCGAATGTCTTTTTCCTCTCGATGTGTTAAATGTCCTCGCGCTCAAAGTAGATTTTTGCTCGAGTGAGGTTTCTACGCGCGTGGTTTGAAAGGGGCGGGGTTTTGACAGTTTGGGGGCGGGGTTTTGGCAGTTTCTGCCTGTGAATCCTATTGGCCGATGGCTCCTGCCTTTGTGATTGGCTTAAGAAAGTTCCTACAGAAAAACCAAAGATGTCGGAGGAAGAGGAACAGCGACGGGTCGGTTAAACGCAAGTTATAGTTTATCGACCTTATAATTAGAATTTAATAGTTAGGTCTTATACGTTTAATAAGCAGGCAAAACGGTAAAGTAACCAACGCCTTTGTCACTCGCTCATAAATGTTATAATGGTATGTTACCATTTTCTCAGTACCATCACAAAACCAGGAGCCATCGTAAGGCTAGATAAGGCAAAGAAGAAACTTATTTATTAAAATATGCTTTTGAGTGAACTATCTTTCTTGTCTTTATTATTTACCACATAATTTTAATAACCTCATACTAAATGTAAAAGCTGGTAGCTAAATCGGAGCCATTTTATAATTATGCAATTTATAATCCGATTAGTTGACTAATCGTTTTAATAGTCGATGACTAGTCGACTATCAAAATAGTCGTTAGTTGCAGCCCTAATTGTGAACACACCACAGCACCCAGTGCAACACAACGAAATGTGACCTCTGCATTTGACCCATCCATGAAGGAGCAGTGGGCAGCTAACAAAGGGAGCGGAGCTTGGGGATGGTACCTTGCTCATGAGTACCTCAGTGGTAACTTTACCGGCCCTGGTTTCAAACCTGTGACCAGTGTTGGAGAGTAACGGAATACGTGTACCGGCGTTACGTATTTAGAATACAAAATGAGTAACTGTATTCCGTTACAGTTACCGTTTAAATAGGTGATAATTAGAATACAGTTACTTTGTTGAAATAAATGGATTACACGGCGGTCTTTTTCTGTTTCATATGTTAGGCTATCCCCTCTCTATCCCCTCTCTAATTTTGGCAATTCCACGCATTGCCGCGAGAAGCACCAACGACGCGGGCGCGCGCATTTGATGACTTGCGCCTTTATACGAACTACCGTCCATAAACAGTAAGGTCCAAATCGTTCCTACACTCTGTTAACGCCAATGAGATGAGGGCAAAATTACTCAGATTCTTAAAAATAAAAAACCTTACACAAACTTGTAAACAATAACGTTTGTATTGCTGAATGTTGAATGTAACAGCATCATATGCAGAGTTAGAAGGGGGTGCATTTCCTGCTTAGGTTGCTGCCCCCGCGACCCGATCCGGAACAGCGGTAGAGAATGGATGGATGGATGGCATTTCCTGGCAGGGAGCTCTGCCATAAAAAGCACCCCCCTGTAACTTCTTTTCTAGGTGTTCAGTCCAAACAAATATTGGATGTTATTCTTGTCAAACCATGATGTGTAACTGGTGCAAGTATTATGAATGTAACAGCATCATGTGCAGAGTTAGAAGGGGGTGCATTTCCTGGCAGGGAGCTCTGCCATAAAAAGCACCCCCCTGTAACTTCTTTTCAAGGTGTTCAGTCCAAACAAATTTTGGATGTTATTCTTGTCAGACCATGATGTGTAACTCGTGCAAGTATTATGAATGTAACAGCATCATATGCAGAGTTAGAAGGGGGTGCATTTCCTGGCAGGTGATCTGTTGCAAAAACCTCCCTTTAAATTTGTTTGAGGTGGTTTAGTGCTGAGATATTATTTTAGGTTATCATATTTTAGATTTTAGATCCAGGCATATTTTTATTTCTTCAAGTGACTTTAGTGAGCAAATGATTTTATTAGTGAGTGTTGTTCATAATAGGCCTCTCTAGATTCAGTTTAATGTTTTCTCAAACAGTGACATTTTTAATGACCCTAAACATGTGAAAGGTGCTGCTTGCTATAACATATGTTTATGTATAATACAAAATGCTACTTCCTACCAGAATAGATACTTGAATTTTAGTCATGATTTCAGTAAGTACAGCATGGCCTTAAACAATAAGCCTTTACACTAGCCAGGTAAATGTGTGCAGTTTGCGTGGAATTAAATAGCTAGTGGATTGTGCACTTATAATATTGGTAAAATATTTATTTCAAAGCTTTATGAAAAATACGACACATTTCGCCGTTTTTGTTCACTGTTTTTTTTTTTATTGAAACGTTATTGTTTACAAGTTTGTGTAAGGTTTTTTTATTTTTAAGAATATGAGTAATTTTGCCATCATCTCATTGGCGTTAACAGAGTGTAGGAACGAATTGAACGTTAATGTTTATGGACAGTAGTCCGCGCCAGCGTCGGGGGTGCTTCTCGTGGCAGGGGTCCCGATTTCGGCACGACACCTGTCTTCCAAATAAACACGCAATAAGAGGCTCTAATGTAAGCGTCCTGTTAATGTTGGTGGCGTCAGTTACACAATGGACCGGAGCCAGCACAACAGAGCCAGCAGTGCCCGGGCAGGAATGCACTTCTTACTTGGAAATTTCGTCTTTCCTCCACTACCTACAGTAAATATATTGTCTATTCAGGGAGATTTGGGCTTAACAGCCAATTAGTAGAGAAAAACAAACAAAAATTTGCAGGATGTGATTGCCACATTCATGTAGTTGTAAAAAGCATGACAGTATATTAAGTAATCCAAAGTATTCAGAATACGTTACTCACATTGAGTAACTTAACGGAATACGTTACAAACTACATTTTGGGGCATATATTCTGTAATCTGTAGTGGAATACATTTTAAAAGTAACCTTCCCAACACTGCCTGTGACTTTGTGATCATGGGGCGAACACCCTACCCTTTTTCTTTGCACTGTTCAAACTGGAGTCACGTCGTCTCTATGTGCACTTGTACAGTATATAGCAGAGAAGATAAAGTTTATTTAACTTTGACGTCACATCTAGTCAAAGCGTCTCATTAAAATCGCCACTAGGTGGCAGAATGTTCCTAATTTCACATGTAGGCAGCCTTTAAACATTACTGCAGTTCAGTCTTTAAACATTACTGCAGTTCAGCCGCCAGGAGGCGCACAGTGCTGCTAGTGGTTCCCTGATTCTAGTACGGGACATAAAAGGGTTGAGACCATTATTATTATTATTTTAACACATTAGCCACTTATTGACGTCTTATTTCTAACTGCATTTATATTTTATAACATCGTGTTAGGGATTCAACTCCAGTCGTGGAGGCCCTCAAACCCGACTCATGGCTGGTCCAGTTCACTGAGCGAGTGATGATTAGCAGATTAGTCTGGCCAGATGTAACGGGGTAAGGGATATCTATCTGAAAGTGAGAGTGGGAGAGACTTTGGAAGCTCTTATCTAGGAGTCAAATTCAGCAGCTCACAATAGGGCTGGCTGATATGACCTCAAATCAATATCACAATAAATTGAACTTATTAAGCCTAATGAAAAATTTATTTTGTTTTTTTGTTGTTGACCTCATAGTTCAATGAAAATGTTTGTACTATAAATACGCTTAACTAGTAAAACTGGGATTTTTTTCTAATATTTTTTTTATTTTAAAACTGCTGAAAGAAACACACAGGTGTAGTCATAGATTGGTTGGAGACACATTGCACACTAGGTAATATGCTTTTAAAGGGACAGTATATGAATAAATGCTGTACATGGTTTTAAAAAAGCAGATATTAAGTAGAGATTAAAGTGTTAACATTAAGTGTTAAAAATAACTGACATGGACAAGAATAAATCAGTTAGAGTTTCTGAATATTGGTTGCAATTAATTTTCCATTAATTACCCAGTCAAAGCTAACATTATGTATTTACATGTTTCCCTGTTCATAAGGTTTCCACATTTGCCTCATTTCTCCTACTGAGGTGGTGTTAGTGGTAGTCTTGGGCTAAGATGCTTGCCTACAAACCAAGAGGTGGCGGTTTGTGTCTGGCTCTATGCTACCTCCAGAACCACTGAGAAATATGTTTAACAGCAAGTTTATTTTGGGAGACGCTCTCTGAAATGGGAGTCACTCTGGATAAGAGGGTCTGATATATGTGTATTATGGAAATATATTGATTTGTGCAGGATTATATATGCGTGGGTTAAATTCTTGAATGTAGCCCAACAGAAGCCCTCAAGACTTAAGTGCCACTTAATCTGACAACTCTTTTTCCATCATTTCAGGGTAATCAGGTCCTTTCAAATACATAAATACATGCCCTTACACAATTCTATTGTTTAATAATTTATTTTATTGGACTTGTCTTTATTTCTATTTGTCTAGCATTAATAAGTTGTATAACAAATAACAATAAATGTTGGTTATTGAGGTCTTTAACAAAAATCACACAACTAAGAAGTGATTGTGCCAATGTGACAAATGATCCAGCACAGAATATGTACAGCTTTCAATATCTAGTTTCTAAAAACTCCAAAACTTGTTGAAAAACACAAGCACTCTAAAACACAAGTAAGACGTTGAGTCCTGCGAGTGAGTGACGTGAGGCCTAAAGTCCATTAGAAAAGCCAACCCCAGAGTTATAAAAACACATTCTCACACTTTATTCCCTGTTTCCTTTCTGCCCTGTTGACTGAGAGCTTCCACAGGCCACATCTCATTGGTGCCAACTCGCAACCACAGCCACCAAATCTGAGAACACCAAGACGTTCCTTCTCAAAATACAGCTACAGTCTGCGGCTTTGAAAAGCTTCTTGGAAACAATAGCAAAGCAAGCCACAGTCTCCAATTAAAGATGCCCATACAAAGAGCAAATAAGGAGCATCAAAGCGCTCGACAGAAGCAGGATCCTGTAGTTTTCACAATAAAAAGAGCCTGTTGTATTCATACTCGCTTTGATCGCTCAAATTCGGACTGTTGGTGGGACTTTTTGGGGCTTTTGTAATGCCTAACATAAGATTCTTTTACTAAGTCAAATGTCTGTTAAACAGTTAATACATTGCACTGCTCCTTAATCTAAAAGGCCTTATTGAATTTTCCCCTATTATGAGTCTCTTTTCTTTTTTCCCCCCAGTTGTACAGTTAAAATGACCCTTAACATTAATACTTTGTTGTGTTATGTTTGTATACTCATAGAAATAACACAATATTTTCTTGCATAATAATAATAATAATAATAATAATAATAATAATAATAATAGAACTGCAATATTCTTGAAACACTAAACAGATTTTCTAATATAAAAGGAACCTTGGCTCTACTATATCTAAAATAAGCGTCTAATTCTTTTATATTTACAATATTTATTAGCAAAGAAACATAATTCATCTAAAAATTGAGAGATTTACAAATAGATAATTAAACAACATAGTAAAATTTGAGAGAAAAGGCCGTAAGATTTTTCCTAATATGAAAAATTGCATCTACTGTCTTATACTGAAAATAACCTTCTATATTCTTATACTTTTGCAATATATTTCGTGCATCTCCTCTCTTTTATTAGAAAGACTAATGAGATTTTGTAATACTGTATATTAGGAGATGTGGGCCATACAACTCACCTTTTCCATTTTGTGCGTGTTTTTTTCTGTCCCGTCCATCAATTCGATGACGTCATCACTTCCCAGCGACACAAAACCTCCACGCCCGTTGAGCGGGGGCCACGCCATGACGGGGTTTTTTAGACGACTGCTTCTGATGTTAATTAATCCGGAGGATTGACTGGAGGTTTTTTTTTTTTTAATCACGTCAAAGCTCGCTGATAATGAAGAATAATCTCAAGTCACCTCGGGCTCTCACCCACACTGATCGCGATAAGCCACTTCAGCTACTTGACCGAATTTAATTTGGATTAATTGTTCATAAACTAACAGCGATGAGCCATAATCTTCAAGTTGGCCTAAAGCGGACAGTAAAACCGTTAGCCTCTAATTAGAAGAAAGCGGCTGCTAAATGCTCGCTCTATCCGCCTCTCATCGCTCCATCTCCTCTCCGTCTTGATTCATCGCTCGCGCCCGTTTTAAGAGCCCTATTTATATACTACTTGACCTGACCCTTCACTGGCGCACTCGGCGGAAAGATTTATACCGGAGATATTAAACCAGCGTTTTGGATACTTGTGAGATACAAAAAAGTAAAAATCTGAACTAAATTCACGACTTTACATCTGCGGATGAATCTGAGTTATAAGTTTGAATAAAATCTGTTACGTCATGGAATGCAGTTCTTAACGATGTAATATGTTCATTAAAGTGAAAGTCGCTCATAAACAGTTCTTAAACTGTGAACTAAAACTTAAATGTGGCTTCAAACTACAGCAGACACGTTCTAATGCTTGAAATTCCCCCAAATTTTCGGTAAAATATCTGTTAAATTCAATCCATAGATCTGCCAAAAACAAGTCTAAATTTTTTACTTTCCCTTAACAAGCGCTGTGGCCAGATAAATACACAGAATAAAAAACAGGCTGTAAAAATAGATTAAATTCAGAAATATATATCTGGTTAAAATTTTTAAGAATAAATACAAATTAATCAAACATATATATATATATTTAGATTTTGGTAAAAAATGCAGTAAATAAATATGTATTTTAAAGTCAATGTCTTCTAAAAAAGAAGACATTTTATACCATCTGACCTTTCTAAACATTGCACCAGACAGAAGAAATACACCGCAGGATTTATATACACACACTAAAGCTGTAATTCCCAAATTCAAGTCTTGAGTTTGAGAATTAATAAGGAAATAATTCTACTATATAATATATATATTATAAGAATTTTTATATATTGGAAAATATATTTTATGTCAGTCTCTTTCAAATATGACATCAGACATATTGAATTTGAAACTTTTATTTTGTAGCATCAAAATAAAAGACATCACAAATACAGCAGACACTTGGGTACAGAAAATATACTCAGTTTAGGCAGTTGATCAAAAACAAGCTGATCTCGACAATTTCTTGTGTTAAAAATCCACCACATCTCTTTGCATTGACATGAGTTCAGACTTTAATCACACTATAAATAACCACAATGTGCATTTTTATAACCATTTGTGTCTTTCCATTCCGTATATTTATTATTGTTATTACTGAACTTAATTTTATGGAGTACAGTTGTTAAGTGTTAAGTAAACATGTTCGGTATTTGCCAAAATATGTTTCTTTTTTCCTTAGTCAAGCAACCCCAATGGAGGCCCAACTAAACATTACAACGTCTCTATCAAGCTTCTTTTCAATAACAATATTATATGATGATGATGGAAACACAACATAAACGCTTTCAGCATGTCTTCGCCTTGACAGTGTGACAGGGTGAGGAAGGCTGGGACACAGTTGCATTCATTGTTCAGTGAGCTTTCCCTCACAGTCCAACCCACCGACAGCAATGAATGTTGATTGTGACCTTTGCTAAAGTTTTCTGTCTTCAGATGTCATCACGATGGGGACGAGGCAAGCCTGGGAGATAAATCCTGAGGGTTTCGGACCAGGCGGTAGACTGCTTGCAGTGTGTATTTGTGTATTTTGAAGGCTGTCAGGCTGGTTAGGGCTTGGCCACAGGGTACAATCAACGGTCGATGGTTTTTTCCAATTTAGCTCAAACTCACCGACAGCGTTGAATGTTCACCGAGGCAAACAGTGGCCTGATGGTGAGGCGACGTGACAGTCTGCCGGAAGGAAATGGCACAGGCGGTGCGGTCAGGTAGCTGGACTTGCCTTTGCAGGAAGAACACATCTTACACCTTAAGGTACAAGACTATTAGGTTCCTTTTTCTAACATTGCCAGTGCAAATGTGGGAAATGTATATATTAAATGACACTGAGGTTAGTCATTTTTAAGAAAGAAATTGCAGTGTAGGACTGAAGGGTCACTCAGTTGGATACAAATTCTCTCTATGTCAGGTTAAATTAAACACAGAATACTGCCATGAGCACGAACACACACACAGGTGCCGGTTAGATGACAGCCAGTAGACTATTTTTTTGCCTCAGAGCTGTTGAGTTGGCTGAAGATCTAAAGATCTGGCCTTAATCCAAGACAGCAGTTTCTGTGCTACAAGAAGAGAAAAAACCAGAGAGAGAGAGAGATTTCAACAAAAGCTGAGCACTGCATATTTGAGAATTACTGCATATTCTCCGACATGGAAAACATTTTTTTTTAACCATGGCACTCTCCACCTCTGGTAAACGCAGCCCTTTTGTACATAAACAATTTTGTGAAAGCTTTACAAGTGCCAAATGTGTAAGGGTGAACGACAGTTGCTTAAGGGAAGAAGCAGCTCACCTGGTGCAGGGCTCTGAGGCGTTTATATGGCTTATCTGTGTGGGAGAGTTTACCTGCGCTCTCCTTCAGCTCCGGCTCTTGACGCCTGGGGCGGATTTGAGCTGCCACCATTTTCCAAAATACGGCAGCTGAGGCATCCTTTCATATCACTCCGGCTCTGAAGACAAAAAAAACACACAGGCATGGAGAAAGAGGACGAGAAACGAGTTAAAATTAAGATGTGCATGAAACCAAAAGAGCACTCTGAATAGTAACCCACCCCAACCGCAAACACACACACACACACGCACGCTCCCATCGGCGCCAATGATGCCCTCTTCCCTGCAACACCCGCTCTTTGATCTTGTGATTACAGTAATTGGGTCTGTAAGATCCTCACACTAGAGGTTTCTATGAGGACAAGAAGAGAGGACATCTCTCTCCCTCTCACGCACACGCACACGCACACACACACATCTCTAATTGCATACTCCAGTAATAGAGGAAAAATCCAGTTTCTTTGCATTCAGCGAGACAATAGCTCCTGTACTGGCTTTCGCCAGTCACAAATTTCCTACACATGCACATTTTGCATGCACACACATGCAGGTGCACGCGCACACAAACATACAAACCCACACACATAAGTCCGTACACACAGCTCTCTACAACAATGGTTTGGGAAATATATTGCTTGCCAAGACATGAACGATATTTTTAAGGTACTGTTTGAAATTAAACTTCTGCGATTCATGAATGTAAAATTTGCAATTTCTGGTGTGTAATATCTGGGGCTGGGGACACATCCTACACACAGTCTTCACTGTGACTAAATCCTGCCTTCTGTTTAGCATCTTTAAAGCCAGAAGCAGTTTTATTTCTTGTGAAAACGTGTCAAGTGGCTTGACTGCTTGTTCTAGCCATGATTCATGTGTTTCCAAATCATGGCTTAAAAAGTGCAGGTTAAAACATTTTTCATTTTTTAATGAGAAATACACTGAAATAGTTAAAGCACACACTCTTACACTAGCTAAATAATCAACTTTCACGCATTAATGTTTAGATGCCTTTCTTGTGTTAATGTATGGCTTGTTACTGCCTATCATGTGAACGTTTCCCTGTATTTAGATCCAAATAATTCAATATAAGAAGAATGTAAATGCCTCACTCCCACCAAAAACTGTGTTTGCGTGTGTCTGTCAAATCTGTGTGTGCGTGTCCACTGCTCGGCTAAAAGCTCAGTGACCGATAGGAGGACTGCAGGGTTTTCTCCCCCTCCCAGTGAAGGATGCAAACTGACAGGGCAGAACAGCGCTGAGGACATATCGTCATGCTTCTTCAGCTCCTCCGAGCACCGCAGCATCGTATATAGGGGTCATATCCAGCTTTGGGGAATGCTTCCCTTTGTGGTTTAACTCCACAGTTATTTATAATGTATGAACTTCTATTCATAATGCTTATATAATGTATTGGGGACTGAACGTCTCCCTCATTTTTGAATGCTGAACTGTACACTACATTTTTCCTCTTATTTTTAATTTCTTGCAGTGTTACCTTAAAGAATATTTTTTATTTCAGGTCATGTAGTGCTCCAACGTAAAATGCAAACAGAATACAGCTTAAAAGGAACCTTGTCTTGAAAGACGAGCAAAGTTAATGAATGAAAAGCCAATAAGGCTAAAAATATGAGTTTTTGTACATTCTTGGCTCCGTTATGATCCCAAAATGCCCCCCTTAAAACCACAGCGACCAGTCACGTTACTTTGAAATGTAAGTAAAACTAGCCTTTCATAAAGTCGTGCAAATAATCAAATATAACAATATAAACAATATAAGAACCTGACATCTTTTTGATTAAATATGGATAGGAAAAAATTTCTATATCATAAATCAACATTGGGTCCACAAATATCGTGATTTGAATTTGGAGTCGCATCGCCCAGCCCTAATCAAGCCTTATGAATGGAAGGTTTATGTGCATTGCTGACCTCAGTATCGTCTGCAATACGCCTCCAACATAAAACCAAAGCGCTCCCACAAACTCTAAACGGCTGGATGTCAGACCGCTGCTACATGACACGCTAATATGCGCTAATGTGGCCCATCAGATGCTGAGCGTCTTTTCCCCCCCCGAGCCGAGATTAGCCACGAAGAGTTAATGGATGAGCTCCGGAGCCGAATCGCCTTGCAGAGCTTCTTCTCGAGCCCCTCGTGTTTATATTCCTCACGAGTGAGACGGGAGTGGGGCTTGTGCTAGGAGCGAGGAGGGAGGGAAGGGTGGGGGTGGCCTAATAGCCACGTGAATAACAGCACGGCTCATTATCCGCCTTCCGCGCGCAATCTCTTTTTTTTGTTGGGTTATTTATCGCCGGGTGCTAAATGAGAACATCAACAGTCATCCATAACGCTGAGGTTCCTCCCGGCTTCCATGTCACACCATCTACAAACCCTACTGGTGTTTACAAGATTTCTAACACTGAAACACACTCATTTGTATCCTCATGCTCAGGCAAAGCTTAGCATATCTTTTTCTTCTACACTGAAAAGGGACTGTATGTTGTTCATGAAGGGTAGCTACAGTTGTTCATGATTTTAAGATTAAAATGGAAACATTGTGACCGTTTTTCTGATCTAGGTAGAGTTTTGGCAGCACGATATACTGCTGTCATGATATGGCAACAATATTATATATATATATTTGTCCCAAATATTATACATAGAATAATTGGGGTGATTATGCAGAGCAGTGCATCTGAATAAAACATAAAAATAATGATAAATAATAACTCTTTACTCCAAAGACTTTCTGATGTTTATCACAGAACCCTTAAATCGGATAAAATGAGGTTATATCAGACGGACTTGTAGACCAAATGAGTTTTCTTCCTGCATCAAGCAGCAAAAGATGTTGTAACATGACGTGTTTGATTTTTTCGCTTTACTTAACATTGCTCATTCTGCGATGTGTAAATAATGCAAATGCACACATTGCAATGTTCACGATGCTGAAACAATGTCTTCTACCATTCCAGTCAGACAACATTTTGTGAGTTTGCAATCTCATCAAATCTTGGAAGAAACTTCACATTTGGTGCGACCCTCGTCCACATTTCCTCACATTCCGCTCCAGACGAATAATGCGGGTCGAGGGTGAAAATAAAGACAAAATCAACACAAACCAATGCCCCCATGGCAGGCCCAACTCCTGCCCAAAATCTCCACCGTGGCATCGGAGCACGAGCTGGGCGGCCGGCCTCTAATTGGACATTATAATTGCAGATGTGAATTAACAGGCTGCGGCGTCGATAGCGTCGAGCGCGTAAAACAAAGGAACCCCCGAGCAATGGGGAAAATGAGAAGCAGACGCGGCGCCCGGGAGGACGGAGCTTCTTTCCCATGGCAACCCCCGGCTGGGCCGGGCGCGTTCTAATCCTGCCAGTTCAGCAGGCCTGTTGTTATGGGCCCAGGCTGGATCGTTTTCCCATTGTGTGATCTCACCAATTGTGGCGTCATGTGCAGGCCTTAAGCTTCGGGGCATGGAATCTGCGTTTTACGCCCATTGTGGCCGGCGCGTCGAACGCCCCTCGAAAGACCTCTGTAATCTGCAGCACTCGCTTAAATGGGCAAAAGTGGCTCATGTATTTACTAATGGCCGGACGCTTTGCGAAACCCTGACTCCATTACAACCAAATTCCATTCACAAAAAAGTCACAAAATGGCTTCTGGGGTTGGGGTTTTACAAAATGGGTGAGAATAGCCTTGGAGTGAATTTGATTACTAGTCTCTAAACTGACCCCTACTGGTCACAAATTACATAACATCCTAGTAGTTGAAATCTCAACACTGACCCCTGCAAATTGCAAATGCTAGCTGGTAGATGACAACTGGCTTTGGGGTTCATTTACAAATAACCAGAGACAACAGAAAATGGTGGGACATGGATTCTTGTACCTGGGGGAAGAATGAAAAATGATTATCTCCGTATTTTTATGCAATGCTAGCATGCTACCATGCAATTCTCAGGTTGCTAACCTGCTTAAAAACAGCCTCGATACCTGCTGATCAGACTCAAATAATCGTCATTAGCATTCGTGATACTTTTTGATTTGGATCGTTCGGGCGTCTAAACCATTTTTGCTATTTTCACACATAAATACAAAAAATTAATCTCACCTCCTTCAGGAAGGTTGATTTCGGACGCACAATGATAGCGTGTCTTGTGGTGAAAAAGCTCAGTATTTAGACCTTGGGGGTTGATGGAGGAGGGGCAGAGATTGTGTTAAAAAAGGAAGACAAATTCTTTCTTTGCTGGCGTTCCCTTCTGACATTATAAAAGCACACACACACACTCCACCAGACTGGAGAGATAATTTGTCACAGTGTCTGCTATTGTCGGACCATTGTCTATTGTGTGTGTGTGTAGGTCTGCTGCCAGACTTGTCACACTGTCTGCTACTCTGCTACAGGTGTGTAAAGCTTTAAACAGCAAGTTTTAAGGCTCCAGCGTAATTACACCATGAGGTGATAATTGGGGTTTGGTTTTAAGAAAGCCGCGTTCTCATGCAACACCAGCGCAGACGTGAAAACACGTCTGTGGTAAGGTGGGGTTTTGTTGTTGGATAAAGCTTTATTTTAAATCAAATCTCCCTGTTGTGGCAACTCCTGCTTTTTTCCATGAACTGAATGCAACTGGATTTCTTAAGCTCTCAACAAGACATGGTGAAGGTCATATTTATTCATCATGTGTGTCTTTAGTGCAGTAAAACGCTCGGTATTAAATTACTAGACATTCTTACAACCAGACAATATTAACATCAACTTTGGAATCCTCAGTCTCTGAAAATCTCACTTTATAATCACAAATCACCTTTGTTCCAGGGTTCGAAGGCACCTGAAAAACTGACATTTATTCCCAAATATCCAATTTAATAACTGCTGACTCTTACTGGTACGAACAGTCCCTTTTTGTATCACATTGTGATCTACTTTCTCTTCTTTTTCACTGTGATAATGATGTTTTCTTGACAGTTATGTTGTGATTTGTGTAAAAAGTACATTATTAGCCTTTTACCACATGCCACGTATGGCTGTGGCTAATTTTGAATAGTTCCACAAAAAAATGGCTCTCAGACTGAAAATATATTAAATGGATATAAAAACTTCTAATAATGTTCTAAAATTTCTCAAAACTAGTCACTACACCACTGGAATTCAGATGTTCAGATCTTCCAGGATCACAAAAGCTGAACTTTGGGTTATTTATTATTTCTTATTAAAGTGAACTGGGCCCAAACTGAAAACACAAGCCTGAAAAATCTCAGCACTTTCTTTAAAAACTGCTCACATGCGCAAATTCCATGGCAGGATGAGGGAAAGTCAGCAGTCTGGTGTAAAACTTCTACGTAAAAAACAGGTTTAAAAGGATTAAAAGAAAACAATAAAATACTCATTGTCTAGAATGTGAAATACTGTGTTTTTATTTAGTCGACTTACGTTGAAAGGCCTCCAATTAGAGAGTTTCAAACTGCTGCTGTGAAATGAGCCTCAAGGCAAAGTGATTTACTAAACCAAATTGCTCTCCTCTTCTATCAACTTACCATCACCCTTCCACAACTGCTATGAGCCAGGGATTGTTTTCTAGTGCCAGTGGGCAACGTTCCTGCACCAACACCATGCCCTGCTGCCAGGAGTTGCACTTTTAGGACCTGAGTTTTCCAACCCTGCCCTGAACTGGACATGACTCACTGTGTCCTCAAGCACTGTCCATCCCTAATCCGGGAAAAGCGGCGAGACCTGAGATGTCAGGTAGTGTACGGGTTAAGGAGTTGGCCTCGTGATCGGAGGGTCGCCGGTTGAAGTCCGGGATCGGTAAAGATACCACTGAAGTCCTAATGAGCACTGATGGGAATAACGGCGTTACAAGTAAAGGGTGTTACTAACGGTGTTATTTTTTCAGTAACGGGTGATCTTTTAAATGACTTTTTCCATCGTTACAACGTCATTACCGTTACTGAGAACAGAATGCGACGCGTTAGTATACTTAAGCTCGTTAAAGCTGTTTTCATCCCACCAGGTTCTCTCAAGTTTTTAATTCTTTTCTTTGGTGGGGGGGGAGAGGCTAAATAAGCAAATAAGTGATGGAAGCAAGTGTTTTCTCCACGTTGGTTGTACACTATTCTAACATCCTGGAGCACCTCTCATCGTCACACGCTTCCATTGAAGGAGGGCGATCAAATGCTTTGACATATTCGAACATTTTTTAAATGTCACACAAAACTTTATAACGCTGTAACTCAGTTACTTTTTGGAAGAAGTAACTAGTAACTACAATTAATTACTTTTTTAAAGTAATATGGCCAACACTGCTTATGAGCAAAGTATCGACCTCCAGCACTTCTGCCCGGATGCTGCTAAAGTGGTGTGTTGACAATGACAAATAATCACTCACTTTAAGAAAAAAAGGTAACAGAGCTGAGAGCGAATATTTTCATCAATCCAGAAAGAACAGACTTTAAAAAAGAAAAAAGTGACTTTTTTTAAATGTTGGTGGACTTTTTGAGTTTCATTTTAAAAATTCTGTTTTCTTTTACCTGTGCTTGAATTTTTTTCTTATTTGTACTATTTTTTATTTTAATTTACTTTTTTTTTTTTTTTTTGCTATTTTATAACTTATTTTTCTGCTCTTTGTAAAACACTCTGAATGACCCGTAGGTATGTGCTATGTAAATAAACTTGCCTTGTGACTAGGGTGAAAGACATATGCTACCAATATAATACCAGATTTTTGTTATTATACACGCATTACACGCAAAAAACCTCTAGCATGTGCTTCACAGGTCACAAGTGTTGTGCGCAAGTAGAGATTTTTTACACGTTTGAAGCTTTTGCCAAGCTCAGGCTTTAATGGAAACACAATTATTTTCAGTGGCAATTACACTAACGTCATTGTTCTGGACGATTGCCAAGTTTCTGTCCATCACCCGTAAAACAGCGAAGCGAACTGTGTGCCAGCGTCTACGGACTGTTTCACGCTCCTCACTGTAGATTCAGTCTGAGAGACTCAAAGCCAACATTGATAAAAACACAGGCAGTGAATGAGTGAGAGAAGAATTATAAAATAATCTGAGGAAACAAACGAATTTACATTTTGTTTCAGATGCAACCACAGCAATAGCAATGCGCACAAGTCTTGAACCATTTCTTCATTTTTAACTTCCACAGAGTCACACTTTCCTGTGTTTTTCAGGCTTGAGGAATAGAACTTAAATGTACATTTATTCTCTGGGGTAGTTGGTAGTGTAACTGTTAGGGAGTTGGCCCCATGACTGGAAAGTTGGCGGTTCGAATCCTAAGACTGGTAAAGGTACCCTAGAGGTACTCATGAGCAAGGTACCGTCCCCAAGCAACGCTCCCTGGCTCACTTAAATGTTGGAATTATTCACTTTAGCTACAATCTCTTTTTCAAAGCAAAATATACAGAAATGAAGGGCTGCTCGAGACTTTAGCCCTGTACTTTAACCTCATAAAACGTTATTCAAGATTTGAAATAAAAAAGAACCAGTGCTAGGCTGTGTAATCCTCTTTTGGTCGGACAGAACTAAGCCTGTGAGATCTTGCGCGGCATTTTCAATTTCGAGGCTGCACACTACAGTTATTTATTCTTTCACGCGAAAATATATGTGCATTCCAGAAACCTAAATGGAGGACCACCCACATGTAGAGTATTTGCTCTGTCAGTCTAACCCTGCTAAAGGCTTCACTGTACATGAAATGTAAAACAAATATCTTTCATTTTCAATAAAACTGTTCACAAAGTTAGTCGGACCAGTTTTTAAAATTTGCATATTTGGCATCCCAATAGAAAATAACACATGCGAAGACCTGCTTGGTCCAACTGATTTTTCAATCTCAGCTAGTCAAGAGTAAAATCTCAAAATCACTAGGACCATCGTGACATGACTTTCTACACTATGATTTGAGATTTTACCTTTGATTAGTTGCGATTAGATTATACTCAGTTAAAAAAAAGATGGCACCTTACTAGACAATAACACAGGCAAACCTCAACTCAAAATCAAAAAGGCCCTTGAGACGTTCGATAACGAATTAACACGCTGCGTTACCGGCTGAAAAAAGCCACCCGTTCAGACCCATTCAGTTCCTACACCCAGCCTGGCAGTCTGAAGGGCTCTTTGGGAGCGTTACGGCGTGGCGGTAGCTAGTCGGGACTTGTCTCACCGGCCCTAGACCACCCAGAGCAGTCGTCTAAACAAGGCCTTAGATGTTTTAATTGTCTCCATCCTCTGGGCGTGCCATGGACTTGAAAAAGCTCCGAAATAACAGCAGCTCCCTCCCCGTGCTCTCTGCTGCTCTTTTCAGACTTTAAATTTAGACCCCCCAAAAAAGAAAACGCACCACAAATGAAACCAGCCATTACCCTCGTCAGGGATTCCTCCCTCTTTCCAAAATAGACCATTTTCACCCTAAGATTAAATTATAGTGATTTTTTAAAAATCACTGTCTAAGATGGATTCATAGTAAGACTAATGAGAGCGTCCGAATCTGTTAATGCAGATGTGGAAATAGTTTAAACCCTCGGCATAAATGCTAGCGCAGTTCTAACATTCCCGTTTGATAAGGTCTGAACTAAACAGCGATGACCCGTTTATCAGATTACCGATTCTGAAACAAAAAAATGGAAAAAGTGATTTTTGGGCTGTTCTCGGTTTTTAGTATTTAACCAATTTCCCCGAACAAACACCTCCTTTCAAATGTTAAAAAAAAATCTCTTGTTACTCTTAAACAGGACAGAAATAATAAATAAATCCACTGCTGTTAATCATTTGCATTCTAGGTTCCTCTCTTTCTGTTTACTTAAATTATTTTTCTTTTTTGAGTGATCATTTGTCATTGTGAACACACCACAGCCCAGCACTGCATTTGCAGCACCCATGAAGGAGCAGCTATTTTAGCACTGACCCGGCAGTAGGTACCATTTAACATGAGGTGGTACCTTTACTGATCCCGGACTTGAACGAGCCAACCTTTGATCCCTAACTGTTACACTACCAACTTCCAGATTTTAAAAATCTGGAAAGCTGAAAATAAAAAATAGAGAAAAGCAAGCCATAATTCTATACAGGATTTATTTTTCCCAAAAAAAGCTTCTCGGAGTGGGTTACAAAGCACTTTACAAAATCTTGAAATCATGTTTCAGAGTCTGAAACCCAAGTCGGGCCTTTACATCCATTTTCCTGATTTTTGTTTGAGAGTCGGGAATCCGACGAACGTAAGGTAGTGCAGAGGTAGGCACGAGGAGGAAGGAGCGTAATAAAGTTCCAGACAGTGTAATAAAAGACTGCCGCCTCATCCGGCGAGCGCCGAGGCCTTGGGAAGTCTGTAATTTACAATGACAATATCAGGGACAGTCACGAAACGGGAGACAAAAAAGCGCGGCGTGGCGGCAGAACGCGGCCCTCCGTCTCGCTTTAACGACCCCTGCGCCATGTTACAACCTTTGATCTCGCGCTTGACTAAACAAACTGTTTTCGTTTGAAATGTTCAAAGTGTCTATTAAAACAAGCTGCCCCACATTAGCAGTCGCTCCGCCCCAAAAAAGTCAATCTGACCAATAGCAAGCGGAAACTGATGAAGATTTATGGCACCAGGTAGCTGAAAAATTCCACTAAAAGTTCCTCATGGTTGATCACAAAGACGTGTCCCTTCACTGTTTATTCCTCACAACCAAATGTAACCTCCGCATCTGACCCATCCGTGAAGAAGCAGTGGGCAGTTAACAAGGGCAGTGCCTGGGGAGGGTACATTGATTCTTACAAACCTTTACCGGTATGAGACGTAAACCAGCGACCCTTAGATCATGCAGCCAACTCCCTGACGGCTACACTAACAACTGACCCAATGTCTTGTCAATAATGACAGCTAATCATTGCAGCCCTATCCTCAAGTTTAGTTTATTCACATATTTAAGTCATTTAACATTCATTTCTAAGTTGTTTCTAAAGTTCAGTTTAATAAACGTTTGTAATTTTATGTTTTGGGAATGTTTCTAAAGTTCAATTTTGTAAACGTTTGTCAATTTGTGTTTTAAGAACGTTTCCAAGGTTCACTTTTATAAACATTTTTAATGTTGTGTTTTGGGAATGTTTCTAAAGTTAGGTTTAATAAACGTTTGTAATTTTACGTTTTGAGAATGTTTCTAAAGTTCAGTTTAATAAACGTTTGTAATGTTATGTTTTGGGAATGTTTCTAAAGTTCAGTTTAGTAAACGTTTGTAATTTTATGTTTTGGGAATGTTTCTAAAGTTAGGTTTAATAAACGTTTGTAATTTTATGTTTTGGGAATGTTTCTAAAGTTCAGTTTAATAAACATTTGTAATTTTAAGTTTTGGGAATGTTTCTAAAGTTCAGTTTTATAAAAGTTTGTAGTTTTGTGGGTTGGGAATGTTTGTAAAGTTAAATTTAATTTTTTTGTAAATGTTTGTAATTTTGTATTCTAAGAACGTTCCTGAAGTTAGGCTTTTATAAACGTTATTTAAAACATTCCCCTTGGTATTTTTTTTGTAACTGAAATTCACCAACACTTTAGGCCTGTTTAAAGCACACAAAAGAACCTTCTAATAACCTAATAGGAGCAGTAGTGACGGTTCTGGTAATGTTTCCTGTTGAGCTTTAGCATCTTTGGAAAGGTCTCACCTTTCCACAGTGCACACAGTGCCGGGAACCGTAGGGGCGTAAATGAAAGGAAGCCGACCCCCACCCGTCATATGCAAACCATCAGTGCGAGGTATTAATCTGCTTCTATCGCAGCTAAACAGAGATGCTATCAAGCACCATTTGTCAGGCGGGGAAGGTAATGACTCTGAACTCGGCCGAGCGGCACCCGAGGCAAAGGGAACAAAGAGGCCGAACGCAACGCAGTTTTCCCGTGCAAGCGGCGCGGCAGCGGTGGCGTATTTGACAGGCAAATTAGGTGTGGCAAATGAATCGTCCACTTCCATGGATGACTGTGTTATGAAGTTGGCCTCCTTGGCCGGTCATCCGTTTCACCTCGCTCGCTTTTGGATATGGAGCTCGAACTCGCCAAGCGTAATTTGTTTAGAGAAGTGAAACATCCGGTTCATATGCTGCTCCTGAAACCATTTGGAAGCGCGCTGACTCTGAGTGTGTCTGTGTGTGTATACGTATATGTGTGTGTGTGTGTGTGTGTGGGTGGGTGTTAGAGTGAGAGGCTCTCAGACTCATTTTCCCGCACGTAGAGGAAGAGCTTGCAGGACGCTTTCCAGCCTCTTTTGATCGGCGCAGCAATGAGAAAAGAGTCTTTTGTCCCTCTCAAACGCCCATCTCTAAAGAGCTTTCAGTGCTTCTGAAGGTTCAGCACATCAGGAGAAAGAGAGGAGGACGGTACAGCACGGCATTGTGTCACGAACAAACGGCCACTTACCCACAAACTCCAGTCAATTCACAAGCCGGTACAGTAACACTGTAGAAGGCATTACCCTCCAAACGGCATACATTTGAGACTCGTTCATAAGAGGTATTTCCAACCTTATGGTACCTTGTTTTTTATCTATCCTCCCATATCATTATCATGGATCACAGACTTAAAATTTGTTTTAACATGTTCCCTTGCGGTACTCAAGTTGGAAAAGGAAGACATAATTTACCACAAAACAACTCTGCTGCTCGCACAACAATATTCACACAACAAATCAGAATCTGAAGTTGCTGATCTGTTGCATATATTTGTATTTTTTCATATATACTTCTTCCAGACATTTAAGTGCATTTAACAGGGGAGCACGATTCGCATTCTGATTCTTGGATCGAAATCGATCCATAAGCGATTCATGATTCATTACATAGATGAATTTGGTTCCAGATTGCTGTTTTAAGTTACTTCTCTCATTTGACTCAGGCAGATCAACAAATAAATCACACTGAATCAACTGCAGTTTGGTAAATGTAATGCACATGTACGCATACTGACTGCATTTCCTTCATGCTCACGCAAATGAGATCTATTTGGGACAATATTTCAACGTTGCGCCATCTATAGGATTGGCGAGCTGAACTCCTGTTGGGGAAAAAGTAAACTAGTGCCATTAGATTAGTTGAAAAATATGAACTGATTCCTTGAAATGTATGAATCAATTTTCAATACTGTTTGCCACATTTCACTGTCTAAATATCACATGCTTCTACTCTGTCTGCTACGTACAATGCTGCAGTTGCACTTGGCACTTTAAAAACATCTCATTGCACCTGTCATCTGTCTTTAGAACAATTTTGTAAACTCAGGTTAACCTAACGTCAATACATTTTTAAATTTAGTAAATACACACCTGTACCCAGCTTGAGTCTTAAATTACAATTGCACTCCATGCCGTCTGCACATATGTAACTTTATGTACCTTACTGTATATAAGATATAGTTTTATTTTTTGTCTTATTTCCCTGACCTCCTTATTTAAGTTTGTATTTGTAGCTTTATTTTGTTATTTTTCTAATTTGCGTAATTGCACAGTTAAAAGAGCGGATCAGGATACATTTCACTGCATGTTGTACCTGTATAATTTGCACGTGACAAAGAAAGAATCTTGAATCTTGAATCAATCGACAGAAAAAGAATTGCGTTACGATTCGATTTCTTTGCAAACTCCTAGCATTTAACATGGGAAATCGTGGCTTTGAGAAAACAAAATCTATCCAGGAAATGCAATTATTAAAAAAAAAAAAAAAACTCCACCCTCTCAGCTGTCTTGAACTAATATCGAAATCCATGTTGGTCTCAAAATCCCAAACTGGTTGGTCTCGTACTGTTCGTACTGTTCACTAACGCTAGTGTCACCTGCTTTTCAGCTGTTAACTGTCCAGTCCTTGGTAGGAACTATTAATACTTAAGCGTACTTAAGCGACTGGACAAATCACATTTACTGATCTTCCTGTTTTCATTTTACACATCTGACCCTCAGCTGTCTTGAACCCCAGTAAGAACTAGAGTTGTGAACCTTCACTGGTCTCACGATTCGATGAGATGACGATTATCAGGTCAGAGATTCAATTCAATACATATTGCATGCAGAATGGGCGTGGATCGCAGATTGGTCAGCCATAGGTGCTACCGGGATTAACTAGAATTTTTACACCGTAGCCAGAAAATCCCCAAGCTATGTCATTATGATATAATCTGGGGGTTTTCAACTGAAGGGACCACCATTCTGACTAAGCAGTAGTCTGCAGCTGTCCACACTGTGTCTGTGTGTGGAGTATTTTTTCTATTTCTTTTTAGATGTTTACATTGAATTCATCTTTCATTAAGATGCCCAAATCATATGGAAATGTTTTGAAAAATACCTAGAATGAAATAATTTTTAAATAGTGATTTCAGTAGTGAAACTGGATTTCATGTCACAGACCACCTGCAATGCTGCTGCGGACCAAGGGGTCGAGAGCCCCCGATATAATCAGTTATGGTCTGCCAGAGTCGTCCATGTCTGCATCACGATGCATCGATTATGTGGTTAATTTTACCCTCTACCAGTTAAGACTTAACCACTGCAACATCCATTATTAGAATTTTCCACAGTTCCTTTAAAGTAGTTTGCTGACATCAGACAAACGTGAAGAGAGTCCACCGGCTCTCCCCAGTATGGATTTATGGTCAGGGTGTGCTGGTTCTTCAAAACAAGGCAACATGGCAAGCCAACAGGACTTAATAAGCCATGCAAGCCTGCCCGGTCTGGGTTTTCAATCATCTCAAATCTGAAAATTTTAATGATATACTGATTCGTTTTTATGAAGTTCAGTAACATTTCTTACGTGTAACTCAGTCCTCAATCAGATAACGTGGCATAATCTAGTTTAAAGACAACTTTTCTTGTCAAAAATGGTACTTTAAATATACAACTGGTTGAGCAATAATTTGCCAGCTCATGAACAAATTATTTCATGACAACAAATCCATCTCCAAGTTGTCCATTTGTTTTGCTTTTTATTGGCATTCATCGGCTCCTACAAATGCAAATTAAAATGTACCTCATTTTAGCTCACACCGGCCGATTATATCACCACGTCAACTACGTAGCCCTTTAAGAGTATCCCGTTAGAGGCAAGTCCCATCATATAGCCTTACTGCGTAAAGATAAAGAGGTGAAACATCTTCAATTAATGCAGCCCCGCTTCCCCTTCCCCTTCCCCTCCCTCACTCCAGGCTGGCAGTCACAAAGAAAAGCTCTTTGTTGGCCCGGGGGGCGGCGGCGGCGGCGGCGGCGGGGGGATTTGGATTCACCTGACAAGCGACGGATGCCGCGAAAGCAGAGGAGAGGTGCGTCATTAACCCGGCGGGAGAGGGCGGGAACGAGTGTGTGCAGAGAAAGAGAGTCGAAGGAGCGTGTGAATTACAGGCAGGAAGAAGACGGCGGCAGCCGGAGGGGTCGTCGTTCCGCGGGAATCGCCTTTGAACCGTCGTCAGAGCTCTCGGGGAAAGGAAAGCAAACGAAAGACAAGAAGGAGAAGCGGGAAGCTGTGTTCCACAGGCGGCAGAAGAGAAGGGAGTCTCGGGAAAAGAAAGACACAGGCGTTTCGACATTGCCTGCTTATGTTTGCTGACTTATACAGTACAGTGTTGCCAGTGGTGGTGGTGGAGGGGGGGGGAAAGAAAAATTGCAGCCTTCCGGCCGGGCGCCTTCTTTTTTGTTTCTTTTTTTTTGTCCCTGTTACCTATAATCCAGCAGCCCCAGTCTGTCTGACCACTTGACAGAGCAGAGATGATTTAGTTGGGCTTTTAGTGCAGATAAAGAATGCTCTTAGTCTAAGTGGTTGAGGGCTCATCTTGGGAATACTAAGTGGCACCAGAACACAACAGATTTTTTTTTCAGACCCAAAAAAAAGGTCACCGATACGGTTTAAGCACTAAACGTCTGAACGGTAGGTGTTGTGTGATATGTAAATCATCTCCAGAAAACTGATAAAATTACACCAAAAGTGGATATTCAGTAAAGATCAAAATATATAATTCTATATCATGTAGGAGTAAACATAGGGCTGGGCAAATTTATTGTAAAACAGACATTTAAAAGCTCTAACCAACATAATTTCCAACTCATTTCCATTAAAACTTCCACAAGTGCATGAACCTTCCTCCCAAACTTTATTAACTGTATACATAATAAATAATTGTTCCTTTATAGTTGAATTGGGGTAAGTTTGAGTTAAGTCAGTGATGCTGCAGTAACTGAAACCTTGTGTCAAATGACGGAAAGATTGGGGGTTTGAATTCAGGGTCAATCTTAAAAAAAGTGCTGCCACCGGTGGGCCCCCAAACCCAACTTGCTGTAGGGAAACTGCCCCTGTAATTAGGAAATGTTCTGGATAAGGGCATCTGCTAAATGTCACAAATGTAAATGTTTGACATGAGCGTGACTGGGGGGCTTTGCGGTTATTGATATCATTCATATTAAAAACCTATACATAGATAAAATATACTAAAATAAAAAATTTGGCACTTTGTTTCTGATGCAGCCAACTCTGTCTGAAGTCGCCACTTTCAATCAGCGGTCCGCGGCCCCCAACTGGTCTGTGACATGCAAACCAGTTTCACTAATAAAAATCACCTTTTTCAAATGATTTTCTTTCTTTTTCAAAATGTTTCCAGATGATTTGGGCATATTTATGAATAATAAATTTAATGCAAATATCAAAATAAATAATAGGAAAAAAAATACTCCCCCGACGCACACACAGGAGAACACAGTTGGCCACAGACTATGGCTTCGTTTGAATGGTGGTCTCTGTGACAGAGCCAGTTGAAAACCCCTGGTGTGGAGGAAAGTCCTGCCCATTTTAATTTGTCAGACACCACAAAATCAACACTGAAAATCCTGGTCTTAGAATTCAACATACGCTAGAATGCATTTAAATTATGCCGGAGTATCAATTATTGGAAATTTTGACAGCAATTTTCATTTTTGGAGCAGATATAAACAATGATTAAAATGTTAGTGTCAGTTAATCGTTCTCCTTGTTTAGACAGTGGTTTGAAGTCATATCACCCAGTCCTAGTAAACCCTAGTTTCCTGATGTACATTATTATTGAATAATGAAAACAGTGTCTCACATAGGATACGTCTGAAATAAATATGTTACTTCTCAGCCGGGTGAAAGAACGGGACAAAACCCCTTTCCAACATGCAAACTACACATGCAAATACATAATGATTGGTCTTTCTTAGATCATAAGTTACATGTCTATTATAAATCTAACAACTATTTACCTTTCATCCAAACCTTACCTTTCTCTTAGGTCTCCATAATAAATGCTGCAGTATGAAATCAAACTTTTCATAGCCTTTTATCTTTTATCAGGTTTTCAGTTTGAACGCTCCGTCATTGTGACAAGCATAGACATACATACAGACACACAGGCATGCATGCACAAACACACGCACACACACAGGTGGGGGAGAGACATCCAGACACTAACCACAGCACAAGCAGCGGATGCCGGAGGGCAAATGTCTCTTACCTAATCGAGAGATTCTTCCTCCCCATGGTAGCGCTCAACTTCAAACGAGTAGACCTCAGAATGCCTTCACGGACAGCCAGCTCCCTTCTCCAGCTCTTCACCACTCCTGGACCTTTGAAATCCGGAGAAGACAAACAGAAGAGAAAGAGGGGAAAAGTTGAAATCACTTTTACGAGACTAAACGAGTGTTTTTATGGTGAAATCGAGCCTGTGCGTAGATGGTGAACGATAACGAGGGAAGTTCATTCAAGCCAAACTATGTCGCTATTGCTGCCTCAAACCGCAACCTGTCCAGCGTCTCACACCGCAGCCGTCACTGATTTTAACAGCAAAAAAAAGCTTGTTTCCAGAAAATATTCAAACGCATTTCGGCCTTTTCTAAATTCATCACGACACCAAACAGATTCTGTCATCTTTTTTTTGTTTTCTCTTTCTGGACCAAAAGAGCACATGGGAGGAAAAAAAAAAAGCAAGAAATCCTGTCTCGAGCAAGCATTTACAGAGCGATACCACAATCTAGCCTGGAGTGGAGAGGTGACTCCAGCCCGGACTATTTAGCAGGAATAAGGGCTCATGAAATTGCTAGCAGCTGGGCTCTCATTCATTTCGCCGTCACTCTTTCGCTCACTGTTTTTTTTCTCTCCTCCTAGAGAACAGCTGCATAGATAAAGAAAAGAGGGTTAAACAAATATTGCACAATGAACAGCAAACAGCGAGCTTCCAGAAGGGAGGCACCGGCGAGGCTCGCAGCGTGAGGGAACTGTGCTGCCCTGCACGCCTCGCTCCCGCTCCCTCTTCCATATTTAATTGCCATTCTAGCCAGCCCTTCCCCTCTTCCCGCCGGCCGCTCCCAGCAGCCCGCCCTAACCCCGGCGTCCCCACCGTCCCCCCACACGAAAGCCTGAAAAGCAATGACAGGGCTCCCTTTGTTTGCCCCCAAATGGCCTCTTGGTACCCCACCTTCCCAACTCCCCCCTTCCCGCTCTTCAGCCTCCGCCCACCGGCCCAGAGACATGCCACGACAGGCTCGGGGAGGAAGAGAGAGGGGAGAGGAGGAGAGAAGGAGGGGGGAGAGACGGAAAGCGAGACAGAGGAAGGGAGGGGGGGGAGGGAGAGAGAGAGAGAGAGAGGGAGAGAGAGAGAGAGACTGAAAATAAGAGAGTGAGAAAAGGGTCAGACGAGTAAGTGAGCATGAAAAATAAAGTAAGAAAGAAAGAAATTGAAAATTAGAATGAAGAAAAAGGATCAAATGAGTGAGCGTGAGAAAGAGAGGGAGAGAGAGAGGGAGAGAGAAAAAGAGGGAGAGACTTAAAATGGGAGATAGAATAAAAGAGGGGGAGAGAGAGAGAAAAAAAAAGGTGGCGAGAGAGAGAGAGAGAGAGAGCGAGCGAGCGAGAGGGGCTCTTGCACTCGTTTTTCAGCCCCTACCATTCCAGCACTTTTCTGTCAACTCAGCAATACCAGAGGGGGCTCCAGAAAAAAAGAGGGGGTGGCGGGGACGAGGTGGGCAGCAGTCACACAGACGCGGAGATATATAACCTCCCCGATCACATGGCCTCCCCGAACCTCGCCTTCCTCGAGAACGGCTTCAAGCGCTTCGGCTCCGGCTCCACTAAAGTTAGCAGGGCTGTATTTTAGGTCTTGAAAGAAAAAGAAGAGAACAGAAAGCCTGCAAAATTCCAACAATTACAGCTGCCTTTAATTTCCCTCTTCTTATATATGTGCACACAACAATTATAACGTGTGCTTTAAAGCGGGGAAAGACAGCAGAAAGGAGGGAGCGTTGCACTCTATACTTTCATATGCATTTTGCCAGGTTTTTCAAAGGCAGCGGCTCCAGTAAGCAGCCTTTACCATGCTGGAGGCACTTCTGATTTTCTGCCGCACGACATAAACCTATATATATATATATATACATACATACATTTTTAAGATGAAAGTACAAACAAAGTTGATCTTCAGGGACAAAGCTAATTAAAAAGTGTGCAGATTCTTGGTTACAGATTCTATATCAAGCGATGGTTGATATATAGTAATGTAACTGTAGTAGTTTTTTGCGGTATTTTTTCTCCTAAAATCTATAGGACACAGAAACACAAAGACATCTGCCTACAGCAACCAGGTTACAAGCTTTAGGGACAGTCCTCTATCTCTGTCTCCAGTTACCAGATTTGCATGACAGACTGTACAGAAACTTCAAACAAATTTCAG
The DNA here is from genome assembly GCA_032718565.1 of Distichodus sexfasciatus. NCBI lineage: Eukaryota > Metazoa > Chordata > Actinopteri > Characiformes > Distichodontidae > Distichodus > Distichodus sexfasciatus. The sequence goes on along the minus strand of JAVGVS010000213.1, from coordinate 455,510 downwards.
TCTTTGTACATTTATCTTTTTTGTCTTTATCTTTGATGCCTATTTTTTAATCTGTAGTATTTTATTTATTTATTTACTTAATAATTGATTGATTTATCGTACCACAATTTAGATGGAATTTTACTTTTCAACAGTATTGCTCTATTGGATAATTATTTTAGAATACTAAAAGTAGTTCAGATAAACCTCTGATAACTGAACAGTTTGCATTATTTCATAAAAAACTGATTTCACTTTACAATGTATGATTTCTTCAGATTTTATTTTTAGCTACTTAAACTAAACCATAATACAGTAACATATATCCACCTTCACGTCCTCAAATCTCTGTGGAACTTTGTTTTAAATTCATGGTAATATCTCTAAACTCCATAAAAGCAACCTGGCTGTCATGCCGTAGCACATTGCAGCTTAATTTTCTTTGCTTTCCATCAACCGTCAGCTTGAGCAGAAATGTTTCTTAACCCATAAATACTGAGATTAAATATTTGTCAATCAAAGCAGCATTTCCTTGCAGTATGTAATTTGGATTTAGCGTGAAGTCTCACGGGGTTGAAAAGCTATAGTGACGTTCGGTTTCTAATTCACGTTCATTCTCCTGGAATGAGCAGTGTCGGTTCGTCTTATCTTTGGACATCACTGCCTGGCCCGAGCTAACGGAAGCCTTTTCAACGTTTCGTGCATCTGGCGAGCAGGACTGGTGAACTAGTCAACAGGAAATGGCATTTTATATTTTGCAGAGCGCTACTGGAAATACACCACAAGTGAGACAGTGGCTGAGGTTTACACAGTCATATAAGGCATGGGTTAAATTTGAACATAGAAAATACTTCATGTAATTAAAATCACACATTTTCTACTTCTAGTTTAGAGTTTATATTTGCAGTTTGTTCATAAACAGTATATTCAATCTTTTTTGTAATCTGTAAAAACTGGAGTCACGTCGTCTCACCTCACTGTATCTCATCTGTATATGGCTGAGTTGATAATAAAGTTTACTTTGACCTCACATTTACCAAGAACTCTGGAGGTATCAGGCTTAGTTAACTACAGTACGTTTTATAGCATTACCACTTTCAACTGACCAGATCTTTCAAAATAGTTCTCACTTTTTCTTTCTATAAAGTTATAACCTCATTGGTGAGGATTTATTCTTGAAAATGGATTTATGGAAACTATAAAATTATTTACATGGTTTAGCGTCCGGTTGGTAATAAGTAGTTAAACAAACCGTTTTAATTTCTTTTTTTATTTCTTTGTTTAACTACTTATTATTGGACTTAAGTCAGCTCCAAGGGGACTTATGTATGAGAGTGTGTGTCTCTCAACACATGGGTGTGTGAGTAAAACTGGATGCAACACTGACCACACTTGTGTGACTTAAAATAATAAATAAATAAATAAATAAATAAATACATAAATAAATAATCAGTCTTGCTGTACCTGCAGTACTGCCACATTTGGTTTTTCACATTTTAAACAGTGATTTTAGTTAACTTAGTACCAAAAGTAAAAAAGCTTATATTATTTTTTTAAAAACTCCCAGTGCGTGGTTATGGCTGGGAGGTGACGCATATGGTCTACTGCGGTATAACGATGCACCTTATGTACTTCAACAACAGACAAAAATCAAAACAGAAAGTCATTAGGTTGCTTGTGCTTTCCGCTTCCTCTAGCTAACGCACATTTCCGTCAAGGTTTGATGCTAACGTGACATATTACAATTTCCATAGGAAACTGTCTAATGCTAAATTCTTCTAGATGGATCCTACCCATGGAAACTGCAGCCGAGTGTTAGTGCTGAGTGTTAGCAAATAGGACATTTGTGTTAGGAGGCGACCTGGCAAGAAGGTTTGTCCTTGCTTTAGATATCTTTTCTTTAAAACGACAAACGTGATGTTGTATCTGCGGTGTTGACGTCATTCATCAGTTCCTCCGGATTTTGCGGGCCTTTTTTTGAGATTGTCGCACCCTAAAATGCCTGATTTGGCGGCAGCTTTTCTAAAAAAAAATTGTGATGAAAGTTGCGGTGTTATTATTATTCTACTTCTGATCTCCTGTAGTGTTTCCTACCTGGAAGTTTGATGTATTCAGCTTACAGCACATTCAAGGACCAACGAGAACACAGGATTGATCCAAAATGAAAACATCAGATATCATTCATATAGTAACATCACTTTATACTGAACAGGAGGTCTATTTTTATTTTAAAAATCCCAAATTGTCTTGTATCGATCATTGGCTCCTGAATTGAACGGACTGGAAATTGTTTATAAACGCGTATCATGATCTGACTTGCGCTTTACACTTCTAGCATACAGGAGACCGAGCGCCGAAAACTTCCATAACCAAACAGAGAAATCCAAACTTCCCACACCTACTTCACTTCTCGATTTACTTCTCAGACGGCGAAAAGTGAATTTCTCCCACGGAAATGGAAAAACGAAACTCTCTGAGGTGAAGTCTGGAATGGATTACCATCCAAAGCAGCGCGATGTCGCGCCATTCAAGCAGACGTCAACAATGGGAGTGGCACAAGCCGGTGAGGGAGCATGACAATGCCTACTCACGCCAGATTTACTCCAGCACAAATGTATTCGAAATGGACTATTTAGCTCAAATTAGGAGGTGACCGGGGCAGGACCGGAGGGAGCTGCGACGCATTTGTAAACAGGGTCTGCAAACCTCTGGAGATTAAACCAGCCCAATACCCCCATTCACCGCACCGAGAGGTTTCACGAGGACCGCTGCCCCAAATAAAGTGGCCCCGAGGGAGCTCGGGCGACTGGGAGGGGGAGTTTATTGTCCGACTTGTTTCAATTAAATAAGCCATGCAACCTTTAGTCAAATTAATGTCTGTTAAACATTAGATTAGGACAAGAGTTCAAATGACCTTCTGACCCCGCTGGTAAAGGCAGCACAGACGCGCAGAGATTTTAAGAGGGTTCTTAATTGCATTTTTTTTGCTGGTTGTGTCTGGTCTAGACGGTTAAATTCATCATAAAACGGTTTAACGGGATGTCAACTTGAGCTGACCGTCTGAGAGCAGCTAGTGGGGGGCAAATGTTAAGAAGAGGTTAGTGGGAGACCAAAATGTCTATTAGAGGTGTAACGATACATCGATTTAATAATCAATGTCATATACGTGACCCGATCTGCCGTGGTGAGTCGGAAGTCGGCGTTCTATTTATTTAGATACGGGCCAATTATGTTGACAAACATCAAAAATATCGATTTTTCTTTTTTGGTCTTATATGAAAGAAAGGTCTTCAAAATTAACCTGGTCTCCAAAAAAGAAAAATCATTATTTTTGTGATGTTTTTCAACATAATCGGCCTGTATCTAAATAAATAGAACGCCGACTTCCGACTCATTACGGCAGATCGGGTCACATATATTGTAATGTCACTTCATACTAAACAGGTCTATTTTTATTAACAGAGAAGAACAGGGAGAATTTTAGAAGAATCAAAGAATCGCCTAATATTTCGTAAGCTGAACACGATAAAATTTCTATAGAAGTGCAAATTGTAGACTCTGTTCTAACCAATGGAGAAATTTTAAATACTAAAACATTTCTTCTTAAGAACGAGAACAAGGAGAACGAGGCCCAACGTTTTTCATGAGGTCAGGAATAAAAATGGCAAATGATATTTTTGCTGCGTTTATGATTTGATATGAATGGAAGTGAATGTGGTAAATTAACATGATATTATCTCATATCGATTGCTGACTCCTGAACTGAACCGCAATTTTATAGTAGCAGACTTTGCGATATCGGCAGACGTCAAACCGTTCTTCCTTAAATCAATGTAATATTGTCTCAGGATGAAACATGTGATGTACACCCCTAATGTCTATCAAGGAACGTGTGAGGTGTTGTTAGTGATAAGGCGTACACTGGAAGTCGTTCTCACCGCAGAAGAAAAAAGTGAGAGAAGCTGAAACTGATATTTGAGGTCCTGTTGAAGAATGACTCTGTCGCTCGTCCCTGCCCAAGGCTGCCATAAATCTTTTGTTAGAGGAGATGATGCCTGAAGCTGCCCAACCTGACCTGCCCACGAAGTCCAAGGCAAACGATGTGCTGAAGAAGCAAGCAGGAACCGGGAGTCAGGTTTCGGGCCACTTATGCTATAAAGCCTTGGAAAGACACTGATGTGACAAACAATTAATGAAAGCCACTGAAGACTTTTAGCATGTCAAGTGCATGTCTTGCCGATCCCCGTTAGCACTCCCTCTCATTTTTAAGGGCTTTCTACTAGGGTTAAACCGCTGTTCAGAACCTCTAATCTCTGTAATCGCGCCTATGTTGGTGTTTTCGATGATTTTTGAAATTCTGTCAATATTTTTGTGAATACTTTCTCCAGTGTTTACGTACCGTCCCCTTAACAACGTACTACTGTGGGTACAAAATACCCAAACTTTACGTGGCATCCAGTGGCTGTGGTCTGAGAGACACACTTTACTCTGAGTGTCCCATTTGTCGGGCTTTAAGAGGCAGCGCAATTTGACTGGATGTTAAAAATATCGACGTGCAAATGTCCCTCAATAATGGTTTTTGTCACCGCGTCCAGGAAAAACTCCAAAATCTCCCTCGTCAGTTGCTATGGATATGGGAGCTCAGATTTCCCGTAATACGATGAGGACGGGTTGCATTTACGATTTTTTTTCTCCTCCGGCTTATGGCTTGTTTTGTAGTGATATAAAAAATGAGGACAGATCGTTATGACAATGATAAAAACCACTCGCTACTGCCTAAGCCTTGCTTGACAGGCTGTAAGCAGCACAGGCGCAGAAAATAAAGTTGCAACACAGCTGTTCCGCTCTGATAGAACTGTCCGACCGGACCGAGTGAAAACTTGAAATTTTATAAATAAATACAACGCGTTCCATTCCTTTCATCTGGGATTGCTGCCGCCACAGTGGTGTTAAGACTCCTGTCCTCCTCCATTTCCGCATCTACTTAGGGCGAGGAACGTTAATCTGGAAGAAACACTCACTCGGAATCTGACGCCTTGTCAAATTCCGAGCGTTTCCGAATCTCGCGGCGGGGCGAATTGAAACCTCGTCTGGAGAGGACGGCGGCGGATTAATCGCTGTCAAAAAGCCGAGGCCCAAATCAAGTCCTCGCTAACGCCGATCCCACTTCCTAAGAACCATGACGATCCATCGGACCCTAAAAGGCCAGACGGTGGAAGTGATACTTCATCTTTCCCTTTCTCGGCCGAACATCAAGCCGATTAAGGTCGCCCTATTTCAAAAAGGTGAAGCCTTTAAGAGCAGGCCGGCTATCAGGTTATCTGATCTCGGCTGTCAGAAAGGATCGCGGTCGCGGCCCGTCTCTTTCATTCTTTACCGCCGCCGTCGTCTTCTTCTAAACAGCACTCAATTGCTCTCCAGGAGCGGTTATTGACTGTCCTTTGTCCGCAGCTGAAGAGGAGAGGGGCAGAAGTGACTCATAACGCCAGCGAAGAGATGGGAGAGGACAAGCGGAGTGGAAGAACAGGTAATCTTTTCTTTCGGTGGATTGGAATTCAGTTTGGAAGCTGAAGACGGGCGTACAGACGACAGCTGGAACGTCAAAAAAAAACGTTGGGTGATTCATGGCGGATCAGAGATCGGAGAGACTGTTATTTCACAGTGCGCAGCTGTGCTAATTACGCAGCAGAAACTCGTCTTGACCGGGTTACAGTTTTGGGAGGAATCTAAAAAATAACGATGAAAATCATTTTTGAAGGGGCTTCAAGTTTCAGTTAATGATTGGCTTATAAATCTTTCATCTAAACCTCTTAGTAAAAGCTGAAATGTCATTTTTTCTCACAACGACTAATATCAGCAGACACTGAATCGATATAATATCAAATTGAGTTTTACACTCCTACCAAATACCCAAACATTATATATCACCCAGAAGCTGTAAACTGAGAGCTGTGCGTAACTTTTAAGTATCCCATTTGTAGGGCTTGAGGAGCGGACGTTAAACATATCAACCTCTAAATATGTTTGATAATTGCTATGGATATCGGAGCTCGAAGCTTGAATATGATGATGATGATGCAGGAAACTTCAGGTTTTAGTTAATAACTGACTTAAAAATCCAGAATCTAACCTTCTTAATAGAATCTTAAATGCCAGATGAATTTCCTTATGACTAAAATTGAAATCGCATCATAGCAAAATCATCCACTCAATCGAAATGATATCGTACTGCGATGTGATTTACAACCGAATACCCAAACTTCATGTGCGGTGGAGCGAGAGCTGCATTTTACTTTTAAGTATCGCAATTGCACGACTTTAAGAAGCAGCGCAATAGTTTTTCGCTGCGTCTAGGAAAAAACTCCAAAAAATCCCTTGTCAGTTGCTATGGCTGTGAGAGCCTGGATTTTTCGTTTTAATTAACAGCTGGCTTAAAAATCCTGAATCTAACCCTCTTAATAAAATCAGAAAGGCCGCTTTTTCCTTTGAATTAATTTCCCTGCGTCTAAAATTCAAATCATATCGCAGAAATTTGAAGAATGTTAAAAATACTGAGGCTCAAATGTCGCCCAGGAAAAATGATCTTACCCTCTTAATAAAATCCAAAAACAAATTTCCACGACTAAAAATCTGAGCTGTGAAAAAAATGACGCAGCAGCACATCCCAAACCGACAAAGAGAACAATCTGCAATTAACACAAGGCAACCCTCGCACCGGGAACCTTCGAGAAAAAAGGACAAAATCCCCCAAAGCGTCGAATGAGCCCCTCTTCTGGTCGCTTGAGATAAAAAAATGGATTACCTGAGCCCGGGCCACTTTCCTCAGCTCATTGGTCAGGTGCAGATGGTGGTGGGACATATGTAAATTGCCTCATTAACCTTACACCACTTAACGACCACGTCCGCGCCGACGTTTTTATTAAAACACATTACTAGCGCCGGATCGGCAGTGCCGGAGGTGGTTCGCTCGGGCGTTATCAAACGTGGCGATAATTATACACGACAAGCCCCTGATTAATACGTTCATGAATATTGCAACAATGCTTTATCTTTCGAGGGGGGTGGCGGTGCGCGTTGGGGGATTTCGTTTTGGTCCTGAACTGGCAAGCTGCTTTTATTTGGATAAAATAACACCAAGCTCGGGGTGAAGAGATCGGTGGGGTCTGCTCCCCTCCTCGTCGCTTTTTAACCCTTTATTCAATAAACACACACTCTCCCTCAAACATTCACACGCACACAAAAACCCACAATAGCACGGGAGAAAAGTGGGAAGGCTTCGTGTCGTCACGCCGCGTTACCCTTAGCCCCCTCGAGTGTGTGTGCGTGCAGAACTTGCCAGAGAAGAGTCTTGCACCTGGAGCAGGGAGGGGCACAACAGAGGGTCAAAGTTCGCGGCTCACACCGAGCGTTGGCTAAATAGGCCTGCGTTCCTTCTCCCTCTGAAAGGTTCAGACAACCCCTGCGGCGAGCGGGCGCAACATGGGCCTTTTAGCCTTTCTTTTCTCTCGCTCCCCCACCTTCTCTGTCTCTCTCTCGCTCTCTCCCACTTTCACCGCTTTCTTTCCCTAATCCATAACCACTCAAACGGGCCAGCAGCTCAATTATGCTCTCGTTCCGCCATTTTGTGCACCCTGATAAAGATTAAAAAACAATTAACCTCCCTTTTCCTCAAGGAACTGCAATTTTTTAAAAATCAAGATTTTTTTTTACTTTAATAATATGTTATAAAATAATATCGTTATACGTAATTAATCTACAGTTATTCATTACTGACGTATTCATTGAAGAAAGCATGCAACACTTTGCATGGTCTCCTCGGTCATTATATCATTTAAAAAATGACAATAACAATAATTTTCCCGACGCGGTTGCTCCCTTTCCTCCCCCTCGCTCAAATCCACCTACCGAAGGACTCGAGCTTATTTTCTCACTCCATTTTGCGCTAAACTCGCCACATGCTAGCTTAAACGAAAAAGAAAATTACCCAAACAACCGCAGATTTGCAAAGGGTGTAAAATTGGGTGTGTATGAAGGTGAGGAGAAGGAATTTGGGAAACGCTCGAGTCCCCAGGCGCTCGCTTTGACCCATTAACGCACCTTTGCGCCCAGGCCGTTTTGACACGACGAGATTCTGCAGCCCCACAGCCGTCAATAAACACTCCCAGCGTGCACAGGGGCTTCGGTGGGCCTCCTATTCATCAGCAGGTAGAATGCCCCAGACGACGTATGACAGCGCAGGACGGAACGAGGAAGGGGGGAAGAAAAAAGCAGCTTGTTGCTTCTATTGAACCTTTTATTAGGCACCTTCAAAGGCTTATGGCAGTGGAGGGGAGACGGGAGGAGAAAAGGGATCCGTCGTTCTCCTGGTGCTATTACACACCACAACGTCTGCTCCCAGCAGCCTTGCAAAAAAAAAAAAAAAAAAAAAGAAACAGGCCGGACTTCGTGTGAGAAGCGGCGGACGATGCTCTCATTTGTTCACAGCAGACACTGTAGAGAATGGCATGCGAATTTTTGGAAAAGGGAAAGAAAAAGGAAGAATAGATGCATAAAAACAAGGAAAGGTTAAGAGATTCTTGTTCTACAGATTACTTCCCTCCAGATTGGTGGTGGTGTTTTTTTTTTTCAAAAAAGTTTTTGAGAAAACAAAGGCAGGGCAAAAACCATGAGAGGGATTATGAGAGCATTGTGAGCAAAAAAAGGGCCCCTTTCACAACCGTTACAGCAAACGCTTCACGTCACACCACTTGGCTGCCTTCTCTCCCTATTTTTTAATGTCACGCCTAAACCAAATCAGAAATGCACTGGCAAATATGACGGAACGAGCACCATCCCGATCTTGGGAAGCGAGAAAAGTGCAGCCTTCGCCAAAAATAACTGAAAAATAAATAAATAAATAAATAAATAAAAACTGACAGCAGATTCTCTGATAAAGTGTGAAGATCTGGATTACGTCCCAAACCGAGCGCTACTGTACTGCTATTTTTACACACCGAGAAGTCTCAAAGTGAGCCGTGCTGTAGCTCAATGCAGATGGCAGCGGCACTGATCAAAGCCTGACGGGGACGGGCTTCTCCGCACGACTTGGAGAGGAATCTACGGCGCGCTGAGGACAGCTGTGATCTTGAATGCAAGTCAAACGCGAGCGGACGAAGCAGCCGGGCGAGGCGCTGCATGGGAGTCCCAGCACACGCGAAAGAAACCGTAACTGCTTCTCAGCATTTTTGTGGGTGCGTGCTAAAATCTGCACGACAGGGAAAAGAGATTTTCTCTCCCTGTCTGTCTGTCTCCCCCTGCCCCTCTCTCTCTCTCTTTCTCACACACTCACACACAGAGACAGTGTACCCTTTCATGTTTCCATGGTGCATGTGTGTGTGTCGTGTCTGCATGAGCGTGTAGAAGGGGGGAGAAGGAATCCATCCCCAGAGTCAGAAACACAAGGAGACAGTGTTGTCCATGATTCCTACTTCACTCTGTGTGTGTGTGGTTTGTGAGAACCCGATTGTCCCCTAAAAGAAAGGAAAACTGGCATTTTTTTGTGACTCTGTAAAAATCATTTTATCGAACGTTCCAGATTTTTCTGACAAAAAAACTAAGGGTCAATAGTTTTGCTCTTGGTCACTGGGGTTGTTATTAGGGCTATAAGTCATGTTATGTAGATCTAGTAATTGAGTTGAGTGAAGTAGCTCACGAAACAGCAACACACAAGTCTCTGTGCGTGTGCATCTGTTAGTATGTCTTGAGATATTTGTAAGGAACTGAATGTCTCCTAAAAGAGAAGAAAATTTGCAATTTGTAAGACTTTCTGAGGACATTTTTGAAGGTAAAGACCAGTCCAAATGAGCAAAAATCATTTTATAGACAAGCTCCAGAGTTTTCTTACAAAAACAAAGAGTCAATATATTTGCTTTGGGTTACTGAAGTTATAATTAGGGTTGAGTCATGTTAGTTACATCTAGCAATTAAGTGAGTCGATGGAGGTAGCTCACGAAAAAGCAAGCGGTGTGTGTTTGTGTGTGTGTGTGTGTGTGTACGTATGTTAGCAGGTTTTTAGAAATTGGTGAGGATCCAACTGTCCTGATTTAATATTTACAAAAAGACAGGAAAACTTGCCATTTGCTAGATTTGCAGACTTTATGGGGACATTTATGCATGACCCACATTAGCAAAAATGATTTTATGAAAGTTCCTGATTTTTTAAAACAAAAACAAAAAGCCAATATTCTAGCTTTTGGTTACTAACACTAAGGTTACAAATCATGGAAATATCTCACAAAATACACCTCTGAAATGTGTGTGTGCATATTAACAAATGTTTAAACATCTGTAAGGCCCCCTAAAAGAATAATGTTATTATATTTTGTGACTTCAGACATTTTTGTATGTGACGACCCAGGCTCATACGGGGGAAAATGTTCCAGGTTTTTATTTTGAAAAAGAAATTAGAAAAAAGATTTGCTGTTGATTGCTGAGGTTAAGGTTAGGGTAAGGTGTAGGTCCAGATTATATGTAGGGTGGGATGTAGTTTCAGCATTATTTACATCCGGTCTTTACGGGGCCAATGGAAACACTACTCAAAAATAGCAATTGTGTGTGTGTGTGTGTGTGTACGTCACAGACACTCCATCCTCCATGGGACAAACACACCGGTTAACTTGGCCCCAACAAACATTGCGTGCTGATTCTTGATTGTACAGTGGAAGTGATGCAGGAAGCAAAGCAAAGGAGAGAGAGAGAGAGAGAGAGAGAGAGGAGGGGAAAACGGGCAGCAATCCAGACTGACTGGGACTCTGTTGATCATTATGTCTAGCCTTCAGGTGTCTGCGCTGGCTGTTTTTGGGGGAGGTGTGGTTAGAAAAGGAGACAGACAAAGAAGGCGTAGTACACCAGCGGAGGGGGCAAGAGGAGGGGGAAAGAGAGTGGGAGGGAGAGAGAGAAAGAGAGAGGGGGAAAGAGAATGCTATAAAATTTTGATAAGGCGATCTTCTACTGAAGTGACTTTTTATGTTCAGCTTCCCCCCTTTTTCTTTTTGTTTTCCAGAGCATCGCCCCAGAGAATGAGCCAGACATGTTTTTCCTAGTTCCTAATTAAAAGCATCTGAAGACCTTCATCAAACATCAAACAACATTGTTGGAGTCTGGCAGCAATACAGAATTGGCAGCAATGCCATTTTAAAAAGAAATATACATTTCCTCATTTACTCATCTTAAATCTTTTAACCCAGTCACTCAAAACGTCCGACTTGAAAAATGTATACGCCTGTATGAATAATTGAGCAGCATTCGGATGAAAAGCATGAATAATAAAATGCTTTGACAGGAAAGTATGGAATAAGCTTGAGATTTTAAAAAAGAAAGAAGAGTGAGCAAAACGCTCGACGCGGGGCAAGAGGTCGAGGCTTTTAATGTCAATCCCTTTAAATGAATAATCACATGAAAAAAAAAACTTTTTACGGCGAGAATTTTCGGGAAAGTAGCGAGGTGAACTTGAAATATTACGTCCGCTTGTTTGGCCAATTGTTCTAACTCAACCGTGTTGACCGGCCTGAACCCCACACAGCCCCGAACCGGGTCAACGGGTTTACGGTACAAAAAAAACCTAAAACGTTTTATAACACACCAACACACATGTGAAAGTCTTTGTTCTTTCTAAGAGAAGATGTGAGGAGATGATAATGTAAATAAAAATGACGCGGGACTAGCGAACGCTATTTTTTAAAACCCCAGTCTTCGCTTTTAAACTCGCGCCGGCCTGAACCCCACACAGCCCGGAACCGGGTCAACGAGTTTACGGGACGAAAAAAAACCCGTTTTATAACACACCTTTAACACACCTGCAAAATACTTTCTACTTTCTGAGAGAAAATGTGAGGAGATGATGATGTAAAAAAAAAAAAAAAAGGACGCGGGACTCGCGAACGTTATTTTTTAAAACGCCAGTCTTCGCTTTTAAACGCGCGCTCATACATTTAAAAAATCATCAAAACGGTACCGCGTCACGTTTAGAGGCGCGTTGAACAATGTCGTATATAAAGCGAAAATTTTTATTTTCTTTCACAAAATGAATAAGTAATATCGACACTAACCGTTCTTCCACGCGCGCTGCACCGTCACCCCAAAAGCGAGTTTCCTCCGCCGTTACACACAACCTTTTACACGCCGGAAAGTCCGTTTTGTTCGTAGTTTAAAACGCAACAACACCAGCAGCAGCAGCAGCAGCAAACTAACGGGCGACTCTTCGGCTCTTCCTGCGCGCTCTGACACTTCAGCTCTTCCTGCGCTCGCGGATCGAACGCGCCGGGAAGAGGAGAGCGGGGAGCCGGTCACGTGACGCCGGGAGCGCGCGCGCCATTGGCGGAGCGCGCGCGGATCGACGGGGCCCGTCTCCGTTCCATTGGATCAGCCGATTTGTGCGCAAGAATGTGTGAGAAAAATGTTCACTTTTTTTTCCAACGGCAAGAATGTGAGAGATTCCGTGACGGCGCAGGTTAACGGGGGGCCGAACCGGGAATGTAACGGAGAATCTTGATTTTTTTAATTTGCTAAAAAATAAGAACAATTTATTTGTATTATTTCCTTGCAGAGTCCATGTTATACTCGAAGTTATTGTTGTATTTTAAAAAGCCATGCAAAAATGAACGGCGACCCCCTTTTTCATTCACAAGCATGCAGACATAATTTCGAAATACAATCCAGCACTCAACAGTAGGAAAATACTAATAATTCTAAACTTACATATTTAAACTGGTAAAGATTTCCATAATGCATTTTAATATATATGTGAATATTTTAATATTATTAATAATATTCACATTTGGTAATCCTTTGTTTTCTGCAAGGTCAATTCTTTCTTGACCTTTGCATGACTATGAGATTCATTCAGTGGTTTTGTTCACTTTTGTATATACTTATATAGTATATATAATATATTTTTTTATTTTATTTTATTTATTTTATTTTTTTTACACATTTTCCAATGTTTTTGACTGCTTCCTTCCACTTCTGATTCAGGAAGTGACCTAAATACATCGCAGCCTTCTGCTAACTGAAAGTCTGCGCGTAAACTATCATGTCTGTCCTTCATCACATTAAGCAGTGAGGAGTGATGGGAAGCGGTGTGATGCCACGGCATAAAATCAGCTCTTCTGCTCGCTTTTGTATCCATATCGATTCAGTTCACGCTTGGATTCTGAGATGGCGGGCCCGGCGTTAGAGGCCCCGGCTAAAAGAGTATTCAGCGCTCCTCCCTCCCCGAGTAGCATAGAAGCGAAGGCCCAAGATATGTGGGAAATAGAGCGTGCGTAATACAGGGCGAGCATCTTCCACTGCGTGAACCCAGCATTAAATCAATATTCCGCAAAGCTTTCTCTTGTTGTGTTATTCACTTGACTGCTGCCATGATGCGCCATGTGGGTTGTGCAGTTGTTTTCTGATTTTTGTGACAATCTCTCTCTCTCTTTCTCTCTTACCATCTCTCTCTTTCTCTCTCTCCCTCTCCAGTGCCCTAATTCGAATAGCTCGCAGGCGTCGCATTGCACAGAGCTTGGCCTCCTTGCTTTGATAATTCTGCATGAAGAAGAAGAAGCAGAAATTTCACCATCTGACACATTCCCCTCTCTTTTTTCATTACGCATCACAACCGAACGAGCTCCAGCCTACAGCTGATTATCCCGTGTTTGCTAAGACAGCCATTTGAACAGAGCTGCACCTGCTACTAGCAGCCTGTGTGTGTGTTTGTGTGTGTGTGTGTGTTTTTCTCTAGTAGGTATTTTCACTCTCGGAATGACACATTCTGCTTGCTTCGTTCTGGACCGAGTCCTTAGCATGTGGTGCAAAAAAACACTCCTGCTACAGTTGCATTTACCAGAAGCCACTTTTGCACTTCCTTTCCAAAATACAAGGCTTGTCTCAATGTTGCATCAGGGTCACAATGATTAGAGGCTAATCCTACTAAACATTAAAAAATCACATTTGTAAAATTAAGTGCTAGGCAGTTGCTGATGTGTTTTTCAAATGCCTGCAATCGATGTTCAATGGTTTCCACCTTTAAAAATCATCGTATATGCTCACTTAGAGTAACTCGCAGTTCAAGAGGCTTCTACCCATCATCTCGCTGCAGTAACATGCAGTAATAAGCCTAAATGGCTGCCTCATTGTTCCCTCTTCTGTCTTCTGAATTAGAACTCGTCAGTTTGATGTCACAATATCCTGCTGCAGGTGTGTGTGCGTGCTTGTGCGTGTTTGAGTAGGAGATGGGGTTGAGTTGAGGGGTATTATTCAAAACCAGAAGATCACTGGCAAAGTGTTTAGCTCAGTACAAATGAGAAAAATCTTATCTTTGTTCCACTCCCATATTTAGACTGACATTTTGCAGGGCTTAGCATAAATCGTAGAGTGCGAGGACGACTCAGAGAGCGCCTAATGCACGATGATTTAAGTCTAATTTTAGTCTCAGCAATGATGCAAGAAATGAAAGGAAGGGAAAAATAGCATCTGCGTGCAGACTTGGTCTTTTAAATAATAACCGTTCTTGTTGTTTTCACTGTGTTTTGGTCCTGACAAAATCCATTTTCACATTGCAGTTTTGAGCTATGATTTCTCGTCTTTGATTAAATGTTGTTCATGTATATGAATATTGATCAGTGTGTTTGGGTGAGTTGGGTGGTGTGTGGGTGGACTGGTGTCTAGCAGGCATCAGTTGCAGCATCTGTGTTTTAGAATGTGTGTACACTAATACCATAAATCAATGCATTTCTGGATGCTCGTAATACACTACAAACAAAACAAGACGGTAGCATTTGAGCTGTGTGCCGTGGAGGAGGAAGGTGCCAAACATGAATTTATAATTTGTGGGGTGTTCCAGTTTCATTTAAGAGAGAGAAAATTCTCACTCTGATTTCCATGGAAACGTGACACAGTGGCAGATGACACGCTCGTTTTCGTGCAAGAGTTAAAAGTGAAACTTCTTGGAAGCAAGATATTTATAAAGTCATGCTATATGCCCCAGCTGACGATGGTACATGGTACTTTGTTGATAAATATTTACACTTTGAGGTTTCTTAGTAGCGTAGAATGTTGGATCCAGCTTCCAAGTGGTGGGGATGTCAACGCCTATATGTGAATTTGCAATAGTGCAATAGTCACATTGCACAATATGTAATGACAAGTAAGAGAAAATAGATCCAACATGACATGCTACCATTTTTCGGCCACTAGGTACACAAAGTAAACTCGGCTCTCATTTTTCATGACTAATCAACAAGAAAAGTCTGACATAATTTAATTAAACTCCAAATTAAGGATTCCTGCATAATGCTCAAGAAGGGATGGTATACATTTAAAAAATAGTCCAGAAAACTCAGAAGTTATTTGTTAATTTTTTAAAATAATTATTTTTATTTTCATTGCAGAAACACCCCTCAAATCATTAAAGATTGTGTGCCTAGTCATTTGGTCAAAAAAATAGAAACAATATATACCACAGAAAAATATAATCACAAGGCCAATTACTATGGGAATATCGTGCAACCCTGGGTTGAAGGACTACAGGGACGCATACTGGACACCATGATGATCATTTTTCTTATATATTGGAAACATTCACTTGCAGCACAGCAAATAAAAAGGATGATATACACTACTGTGTAGAATTGTTGCATTTCTTGATATTTTGCTGAGAAAAATGTGGAAGTGGAAGCATTCAGGAAAATATTATCCCTTATTACTACAGTAAAAAACACAATAAGGTCTGGCTCTTTGCACGCAAAATATCAAGACTTTTGCCCAAATGTAAAATGACTGTTAATGTCTATTACCATGTTCAAACTTTATACGTTTTTAATAAAAAAGTAAGAATTTTCACCTATGGTATATTGTGTTGCTTTAAATCACCACAATGGAATGCTTTTTACATAGCTGATATAAAATGCCAGAAAATAGCTATTTCCGCCATGCAGGGGATAATCAGGCATATGTGCGGCAGCTTCTCGGAAGCCGACATACCTCCATATCGCCATACTGTCGACTCACACCTCCATCTGTTGGAGAGGCCTCGCTGTCTGACACTCCCGTGCTACAGAATGCCAGTCTCTCTTCCTCCTTAAAGCGACGCAGCCACAGGTTTTATCCAACACACACAGACACACAAACACAGACAGAAATACATGCCCACACGCCACACACATACACACATGCCCAAGGGACTCGAATGGCATCTGCCCTGAAGTTTGTGCCAAAACAGGAGGATGCAGAAGCCTACAGCTTGAAGCGACAGCCTGCCAGTCGACAGCACCGAGGGGCCTGGCAGGCCTTGCGGTTCAGCTGAGGGTTGCTGATAATATCCACATGGGCCTGCCCGTGGACACCTTCAAAAGAGTCCATTTCTCTAAAAAAAAGAAAAGCAAAGAAGGAAAAAAAAAGTCGCCCGGCCTTCCAAAGGCTGACCGGGTTTGTACGCACAATATGCCCACAGCCCAGAAAGTATAAGCTGTTACAAAAAAGGAGACGTAACGACATTACGGTTGGCTTGCTGTATATAAATGTCTGTGAAGGTAATGGGAGTTATTAGATTTGCCTCCTCACACTGGTCTCGCAGGCAGCGGCCATTATTATTATTTCTGCAAGACTGATGGATGACGCTGCTGACCCAAAGCGTTTCTAGTTTCCAGTCGGGTCGGCCGCGGTTTCGTGCCTCGTCCCCCCTCCTTCATCCCTCATCTTCCCCAGAGATGATTAAGATGTGAAGTGAAGGTGACGTAAATAGAACGTAGCTCGGGCTACTCGAGATTTCAAGGCCGACGACACTGACAAAGAGAACCCCGGCTACACGCTGCCAGAAAAATGGGCACCGTGGCAGCACAGGGGCTTCCGAAATGGTGAGCACAGTTTCTGAAGGGCTGTGATCCCAAATTGTGTCCATGACACTTTGTACCGTGGAAAAAAGGACAAATTATTAGTGAGCCATGGTACATTTGTGATGCTGAATGTAATATTGGTTTTTTTCAACCCCCCCACCACCGCTGTCTATCTTTGCAGTTTTCCACATGCCATAGTAGCTCTAATAAGCAATACTGCAGCGCTTTTGTAAAACAAGCCGTGGTGTCATCGGATTCCGCATGGAGAAGGAGGCAAGGATTTCTGAGGCGCTCTAAGCCGTTTAAAAAGTGTGCTGAGTTTTAGGACACGGCGAGCTGGATTAAAGCTCAAGCGCGCACTCCCAGCCACGATAAAGCGAAATAAAGCGCTCGGGCTCATAGATGTCACAGCGTTTACGAGCATGACCGCGCTCCACTTTCGAGGTGGAAGTGCCACTAGGTGCCTTTTTCCTACTTCTCTGCCTGTAAGCATGTCAAAGAGGAACGAATACGGGCTTAAGGGGATGATGACGTTCCCTTCCCGGAGCCGCCGGACACTTTTTTAAAAGGCTGAGAGCGGTGAAGAAGAAAAGCAGCGCTAGTTGCGATTTTTACGCTCGTCCGTCGGGGTCGGTTTAGCTTCTGTCTTAATTCGAGCCTAGCTTTAGCTGCTAGGTTATGCCTTGCACATGCACGTGTCCCAGGCCTCGCTCGGTTGCCGCAGTGGCGCTGCAGTAATCCAGGGAGCAGGGCATGTGCTAGGCGAAGAGGGGCATGACGAGAACCAGGTCAGCTGCCCACGAGGGCCTCAGCTGTGGAAAGAGGCTTCACCTGTCATCGCCGAGGGGCTCTCACGCTCACTCAAACCCCCCTTAGCCCCCCATTCCACCCGGCACGTGCAAGCCCCTCACCCAGCACTCTCTCGTCCGCAGGCCTTATTTACCAATATGTTACTGACGTTTTTTAAAAATCTGTTCTTAAGAAAATTAAGGCATTTTAATAGTGTAAAATGATACAAAATAATAAAATGAGCTATTGTTTGACCTAATCAGGCATGCAATAACCTTTTAACCCATTGTGGATTCTGTTTACACCTCAGAACAAACACTGATGAATGTCAGAATCTTTGTGAAAACATTGTAAGTGGGCTTTAAGAACAAATTTCTTCTTAAGAACAGTTAGTGAACGAAGCCCAATGTTTGCACTCAGTAAAAAATGCATTCCTGCTCTATTACCGTTTTATCTTGCGCCAACCTTGGGCCGCATCATCCACTCGACGCGGCTTCGAAGGTGCAAATTAAGGAGTGACGATTAGAAGACGAAGCCCTGGCTTGGGTAATTTGGAAGTGTTCCCACTTGGCGTCAGATCCACGCCCAAACACATGCACTCACACACATGTCTGTGTGTGTGCAAAAACACCCTCAGTTAGCTCACCGGCGTCAGCGTGTAGCATCTTTTTTCCCTGAGGAGGCTGCTTCTTTTGGTGAAGCAGAATACAAAAAACAAAGGTGCTTCAGAAAAGGCAACTTCACACATCTGAACACCTAAACAACCAATGTTTAGCATAAAGATAAGCTGTATTGAGGAAGCTACTTTGAAATGGCAGCATTTCTAGCTACAAGCTTCTTATAGTTAAAAGTAGTTATGCTACAGTTGAGTTCCTGGTTTAATATACTTGTTAGCTACACTACCAGCTACAGAGAAAAAGCAGTTAACTACATCCAAGATATTTCATCCAGTATTACTTCATATTAGTGCTGCAAGATATTCATAAAGCAGAAAAAGTGAAACATTATTTTAATAACGTTTACATTATTTACAATAATGTTTCAATTATGTTTTGGAGGTTTTGAGAGCTTTGATTTAGCGCTTGCATAAGTTACACTCAATTGTGTTTAACAATTCTGTCTGTTGTGCTTTTCAGCGATGTTCATTTTTAGAAATATCGCCACAGATACCCTAACCCTAACCCTTGCTCTGTCCTCCATCTTGCAGCTGCCAAGAGCGTGATGTGACGCAATGTGTGTGCTCTCTGCAAGCATGGTAGCCATTTAGAAGACAATTCAAAATCAGTTCAAGATTCAAGATTCAAGATTCTTTATTTGTCACGTGCAAGTTATACAGGTACAACAAGCAGTGAAATGTATCCTGATCCGCTCTTTAACTGTGCAATAGACAAGGAAGATAGAGACGCAATACAAACTTACAAACATAAATACTAACTTAAATACGGAGGCTGGGGTAACAGGACAAAAATAAAACTATACATTATACAATAAGGAACATAAGGAACATAAAGTTAAATAAAGTTAAATGTGCAAACCTGAGAATGTAAACATTGTAAAAATTGTAAATGTAAATGTGCTAGGGCAGGACAGGTGCAAAGAGATGATTTTTTTTTAAAGTGCCAAGTGCAGCTGCAGCATTGTACATTGAAGTGGCAACCAGTATAAGTTATCGTAACACTTATTTTTTTATAAGAGGTATGTATTAGCAGCATATAATAACATGGACAAATTTACAGTATAGTTATCGTAACAACGATATGAGGTATGTAATAGCAACACTAGTTGTAATGTAATGTAATAGCAACAATAGTTAAGAAACACTTAACAGTTGAAAAACAAAAACGATTGTAACAATGTAGAGTTTTGTCCCACTATGTTGGGGAAATAATAGTTTACTAGAAAAAATACAATAGTTTCGCTACTGATGAGTTACTGAAAAAGGTAGTTACGTTAGTAGCATTGCTGATTTTAATTAGCTACTCCCCAACACTCTGGCTAATACACAGAACAACCATGGAGGTGTGATTTTAAAAACAATAGTTTTTAGAGTAGCATTAGGTATTAGCTCTCATAATTGCTGTAGATTCCTATCTTGCGACATGGAACAAAAGAACAGATTTTGGCTCGGCCCTTCAGTGATTCGTCGCTCAACTCACCAGAGTTCAATTTCAACAAATGCTGTTTGAATAGAAGACCAAAGGATGCATGTAAGGACGAACGGATACGCTCCCCTCCAAACCCTACATCCTCCACACTTAAAAACTGCAGCCATATCCAGCTTGTATGGTGTTCAATAATTCAGCTGTTTGTACCTGTGGAGTGATGGGGTCTCATTCAGAAGCCCTAAAGTGATGTATAATTAAATGGTGAGCCACATGAAAGTGCATAAGAGATCAGGTCAGAGTCTCCTTACAGCCTCAGCCTGTCACAGATGTAATGATGGCATGCTGAGGAAACATCTGATAAAGCTGCTTTTCAGGTAATGAAGAGCTTTATTTTGATCTCTTCAGATATGGATTCAGTTTTTGGAGTTTCTGGCTTAAAAACTATATTGCTTTGGTACGTAAATGGCATGTAGGGGTCTAAATCAAAAGATTAATCCCGATATGATATCATATTGATTCAGTGGATGCGATGTTTGCCAATATTACAATGTCTACTCTGAAATGATTTCAATTATATTCAGTATTGATGCTGATGCTGATTTAACACAATCACTTCCGCTCATGTGAAACCACAAAAAGCAACTAAAATATCACTTGACATTTTTGTTCTTGTGCTATGGCACACACTGGCCTGTATTAAAAAAAATCTATGACAAAATCAGCTGACAATATCCCGCTGGATCCACTGATATTCATCTTGGGTGCAATACCCAGAGCGGCATATAATGTAGACCAAAAATAGATCTTAAGGATACTTACTGATCGCCAAGAAAATGGTAACTGTAAACTGGAAGGAAACAAAATCACCATCTATAACTCAGTGGGTACAGAGACTGAAAAATGTTTATACAATGGAGAGAATGACTGCAAGTCTACAATTAAAAATGGATACTTTTGAACAGAGGTGGAATTGCGTAGCTTGATATTTATGTGAAGGAACACGGGTTAGTGTAACAAAACCATTACCATAATAAAATATTACAAATGTTTTGCCCTTTTGAGATTGAAAATGTACAAACTCCCTTTTTGGTATATTTATTTGGCTCTGATATGTTTTTTCTTTTTTCCTTCTATGTCTTTTACTTGTATCTTAATTTAAGTGGTTCTATGTCGATGAATGTTTGGTTCTGTAGAAATATGAAAAGAAATAAAGAAAAAGTTTTAAAAAAAAATCTGCTGACACCTCTGTGCTTGCTTGGCAAAGGACGTTACAATATATATATATAAGATCTGATTAATGTTTTCATTTTGGATCAATGCCATAGGCTTGGTGATCACAGAATTGATGTATCAGTGAAGGCCGATGTATTGTTACAGCCTTACTGCTGTCATGTGACGTAGAGCATTACAGCATTACAGCCACTTTTGACATTGTGGTCTTTTTACACTTGCTTAAGTTTTGTATTTTTTCCGCGATGAATAACCCACGCAGTTAAGTTATTAGTGATCTCATGATGCACCTTCGCTTTTCTCAGTGTTAGCTAACCACTACTGTAGCTTATCTTCTGCCTAAATAGTGCTTGTACCTCATCGATTTCCTAGTTGTCACTGTTTTGCATCTCCATTGTGGTTTTTTATGAACTCAAATAACCAAGACAGTTCCCTCTGTTCTCATATCCACATTTTAACTAACCAAAAAGCGTCATTATATCAGACCAAAGTAAGCTTTTCCAAAAAAAATGTTATCATTCTTCTAAAAACAGTTTAGCAAGTGGTGTTGGTTTTCAGCTTATGCTGGTCTGTCACTTTTTCTCCACTTTACCGTCGCTGGTTTTCAGGTCTGTCATGAAGTTGGGAACCAGTGAGAGCCAGCCTGCATTTCCATTCACTCACGTTAACGTAAGGGGTCGAGTTCGGAGCCAATTTTGCGGCAGTGCCACCAATATTTTTCAGTGTAACACATGAGATTAGTTCCAAATTAGTAACCTGCACATAAAGTCATCAGCACCATTTGAGTGGGAAAGAGGTTTGTAAAGAGCATTTTAATTGTAAAATTTGGTATCTGATATACTCCAAACAACATCTAAATTAAATTAAATCGGACATGTCGACTTAGCACAAAATGCCTGCCTTGTTCTTGCTCTATTCACAACACTCGGGTGTGAAGTAGTTCTGAGGCAGTATAGCTCACTATAAATAAAGGCCAGTGCAAAAGTAATAGCATCTTTCATCATACTTTAAGGTTGCATCACTCTCAACTTTGGGATGGCAATGATCACTGAAATGCTTTCTGTAGAATTTGTTTGAGTCTAACTTAAAGGCACTTTTCCACTGTAAGATGATGTACCATACACTTCCGATACAAAGTGAGATCACATGTAATAAATATTTTTAATGTATCCTTTAGGGAAGTACCTTAGCTTTTAGATACCAAAGGAATTGCCAGAAACCTGGGTCTTAGTAGAAAATGTAAGCTAACATTAACGTTAGGTTAACTCACACGCTTTCTTTGTGTTAACATTCCTCTCCTCCCTTTTGCTCTGTGTTTTTGTGATTAGTTTGTGTTGCTGTTTTGTCCACTTCATGTGCATAGTTCAAAATGACAAAATCTGACTTGGGCCTGTTGCTAAGACAAACTCACTTACTATAATGTGGTTTTTTAGATTAAGAAAAAAAATTGTACAGAAATTTCTTCACTCCTTCTGAACAGGGAAGTACCATAGCCTTTCATGCTGTACAAGGGATAAGCACCTTAAGAGGGACATTTTTTGGTCTTCAATCTGGATGTGCTGCCAAACAATCACAGCAACCAATTTAACAGCCCATGACCAGCTTGATATAACCATCACAATATACCTTGATATCTTTGTATTTGAGATATTTACTCCTCTGAACAAGAGGCATGTTCAAACCCAAGTATTTTGGAAAATCCCTAATGATGCGTGTCAGAAACAAGCTTCTAGCGTGCTTGCTGCACAGCTGCAACCCGACGCCGAATCCTAAGGTTTGTTTCTACGTCCTGTTAAAACCAAACCATGGCTGACACGGGGCATTTGGAAATCAGAAGGCCTAGCGTGGCCGACTTCCGGGACTAGCGGCGTTAAGATCTTCGCATCTGTCCAACACGGAGCGCTAATATCTCTACCTCGCAGGCCGCCACGGGGACAGCTTAGAGTGTTGTGCTCCCCTTCCTGAGCTGACTGTGAAGAAGTTAAGTCTGTGGTGTCATTCTTTCTTTTCTTTTTTCCCTCCTTTCCTGAAAGAGTGTGTGGAGTCGGTGAGTCTGCGTATTACGGAGGGAACTGGGGGAGGCTGATAAGAGCCTCAAAGCAGATCTATATGTCGGCGAGCGAGCGAGCGGCCGACTCGAGCGGGGGAAAAAAGAAGCTAAACAGATCCTATACATTCCGCTGCTAGGATTTACTCCCGGAATGTACGTGCAGCTATGGAACGAAGATATTAGCATAACGTATATGGCAAAGTAAAAAAAAATGCATTGCAATCCATGCAATCCTTTGCTAAATCTCCCTGCCAATGGAGCCAGAAGCCCCCCGTCACATGAAACAGTTGTAAAAGTAATGCCTCATTTCACGTCTTCGCCCCAAAAATTGGATTGCTTGCCACACTGGCTGGGAGAAGAGTTCATTTCAGTCAATTGGTAATAAACAGCATGTGTTTTAATTGATTCCACCACAAGCTGAGTGCATTTTGAAATCGACCCCCCTCCACCGCTAACCCCCACCCCGAACTCCAAACCCCTCCAACAAAAAGCTTTGCGCCGCGCTCTCTCTCTTCGCACGGCTATCGGGAGTTCACAGTCTGTCAATGCCATTTCCTAACCCTTCTGTTGTACTCAGCGTTGTCTGTCAAAAGTTGGACGATCAGAGAAATGCGGGAGCTCAGGCTCAAAAGGTTTTATTCATGACGAGCTTCTTGTAGCAAAGCATTAACTCGATTAAGAGGGTTTTTTGTGTGTGTGTGTGTGTGAGAGAGAGAGAGTTTCTGACCTAGACTTATTTTGGGGACAGATTTCAGACTACACCTACAGAATGGGGACAAATCTAAATTCTGGCATCTCATTTTGGTTTTAAAAAGAATTTGAGAAAAACAAAAAAGCAGAAATGTTTCATTTTCATTACTGAGGTTATGATACGAATTAGGTTTAGAGGCAGACATTATCATTTGTAATTATTAGTAATACGTATTAGTAATTATTATGTCATAACCACATCCTCAACTCAAAAACAAAATAACTATTAAGACAATAAAAATAGCAAACTTCCAAACATATAAATTTTCTAAATTGATCATGAATGATCAGAAGGTCGCCGGTTCGAATCCCAGACCGGTAAAGTTGCCACTGAGGTACTCAGGAGCAAGGTACCGTTCCCAAGCACTGCTCCCCGGGTGCTTCCCACGTTAGCTGCCCACCGCTCCTTCATGGATGGGTCAAATGCAGAGGTCACATTTCGTTGTGATGCACTGTGTGCTGAGTTTTTATCACATTCTCAACACATAAAAACGTTTTCTCGTTAAACATATCAATGACTGTGCAATCTTCAGTCATAGTGAATGATTTAGAAACTGCTGACTACTATGCTGACCATATATCTCTACATAAAACGTGCCATTTCTGGTTGTGATGATGCAGAATGGTACTAGTAGCACAACCATACATTCTTCAGAATCTACATATATAGCATGAAAGGTCAAAACGAAACCATGACACTACAGAAAGGAAACAACAGCGAACAGGGTAGAAAGTCCCCGTTTACTTACTATTCATTGTCAGCCACGTCAGTGCTGGAATGCCCCATTAAGCTGAACTTTAGGTTTTTGGGGTTCAAGAGATTAACTTACAGCAACACAGGGTTGTGTGGTGGTATCACAAGCCTAGTCTTACAGGATGTGTGTGACTTGAAATCAAAATGTCTGCCTTAAACCTTTAAAAGCAGCGATTAGAAGTAGCACTACAAGCATTTCAGCCTCCCGTGTTCTCACCCAAAGCTTGTTCGATGAGGTTTCGACAAAGAATATTCAGGCACGTGAGAAGCAATTGCTGCTGAAACTAAGAACTATTAGGATGTGCTGGTATCTAAATTCTTCTTCTTGGTTTGTGGACCCTAATGGGATCTAAACCCAGGGTCGTGTGGTTTAGGATATGAGGTGCGACACCGCAGTGCCACAGTAACACATTAACCACTTCCACATAAAATATAAACATTATTGCAGCCTTTGCAGGATTATTGTTGCCACTGAAAGCTGTCTATGGTGCACTGGACTGTAAAAGACTTTGCTGGACGTAAGATGGGCTCACAGTGAGCCAAAGCCAATAAAAAGACTATTTTAATGTGCACTTTCATGCATTTGCTAGATACCTCAGCTCATTATATAAACTAAAGAGAGATTGTACAGTTGTTGTTTCTTTCAACAGCAATAGTATAGGTAGCTGTATAAAGTAACAGTTATTTAAATGAAAAAAACAACAAAACATGACGTAAAAAGAATATAAAACGAGAGAAAAAATAATTCATGTGTGCCAGATTTTAAGGGACTTTTTAAATAGCCAGATGATTTCTTAAACAATCTTTTACATGTAACAAAAATTCATAAATCTCTTTTAATAAAATATTTTTAAATGTGCCTACAAATATTATCACCTTACTAGAACAGTGATTGAAAAAGAAAAGTGCACAAAAGCAGTAAAGTTACTATACAGCATATTTTAGGAAGTTCAGTTTGGCCTGTGGTGCTTAAATGTTAAAGAACAAAACCATGCGAGTGAAGAAACTGTAAAATTGTGAATAAAACATTCTAAGTTAAATCACGAGATAACCTGGAAATTCTTAAGTCACCTCAGAAGAAGTGTAGAACTCAACAAACTGAAAGCACAATATTGTGAAACAGGAAATGACAGTGAAACACCCCAAATGTTGAGTCTGTGCTCGTGTGCTACTTTGGGGATGGGTTAGGGAGGGGTTGTGGGTCTGTGCACTCACACACACACACACACACACACACCCACAGACACACACTGGTTCTGCTAAAGAATGAGAGTACTGTGTCACAGCCCAAAGGTTTAGGAGGATTGGTCTTTCACAGGGAGGAGATGTGGGTACATATATTTGAAATATATCAAAGTAAACAGGAGGTCCAAACTAGAATCAGTGGTCCTCAGGAAACACACACACACACACACAAAGAGATGAGGGCAGGGAGATTTTGCTATGCATACATGTGGCATTTTGAAAGATTATTTTTAGTGCAACATACTGGAAATGAAATCACACATTTCAGATTATTATTTTCCTTTTTAAAACTATAACCTGTTCATGCACTATTACATATAATATTTCTAGGCCAGATGTTTCCAATCTTAAGCTCTGTGAGCGGCGACTGTTTGGTTCCATCCACCAAAAAGCATGAATTAAAGGTTGTGAAATCTTAAAATGTTCACTGGAGGGCGGGTTTATTGTTAAGTACATCTATCGAGCTTGTTTTTTAAAATCACTACTGCTTGTTATTTTACACCATATCTCTTTTAACTCACATACAGTTTGTGTACCATATTTCCACTGACAATAAATTAGCTTTAGATGTCAGTAACTAAGTACACACAAAGAAATTATAGAATAGCTATACTTTTGCTCTAAAGTTGAAATAATAAATTAAAGAGTCAACATAGCTTCACCGGTTTCAGAAACACTGTCCAACACTACTTTACTTTACTTGCTTTTAGTAAATAAGATTGTTGGCAGATTTGGGTGGAAAGTCTATCCACTGCCCCTGAATGGCCGTAAATCCTTGAAGTAGAAAGTGAAGTTAATTGCTAGGCATTTTTGAATGAAAGATGAAGGCATGGTTTTCATCACCACTGCTGCAGTGGACATAAGTGGACATATGGCCACTTCTGTTGGATCAGGAAATCAGTAGATTGCATGTTACATGAATAACACTCTTGTGCTATAAGGCTGGTGGCACTGGGGCCTAGTCTTTACAATTTACAGTTTAATTTACAGTTTTCAGCAACAATTTTTCTAGATTTATTAGAGGAATTGTGAGCTTTGGTGGAAACAAATGGATAATTGCATACAAATTTCACCACTATTCTTAGAAAGAAATTTGTTCTGAAAATCCTCTTACACAGTTTTCATGAATATTTTGACATTTACCAATGTTTTCTTACTTGATATTTGTTGTTAGGTAAGAACAGAATCTATAAGCTGTAAAGTACTCTTCCATGCTGTTTGTGCAAGACATTATCTTATTGGGTTCTTTTCAATTCTACGTTTGGATAATATTATACAATTTAAATGTCATGTGATTATGTGAGGGTGTGTTGGCTCCCACCCAGGGTTGGTTCCCGCCTTGCACCCGTAGTTCCCGGAAAAGGCTCCGGTCCCCGCGACCCTGATAAGGATTAAGCGGTTCGGATAATGATTGAATTAATTAAAATGTCTTAATTTTCTTAAGAAAAAAATGAAGTAACAAACTTGAGCAAATTTTGTTGAGTGAGGTTTTGCTGTTAAACTATAAAGAAAACGATTTTTTAACAATTTCATTCCAACAGATGTTAAATTTTGTAAATGCAAGTTCAAAGGAAGTTGCATGGATGCATTTCTGCAGAAACTGTTAACAGGTAGGTCTAGGGTTAATGAAAGACGTTGATTTGAAGACACTTCTTAGAAAACCTCTTAGGAAATATATTTTTTCTGTTTGTGGTAGTTCTTAGAAATCTAGAAATTCAACTCTTTAATAACCCTTGTTTGGAAAATGATGTGCAAACCTTCTCTGGAAAATGACTCCTGCTTCATATATAATTTTCCAAAGAAGGTTTGTACATAATATTCCATCTCTATTCAAGCATCTACTAATCAACACTTGATTTTCTGTTTTCATTTTAATAATCAATATTTTAAAAATACAAATCAAGCATTCAGTCTGTATATGAACTACTGTGGAAAAAAGGAGATGGGGTGAAAGAAGGTGGGTGGAATATTCTAGCAGTTCCAGCCCAGTTTAACCAAGCCGCATCACTGGCCTTTGCATCCTGTATCCGTCCTTATCTCGGAGCTCACATTTTAAGACTGAACCCGTGTCTCTCCGCTAGCACGGCTAAGGTGCAGGCAGCGCAACACAGTGAGAGCGATGCTATCGGAGCTGGCAGCTGCATGGTGCTAGCAGACAGCAGGCAGGCAGCGCGGGTGGAGAGGGGCGAGGAGGCGCAGAGGAGGTGGAAGTGGTTAGAAACCGTTAAAGACGTGGTTGAAGAGGTAACGCTGTGTGGCCAGTGATGGGAAACAGTCGTTAAATGGAAGAAAGAGTCACAGCTCAGTTCATAACAAAAGGAGAGATTGGGAGGAAGACACCAGAGATTGTTTTTTTTGCTATTTTTTATTTAGCCTTCGTCATCTGTGAGCAGTGTGAATTTACCGTAAAAGTGTGAGTGTGAAAAGAGTGAGATAAGAACTGTATGTAACATTATTAACATACTATAACATGTACTATAACATATAATACTTATAAGTTACATATTAGTTGAACATAATTATCTATAATTGAGTTGTTAAAACTATTATAAAATTGTAAAACATGTCAATATAAATTGTTAAAAATAACAATAAATAAATAAATATTGGCTCCTGCGTGACCTTCTGACCTTGACTCTCATACAGTTAGGCTTGAATGCCAGAGATGGAGATTTTTTGGTCTTCGTCAGCTGTGAGCAGTGAAAACGTGAAGGAGAAGTGGGCAGTTGACATTCAGTGCTTGGGTACCTTGCTAATGAGTACCTCAGTGGTACTGTTACAAGTCCGGGATTGAACCAATGACCTTCCAATCACCCTCTAAATAAAATATGAGAGGGTTTTATTATTATATAAATATGGTTTTAAAAAACAATTACATTAATATAATTTATATAAATAAAAGTTTTTAAAAAATGTATATATGTTAAAAATAACAATAAAAACTGTCTGACCTTCTGACCTCGACTGTGATACGATTATGACTGCCAGACGTTATTGAGATAAACACGGTGGGACTGTTGGGGCGAGCTCACATCAAAGAAGGAAAGCTGACAGTGTGTTGAATCATAGGGAACAGAGGCCACAAACTAATGACAAACGAGATTACAGATTATGTCTCATTGAGCTCTCAGACCGCTGCCTTTCTCTCCCCGCCCCCCCCCGCGTAGGAGGACGGAGCCCGAATGTCTCCGGCGCTGGAATAAGCTCATTTGAAGGCCGTCGCCAGGCTGCGGATGAACGTAGGCTGATTACATAATGGAGATCATTAAAAGAAGACCCTCGAGAACGTCATTCCTCCCCGAACCTCCTCCCGGCGGGGGGCTATCAGAGCGCCTAATCCCAACGCCGGATTGATCCACGACTCCTCAGCAGCGACGTGTCACTCGGAGCTGACAAGCTGAGAAGATCACACTCTATAATTTGTCGCGTTCTTTCCTCATTTCCAAAGCTACCGCCAACCCGCTCCGCTAATGCTGCTGGAGGTAATTGGCCTTTTGTGATTTATGCTAATGAAACCCCCAGGACGCTGTCATCATCCTTACCTTCATGATCGGTGATCCCACCGCGGCCTCTCCGATCATCTTTTACGTTAACTCCAGATGAGAGCAGCTTATTCACAACCATATACATTGCTTTATTTAAATACAGATTTAGAGTAGATACTAACTTTATTACTGTATAAACGGTTGTATTTCATTGCGTTTAACTAGTGGTCTAATAAACCATGTAGGCCTATGGCGTTTAATCAGTTTGTAAGTCACTGTCCTCAAACCATCATTGCATAGTTTTTTTTTTTTCCAGTTTGCAGACAACCAATTAGCCTAATTAGCAACTGCTTTTAAAGGTCCCATATTATGAAAAATCACTTTTTCTGTTCTGTGGACATCCATTTGGGTCTGTACTGCCTCTACACACACTATAAATTTAATTTTAAAAAAGGTCAATTGAGTTAGTTATAATTTACAAATGTCAGAAATCATGTGCTTAAACCAGACATTTAGATTTCTCCCCTACTTCCACGTCACGGTAGGAGACATTAGAATAACTCCACCCTCCTATCTGAGAATCCCCGCCCACCAGGTACAACTGCTAGCGCTTCCTGATCCGCCATGTTATCTCTCAAGCAATGAAGGAATCTACCGGCGGAGTGTTGTGTTGAACATGTACGGCTGGTCTGTTAGCAGCAGCCATGTCGATTATTTACACGTGAGGTAAACTCTCACCATGCTGTCTACACCCTAGTTCCGGAGTGAGACGTGGGATGTGGGCAGCAGCGGCTCATCTGCATTTAGAAATACTAATGAGAAACAGCCTTTTCTGAAAGGGACTGAAATAGAGCGGTAAAAAGCAGGTAAAAATGCCTAATCTGAGAGGTATTTACAGCGAGCTACTACAGAGACATGTTTGTGGAGCTCATAAACCTACTTTAACTTGATGAAAAATTGTAGAATATGGGACCTTTAAGTTCGCACACATATACAGTACATGCAGCCTAATAAATGTTGCATTGGTTTAAGTCAGCAACTAGTAGCCCAATAAACTTCGCTTTTATTTTGCAGTTTGAACAAACCTATTTGCCTAATACATGTCCATCGCAGGTAACTATGTAACCTAATAAAATCTGTGTAGCTTTTATTCAGTTTGCACATAACTACATAGTCACTAACTACTAGCCTATATCTACATAGACTAATAACTTTTGCACATTGTTTCAGTTTGCATGTAGCAACATAGCAACACTGGCACAAAATAAACATTGCACATAACCACACAGCCTAATAAACTGCTTTGTTTTTATTTGATTTGCACACAGCGAGTAGTCTTATCAACTTTACAATGCATGTTTTTCATTAGCATGTAATAACGTAGGTGACTAAACATTGCATTGCTTTCATTTAGTTTCATTACATAAATCTAGCCTTTCTTTTGTCCAGTTTGCACATAGTTATGCACAAAGATAACTTTTGTGTTGCCTTTATTCTGGTTGCACACAACGAAAGTGAGTGATTACTTGTCATTATGAACACACCACAGCACAGCACAACGAAATGTGACTTCTGCATTTGGCCCATCCGTGAAGGAGCAGTGGGCAGCTAACATGCCCAGTGCTTGGGGACGGTACCTCACTCACGAGTACCTCAGTGGTAACTTTTTAACTGTCTGGGATTCGAGCCGGCAACTTTCTGCTCACTAGTAACTTAATACATTTACAATGCATTTATTTAGCTTGCATGTAGCGACATAACCAAAAAAACGTTGCTTGGTGTTGCACATAACTAGCAGTCTAATAAAGTTTACAAAGTGAGGCAAGCTGGCGTGTGATCTCTCATCCCAAGCAAATGAAATGAGTAAAAGACGAAATGATTAGAAAAACAAAAAAGCGAGCTCTCTTCTCGCCACATCTAGTGTTCCCTCTTTTCCACACCATGGGGCGAGCTCTTTGCTCCGGAATGGGGGACGTCATATGAACGCAGCGAGGCTTGCTTGACTTGTGTACGCTAACGCTCCGCCACTCCCCGCGGGGACACGTGGCGCATCAGCGCTGTGTGGCCTACATGCTCACTCAAGCACACACACACACACACACTCTTCCCCATCCTCACCTCTCAGAAACTGCCCAATTCATTCCCCAGATCCATGGCCTTTTTGTAGCACTAAAATTCTAGTTATTAGTCTAGTTATTATTAATATGTATCAAATGCCACGCAGCTCCTTAAAAGATATTAAATGGAGCAATACTAGTGACGTTCCTTATTATCCAAGGCAATATTAAAGAGCACAACACTGAGAAGAAAACAAGGAAAGAAAGGATGACTGCAAGTCTGGTGGGAAAAAAAGATAGATGTGAGAGAAACAGAAGTGTGATATAGGATCAGTGCAGTATATTTTAGGAAAATGGAACTTTATGTTGTGTCACTGTCTCAGAAAAAATCTTCTGGATTATTGGGTCTCACCATTAACCATCCGTTATTAAGAAGAGGCTTACTCTTAAAACTCACAAACAGTTTTCACCAGGATTCTGATATTCACTGATGTTTAAACAAGAACAAAATCTACAAATGCTGAAGAAGTTTCTGAAACGCCTGTTCGTGCAGAATATTGGCTTACTGGGTTTTCTTCCATTCTGCCCTTACACAGTTCATTCTGCAGTTTCATACTATGCAATTTAAATGTCTTAACTTTCTTAAGAAAAATGTGAAAAAAGAAACTAAAATATTGGTGAATGAGAAAACAATCCATTGTTTATAAGATGATGTTGAATAAAAAAATGATGAGCATTCAACATGAAAATATATTACATATGACCATGTTAGATCATATTTTTGGGTGAGTTCATGTGTCAAATTAATCTTTACAAGCATTATGAAATTTGAATGGCAAATGTGTGAAAACATTATCTAAAATAATCTTAAAATGTGTTAATTCATTGTTTCCTATGGTACGTCAAATCTAAACAGTTTATTCACTAGACAATGCTAGTAAACTAGCACACCTATTACAAAACCCAAAAGCTCATTAGCATTAGTTTAGTTTCCGTTTGACTGTCATTTAGGTCAAACCTTTTGGACAGAGAAAACTGCATAATGAAATCAAACCAATCAACCACTATTCCTCTCTTCAAATTCATGAACTGGAGTTAGCTGTAAACTGGTTTGCATGACTAAATGTCACTGGTGAGCACAGAAGTGAAAATGATGTTATGTGTGCACTGGAATCCCTACTAGAGTAACCATTTGGGTGGGTTCCTTCCTGACTCCCGACATCGTTGAGTCTTAAAATTGTGTAACTCTCCTGGTAAAACTTTCTACTAATTCTAACAAGTCAGCAGCAAACATATTTGTTCCTTGTCTTAGAGGAAATGCGGGTGTTATTTATCCCTCTCTCACTCACACTTAAACACACATTTACATAAAAGTAAATAAAAACAATTCAAAAAATGAATTGTTTAAGACTCATTCAGACAGACTCAGTTGAATCCAGCCTTTTTTGCCCCACATATGACAAGCTCTTGATTTAATGACTTGTAATGGTGGTTTACCAATTAATTTCAACTCGCTAACCAGGATTCAAACGTATGAGTCAGAAAATAATTGGTGCTGCCAATTACCCTGACGGATTGTGAAGATGAGTCAGATAATTGCAAATGGCTGTTCATTAACAGGGCAAATATTAATTAGCTCCATCATTGTTTTAAGAAACGAAGGTACACTTACTAAGTGTAAGTATAAAGTATATTCCATTCAGATGATGAGTTCACTTTGGTTTATGTATGATACTAATTAACACTGAGGACAATTGTGAATTATGTACGAAGGATGTTGTGCTTTATTTTATTCTCCAACCTCACAACCTCAAATTCTGTGGAGGGCATATCATTCAAGCTCTGACATTTTCAAGCCCTTCACTCGGGCTTACATGTTAGCTGCAGTTCAAAGAGGAACTTACTGACAACTACTTGACTGGCACGTAAAAAACGCCCACTTAGGCAATTACCAAGGCAATAAAAACACACGATAGCTGTTTGACTATTATGAAAAAGCTTGTTCATTCACACTTGCGAGTCAAAAACTTCTTTCCTTTTAAAACTGTGCAAAGATACGACCACCGAATGTACTTTCCGTAACAAAACGATTATATCTCATATGGTCCATTTCAGTTTGAGTGAATGTGACAATTCCCAAACTGCAGGCACAGGGGCGTAGAGGACAAACTGACCCTATGCTGCACTGTGCCAGTTCAAGATGGAGGAGAAAATAAGCTGTGTCTGACTTCTAGGTTACAACATCTGAAAGAAAATGATGAGGTGAGTACTGATAAAAAAATTAGAAGTGGATTTATAAAGGGTCTGATTCTTCTGATGGAAAACCCTATAGAAAATCTAATGGGCGATTGGTGGCGTAACGGTAGGGTGTTTGCCCCGTGATCAGAAGGTCACAGGTTCGAATCTATTACCGGTAAAGTTATCACTGAGGTGCTCATGAGCAAGGTACTGTTCCCAAGCACTGCTCCCTGGGTGCTGCCCTTGTTAGCTGTCCACTGCTTCTTCATGGATGGGTCAAATGCAGAGGTCACATTTCCTAGTGGTGTGCTGTGGTGTGTTCATATTGACAAATAATCACTCACTTTCACCTTTTTTGCACTTTTAAAGACATAGGCCAGTTTCCCAGACAATGATTAAGCCTAAGCATATACTATCTTTGAATTTCAGTGATAAATCTCCATTGTATCTGCAGTTTAGTCCAGGACTAGGCTTAATCTACGCTCAGGAAACCAGCTCGTAGTGTTCACTGAGTTAGTTTCTCTCTTTTTACTGATATTACTCTTAAATTCTGATATAGGGTGACAATAAATTTGATGCAAGTAAGCTGGATATACTTAACTTTGTTCTTAGGATTTTTTTTTGCAAACTTCATTTGCTTAATTAATGTAAACTAAACAGAGTAAAAAGCACACTGAGTAAGTAGATGTTAGATGTTGCTAAGACATCATCATAATCTTCCCTGCCTGTTTTTAAAAGGATTTATTTCTCCCTTTTTCCAGCTTGACCCCTTCCTACCTGTTCTGATAGTAATATATTCTGAAATTCTAGAAAATGACCAAGACGGGCAACACGCTTAGCCGTAATCCCTAAAGCTCCATCTTTATCTATTAAGATGCAGCCTGTACTAGACCAAAATCTGAATGCACAAAAACTGAACGTTCCCAGAGAAAGTCACCCCCCATTCACACAAAATGCCTCAACGCTAAACCGGCCATATAGAGAGCTCACTTAAAATGATGGAAATTGATGGTTCTGCTGTGCAGCTTTACTGTTTGAAGCCAAAAAGAAAGGAACAGAATTTTCATGAGACTGAGGTGGAAGAGCGTTATGGCACCAGAAAGGTACTTAATATATCTTTTCACCAACAATTTGAGCTTATTCAACATCATAAGAAACATGACAGTGAAGGCAATTTGATCTTATTATTATTATAATCTGTTTTAGAGCCATCATGATACTCTGCCATTTATATGATCAGGTCTCTATATGCTGATGTTTTTGTTTGGTTGTTTTTGGAGTTTTTAGCCTAAAAAGACCCCCTCACTGATGTGTTGGGGGGTTTCAACAGTTCTGGATCTGGGCTTTTTCTTCTGTGCCTGCTTGCACACGCTCAGTAGAGACTTTGGGGCCAATGGGCCCACTCATCCTGAAAGGCACTTCCTGTAGTGGGGCCCAGTGGCCCGTGGGCGCTTTGGTCTACCACACCACCCACTAAATGGAGATGGGGAAGGGAGAAGGACGGTAAAGGAAGAAAAAAGAAGCATGTTAAGTACTGCTATTAGGAAATGTGAAAAAAGGAGCGTGTGGATGGTGGGTGCTGTCGAGTGTGGTGGCGCTATATGTTCAAACGAGAATAAATAAATTGCAAAATATAGGACAACATTACTTCAAGGATCTGAATCTCATTACGGCTTGAGATATAGAAGTGAGAACAAAGCAGTCACAAAACTGCCCATGTGCTGCATAACTTTCTGTACACCGTGTGAAATTATAGGCTTTTACATGCCGGCCTCAGAGCACATATGGAAGGTATTTATAACCTTTATAGCTAAGCTTTAGGGTTCAGGCTGAGCACCCCAGCGACTCATAATCTGTCAAAGTGAGAATAAAATTGTTTCTCTCAGCAAACTGGAAAAGAAGGTTCTTACATGGGAAATACTGGTCCAGTGTAAAAATTATATATATTTACTCTTTTGCATGAAGCCTCCAGGCTATGGCTGTTTTACAAAAGTTTTAGATTTTACAAACGGGTGAAACCTTCCTCTTCACTGAGCTCTTTTTTTGTTGATGTGAGAAGGCAGTGCATCATTGCTCTTTAGGGTAAATGACATTTGTTTTTATCTGTTTACGTGGGTTGAGGAGTGTTTACCATTGAGTCACGCACAGTCATAATTAGCAAGAACGAGCGAGCCACCAATGTGCACAGAACACCAGGACAAGTCACAGTCAAATCAGTCGGCCTGGGTTAAAGTTAAACAGCCAAGTCAAGAAACATGAAACACTGCTAACTGTTATCTAAGACTTACTTAATGTATAAGTCATTGGAAATTTATGCTACATATATGTCAGTAGACATAACTAGAAATACATATCTAGTGACCTATATACTTAGTGTGAAGAACACTTACACATGCAGATAGACAAACGTGTGTGTGTGTGGGTGTGTGTTTGTGCATGTTATTAACCTGCTTTATTAATTAAGTGGTCATTGTATTTCCAAGTTGTGTGTGTATTATTTAAAAGTTATATATTTATACTCTATGTACACTACCAGTCAAAAGTTTGGACACACCTTCCCATCCAGTGTTTTATTCTTTATTATCATGACTATTTACATTGTAGATTCTCACTGAAGGCACTATGAATGAACACATATGGAATTATGTAGTAAACAAAAAATGTGAAATAACCCAAAACATGTTCTATATCTTAGATTCTTGAAAATAGTCACCTTTGCTTTGATCACTGCTTTGCACACTCTTGGCATTCTCTCGATGAGCTTCATGAGGTAGTCACCTGAAATGGTTTTCCAACAGTCTTGAAGGAGTTCCCAATGCTGAGCATGATGGCCTTGCCTTCACTCTGCGGTCCATCTCATCCCAAACCATCTCGACTGGGTTTGGTCAGGTGACTGTGGAGGTCAGGCCATCTGGAGCAGCACTCCATCACTCTCCTTCTGGGTCATATAGCCCTTACACAGTTCATTCATAGTTTTGATGCCTTTAGTGAGAATCTACAATGTAAATAGTAATGAAAATAAAGAAAGAAACATTGAATGGGAAGGTGTGTCCAAACTTTTGACTGGTAGTGTAAATATAGTTATTAAGTTATTAAGCACTTCCTTAATAATAAACTTATTAATTTGCTTCATGCATAAACCAATAGATAGATAGATAGATAGATAGATAGATAGATAGATAGATAGATAGATAGATAGATAGATAGATAGATAGATAGAGCCAATAAATCCTGGTAGCTATGCCTCATCTTCCTGCCAAAATATAAAGGAAATGCGCATTTTATTTTCTAACATCTCACATATTTTAATCTTAATGTTATGCAGGACTTTAAGAACCAATGCCCTTAAACCTAGAGCAACTAGCGGGTTCTTACACCACTTCCCTACAAATTCCACCAAAAGTGTCAAACTGGCTTTTAAGTGGAGGTGGTAGTTGTCCCCCACTCCCATTTCACCAGTAACCGACTGCCTCCCCTCCCATCTCCCGGCACCAGACTGGGCTCATCCCCTCATTGATTAAAGGTTTGCACTGGTGCCTGAGGGGGGCTCCGGGAATAGACAACTTCCTGTAGTTTAAGGCCAGTGATTAACCAGCCGAGCTCTTTATCCTCGCCAGGCCCGGAGCCTTTGTAAGCAGTACGCCCCACTTCCCCTCACTGAAAAGTGTTGGGAGCGAGAGGGCTCGCAGGCCTGCTCAAACATACAAGACAAATAATAGGCTCTCCATTGTTGGCTGCTCCATTGTTGCTCATCGGGGTAATAGCGGTACGACCCCGTCGCCATAAAACTCCCCACAAGCTCCTGACCAACAAGCGCTTTGCACCAGGGAGTTGTTCTCCTAGTGTATACGCCATTGAGACCTCTCCAGGCCCGTAATTAGATCTTTCTACTTTCATTAAGTACTAGGCTCTTTAGCATAAAGAACCATCCTTGGCGCGCTGCAGTCCAGGCGCTGTACGTGGATGAGAGGCATAAAAAGCGGCTGGGACAACAGAAAGGTTAGGTCTACAGTGCAGAAGGGAAAAACTAATAATATTTGTAATGGTGGTGAAGTCAATTAAAGATACATAATGGTCATATGTTGTCATCAGTGGGTAAACACTCCTGGGTAAGTAATTGTTTTGAATTTGATCTTTTATATTATTTTATAGTACATTTCTTATATTTAAAAACTGTATTATTAGCTACAAAAATTCACCAATCTTGATGAGTATGCTTTTTAATACAATGTAATGTTTAATTAGAAATACACTAGATAAAGTTGTTATAAATAGATATTTTAGATATACTTTAATAGCATATGTTCATACCGTCGTCAAGAAAAATGCCTTCAGAAATGAGGACGGTAAGGAAACTTGATCTTTGTAATAAGATCTTTACAGGAAACAAGACATTTATTTGCAGAAACTAGCTGATGACTTCATGCCTGTGTGTGTGTGTGTGTGTGTGTGATGAGAGAGAGAGAGAGAAAATATATATATATATATATATATATATATATATATATATATATATATATATATATATATATATATATGTATATAGTTTATTTCATGATCTCTTCCTGCTCCTCCTTCTTTTTGTATTCTTGTTATTCTCCTACTTCTTCTTCTACTTCGATTCCTCCTCTTCTTCTTCTTCTTCTTCTTCTTCTTCTTCTTCGTATTACTACTATTATCATTATTATTGTGACACTAATATAACTACAAAGTTCCCATGCTTTTCTCCTTGATGGAGACTTGTACAGTCTGCTGAAGAAACGGCATCCACATGTGACTATTCTTGACGGAGACCTCGCCAGGCTCCCACGTTCCTCAGTATTGATCTCCCCCCACCATCTCACGGCACCAGCGTACACTGTGATGAATGGAGATGACACAGAGGGCAACAAGGCCACCACCTGACCAACACCTCCCTTTGTCTTGGCCTGACCATATTATGTGACCCTGGGAACGGGAGGCCTCTTTAGTGTGACCTCGGCCCCTGACTGAGCGCTGCTTTTCAGCTCAGATCCGCACAGAGAGCTTTACCTACTGCTCAAACCATTATTAATTATCATTATTATTATTATCAAACCTGCGTCCATAAAGCCTAAGCATGGTTTTAAACTAAGGCCTTGTTCGTGAGTAAACTGAAGTGAGTACAACAAACTAAAGTAAAACATTTTTGGGAATGTAATTAGACCTGAAAGTTATTTACCAACTTATACACAACTGCAAAATGATACATCGTGTCACTTCACGTTATATATAATTCTGAAATGTCTAATGATTCCAAAAACCTTTTTTTAAAGCAACTACACAATTTTTATGAACATATTTTGTGGTTTATTAGGATCCATTACATTGCTTTATTCTGGTAAATTAGCTTGTTTTATTTAAATGAAAACATATTTATTAAATAGCATGTTTTATTGCAATATATATTTTATTTTTTAATAACAGAGAGAATGTAATCATATTAAGAGGTGACCATGATGGCAAAATATCAAATATAATATTGATGTTAGTTATTAGCGGCTCTTAAAAGATCGCAGATAATGCTGAAGCAGTGTTTAGCACATTTATTATTGAACACGACGCTCTGCAAATTTCAGCTTGCACTGGTTTGCACACAGATGTGTAGGGGGATGTGTGCGTGTGTGTGTAAGAGTGTGTGTGTGTGTGTTTGTAAGGACGTCTGCAGGGCAGCTGTGTCGGAGCTGTCCCCATTCTTACAGGATGTGACATGGCTGTCAGCGTGTGTGTTCATCATTCACCTACTACAGAGCCCATAGGAGCCGGGCTTGTATATGAGCATGAAAACATTTTATTGATTTCGACGCCATGTTTTATTTGTTTACATGTTCGTTCTGACATTTGGAACCCGTCTATAAAGCCCAGTATGACACTGAACATTAAAAGCAAGCAACGAGCGTAATAATAAGGTAACTTACTCATAGCTAGGGCTGGACAATTAATCAAAAAATAATCGGAACCAACGTTCAGAGTCTCTAATCTTGACCATGACAATTAAAAAAACTAAGTAATCATTTATTAACCCTAATCAAGGTAAATTGTTTATTTAATCGTGATACTGATTGAGGTCATATCGTCCAGCGCTGCTCATAGTTATTATCGCAAAAACAAGTGCATCTTAACCTAGACCAGCACACAAAATAAAATCTCGAATTGTTCAGCAATCTAACGAATCAGGAACCCGTACTGTGCCAGTTCTATTGAGCGAATGAGCGGCGTCCCCTGCGTTATTAAATCAGGTCTTTTGTGCGTCGAAGCTCCTCGTCCTCGTCGAGAAAAGGCCTGATGAGCGCGGCGAGGTCCTGAGTGCCGGAGCGTGCGTTTGTGCTCTTGGTTAAATATAACCAGGCAGGGCCTCTAAAGCAAATCGGAAGTGAAAGGCAGGCAAAGTCGCGAGCGCGCAGCTGTCGGCATAAGCATGTATTTTTTAAAGGCTGCCCCTAATGATTGGAGACAGTTGGCCATTACGTAAGGCGCACACTTAAGGCCACTCTGGTGTGGTGTGGCAGTCCCAGAAGCTCCCAGGCATGTAATGTGTGCTAGGGGAAGCTAGCTCTTAGCCAACAAGGGGATGGTAACAAAAAAGAGAGAGAGGGAGAGAGGGAGAGAGAGAGAGATGTAGCCCTGTCGGCAAAGAGATGAAGGTGAGCCAATGCACAGTGGAAGGGGGAAGGCATGGAGGGGGATGAGGGGAGTGGAAACAGAGGCGAGGGCATCCTGCCATGTGCAAACCAGAGCTCTGGGGGTTAGGAACACATTTACGCAGTCAGTGTGATGCTCTGCTGACATACACAAATGCACACACACTCGCACAGCACGCACACACTTAAAGAACAACAGCCTATGCACATATGTATGATGTAGTGCCAAATACCTATGTAATGAAAAGGCGTTAAACTTTGGCAACAAAATAGAGCTTTTGCTCTCAAATGTACGCTTCATTTTTTGGGGAAAAAAATGTATTTGAACCCAGTTTACAGCACTTTTACATGACTAACATGAACATAAATATACAGCCACCAGAACATATTTTTGTTTTCATTTTCATGTAAAATTCTGAAATAAAACACTTACCAGCATCTGGTTATTAATCTGTTTTTGCACATCAATCAAATCTGCACATGGCTCGGACTGTCTCATTATTCATTACAGTATTTTTTTTGTGCATCTTACTCATGTTGTGTGCTCATGTTACTCATGGTGTGTTTAGTGAGTATCACTCTGATACCTTCAGCTCTCAGATCTCAGATACCTTCACCTTCCTACACTTTGAACTTAGCACTTAGTAGCCACTGTTAGTTCTCCTACGGTGCCTAGCTTGGATGTTTCTCCCTGTTGTAAGTTGCTTTAGATAAAAAGCGTCTGCCAAGTGTAATGTAATGTTAACTGGACGACTTGAATACATCTAGACACTAATGAGGTATAAATATGCTTTTTACTTATTATACGGTGCTGTTCAAAAGTATTAAGCCACTCCTAAGCTCTTATTTCCTAATTTTGATAAGACAAAAAGGCTTTTTGGTTGGAAATGACTTTATCTAGAAATACAAACAAAGAAATATACATTTAAACATTTACAAATATACATTTATAATGGAAATCCAAACATTTGGGTTAGGGTACAGACATTTGTGTATGTATACATATATATATATATATATGTGTGTGTGTGTATTTATAAATGTCCGTACCCTAACCCAAACGTTTGGAATTCCATTAAAAATGTATATTTATAAATGTATAAATTTATATTTCTTTGTTCATATCTTTAAATAGAGCCTTTTCCTGTCCCACACACATGAAAAAGTGGAACTCTACTTACTATACCTAAAATGTTTATAATTGTTTTTAAACCATGTAATAAAATTATTAATATGAATAAGTCACTTGACTCAGTTAAATTATTTCTCTTTATCTCCCTCTCTCTCTTTCTCACTCACATGAGTTACTACAACCTTAAATGTTCATAAATTCTGTTAGATATTTTTTTCACACTGTAATAAAAATATTCATGTATAAAACATGTGACTCTGTTAATAAGTAAAGATAATTCTTTCCAAGTAAAGATCATTTGGCAGCACATCTTTATGTGTAATTTTTGCACATAGCAGAAAGGTCACAGGCGGCGAGCAGCAAAGACCCGACGGCACTCATCGCGTCTCATCTGTTTAGTCTAAAATATTCATAAATGTCAGAGTGCTGATTTGTGTTATTTAATCTGTGCATTCACTGGGATGGTCAAACTAACGAGAAAAATGATGAAACCGGACGGTGCCCATGGCCCACTTCCACATTAATTGGCAAGTTTAATGAGGGTAGAAAAAAATACAATAGAGAATTGGACCAATTAATGATTTCATCCTTTTCCTGAGGGAAAAAAGAATAAGCATCACTGAGTCCGATGTGGCTGATGGGGTTAAAGCGACAGGGTTCGAGCGTAGGTGCTGACACACAAAATAATATCTTGTTGTGGCGAGTCTCTTTTAAGGTCCATTGGCTCAGCCTTTTGATTATAATCGGTAAAATGAGATTAATCCACTTTTACAGTCAAGTAAATATAGCGGTATATTACTGCACACTGTTCTATTGTTTGGCTCTGTGTTTAATTTTCTTTTGCTCAATCAGAAGTAACAGACAAACCCACAATGCTTGATAATCACAGTCCTTACCTGCAACGCATACACATTTTTTCGGAGCATTCTCCAAACACAACATTTCCATAATGTTTCGTTGGTATTTACTCAGCCATAAACAACAATATCTACAAACGGCGCTGAGCCTCAGGCCCGTGAGCCTCGGGCAATTCAGCCTCGACAATGGCAAAATATGGCAATCGCTGCACAATGGCCCAAATGCGGCCCTTATTTGCATTTCAGTTCGCAAATTATCGGTAATATGGAAATATTTCCTTGGAAGCACCGCGCCACACCGCGTCTGCGGCCCTGCTCGGGATCATTTGTAAATTCCAAATGGATTACCTCCTTCTCTGTGGCATAAAAAGCCCTCAGATATCACAAGTGGTGAAAGGCTTGTCAAACCGGTTTCTAATCTACGAGGGGGATTTAAATAAGTCTTGAATCGCGCTGCCGTCACCCACCCCCTCCGCCCTTCGCGCTGCTTTTCATGAGGAGGGCTTCTTCGGGAGCCTGCTAGCTTTGCTAAGTGTGATTAATTCTCTGAATCATAAATAACCCTGAATGGGTCTCCGGAGAGCCCTGAAGTGTATTTTCTATTGTCAATTCCTTTATTGTTTAAAGAGCTTCTAGACGTAGAGGCTAATGCTCAATCTGACCTTTTTTATTGTCAATTTTACACCTAAATATCATGATAATACGTGGGACTCGGTCATTGACAGGACCCGTGAAACTTCTTCTGACCCTGGAACATCAAACTGTGACCTATTTGAAATCTCAACTTGCACAGCTCATTCCAACTTATCTCACAAACCCTGAAAGGCACAATGTCGGGTCTTGACGTGGCTATTTGGGGGGATGTTCATGGTGAGCAGGTCGGTCGAGAACAGCGGTAATCGGCTTGTTCCTTTGGGGTTCCTTCTGGTCAGCGGTTATCAGGAGAGCACTGGGCTACAGAATTTTACCTCATGTCTTAAGAGCGTTATCTACATGGCCGAGAGATACGCCAAGTGCCGTTATGATAAACGCTGGGAATTGCAACACGGGTCAGAGATTTCAGGTGAAAAGGTTAACAGGCAATGAATTCAGATCTCGGTTTGGAATTTGATGTCATTCGAAGACTGCGGACATGATGGTAAAGGACATTTAAGTGAGTATATATAAAGGGGAAAAAAATGAAATAAATATTTAAATTTCAGAATATCTTTAGGGGGATGTCACCAAAATATCAGTGATACAATGTCAACAATATAAATTTCACCTTTTCTGTATTAATATTGATTTAATAAATATATAATTAAATTAAAGTTGCCTTTCACTCAAGTGGACATTTTTGGACGTTTAAATCATTAAACGGTTTTGGTAACAGGACCCTGCTGTGTCTTGTGTTTGCTCCTGACAGAGGCAAAAATACGTTTTCTAAACAGCATTCCTTTATAAACCTGTGTGTGCGTGTTACTGCTTGCCTAACCACTGGTTCCAACTGCAGGCGGTGGGTTTGAGTTTGTTCCCAAGACAGAAGTGAGTGACGTGGTGCGACTTGAAAAAACATGAATATTTATTCGCACTGTTTACTATACCTTAATAAAGCCCAGTGAGATTTGCATTGGTTTGACCACCAGTTAAATGAGGCTTATAATGGTCTCTTTAAAAAGATTTGGGGTAATTTGATTTTTATAATCTTCTCTTCTCAGGCAGTAATTAAAGCTACACTATGGCTGTGTTCCATTCTCTGGACAGTTGCTCAGGGAGGCTGAATTTTGGGGCAGGATTTGCTCTTTCCTGAAACCAGGGCTGACCCATTTGGAGGGTAACATAATTCAGTTGCAGTCTATAGTACCTTACTTTGGCAAAAAAAACAAAACTAAATTGAAGGCGTGCTGCACGTGTTCTTCATAGTGACAATTAGTGGTGGGTATTGGCAAGGACATCACGATATGATACGTATCACGATACATGGGTCAGGATATGATTATATCATGATATACTGCGATACTACACATATTGCGATATATTGTGATATTCTACAGTTCACTGAAAATGTAAAAACAGAGCTGAAATGCAAGTTGCTGTGTACGATCTGGGTGGTCTTAATGAATCACATTACATTAATAATTCAGCCAAAACAACATAACTCAGAACTGAATTTTAACTTTATTGTCTTTGCATTTTAACACACTGAACTGGTGGACACCAAAAAAGTCAAGATAAAGTGCATAAGATTGAAAATAAGAAATTAAAGTGCCCAGTCAGTTATCTGAGGCTGCTTTTGGTGCGTGTTTCTTCTCCTCGGAAAGCTAGAAATCCACATAGTACATTGTGAAAGGAAATACCGCGATATATTGATGTATTTTTGCACAGCCCTAGTGACAATGATCCCTTAATTCTGGTTACAATTTGAGCATTCTAGGAAGTGTTAGAACATGACATGACAAATGATCACCATGCCCAACCATCTTAACTAGCTAAATAAATGCCAGCCAGCATGATTAACACATTTGTGCTTGTCAATTGTCAGGAATCGTTGTAATTGTTAAACTTGGCTGATTGATATTTGGGTAAGTTAGCCACCTCAACTACCTGTTCCAGTATTTATCTGTCAAAAAAAAAATACGTTTCAACATTGGTACTGCTTATTTAGCGTGGTCACTCCCTCTTCAAGTTCACAAGTGACAGCATAATT
Organism: Distichodus sexfasciatus; assembly: GCA_032718565.1. Taxonomy (NCBI): domain Eukaryota; kingdom Metazoa; phylum Chordata; class Actinopteri; order Characiformes; family Distichodontidae; genus Distichodus; species Distichodus sexfasciatus. Next base: position 410,641 of record JAVGVS010000213.1, on the reverse strand, counting down.
CATAGTCTAATGAATGCACGAATGAGGTTAACTCAAATACTTCATGTGAGGTTCCTCGCTGCAAGTTGAGGTACGTGGGATCGCTGTTGGCATGTAGACAGGTTTTGTTTGTTAGTTTTTAAAGATATCAACCTACTCATGTAACATTATCTTGTATATCTGGCAGGTGATGGCAGAGAGCCAAGTTAAACATAAGAAATGTAAAAAGGAAATTTCAACCCTAATATTTTATCAAGAAAGCCAATTGAACAAAATAAAGCAAATAATACTGTCACGACTCACTGGTAGCAGTGTCAATTGCGGGCGAGAGAACTGCGAAAAAAGGCAAAGACGTGGTAATCAAAAAAAGCTCACTTGCTGGAGCAACAGTAGCAAGGCGTATGGTACCAGCTACAATTCCTGAGCAATAAAGGGAAAGGCAAAATATTACAATGCCAAAACCCGCCAACAGCAATGTCAAAGGCAAAAGACTAGAAATTGTGGTCGAAAAAACAGGCAAAAAGATCTTGCCTGTGGAACAAGGTCAACAGAATGCGGAACACTCGGTATGCAACTATATTGCTCATGTTGGTCAACTAGAATCATTTATACAACCCACCTTGTCTCCGCAGCATCTGTGGTGCACACAGGCCCAAAGACTCAGAATCAACTATACAACAACAGCTATAGCTAGTAAAGATCTGGGATAAAATAACTTGACCAACATCCTCATTTCAGTATTAAGAAGCTAAGAACCTGAACCACAATTTCTATTTGAGAACTGACTGCCATTTTACACAGTTCATCTCCACACCTGCATGTGTGCTAAGCATTTCGATTTCTGATTTACATAATCATACTTGCTCTCATCTACGCTCATCACAAGCTGTAATTACCTGCCATTAGCAGCAGATAAGTTATTGTTCTTCATTTATGTCCTCATTCAATATGTAATTGGAGACGCTTAAGACCTACAACCACCATGTCTTGTTTGAATTCCTTTCCTCTCTCGGAACACTGATCGTCATGCAGTGACATGGAATACAGCAGCAGGACGTGGGCAAGCTAAAGTCATGGCACCGCAAAGGAAAAGGTAGAGCCATTCTTGGTCTCACAGGAAGTGGAGATTTATTGTCAGGGCAGCCGTAGTGCATGTTGAACAGCTGTGTTTACTCAATGCTCAGCTTTGGGCAGCATAGTGGAAACCAACCGGTGATCAACCAATCACTAATTTTGCACGTTCTTTCCCTTCGGAAGAACGTGCAAAGCTCAACCAAAGCTCAACCTCATAGGGTCATGCAAACCCCAACTCTTGTTTTTTTTTTTTATACATACTTATCATACATTACTCTTTCTTTTTGACAGCAAGTCATTAAGTGTAGTTATTCTTAGGGGTAATAACAGTTATGACTCTCCCATATCGGCCATAACTGAAGCAAGGATCGTGATAACGCTTGCCCTGCTTTCTGGGAACTTTTCCAAAAATTAAGGGAAAATGTGACACACAGGAAGTTAAGTCATGTAAGTTTTAGGCAATGCTAATACAGCGTCAACCTTTATCTTCTCGTGCTCTACTTTTACGTTAAACTTTATATCCATTTAATTACCCTAATTTGGGCAATACTGCATACAAAACTGTTCTCTCAGTTACCTGTTTTTCCTTTATTACCTTTATAGTCTTCATCAACGACTGACTTCTAAGGGATGCGTAATAATCCTAATCCTTAGAAGAAATTCACATCTGAACCACAAAAGCCTCTCTCTGAATTATCTGCCTTTTCCTAGTCAATAAAATGTCTGACTGCATTAATGTAACTGCCTTTCTCATTATGCTCAAAAAGCACTTCATTTGGCTGAATTGCGGGCGCACGACGCTTGAGTTACTGAGCATAATTTCTTGGATATATCCCAACACACACATTACTGGCTTTTTACTCAAAATACTCCACACACAGGCAGGTAAATTGAGCTAAACCCACAACGGATTCCATCAATGGAGTGCGTAAATCTAAACCATTAGTTCTCTTCCGCTCGCGAATGCACGAAAGAAAATATTTAAACAACGAGCACGCAGCCGGGGCACTTCCAAATTTAATGTAACCTAGCATACGGATGGTAATGAGCGTAATGAGATTATAACTGTCCAGTGAAATTAGTGAATTGTGAATATATGTATGCAGTATGAATTTGGGCGTTTTTCTTCATTTTTAGCTAGTATATTTTAAATGCTAAAGAATGTCATCTGCCCATATGGTTCACACGCTCTCTTCACAGGTCACTGCTCATTAACATATGTAAATGACATGCCGGTGGAAATGCACTTCTGTGTAGAACACATATGGATGCGTTTTTGCATGTAAATTGGGTCACTTCCTATAGAAAGAGAAATTAACATGCGAGATTCTGGTTGAGCAAATCTGCAACGAAGCATAGTTTTCATCAGCATGTAACAGGACTTGAGTTCCTTGTATGCATTTTGTGTTTAATATATTTTATATGTAAAACGACTTGTATGTAGACAAAATTATGTAGACGTCAATATAAAATATGTGTCGTATTTAAAGTGATTTAGATTACATGTAGATGCCATTCCAGCAATAATCTTGTGGTAAAGAGTGATTGAAAGTGGCTTGGGTTCTCTTTGATCATTTTTTTAATATTTATGTTTCTCATCATTTCTGGATGTTTTGGTTCACTAAAGCAATTTTCTAAAGCTCGCGCTAAAGCCGCAGCTGGGCGGCCTTTCCATCATCGCCGCCTATCTCTTCATCGGCCTGCTTCACGCCGGCGAATGAGTGGGAGTGATTTTCTGTGGCATAGCGACGACGAGGCAACGTCTGCTCCAATATCCTGCACGCGTCCATTTCCATAGCATCTATCACGGAACATCTCCTCACGCAGGGATGTGCGCTGTCGCTACAATCCCTCACGTGACGGCTCGCGAACCCATTAAAAATCAGCACGGGGCACAACTTTACGGGGTAAGGGGAAAAAAAAGGTGCCATCTTATTCCCCGTTGTAACACTTTGCAAATGTTGGAGGATCAGCTTTGGTGCAGTTGCTGGATACACTTGCATATATATCCGTCTCTACAACCGATGGGGATCGAGGGCGTTCTCGATGCCCGTGGAGGACCCAAGTGTGGAGTAAATGAGACCAGGACTTGGAGCACGATATAGGAGGCCCCTCAGGTGCCGGAGAGCCGGGGTTGCGTCGTCCCGTCGCTAGCAGAGGGACTCCAGAAGCCCCATCTGCGTGGGAGGGATCTTTCGGATGGCGTGCCTCCATCTTGCCTCGCATGACCCCTCTAAGTACAGGCTTTGAGGTTTCTCCGGGGTTTAAAAATACACGCCGCCACATTCTTCACTCGCAACCGGCTTCGGACGGCGGGCGAATTTCCACAACCAGGTTACCACATAAACAGTGACAGTTTCCCCCTGCCCCTCCTCTTTTTCCCCTTCGCGAGTTGGAACAAGAGAGGTCCAAAAATATCAGGTGTGAACAAAGTGTCCCTGTGTGCACACCTCCCGCTCCGACCCACCGACCGACCCACTGCTGCTGATCCAGCAGCCATCTTTCCTGACACATTAACTGTAATTATTCTCAGCACATTTGCACTACGCGCTATAGAGAGGGAACAGCTAACAGAGGCCGATACGCTGCAGCTAATGCATGAAGTTTGCACTTAATTGCAATAAAAAGTGAGTTTGCTTCTTTTTTGGAAACTCCATTTATGCTGCATTCACTGTTTGAGTCATAAATCATTGCCACATATTTAAGTAAACTGAATATAAATAGACTCAATTATGAATATATTACAGATATTAATATATTCACACTAGTTTAAAAAAAATGCTTGATCGTAGGCCATGAATAATGTTGGTAAGGGTGGAGTTCATCACCACATTTTTCATTATGCCTGAACATTTGGGTGGATAAAAATCTTGAATTTTTTACACTCATGTGCCTTTTCACAAGCATGGCCCAGGCTGTGCCTCTTTTAATGAAACTTTGCATTACGAAACCCACCTCTGTATCTGTTTCTAAAGAGTATTATGCAATCTGGAGCTCTCGAAGCATTCGTCTCCGTTTAGAATTAGCTCCATTAAAACCACCAAAATGAGGCTTGTCTCAAAGTAGAGGCGTGGAAGAGGGGGGGTGCTCCTCTACACCCAGCAGAATTAATAAAAACCGCTAAAATCAGCATGCAGTATCGAAGTGCAGCTGTAGCGTCTAATGAGATTTTAAAGTGCTCCCATAATGCCTCATAAATGGACCCTACATGGGGAATTATATTCCGGCTAGGTGGAATCTGATTGGTGTGTTAGGGGGCGGAGGCGGCGGTTGTCCCGGTGCTGCGTTATCGTGCAACAATGAGCCGTGCAATAGAGCGTCACAGTTATTTAGGACAGTCAGGCTGCCAGGCAAACACACCCATTCACCATACATACAATCAGGAATTAGTCCAGTACCATGTACCATTCACTGCAGCTGAATCAGAAAGCCATTGTGTATAAGAACTGTGGTGCCTTTGATAATTTTTCGTGAGTTTTTTTTCTTTCTTTCTTTCTTCGGGCGCATTTAAACTACATTGTTCCAATTTTTGAGATTTAGAATTTGTCAGATGGTTTAAATGGAAGAAGTTTGTTCTGAAAATCTTTTCTTCAAGACTCTCATCAAATGCATGTCACTCCATTTGCAGAAGTAGGTGGCTGAAAATTTGTAGCAATAATTTAGATATAAATCCAGCTAAAATATGGCGCTTTCTGTAGGGAGGCTGAGGTTTGTGAAGAACTGCAGTGTTCAGGTAGGACACGGTAAATACTTCACAAACCGGATTCAAAAGAGAGTAGCGGTTTACCAAGGACTAGTGTGTGTAGTGTGTGTTTTTGTCTTTATTTATTTACCTGTGTCATGTGTGCAGGTTTTTAGGTATTTGAGATGACATATTTCCCCCTACAAGAGAGGAAAACCAGAGAGAGTTCTGTGGATTTGCGGTGTGAGGAACAGTTTTATTCGTAAAACTGAAAGAATGAAAAGGTTTGCTTTCAGTTACTGACGCTACTCAGGTTTAGGGTTAGATATTGGTGTAATATTATTTTCTGATTAAAGGTGTCAATGGAGGAACCTCTCAAAGATAGTAAGACATGACTGTGGTTGTTTGTGTATGAGGGAGATAGAGAGAGACAGAGACAGAGGGAGCGAGAGAGAGAGAGAGACGTAGAGCTGCCAGCTGTGCGAAGTGGTTCAGACAAAACATGACTGTATGAGAGCACGAAGCTTGGCTCTGCTCTATGTGGGGTTTGTCTCAACTCAAGACATCTTTTGTACACACTATGCACCCTCTTTGTGTGGAGGGAAGGGAGGGGAGGGGAAAAACTATCTTTTTTGCATTATAATACTCCGTCTGGGCCATCGTAGGGCGTCACGTGAAACGTTACTCATTTCGCGAAGATGCAAAATGACAGGCGGCCTGCTCGCACTTTCTGTGTGAGTAAAGAAACGGGCTGTCAGTGGCTTTTAGGGGAATTTTCTATAAGGCCATTTATAATGTGTGTCCAGTGAAAAGAGACAAGTGACTATAGTGCTGACTACAATGTGCCACCACACTCCCTACTGTTCTCTACAAGACACACAGAACTGTCCAGCTTTAAAACATGAAATGTAAAGTGTGAGTAAATTCAGTCTGCTATCAGATGCAGTGACATGACTCACTTCACCTGAAGTTGGATACCAGAGGAGAACATCTTCATTGAGAAGTACTGCGATGTAGCAGATATGTCTTTGTGCATGGCACCTAGACCAGGTAGTATAAGTTAAGGACGATGATTCCAGTCATAATTATCTCATTTACACCACTCCTTTGTTTGATCATTAAGCTGTTTGGAAAGACCTTCAGCTTCAGGATCCTAAAAACATACATAGTTTAACCACGTTAATAATGATAATAACGTTAATAATCCAGATGATTAGCAAGTGGTATGTGAGAAATGTGAAATTTTGAAAAATGTTTTGTGAGAGTTCTTCATCTGCATGGAACGTATTTTGCATCCCTTAATTCCTCTATTTTGCATCCCTTAATTCCTCTATACGTCACTGCCCTCAGCAAATTTCTCAAACAAAATAGAGTTTGTCAGAACTCAAGAATTTTTTATCATGTATATTGTAGGATCTTTTGTGTGAATTTCATGTTTGCCATAATTTATTGTGTATGAACTCTATGCTCCATAAACAGAATAAATCTAAGAATTGAGACAGAAGTGCTCAATTATGCCTAAACTCTGTCAAAAAAATAACTATAATTTCTCATGGGCCATAGTGAATGAAACATATGTTGAGAAATGTGTTGCAGCTGTGTACTGTAATTATTGTGTGTGTGTGTTTGATTATTGTGGGCCACATTTACTGCAAATTCATTGAAGCATCTTTCTGCTGCTGCCATTGTACACAAAGGTTATAAAGAAAGATGATATGATAATTGTATGCTTGGGTGGAGTTGCGTGTGGCAGCTGAATGCAAATGTTCTTCCACCGTTCCACAGTTATCATTTATTAAAGGGGAAATTCCCTCATTTTTTATGTACAACTATAAACATCTACACATGTGTAATAAAAAGTTGGTTAGAGAGAGAGAGAATCATACTTTTAATAATAATCAATGATACTACTTTCATATAAAACATATAAGAAAAAAAGTCAAGAAGTACTACTACAAGATATAAATATTTTTTTTATTTTTATCTTTTGGAGGGGTTGGCCCTAAACTTCAGACATATTAATATAACAAATTCATAGCAATGAAAATATGATTGTGTAAAACTGAATAAAAATGTCTAGGGTGGAAAAGGTGCTCAGTTCTGTTGTAGGTTTATTTTAGCTTGACTACTGTGATCTCCTTTATTTTCTTGTGAGATAATAAATTGCTAATATAACGAAAAGAACGATCGACCAGCTAAACTGTGACGCCGAAACAAGAGGCAGAGCAACACAACCGTTTTATTCGCAGCCGCTGTGTTCTCTTTTGGTCCTTGGGCGCCATCCTGTGTTTGTTGGGTGTATTGCACTTCTTTCACAATTTTATTTGCACAATTTATTGCACGGAACAACAAAGAGTTTTTAAAAGGACGCGTTGACACTGGCCAGAACATATTGCTATTTCACATGACACATTTTAATCGACCTGATTTGGTTATGTACTGTGGACAATTGTGGAGACAAATGCTGCATCACACGATAAGTAAAGCTCGGGGAGGGATTCCAAGCCGTGGTGCACACCGGAAAATAGGGCTTCCCCGAAAGCTGCTATTATGGTGTAAACACTCCTGAAACTGCTGAACTTTCACAGTTATAATGAAAACTGTCCATAATCCATTTATGCAACTATGATTATAAGTATGACTGTTTAGATGCCAAAGATTACACAAACTCTAGAGACATCTATTAACGGTCGGCCGTGTTTTCAAAGTGGAACTGAAATGTTTTACCTCACTTCCGGAAATGCGGCTGCATAAAGTACTAGCAAAACAGAAGATTTCCAGCTAGTTTGCCCGTAACCGTATTTAACTAAAGCAACAACAGTGTGGTTTAGTTAGCTGGTTACTCTGTGTCACTGGAATAAAATGGGTTTTAGGTATTGTGAAACTTGAGTTATAATGGCAAAAGGTTTGATCATTCAAAAAATCGCATGCAGGCCCCATCTGCTGGTCAAATGCGTGTATTGCAACTTATTATTATAAAATTATTACGTGTTTTTCGCTTTTACAAGGGACGACCCTTTTTAAAAAACTAAAGTAAATATGTATTTTAAAGGGTTATTTTTTTTACAGTAACACGCTAACAATTGTATAATTTTTTTTTTTACTTTTATTGATTGGTTTATTGCAAGCCTTCAACCAATGCTCTTGAACTGTTTTTGTAAGCAACGTTTATGTTTAGATTTACATTCTAAATTGCTCTAAAAGCGGAAAGACTTGCAATGGCCACATAATACAAGGTCTAATGTCATACACTTGCCAATTATCAATAACTAGAATCCTGAATCCTGAATAACTTCGAATCCCGAGTGTTTCCTAAATAAATAAATAAATAAATAAATAAATAAATAAATAGAGCTACCTTCGTGACTCATTTTTAAATTAAGACTTCCTGTTGATTTATCATTTTAAGTAATAAATGTATCGACTTACCAGATATTATATGAACTTTCGCTGAAATCCATGTGTCGGTGTGGTGGCTGTATTTAAGGGAGTTAATTATATCTCCAATTGACCTGCAGACGGTTTTATTGAGACGTTGTCACTCTTAGCACAGTTTGAGGGCTAAAATAATATTGAAATAATGTTGGTCGTTCGTGTTAGTGAATTTAAGAATCCATTAATAATTAATATTAAACTTTCACAATGCTGAAGCTACAACTGTTAAAAAGCCGCGACAAAATTAGCTTCTGGATTTCATTTAGAAAGCCTGACCCTTGTTTCATGGTGACCAAATAGTCATATTAATACCTGGAAACTGTTGTTGTTGTTGTTGTTGTTGTTGTTGTTGTTGTTGTTGTTGTTGTCATGGTCTAAATTTCCGTTAGTGTGAAAGGGTAAATAAGGTTCATGCATGTAGACCGAAAAGCTCCAAACCCAACTTGCAGTGTTTGCGTCCTGTTTGAGAACGTTTACTAGTGGCTGGGACTTTACCTTACGAAACGTAGAACTTTAGTAGTTTTCGTAGTTTTTGACGTTGGAAGAGTCGTTTATTTGTCGCAATGCCCCCAGACAGTCCACTTTCCCACAGTAAACACATCGCCGGTGACAATCCATAAAACATTTTTTTAAATCGTGGCACAACACCCACTTCACACCTCAACTGACTAAACAATCAAGGCAGCGTCACCTCTCCTTCCTCTCCTCAGGGAAGAGCTCTGCCATTCTGTCCTCCCAAATATGGAGACACACGTTGTACATTTATAATTTCACTTTACATTAATATAGTGCAACAACTTATTTACAGTTTTAACACATTATTGTTAAAATCTTAATAGCTACACCAATGAGTCCATCGTTCACTTATCGCTTCAACTTATCCTTTCTGCCACCACTGACCAGGTTCCATGGGGGGGATTTGTCCATGAACTTTTTGTCCATGAAAGTTATTGCAATGTGCACATTAACTTTGTCAATCCTGTAATATATCCATCACTACATTATCCACAAGGTTATCATCACTGCAAGATTAGCAAAGGCATTAAGCATTATGGCCCAAACCCTTGCTTTCAATTAGTAGATATATTTATAAAGGCAGGTTTGTCTTTAGCACTTGGTCTGTTAAACAGAAAGCATCCATTTTAGCCTAAAAACAAAATTCAGGGGTTGGAACTTCTTTCTACAGAAATATGTGTATTCATTATAAATAGATTAGTGTTTTGAGTTATAATTTAGGTTTTTATATTTCCTGGAATGTACTTGATAGAAATTCCATCAATATTACTTCTTGCTGAATATTTTAGGAAATTGCGGAAGCCATCCAGTTTCAAGATTTAATCTTGTAATCTGATTCTTAACACAAAGATTTGTTTATATCTTGTAATCATGTGCTTAAGCAAATTATTATTAAAGAAAAGTTTCGGTAGACTTGAGGTTAAGATATAGCTAGATGAAATATGTTCATTTCCATCTGCACAGGATGTTGTCACAGCCCAAAACTCAGGTCTTTTTGCTTCACACCTGCAATGACCCATTTGGTACATCTGCTATACAGATAAAGTTCTACATGTCCTACAAACCCACTTAATGGAACACTAAAAACCAACTGGCAATCTGTTGTAGAATCCAACTTTTTTTTTTTGCAAAATATGTTCATCTTCCTTCAAAAAAGTCCACTGAAAAGTAGCACACTTCAGTAATACACTTTGTAGGAAACTTTATTGTTTTGGGGGTTTTTTCAATTACCACTATCAAAAAAAAAGCAACACAAGTCGAATATTTCTACCAATTATTTTATCCAGAATGAGGAACACGCTTTAGTTTAGTTTGACAATAGCAATGTAGTGCAAAGTTATCTTTGCCATATATTTCAAATATCTCTATTCAGAAATACATTCTGCACAAACATTCTATCCTTTTGCACTTTATAACTTATAACTTTTTAAAGAACAAGGCAATAGATATTAATGTGGATAATATAATTGATATTTGCAATCTTTCACTTTACATTACATTCAAACATGAGTAAAAAGAGTTTGTTGAATCAAATACCAATTTTTCAAGAAAGAAATTTACATCATATCAACAAAAGATAAAGAACGTGTGTCAAATCTGAAATCAGAATGCTTAACTTGTCAAATAAAATGCACATAACTAGTCCCAACCTTACTCATCACAGTGATGTACAAATTTAAAGCCATACTGTGTGATTTCAGACTTACAAAGTTGTACTGAAGCCACATAAATGTCTAAGAGCTAGTGAGGCTGCTGCCTCTCTAATATCCATGGACAAAGCTCTGAACCTGCGTTCAGCTTTTTTTTTTTTCAATTTCTGAAACATTTGAATTAAAATTCGTATGATGCCTTGATGTTTTTGACTTTTACCTCAGCAGGCCATCTACTACTCATCCCAACGATCCAATGATTAAATTCTCTCAGCAATACCACCTTGGTTCAGTAACAATAAACAGCCTGCATTATTTTTTCAGTTATTAATATTTCTGGTCCACAAATACTTTCAGCTCCATTGTCAGATTTACTTTTTAGCTCTAATTACTTAATATAGGATAATTATTTTAAAGTGTTTTTTTCCTCTTAAAAGAATAAAAAGGGACTTGATTTTACTCTAAAATATTACTTGACCTTGTATAATACTTCATAGTCATTTTAAAAAGTTTAAATAAAGAATAAGTGGGTATGTCCAAACTTTTGATTGGTACTGTAATTATTCTAATATTCCAAAAATTGACTGAAACTGAAACCTTTGCCAAACCATTCACGTCTGTTTTGAGCTGAGATTTAGAGCAGTGTATGTTAAATTAGCCAAACTGATTTACTTAATTTGTTATCTCACAGTGGTTTAGGAAAGCTTCTGTCAAGGGGGACGTAAAAAGGAAATGTGCCTCAAATTAAATATATATGTACATAAAAAAATATAAACAAAATAAATGTTAAAACACAGAAGGCAACTTTAAGCAAAAAAAAAAAAAAGAAGCAGTGACAAGTAAATTTAGCATCATTTATGAAACATTACCATTAGGCCAGTGCAAATCCATCTGGTATTTGATGAGAATTAAAACACTATATTCTGTAAAATGAACACTGTAAAAACTTGAATTTCTTCCATCTATGCAGACCTTCACACCTCGACAGTAACAGTGGGACCATTGGCAGTTTCTTCACTAGGGCTTTTCTCTGCCAGCTCTGTGGACTCACTTGTACCACTTTCAGTGGAGGTCGGGGAGGTCGAGGAGGTCGGGGAGGTCGGGGAGGTCGAGGCAGTGGGGTTATCAGCAGCAGCGGTGTCTGCCTGCACAACTGGAACTTGGCTTTTTGCTGCCTCCTCCTGGTCTCCACCAGTAGTACTGAGGGGCGTCGCCTGCTCGTTGATGACCTCCACCGAGTCAGACGAAGCCGCTTCCTTCTTCACCTCACCGTTCTGAATGGGGAAAGCCACCTCGATACTAGCATAGAGGTACTTGTACTGCTCCTGTTCACATAGGATATGGTTTCGTACAGTGTTAATTTCATCAAAAAAAGGTGACAAATAATGTTTACTAAATAACTTTTTGCACTTTTGAAAACTCTCTCAGAATAGATCCTTTTAGATGAATAATGAGATTGTAACAAACTCGTGATGTCAGAGACACGCAATTTTGCTCCTATAGGGCTCCTATGTATTGCATGTTTCTGAATTATACAGTGGATACATACAGGTAGAGCTGCCCTCCCAAAACCTGCACTCCCCTTACCAGGAAACCAAACTTTATTATAACGTTTACGTGATTTAGAGCATGGTGACACATCATTGCAAAGAGGCTTGACTAAAATGTAGTTTTCTGTGATTAAATCTACACAAAATGATGAAAAATGTGAGTAAAATGACCATATATTTAAGTAAAAAGGTACCAACTAGATCAGCGTTTCTCAATCCCAGTCCTCACGGACCACCGCTCTGCACAGATTCGACTTTCCCGACCCACAGCACAATTGATGCTACTGATTAGCTAATTAGCAACGTAGGACCAGCGTGCAACAGTGCTGGAAATACAGAATATGTGCAGAGCGGTGGGCCGCAAGGACTGGGATTGAGAACCTGGCATTAGATTATAAAGAAGGAACTTAAACATTTTTAAAATATAGACTTTCCAGTTGTATTTTCAGAGGCTTGTATCACAACATCATTATCAAAACAGATGATTAACAACATAAGACAAAAACACAAGATAACATAAGAACAACTGCCAACTTCCAGGCCAAGATTTTTTAATTGTTGTGGATGTGGCTAAAGGGTCTGTAAAAACTCACATAGGTGGTGAACATCCCTGGCCGTGCCTTGCGCATGCTTTTGGCCATTTGGAAGACGTCCACTAGCTTTTCTGTGTCTGCACTGTCAAGAATCTTCCACAGGGCACAGAAGATTCCAGAACGCGATGATCCATCACTGATTCGGGACAATTTCAAACAGAGATGAGTACAGTTAATGTATGAATATATACAACTCAAATGAGCACAATATGAGAGCGTATATCATATCAGCACTCAATGAGATTCCAAATAAAACTACATTTGTTTAAGAGGAGCCGGACTCACTTGCAGTGCACCACAACGGGCACGCTCCTGCTTTCCCTGCCGTTTTCATAGCCACCGTTTTTCCTGATGATCCTCATCATGTCAATCAAGTCGTGAGGGTTTTCTGGAATCTCACGCTGCTCCCATTTCAGGAAGTGGTATTGCTGCACTGTGTGGACGTTGTTTTTCTGCGGAAGTTGAAATATATTTACATTGCACTTATTACAATAATTGAACTACTTCTGCCGCTGCTGCTGTTACTACTACTACTACTACTACTACTACTAATAATAATAATAATAATAATAATAGCAGGGCTGCACAGTGTGTCATTTCAGCATTGTATTCTCAAAATCAGCATATGCAATACTTTAACATCATAAGTTGTGAAATATCGAGTAAGACAAAATCAATCAAACACACACTACTATAATTCTTTATCTGCTTGATACAAAAGGAAATACTAATTTTAAAAAGAAGCGTGTTTAATACAATTGAATGCATCTTGGATAACGTTTAAAAGGAATACTTCCTTCTCAATAATAATAATAATAATAAAACAGAACAATTACCAGAGGGTCCCTTCGCAACTCATTAAGCGTCCATCATGAAACTCATTATATTACGACAGCCTTAATTTAAACAAACATATGTGGGAACACACATCCAAATACAATTAGGAACAACCACATTACCTTTGTGTTCTGTATTGCTAAGCACCGTCTAATGTACGTAGGGAAGCTTTCGGTCTCTTGGACCTCCACCACCATGTCTCCAAACGTTGTCTTTTCATCATGCCAGTACTGAGAGGAGAACTCCTATGACATCAGAATGGCACGTCACATCAGCACACAACTAGAGAGACCCTGGTGGAAAATAACTTTTCAAGGAATTCAACGCAAGACCCACCTTGTCGTTCTCTTTGCAATGTGAGAGCATGACCACCGTTTTGACTTGCTTCTGGAGGAGCATTTGGAGGAAGTCTTCAACCGTGTCTGGGAGAGGCCCTTGAGCTGCAATAAGACTTGCTGGGCACCAGTAACCCTGCAGGACACAACTGTATACTTTAACCCACATGAAAAACATTAAAATAATGGAATGATACTAGTACAAGTAAAGTGTGTGATCATATGCAGCAGCACTGCAACATGAATGGGCACATATATGTCATCAATCTATATAATGTCAAAACGATTTCATTTTTTAATTTGAATTTGCAACCTATACCAACTTGCAATAATCTAGTTGCAATAAATGTGCACCACCTTAGATAGAAAAATAATTCATTGCTGTCATAATTAATTTCACTCTGGCTCCAAGTAAAGCTTTTCAAATGAAGAGCATCTTATTGGTTGCATCCAATGGCAAAAGCTGCCACAAAGTCCACAAAGAGGGTTCAAAGCATGAGCAGAGTCTCATTGTTAAAAGGATTCAAGGAGGACAATGAGGACCATCATCAACAACCCAGGGACCGAACCCAGGACCTTCTCGCTGTGAGGCGGCAGCACTAACCACTGCGCCAGGTTAAACACCTTCTGACTCCAAATTTCACTGGGTAGTAGCGTCTAATAAAAAGCTGATGAGGAGAAATTTCACCTTCAAACTCTGACTATGACACAAAGCTTAAATTCAAGTTGACAAAAGAATGGCTTCACCATAAGAAGATGAATTTTTTGAATGGCTCAGTCAAAGTCCAGACCTAAATCTAAGTAAAGCATAATTTGCCAGATGTAGAACATTTTTTGCATGAAGGGTAGCAAACATTGCTAGATCAGAATGTGACAGGCAGATGGATATACACTGTATGATGAATGGCAGCACATACATCAACATATGAAGCATTGATATATTTGGAATCTTCCTCATCCTCTTCCGATGAATAGTCTTCATCATCCTCACCATCACTGTGGTGGCTGGTGTCCTCATTCACTTTGATCAGGACCCTGTTGAAGTCATCTACAATACGAGAGAAAGACAAAACCATATTTCATTGCTAGGAGGGTGAGAGGCCTGGTTTCTCTTCTAGCCCTATGACAAAACAGGGAGGTGGGAGAATAACTGCAATCTGACCAGTCCAGTAAAGTCATTATGACTAAGTAGCCAGTGAAATGAAACCACTAGAAACCTGCTCATTGGAATATACCTCAAAATGATTGTGCAGATGGCACTGTATGATGAAATGAGAAGAAAACACTGCTAAAAACATTCCTACAAAGGCAAAGAACTGAAATGGAGCATTTGATAGCCTAACGATTAGAGAGTTGTCCCTGTAATCGGAGAGTCACTGGTTCAAGTCGCGGACTGGTAAAAGTACCACTGAGGTACTGATGAGCAAGTTACTGTCCCAAGCACTGCTCTCTGGGTGCTGCACATCAGCTGCCCACTGCTCCTTCACGGACGGGTCACATTTAATTTAACTGGTCAACACTTACATGGTACCACAGCAGTGTCACGGTTTTTCTTCTCATTTTCCTCAGCATGCGCTACTTTGCATGACCTCCAGTTTTTATATTTTGGAAGTTTCTGTCGGCAAATGGTAAGATGAGATGTAATTCACTTCCTCAGTAATGCATAATAATAATTATAATTTGATTGAGTATATGATTTATATCAGATACACATTATTCAGAATGGTTGTTGGCAATGTCTTGGCATCATGCATGGATGAATAGTGAAAGTCCCGTTTTTAATTTGCTTTTTTATTTTTCATTTCTTATGACAATTTGCTGTCTACTGTGGGTATGGAGCCAGAGCTCCTTTTGCTACATGGTATGGGGGAAGACAAAAAATCTCAACCTGAAATTCTATCTCCATTAAATTGAGTTCGTTGCCCTCCTTCTGTCTCAGTGTGTTGAGTGACGGGTGGAGGTCAGGCAGTGAGATTTCCGTCTCTCCAAACTGGTTGTACTCAATCAGTGCTGTGTGGATCAGGACATACTGTGCCTTGAGGGATGTAAACACACACAAGTGCAAATTTAGGTTTTATAGCTCATTAGATATTATCCATAAATGATACATGTACAGCAACATATTTTCACCTGGTGTGACTATGTGGTCACCGCCAGGTTTCATCATCCTCTTATTGATGCTAAAAAAAGAGTAGACGTTCGCTAACGACATGCTATTTTAACAGACACAGCTGATATTCCAATGTATTTTACCTCCACTTGAACCATGAGGCAGCGCTGGCGGCGGAGTTTAACCACATATCCGTAGATGTCCACGCGACCCTCTGCCTCGATGCTCTCAATCATGGCATCAATGCAGACGTAGGTGCCTGTGCGTCCAACTCCAGCACTAGAGACAATCAGTTGATTATCATTTAATTACATTTCGTTCAAACTACTGGGGCTAAGCAGTTCATGCTAGCTCTCCCCTTACCAGTCCTCGCTTTCCTAACTTGCCAAAATAAAATCTATTTGTGTTGATTCATCTGATTTACAAACACTGAACTAAACATTAAACAGCTCCTTTTCATCTATAACAAGTCTAACACTGAAAGGAAAAATGGTTTCAAAAAGCTGTTTTTCTTCACTGATCTTCTACAATATACTCCGGTGTGTTTTTGAGCTACATAATCTGTATAATCTATGAAATGAAATATATTTTTGATTAACCAAGTTTGCATAGGAACTAAAAAGTACACAGAACAGATACAGTATATAAAGTTATTACAGAATTATTTACAGAGTTATTGTTTATGTTAGGTAGCAAAAGGTAGAGAAAGTCTTGATTTGAGAAAGTAACTGATGCAGCTAATTAAGGGCAGGTCCTACCTGCAATGGATGACAATTGGTCCGCTGAAGACATTCTTGAAGGAGTTGACTCTGCGTCGCAGTTTGAGGAGCAGGCCTGGGTCATCAGGAACACCATGGTCAGGCCAGCTCATGAACTGAATGTGAGTAACATCTCGCTCAGGTGTCTTTTCTTTACGCTACATTAAAAAAAAAAAAAAGAACATAGAGATAAGACCAACGAGTCAAATAGAAAATATTTTTTTAAAGACAAGTCAACAGTAGGAATGAGGTGGAGGACTACAAGGAGTGCTTGAGGGAAAATATTAATCATTATGACCATACAACAGTTTCTAATGTTTTCGTCTGGCCTACATATTTAAATTAAATGACTCACATTCATCAGGGTCAGGTGGCGAATTACGTAGTCCGGACTGTTCTCTTCCGCCTTGATCTTCACAACAAAATCGTCAAAAATCTCTGTCTCTCTCTCTAGTGATGGCCAGTACTGAGCACATTTGCTCTGAGAAGCAAAATCACATTCGTCAAACATCATGCAGAGATTTAAATTTGACCCTCCACGGCAAAACCAGTCGCTTCGCTCAAATTTTCAAAATTGAGTTATTATGTTTATCATGAAAGGGCATAAAGCAACCTTCCAAACGATACCTATATCGAATGAATCGGACGACATATGACTGAGATATCAACATTCAAAGGAGTCGGGTTTCTCCTGTCACGCCAAGTGAGAAACGGAGAAATCTGCCTTTGAAGTTGACTATCGCCGTAGCACTCACAGACGCTTGGTGCGGTCGCAGCTACGTTTGTATTTACGGTAGCCTACGCTGCATTCACAGCCACACGGATAGCCTACCTGCGTTAGGTTAACTGAACTCGGGAGACGAAGATGGATTCCGGAGAAATATCTTCACGCTAGTCAACCAGTGGATTTACCGTAAATATTGAAGTAGAGCGGTCAAAACAGAAACTTTTAACATTCTGCTGGAATTGAATTCCTCACCTCAAGAAAGTCACGTTTTTAGGATGGAAAGGGTAAGCTTTTCAGTGAAATTTATTCACAACAGTACAGTATAGACCTTCCACTGTTTCAAAACACTTAAAAACAAAAAATCCAAAATTTTACTCCACGCAACATAAACGATCGTTTTTCTTGGAAACCTCCGTTGCGACAAGCGACTAGTTTTGCTGTAGAGGGTCACATATGTCACAAGAAGGCACTTGAGTTTTCCAGTGCGGTTCAGATAATAAATTAATGAATGAATAACCATACCTGTCTTTACATAACCATAACAATACCTATCTTTCTGATTCCATAACCATATCTAACTTTCTGATTAACTTTCACTATATTCTATATTAAGTAGTTTTGGCTTAACATTTGGATTTCGGTTTAGATCAAAACTCTGCTGCTCTCCAAGGCTGGCCCAAGCCTTTAAGGGGCCCTATTCAGAATTTCATTTAGGGCCTCTCTACCATCACCTCAATGTTATTTTTGTAATTATTTTTTTCTAGTATGAGAAAATAAAGAAGACTTTTATGAAAAAGATAAATGGAAATGATTTTTAAACTCTCAGTCCTGCATGTGAAGTTTTTTTTTTTTTACTGCTCTCAGCTTACCTTGAAATTTAGGGGTACCAAGACAAGAATAATTAAAAAATACTCATGTTTTTGGCAGGAGAATTCTTGCTAATTTACCTTTCAAGAACAAAGTCAGAAGAAAATATTCATTTAGCATGTTTCAGAAGGTTACCACAGTAACATACCACATCAAACTGATTAGCTTAGTAAAGGTTAGTGGTTACCAGTTACCAAAAATACAAATAAATCATGGGACTTTTTGCAGGTGCAGCTGAATTTAAAACTTTAGGATGAATTGGACTGCAATAATCTGGGTTTTTCATTTTTTAATTATTATTATTATTATCTCGGGCGGAGCTTTGGTTCTGCACAAGGTTTTTACCACGGGGGGGGGATTTTTTCTTGTCACTCTTGCCCTAGACTTGTTTGTCAGAGACTTGGACCCATTAGTATGTAAAGCTGCTCTGTGTCGAGGTCTGTTACAAAAAAGGTATACAAAAAAATCTAATTTAATTGAATTAAGAAGTTACCCTGTTTCCTTCTTCACAGCGGGTAACCATGACAATGATGGATGTTTTTTGTTCCCAGATCATTCTCCAAAAATCTTCAATGGTCTCTTCCTTGGGTCCTGTGTAAAATTAGTATAATGATTTTTCTTCTTCTTAAAAACAGAAAGTTCCCTGCTGATGGACTTTGTAAAATGTGATGTGATTACCTTGAGCAGCGATGTATTTGTTAGGCTCTTTGTATCCCTGTAATAAGATATATAATAATGGTGAAGCAAAACATGAATGTCTCTGATCTATTACTTTGAGACTATCAGCTATGTTGTCTCTCTTTTAGATTCAGCTTGTACCTCAATAAAACTGGCGTTAATGTATCCACTCCCTTCTCCATGAGTCAGGTGAACACGGTTATGGTCGTCTGAAAGTATAAATGTAATTAATTAATTAATTAATTGGAAAAATAAATAAATTATATTTTTTACAATTAAAAAATACAAAACCCTTTATTTTATTTGATCTAAATCCAGATTAAAGCTTGAAAAAATTGTATATCTTAAAGCTACATGTTTTGGTTACTTTTAGTCCTTTAGAGAAGAGTAACTCACAGGGAAGGATGTCCACGTAGCGGTTCTTAGATTGGTTCTCTTGCTTCTTAGCCTCTTTGACTGTGTAATTGGAGAAAATCCGAGGGATACTCTGCAGAAGGTAGAACAAGTAGGACTCACAACAGTTCTTGAACGGGAAAAGCAACCATGCAAGTTACGTCTCAGATATGCTTCACTCCTAACTTCACTTTTTCATATAATGTTAGCTTGAACAGATGTCACATGATAACGAAAAAAGTAAACCTCTGAGTTACCTGGAATTCATCCATGAACAGGCGTCCTTCATCTGCGATCTTCCTCTTATAAGCCTCAAGCAGTCCCTCAGCAGCGATGGGCTCAACAGTGAGCAGCTTATCTGGATGGAAAAGTTACTGTAATTTTTTTTCTAGGAATAATAATAATAATAATAATAATAGGAAGAAGAAAGAAGTGATAACATGCCCTCGGGAAGAAGTTCATCCATTTCATTGTCATTCCTGTAACAACAAAACATATACATTTTGTGAAAAATCTGTTTTATTGTTTGCATGATTTACAGTTGATACTTAATGTGCTTAAAACTTGAACCTCGACTGCTTCTTCTTCAGAAGGAAGATTTTGTAAAGGACAAACAGGAGAGCAACAGATGTGACAATGATGAGGAAGACCAGGAATCCAAGAAGGGCTTTGTCATTGTCTGAAAGTTAAAGGTAATTCAACTAATTGGTATAAAGTTGGACAAGGAAAACAGCAGAAACACTGAATAACTGGATGTTACAACTTTGCATTGTGTTCAGTCTTGATTAATGAAAATGAGTTTATGAAAAGGCACTTACATCCAGTTGTAATAGATCGACTTTGGTATTTTTTGGTGAAACCCTGTCCATTTCTGACGAATATCTAAGTTCAATATATAAAAGGGTGTCACCTTTACATTGAAAATTTATAATAAATAAATAAATGCAGAATTTGAAGATATATATTAAGTAATAAAATACCTTCAGTTCATATGTGGTTAAGTAGGAAAGGTCTTTCCAAGCATAGTTACATGATGCTCGGGTTTCATTTTTTATTAGACTCTTTCCTTTATAGAGCTCAACAGTGTAATTCCCAGGTTTCCCGTTCCAATGCTTAACTTGGGTACATGTTACATTGAAAGCATTATTGCCAACACGAAGGACGTTTATTATTTCTTCAGTTATACTTGGCTCTATTGAAAAAAAAAAAAGTGGAAACATGAAAACATGACAATTCCTAGATTTAAATGATGGATTAGACTTTTATAATTTGTTTCATATTAACATCAATATATAATGTACACTGACTGGTGTTTAAAGAATCGCTGCAGTACACATACTACATTCATTTCTAACTGGTTGATGTGGTTTAAAAAATGCAAAATGGAGATGCAGATAACAATACCGGACAATAACCAATATGCTTACTTATACCTGACTAGTTGGTATTTCTGCCATATCTTAGGCTGTGAATTTTGAATTAAGAATTATTGTCTTAAGGTGTTTGTATGGCATTGGATAGTAAACATTAAGTTGTTGATGCAGTAGTATTTGTGTTTTTACTTGCACATATACATCAGTTTTTTAAAGGTTCTGTTTGTTAAAATTAGTCTACAGCAGCATCATGAGTGTGGGTAAATAAAGATGGTATATTCATCAATTTTCTGCTGTTTTCATTTCACTTAAAACTTTTACTTGGCCAGTCATTTTTAATTATTCATTCATTTATTCATTATCTGACCTGCTTAATCCCTATCGGGGCCGCAGGGAACAAAGCCTATCCTGGGAAATATGGGTACAAGTCAGGGACCAAACTTTGGCAGGCACCAACACCGCAGGGCACTCACACAATCACACTCACATTCACACCTAATGCGGGTCAATCTAGAGTTGCCAATTAACCTACAATGCTTGCTTTTGGACTGCGGGAGAAAACCGGAGCACCCGGAGAAAACACGCGAACACGGAGAGAGCATGCAACCTCCACACAGAAAGGCCCTGTGGGATTGAACGCAAGACCTTCTCCGTATAATTTTAAATTTATATTAGTTAAACATGTCATGCTGGCTCTTTGAGATTATGTATTGAAATATGTGACATAAAAATTCTTAAGCCAGACAATTAGCATTGATATGTATTTTTACAATATTAACAATATGAACTTACCTGCTGCAAGTGTCGTATTCTTGCAATAATCTTGTACAACACTCACATTTTTATACGTTGCCTCTAAAGTGCAGTTATATTCAACAAAGGGTGTCAAATCTGTCACTTTACAAGACATGTTTCCTGAATTCAGTTTACATGGGCCTGAAATGATAAAGCTCCATGTCAGGTATTACCAATTCACAAAATGAGGGATTTAAGCCAATCATACGTAGCATAAGAGAATACAAATACAAATACTTTATCATCAACAAACATTGAAATTTACCTGTGGTTCCATCATGACCTACAATACACAACAACATCAGCACATAGAGACACATCATCAAAATCTAACATCATTTCATACATTTCAAAGTTACATACATTACAATATCCATACATCACTGTGTAGAAATAATTAAATGACTAATAAGTAAATTAATAAATAGATAAGATCTGCTTGCTGCGCAAGCTAAGTCCTAGACATTGCACTGGGGACAAAAGATTTCTTATAAATGTTTCTATTCACTGTTGGTAATCTAAGACATTTTCCTGCAGGCAAGAACTCGAATTCATTGTGTAGTGGATGAAAGCGGTCACTAATGATTCTCGATTCGTTTCTAATCAGTTCTTCATACATGCAGTTTTAATGCCTTTGTGGCATTTTTATTTATTTTTATATTTGATGATTACCCTTATTAAGCCAAGCACAAGAAGTTTCATACTGAAAAAATACTTTAAACTAAAAATACTTTAGACCGGAGCCTATCCTGGGAACTGTTGGCGCAATGCAGGGTTCATTGTAATATTAGTTAAGAAGATGACTGACTCTTACCTTTTGTGGATGTTGGCTTACATTCTACCTTTACTTCTAAACTGAGCTTTGGACAGTTTGGGCTGCTGGTATTCCAAGATGCAGTTAAGCTATTATTAGATACAGTAAGCTGAAGTTTAGGCTTTACTTCTATAAAAGATAGATCAAGAGAAAAATAAATTGCATTTATTTTATTGGTACATTGCAAACATGTTTAGCAGTAATTACAAGTAGCATTAATTACTGTTTTTTGTGTCTTATTTTACATAACTTATAGCCCATTATTACTGGGTTACCAGAATTGTGGTCAAAGGAAAGCAAAGTAACTGGCAGTCAAAGAAGAAAATAATATATTCAACTACTAGTTAAACATTCAGACACTTTGTATACAGTGTTATGCTGTGGTTACTTTTTCCTCAGTTTTAAGTGTTTGCTTTGCTTCTGGTATATCTGCTAAATGTTGTTTTTTTCTTGCAAAACCTTTAGCTGGCAATGAGAAAGTATTATTACACTGCTACATAGGATATAGTGTACAAATGTATGTTTTTTAAGTTTTAGGCATAAAAAGTACAGCAGAAATGTAGTGCTTAGAGAGCTGGGTAAACTCAGGATATTTATTGATGCATTTTGCAGCCGCCACAGCCAATTAAAATCTTACCACATGTGGTGTTAACCCAGATATGATCACTTTCAACACTTGCAATATTATCATATTTCCCAGTGCAGGAATAGTTTTTGTACAGATCAAACTTATTTGGGTCTACAGAGGTATTTTCGCCTGTAAAGAAAGCAGTATTCATTTTTTTACATGTTTAAATCTTAAACATAATCACACAAATCTTATTATATATTCAATGTAAACCACCATTTTAACTGCTTACCATCAAGCTTGCAAGTGTATTTAAATTGCTCCTTTTGGCAATATGTAGGTTTATTTTGCCATTCTAAGGTTGTGGGGAATACTTTTTTATAGCTGATCTTAGGTTTTTCTGAGGAAAGAAAGTAAGAAATCTGCAAAAATCTTTTTGTGAATTCCAATATACTGAGGTATTTGAATTAAAAATGAAAATAATAAACATAAAATAAGTTAGACATGTAGTTTTGTTAGAAATGTATAGGCAAACATGAATGTAACTCTTGCCCATCTGTAAAGGAATTGCTTTGTATGTGAATATATGTGTATACCTGGCGGCAGAGCGATGTTTATAGTTTTACTGCAGAAATCATCATTAAAACTGATCTTCTTTATTGTGCAGCTGTTATTCTCATTTACCGTAAAACATTTTTTCGTCAAATTCCATGTTGTATTATAACACAGTAATGAGCCATTCCAGTGATTCAACAAATCGCTTTCATCTTTGGTAAAAAAAAAAAAAAAAGTTTACAAGAGGGTGAGTTATAATGGTGAAAAGTCAACACTATGATTTTCAGTCATTGAACATAAATCAAGTTTAGTGTTAAATATATCAATAGTAAAATTACAGAAAAGAAAATGTTTGTCATAGTGTCATATTTAAAAAGTGAAGTGTTTGTTTTAATCACCTACCCCATGTTTTGGTATCAAAAGTTTCATTGCCTTTACAGATTTCATTTTTGCTTGTTTTGACAGAGATATTATATTTTTGGCATGGCTTCAGGGTGTTGAATGGAATCTGGAAATGAGGCTCATTCGTAGTTTGATTTGTAATTGACTTGATTTCTAATTCGTAAATTGATGTTGCGCTACCATTAATGTTCACTTCAAATGTATTCCTTTTCTCCGTAATGCTGAACGAACCTGTCAAAATATTATTCATGAATACAGAGTAAATTTAACTACCATCATGTGAGAAATCTGTGTCACTTTAAAGATTACTTACATTCCTCAGGAGCAACTGTGAAAAGAAAAGAGCAGAGAAGTCAGTCTTTGGTAATGAAAGTGATGGTTCATGTATGAACTAAAAGTGACAGAACAACACCACCTGTTACATCGTATTGGTACCTGTTGTGGCAGTAGTGGGGTGAGGGTGTACTCATGTTGGAAGCAGTGGGTGCAGAGTCAGAGGTGTTTGGAGGTTTCGTTCCTGCAACATTTTCAACAGCTTGTAAAGAAACAGTATCGGCTGTTTTGCTCTCACAGGACAGTTATACCGAACAGAAACCAAACAAGCAGGGTAGTTTAGATAAAACCAGAACGTGGTGAAATCGTCATTGTAAAAAGAACAATAGGTAATGTCCTTCCCTTGACTTTACCTCCAAAACAGTCACCAGTATGAACATGTATTACTATATTTATTATATAATCTGCAGAACTGTATAGAAGAAAAGGCCTTCCAAAGTCCTGAAACAGCACAAGTACATGAAAATATTTGTGTAGATATCTACAGGAAAGCACCTGAACAAACACGGCAGTTCTTGATATGAATATGTTTCGCCTGCACTGTATTTGCTCAATAGTCAAATAAATAACTAAATATTTTAGCATAACCTATTATTACTACTAATAATAATTACTCAATAACTGTTATTATTATTATTATTATTATTATTATTATTATTATTATTAGTATTAGTATTAGTATTATATAAAAGCATCATCAAATATTTCCATTTTTTAATACAGAATCATTTTTTAATTTCTGTTTGAGAAAGTGGTGTAGTATAATATTAAAAAGAAATAATACCAAAGAAGGTAACACTGTCATTGTAATGGTCTGTAAAAAGTAATAGATATATTCTAATTTGAAAAGGAAACTTCACAAACACTGTTTGTCTATGACTTTATGTATTAATATTTTAGTTATAGTCTTAGTGATACTCTGTCTATGTTCCTTCTAAGTGGAATTGCAAGGTGGTGTGTATCAAATGCTATTGTCAATGGTTGTGTGTTGATGGCAGATGTGCGTGGAAGAGAGAGTATACTCCTGACTTGTGTTTGCATTGAATGGAGTTGGAGTGTTGTTATGTAGGTGTTGCTTGGAGGAGAGTGATTTGGTTGTGCTGTTTGTTCCAGAAGGTTGGAGGCGTTGGGATGGGTGACGATCACTGGTTGTGCCATTGTCTGTGATAATAAATCTGATTAAAAATAAATAATGATTTTAAAAATAAAAACATTTTGTGCATTATTTTGCACCTGTTGGAGCTCTTGGAACCAACTGGAATTTGAGGTTTACTTGTGTAAGTTTTAGGAAATGCACGTGAACTCTCTCTAGTATGGAAGGTGGTGTGCGGCAGCAGGCCATCTTGGCATCCTGCTGACACTATTGCAGAGGTGGGCAGCACCTAACTTCATTACTTAAGGAAAGTACAGATAATACTAGTCAAAATGTTACCCCAAAGTTAAAGTTGTACAGTCAAGATATTTCTTTGGTTAAAGTACTGAAGCACGAGCGAAAAATACTAAGTATTGGTAAGCATATCTTCTTTCACAGTATTTATGTATTATTGCCAACACTTGCATACCCTCATGTATCTGACTCGCTTGTAGAAGCTGTAGAATAAGGAACTGGTAGAATGTTACAGAATGAAATACAACCTGAACTGTCAAAGAAAACCAGTCATTAGTTTATTTTATTAATTAATTGTAAGATGACACACCAACAAACGGCATGTGGGTAGTGTTCTTGACCCAGCTCTGGCATTGTGTGCACATGTATATGTGTATGTTAATCACAGGGTTCCCACGGGTCCTTGAAATCCTTGAAAGTTTGTGAATCTGAACAGACAAGTTCAAGGCCCTGGAAAGTTTTTTGAAAACAGGCATAAAAAAGACACCACCCTGAAAGTCCTGAATATTTTTTTTGGGAATTGAAATTTCATGGATGACAACCGCCATGTTATTATTTTGCCACCACAAGTTTGTTAACTAGTTTCACGCCAGATTTTTAATTTGGCGTATGTCTGCTGCACTACATTCTTGTGTTTCTTGTACATAGTCAATCGTGAACGCAGCGAGTTTGCTTTTAGGGCGCAACCAGAGTTACGCTGAGTCAGAGTGGAAGTGAAGTAAATGCCGCTGTGTGTGGTCCTTGAATTTGAGGATATTGGTCCTGGAAAGTCCTTGAATTTGATGTTAACTAAGGAGGAACCTCTGTAATCAGGAGGACAGTGCAAAAGCTGTAAATACAAAGCTCACAACATATCATCTCCAAATCGCTTAAAACCCAGCTCACACCTCCAGCTTCATGACTTTACACAGTAACAAATGTCTTAATCAAGACAGAAAACAGCAGAACTGTCTGAACTTGCTTTATGCGATAATTCACAGGCGGACGAACCCCTACTGATTACTGACAGACTGTCACCTTTTCAAACAACCCAACACCTGTTAGAAAAGGGGAATAACATCCAATTTTATCCACAGGTTTGGTGCTAACGGTAACAAGAACTCTTGATAGAAAACAGGGTGCTAAAAAAGTACAGTATTTGTCTTTAAAATGTAGTGAAGTTTCCAACAAAATACTACTCAAGTGAAGCACAGATACTGCAAAACCCCTCTACTTAAGTACATACTCAAGTAAATGTACTAGGTTACTGTCCACTGCACTAGTTGTGATGTGTTGATGCGAGGAGGCAGGGAAGAGAGCGTACCCCTGACTTGTGTTTCAGGAGACAAAATAGTTACAGTTTCTGATGCTTGTTGGTGCTTGGAGTAATAAAGGTATTCTGCTCTCTGTCTGCTGAACAGCCTAAAAAGCGGACCCAATTGGCCAGTGTGGCTGAAGATAGACTGCCTGTGATCAGAAGAAGTTCGATTACAATCCAATTAGAGACGGGCACGAAACGGATTTTTTATGTCCATATGATAGCTTATATCAGCATTTAGATATCTGCCGCATACGCATATATAAATCCGATACAGTCTCTGGGAGTCTTTTTTTCAAACATAAAGTATCGCTTTTAAAAATGTTCAATACATAAGGTTCCTGAGATTTATTCTCTCTAATGCTTAAGGAAATGCTGATTTAAATAGAAGCCCTAACTAAAACAATGTAATAATTACACACACATACAGTACTGTGCAAAAGTTTTAGGCAGGTGTGAAAAAATGCTGTAAACAAAGAATGCTTTCAGAAATATAAATAATGATTGGTTTATTTTTATCAATTCTACAAATGCAAAGTGAGCTTAACAAAAAGAAAAATCTAAATCAAATCAATATTTGTGTTACTACCTTTTTTGCCTTCAAACCAGCATCAATTCTTCTAGGTAGACTTGTACAAAGTCAGGATTTTGTAGGATTATATCTATTATATTATTTTGTATTTTGTAGGATTATATTATGGATCGTGTTAGTTCTTCAAGATGTTTGGAACAATCATACCAGCCAGTTCCTTCAAAACTGTGCAAAAGTGTACCTAGAAGAACTGATGCTATTGAAGGAAAAAGGGTGGTCACACCAAATATTGATTTACTTAGATTTCTTTTTGTCTATTCACTGCATTTTGTTGATTGATCAAAATAAATGATGAACACTTCCATTTCTGAAAGTATTCTTTGTTTGCATTTTTCACACCTGCCTAAAACCTTTTGCACAGTGCTAAATAATTTGTTCTTAAAAAATTGTTTATAAACATATTAATATTTCCTCTTCTTATTGATTACACCATAACATTATAAAACCGGAAAAAAGATCAACTGAAAATAAGGAAATACTAAAAGTTTCTTGGGTCATTTTGGAACTAATTCTGGGTCATAAAATTGGTTTTCACTTTTTGCTTTTTCCAAAGAGAATTCCTACAAATTCCCACACACGCCCTGGACAAACCCACAATGAAGTGTTAAAAGGCTCCAGAATAAAACTACGGAAAATCTGTGGGCACCAATAAACGGCTGAATTGTGAGTAGAACACTGGTTATTGTATATTTATCAGCTAAACAGGTTCGTAATAAAGGGACGCTTTCACCGAACTGACATTTTAGCAGTAATGGTTACAGATTACCTATAAAACATGTTTATCGGTTTTACATCGCTAAATATGCTGTTTTATGAGTTTTTTATGCATTTACTTCTGTTTAGTGCACGGAATATCCACAACACTTTCACATACATAGGGACTGTCTTTGTTCCTGATCGCCATTTACTGAAAACGCATACACTAGGCTTCATGTGAAACACAAGCAGCGATGCTCTAGCTTAGCAAAATGAGAATTAAACGGCTTGATTCAGAAAAAAAATTGTGGCTAGGTAACTATTCAAGTTGCTGGGAGTATTCGCTTGTGCCTAATTTTCATCAAGAGTGCCATTTAATATGAATAACGAATTGAGCGTGCACGCATTTACAGATCGGCTCCTTAGTACGGCCCAATGCCACAGACACCCGGTCCAGCTGTTTGAGTTGTTTTCGGATCGATATCCGATCCACCTATTGATCGGTGCCATCTTAAACCAACACACCCATTCTTTCTTTTTAGGTCTTTCAAAATGTTGTGAAAAAGAGTTGTAAATCTTGGCATCCTGGGTTGACACTATTGTGGAGTGTTTATGTGAGGAGCTGCGCAAGAGTGTGTACCCTATTTCGCTTGGAGTAATGGGGGTGAGGCGCAGGTCATTTTTTCCTGCTCCAGAAGCTAATTCTGATGGACGTGTTGTTTTTGGTTCCTGTGATCAAAAGAAGCATAAAACACCAATACTCCTTCAACAATTTCAGACATCTTAGAGCTTTTCCACTAATCTGATTTTGACTGGTTTGGTAGGTTTTATTTCTA
Organism: Distichodus sexfasciatus; assembly: GCA_032718565.1. Lineage (NCBI taxonomy): Eukaryota > Metazoa > Chordata > Actinopteri > Characiformes > Distichodontidae > Distichodus > Distichodus sexfasciatus. The sequence goes on along the minus strand of JAVGVS010000213.1, from coordinate 381,810 downwards.
GATCTTATGGCTTTGACCTTCTATGTAGAGGAAAGGTTTTGACTGTTATGAAAACAGAGGTGTCTATGACTATGTCTGCTGTGTAAGATAGGCGTGTGGACTAAAGCCAGTTAGTTGGCCCTTGCTGCTGACACTGAGGTGACGTGGTTGATACGAGGAGGTGGCGGAGGAGAGAGGTATACCACTTTCTGCGCTGGCAGACGGCGTAGCTGGGAGTGTTGATGCGCGGTGGTGCGGAGACAAGGCTGTGTTTCGCCGAAAGCTACAAACAATGCTGGCAGGGTGTGGTGAGATGGGACTCAGTAGAGGAGTTCAGGTTGGATATCGTGATCAAAGATGCATAATAATCACACATTCATAAGCACAACCTCATCTTCAGACCATCTAACCTTAAACTTGAACGATTTCACCCTCAAACCAACAGATAATGATGTAGATTAAGTTTGGGTGGTTATGGGGGCCAGCACTGATCCTGAACAATGCCATTCATTCGGGTCTAAAAGCCTACCAGATACTCCAGTTCCGGAGCGGAGGACGTGTAGCAGCAGCGCCTATTTGCATTTAGAAAACACTAACTATGAAGGTTTTGTTCTTGAAAGGACTGGAAACAGAGGGCAAAAAAGGAAAGTGAAATAGCCTAATCTGAGAGGAATTTTTGCAAACTACTAGAGACGTGTTAGTGTATTTTCAGACCTACTTTTAACTTAAGGGAAAAAATGCAGAATATGTGGGACCTGTTTTATATAGTCCAGCCTTTGATCAATATGTCTTTACATCTCTGTAAATTCTTTGCATGGTGGTGTTCTTTGTCCTGTTGTTGCTGACATCAAGGTAAGGATGCAAGGAGGTGCCAGTGGAAGAGAGCATGTACCTGACTTGTGTTTGCAGACAAATAGTTATGTTAGAAGCTTTGTTGGTGCTCGAGTATTAGGTTGTGCTCCTGCTCTGGTCTCTTAACAGTCTTAAAGTTGAATTCCAATTATGGGCTGAAGAAGGCAGACTCCCTATGTTATGTCCTATGATCAGAAAAAGTCTGATTACAACTAAATACATTTCATTCATCATTTAGGTCTGTGGAACCTCTTGGAACCTGTCCAATTTAGAATTAAATAGGAACCAATGTCTGAGTGTATGACTGTTCACAAATTCTACCACCAAAGATGCTGGAGAAAAGAGCAACTTGGTATCCTGCTGACACTATTGTGATGTGTTGATGCAGGAGGTGCGGTGGAAGAGAGCACATGTACCTTGGGACTTGTGTTTTGCAAGACAAAGAAGGCGCTCTCTGATGTTGTTATGCTTGGAGCAATAGTTGTGCTCCCCAGTTTCTGTCCGAACAGTCTTTAAAGTTGACCCAGTTGCGTGGCTTGAAGATAGACTGCCTGTGAATGGTGGTATAAAGTCTGATTACAACTAAATTAGAGATGGCACGAACCACATGTTGTTATGTCCGCTATGATAGCGATACTGTACATTTAGATATCTGCCGATACGATATAAATCCGATACAGTCTCTGGAGCTCTTTTTTTCAAACACATAAAGTAATGCTTTTAAAATAAGTTCTGTACTACACATCAGATTATTCTATGCTTACAGCTTGATTTAAATAGTTTTCCTAACTAAAAACACAATGTAATAATTACACACATATGTATATGCTAAATTATTTGTTCTAAAAATGGTTTGTTAAACACATTATTTCTTCTTATTGATTAATTATAACATCATAAAACTGGAAAAAAGATCAATTGAAAATGAAGAAATACTAAAGTTTTGGGTCATTTTGAACCAATTTGGCCTATAAAATGAGCTACTTTTGGCTTTTCCGAAAGAGAATTACAATTCCCACAATCCCCCACATGCCCCCGGAGCCAAATCACAATGAAGCGCTGCGCTGCTCCAGATCAACCACGAAATTCAGGAAAATCTCAATAAATGGCTGAATCTGGTGAGTAGAACACTGTTATTAGGTTATTTATCAGCTAAAACGGTGCTGTGTCTGGTAATAAAGGGACGCTGACTGAATCCGAGCTGAAGAAAGTAATGGCACTTTACACGACTCATAAAACACAGCGACGGTTTACATCGCGAATATGTCATTGGTGAGTTTTAGGCATTTACTTGCTTTCCAGTGCACGGAACATCTCACAAATATTTTCACATACATAGGATCAATCTTGTTTTGATCGCTACCACTGGAAATGTCACTAATAGGTCATGAAATGCTGCCAAGCAGCGCATGCTCTAGCGAGTAAAATGAATTAAACGAAGCTTCGATTCTAGAAAAAAAAATTGTAATAGAATTATTCAAGTTGTTGGGAGTATTCGTTTCAGCCTACTTTTATCAAGAGTGCCATTTACCATGAATAACGAATTGAGCGTGCACGCATTTACAGATCGGCTCCTTAGTACGGCCCAATGCCACAGACACCCGGTCCAGCTGTTTGAGTTGTTTTCGATCATATCCCATCCACCTATTGATCGGTGCCATCTCTAAACTAAAATACACCCATTCTTCTTTTAGGTCTTTCAAAACAAGCAGAAAAAGGAGTTGTAACTTACATCCTGCTGACACTATTGTGAGTGTTGATGAGGAGGTGTGTGGAAGAGTGCACCCTGATTTTCTTTTGCTTTGGAGTAATGAGCTGATGTGAGGTAATGTTTCCTGTTACAGAAGCACTTGATGGACGTGTTGGTTTGGTTCCTGTGATCAAAAGAAGCATAAAAAACACTTAATACTCCTTCAACAATTTAGACACCTTAGAGCTTCTTTCCACTAATCTGTTGATTTTGACTGGTTTGTGGTTTTTATTTTCAGGATCTGTAGGTTTTGACCTTCTATGTAGAAAAAAGGAAAGGTTTTTTGACTATGAAAACAGATATGATTATGACTACAGTTCTGTTGTGTAAGATAGTGTGTGGACCAAAGCCAGAAGTTGCCCTGTTGCTGACATCTTCCGAGGTAAGACGTGGTTAGATGCGAGGGAGGTGCATGGAGGAGAGAGTGTATGTATTTGACTTCAAGCGCTTGCAGACGAGTGTAGCTGAGTGTTGATGCTGGGTGAAAGTGGAGACAAGGCTGTGTTCTCATGAGGCTAAGCAACAATGCTGGCAGGGTGTGAGATGGACCCAGTAGAGGAGTTCAGGTTACTATTCTGTGATTAAAGATGTACAATCACACATTCATAAGCACAACCCTCATCTTCAGACCATCTAACCTGTAAACTGAACGAGTTTCACCCCAAACCACAACACAGATAATGATGGGACAAGCTTTAGTGGTTGCAATACAGCACTGATCCTTGGAACAACAAGGCTCATTTGGTCTAAAAAGCATTGTGGTACTCCCAGTTCCGGAGGGGAGGACGTAAGTGCATGCCTGTCAGTACTAGAAATACCAACGAGAAATAGCCTGTTCTGGAAAGGACTGGAAATAGAGGGTAAAAAGGTGAATTGTTTAATCTGAGAGGAATTTTTGGTAAACTACTTCTAAGAGAGACGGAAAGTAGTGAATGTCACATCTAATTTTTTAACTTGTTGGAAAAAATGGTGAATATGGAACTTAAGTTTTAGTACAGTCCGTGGGCTCTTTGATCAATATGTTCATATCTCTGTAAAATTCTTTGCATGTGGTGGTGTTCTTGTCTGGTTGTTGTTACACTGTAGTTGTGTGTTGATGCAAGGAGGTATGCGGAAGAGATACAGAATTTGACTGTGTTTAAAAAGACAAAATAGTTGCGTTTCTGAAGCTTGTTGGTGCTTGGAGCAATAGTTGTGTTCTGCTCTGTCTCTCAACAGTCTTTTTAAAGGACTCCAATTGTGTGGCTGAAGAAGGCAGACCTCCTTATGTTATAGTCCCATGATCAGAAAAGCCTGATTACAACCAAATACATTTCTATCACCACAGTCTGTTGAACCTCTTTTGGAACCTGGTCTAATTTTAGAATTAAATGGGAACCAATGTCTGAGTAAAAAGACTGTTCATAAATTCCTACCACCAAAGATGCTTGGAGAAAAGAGTTGTAAATCTCTGGCAACCTGCTGACACTATTGTATGTTGATGCGAGGAGGCAGGAAGAGAGCATGTAATTCTGACTCTAGTTTGCAGAGACAAAATAGTTACAAGGCGTTTGGATGCTTGTTGGTGCTGATAATAGTTGTGCTCCTGCTCTGTCTGGAACAGTCTTAAAGTTGGAATTCTGTTGCGGCTGAAGATAGACTGCCTGTGATCAGAAGAAGTCTGATTGCTAACTTACTAGAGATGGCAATGTTTACGTTGTTATGTCCCATATGATAGCCATATTGGGTATATTTTAGAGGTCTGCCGACATTTATATAAATCCCATACAGTCTCTGAGTTTTTTCAAACATAAAGTAATATGAAAATGTCTGAATACATGACTGGAGATTATTCTCATGCTTAAGGAAATGTTTTATTTTAAATAGCCTTAACTAAAACAATGCACACTATATTAATAATATATGTATATGCCAAATTATTTGTTCTTAAAAATGTATTGAGCAAAACATTATTATTTCTTCTTGATGATTACACTATAACATCATAAAAACTGGAAAAAGATCAATTCTAAAAAATGAAGAAATACTAAAGTTTTAATATTTTGAACGACTTGGCCTATAAAATTAAAGCTTACTTTGAGCCCGAAAAGAGAATTACATTCCCACAATGCCCCACATCACTCGAGCCAAATCACAATGAAGCTATGCCAGTTCCAGAATAAAACTACGGAAAATCTGTGGGTAACTTAAATTGGTTTATGGAATGTTGTCAGGTTATTTATCAGCCAAATGTGCTTGTGTCTGTAAATAAAGGGATCGCGGACTGAACTGAGCGATGAGTACGATACAACGACTCACATAAACGACAGCGACGCAGAGCTTACATCACAACATGTCATTATGAGTTTTATATTTACTTGTTTTAGTGCACGGAACATCTCACAAATATTTTCACATACCAGAGGGATCGTCTGTCTTGACTGGCAATAATTTGAAAAACGCGGCGTCACTACATTATGCTACCATGCAGCCTACCAAGCAGCGATGTTTCATGTAGTAAATGAATTAAACGGCTTCGATTCTAGAAAAAATTGTATAGAATGGTTCGTTGTTGGGAGTATTCGTTTCAGTTTACTTATCAAGAGGCCATTTACCATGAATAACGAATTGAGCGTAAATGGCATTTACAGATTGCCCAGTAATGCCGCCCAATGCCACAGACACCCGTCCAGCTGTTTGAGTTGTTTTCGGATCGACATCTGATCCAATCATTGGATCGGTGCCATCTCTAAACCAAATATTAATTCCATTCTTCTTTGAATTTTTGCTGCCAGAAAAAGGAGTTGTAACCCTTGGCATCCTGCCGGACACTATTGTGGAGTGTTGATGTGAGGAGCGCGGAAGAGTGTGCACCCTGATTTTCTTTGCTTGGAGTAATGTAAGAGGCGAATATTTTTCCTGCTCCAGAAGCAATTTTGATAGATGTGTTGTTTTGGTTCCTGGGGATCAAAAGAAGCATAAAAAAACAATTAAATACCTTCAACAATTTAGACATCTTTGAGCTTTTCCACTAATCTGATTCTTGACTGGTTGAAAGCTTTTATTTAGGATCTATGGCTTGACCTTCTGGGTGTAGAGGAAGTGTTTTGACTGTGAAAACAGATATGTCTATGACTACGGTTCTGCTGTGTATACAGGTGGAATTAAAGCTTAGGGGAAGCTGCTCTAAAGTGCTGAGCACTGAGGACGTGCTGATGAGATAAAAGGAGAGAGAGTGTAAGGCATCAATTTCATGCCAGCAGGACGATAGCTGGAGTGTTGATGTAGGTGGTGCGTGGAGACAAGGTTGCTGTGTTCTTGTTGAAAGCAAGCAACAGTGCTGGCAGGGTGGTGAGATGGACTCCAGTAGAGGAGCTCAGCATTATATCTGTGATTAAAAAGATGTACAATCACACATTCATAAGCACAACTCATCTTTCAGACCATCTAACCTTGTAAACTGAACTGTGATTTACCCCAAAAAAACCAATAGATAATGATGTAGGATTAAGTTTGGGTGGAAGGTAGCCACAGAGCACTGGATCCTTGAAATAACAAGACGGCCCGGGTCTAAAAGCCTACCAGATACTCCAGTTCGAGCCGGGAGGACGGGCAGCAGCTGCTCATTTGCATTTAGAACACTCACCAGAAACAGCCTGTTCTTGAAAGGACTGAAATAGAGGTAAAAAGGTAGAAATTGTTTAATCTTGAGAGGAATCTTTGCAAACTACTTCTAGAGATATGTTAGTGGAGCTCATGGACCTACTTTTTAACTTGGTTGGGAAAATGCAAGAATATGGGACCTTTTAAGTTTTATATAGTCCCAGGCCTTTTAGACTAATATGTTCATATTCTGTAAAATTCTTGTTTATTTGCATGGTAGGTGTTCTTGTCCAAGTTGTTGCTGACACTGTAGCTGTGTGTTGATGCAAGGATAAAAGTGGAAGAGAGCATGTACTCCTGACTCTGTGTTTGGTAGACAAAATAGTTATGCTCTGAAGTTTGTTGGTGCTCGGAGCAATAGTTGTGCTCCTGTTTCGGTCCTCTGTAACAGTCTTTAAAGTTGACCCAATTATGGGCTGAAGAAGGCAGACTCCCTATGTTATGTCCTGTGATCAGAAAAGTCTGATTAATATAACTAAATACATTTCATTCATCATTTAGGTCTAGGAACCTTCTTGAACCTGTCCAATTTAGAAATTAAATAGGAACCAATGTCTGAGTGTATGACTGTTCACAATCTCTACCACCAAAGATGCGATAAAGAAAAAAGAGTTGTAATTAAGTAACCTGCTGACACTATTGTGATGTGTTGGATGCGAGGAGGTGCGTGAAGAGAAAGCATGTAATTTGACTTGTGTTTCTTGCAGACAAAATAGGCTGGCGCTCTGATGCTTGTTGGTGCTTGGAGTAATAGTTGTGCCCTGCTCTCTGTCTGAACAGTCTTTTAAAGTTGGACTCATTAAGTGTACAGATAGATTGCCTGTGACTCAGAAGAAGTCTGATTACAACTAAATTAGAGAGAGGCAATTTTAACCACATATTGTTATATGTCCGATATGATAGCTTATACTGTACTTTTAGATATCTGCCGATATACGATATAAACCGACATAGTTCCTGGAAATTCAAACATCAAGTAATGCTTTAAAAATGTCTGAATACATGACTGAGATTATTCTCTTTATGCTTATGAAAATGCTGATTTAAATAGTTTTCTAACTAAAACAATGTAATAATTACACACACATATGTATATGCCAAATTATTTGTTCTTAAAAATGGTTTGTTAAAACATTAATATTTCCTCTTCTTATTGATTACACTATAACATCATAAAACTGGAAAAAGATCAATTGAAATGAAGAAATACTAAAGTTTTTGGGTCATTTTGAACCAATTTGGCCTATAAATGAGCTTACTTTTGGCTTTTTCCTAAAAGAGAATTACACCCTATTAAATCCCCCACACGCCTCGAGCCAAATCACAATGAAGCATTAAAAGGCTCCAGAATAAAACTACGGGAAAAATCAGGAAAATCTCAATAAACGGCTGAATTCTGTGAGAGTGGTAATGACTGGTGATTGTGGTTATTTATCAGCTTTCAAAACGGCGCTTGTGTTCAATGCGGACGCTTGACTGAACTGGAGCGTGAACAGTAATGGCATCATGACGCACTCATAAACATAAAGCATCGGGTTATATCTAAAATATGTCATTTATGAGTTTTTATGCATTTACTTCTGTTTTAGTGCACGGAATATCTCACAAATACTTCACACACAGAGGGATCGGGTCTTGTCTTGATCACGCCACTGAAAACGTTGGGCGTCACTAATAGGCACCCATGTAAAACACAAGCAGCGCATGCTCTAGCGGAAAAGAATAAAACGAAGCTTCGATTCTAGAAAAAAGTTTTTGTAATCAAATTATTCGTTGTTGGAGTATTCGTTTCAGTCACTTCGACTGCAGGCCATTTACCATGAATAATCTAATTGAGCGCGGCACGATTACAGATCGTGGTTTTAGTACGTGCCCAATGCCACAGACACCGTCCAGCTGTTTGAATTGTTGATCGATATCCCATCCACCTATTGATCGGGTGCCATCTCTAAACCAAATGACACTCCATTCTTCTTAGGCCCTTGAAAAATGTTGCAGAAAAAGGGAGTTGTAACTTGGCATCCTGCTGACACTATTGTGGGAGTGTTGATGCAGGAGCTGCGTGGGAAGAGTGTGTACCCTGGATTTTCTTTGTTGGAGTACGGGGTGAGGCGTAGGCCATGCTTCCTGCTCCAGAAGCACTTGGTGATAGATGTTTTGTTTGGTTCCCTTGTGATCAAAAGAAGCATAAAACACCAACAGTTCTTTCTAACAATTTAGACACCTTAGAGCTTCTTCCACTAATCTGATTTTGACTGGTTTGTGGTTTTATTTTCTAGGATCTATGGCTTTGACCTTCTATGTAGAGGAAAGGTTTTTGACTATGAAAACAGAGGAGTGACTATGACGCAGTTCTCAAGGTGTAAGATAGTGTGTGGACTAAAGCTGAAGTTGCTCTGTTGCCGACACTGAGGTGACGTGGTTGATACGAGGAGGTGCATGGAGGAGAGAGTGTATGTACTCTGACTTCCTGCGCTTGCAGACGAGTGTAGCTGAGTGTTGATGCGGGGTGGTGCGTGGAGCATTGCTACACAGGTTCTCGCTTAGGCTACAACAATGCTGGCAGGGTGTGGTGAGATGGACTCAGAGGAGTTCAGGTTAATATTCTGTGATCAAAAAAGATGTACAATAATCACACATTCATGCTAATACCTCATCTTTCAGACCACTAACCTTGTAACTGAAACGTATTTCACCTCAAAACCAACAGATAATGATGTAGATTAAGTTTTGGTGTGGTTATGGGGCCACAGCACTGATCCTGAACAACAAGGCCTATTTGGTCTAAAAGCCTACTGTGATACTCCAGTTCGAGCGAGTGATCGGAGTAGCAGCGTGCTCATTTGCATTTAGGAATACTAATGAGAAACAGCCTGTTCTTGAAAGGGACTGAAATAGAGGTAAAAAGTAGGCAAAATGCCTAATCTGAGAGTGGTAAAATTTTCAGCAAACTACTTCTAGAGATATGTTAGTGGGAGCTCATAGACCCACTTTAACTTGCTGTAAAAATGCAGAATATGGGAACTTTAAGTTTTATATAGTCCATGCCTTTGATCAGTATGTTCATATCTCTGTAAAATTCTTTGCTTCATTTTGCATGGTGGTGTTCTTGTCCTGTTGTTGCTGACATTGTAGTTGTGTGTTGATGCAAGGAGGTGCGTGGAAGAGAGCATGTACCCTGACTTGTGTTTGCAGACAAAATAGTTGCGTTTCTGAAGCTTGTTGAGCTTGGAGCAACAGTTGTGCTCCTGCTCTGTCTCAACAGTCTTTAAAGTTGGACTCCAATTGTGTGGGCTGAAGAAGGCAGACTTCTATAAAGTTATGTCCCAGATCAGGAAAAGTCTGATTACAACTAAATACATTTCATTCATCATTTAGGTCTAGAACCTCTGGAAACTTGGGTCCAATTTAGAATTAAATAGGAACCAATGTCTGAGTGTATGACTGTTCACAAATTCTACCACCAAAGATGCTGGAGAAAAAGAGTTGTAACTTGGCAACCTGCTGACACTATTGTGATGTGTTGATGCGAGGAGGTGCGTGGAAGAGAGTCAGACCTAATTTGTGCTTGCAGACAAAATAGTTATGCTTCGATGCTTGTTGGTGCTTGAGCAGGTTGTGCTCCTGTTTCCTCTGTCTGAACAGTCTTTAAAGTTGGACTCAGTTGCGTGGCTGAAGATAGACTGCCTGTGATCAGAAGAAGTCTGATTACAACTAAATTAGAGATGGCACGAACCACATATTGTTATGTCCGGTATGATAGCGATACTGTACATTTAGATATCTGCCGATACATATAAACCTATACAGTCTCTGAGTCTTTTTTCAAACATAAAGTAATGCTTAAAAATGTCTGAATACATGACTGAGATTATTCTCTTATGCTTAAGGAAATGCTTGATTTAAATTGTTTCCTAACTAAAACAATGTAATAATTACACACACATATGTATATGCCAAATTATTTGTTTTCAAATTCTTTTGTTAAAACATATTAATATTTCCTCTTTCTTATTGATTACACTATAACATCATACAACTGGAAAAGATCAATTGAAAATGAAGAAATACTAAAGTTTTAATATTTTGAAACCAATGGCTCTATAAATGAGCTACGGCTTTTTCCGAAGAGTAAATTACATTCCTGGCTAACTTCACATGCCCCCGGAGCCAAATCACAATGAAGCATTGGGTGACGCTCCAGAATAAACTACGGAAAATCTGTGGGAAAATCTCAATAAACGGCTGAATTGTGAGTAGAACGCTGGTTATTGTGGTTATTTATCAGCTAAAATGTGCGCCGCCAGTCTGTACAAAGGGACGCTGACTGAACTGGAGCGCTTTTAGCGAGTAATGGCAGACTACACGCGACTCGATAAAAACGGTTATTGTACGCACGGTTTACATCGCGGAAGCAAGTCAGCTTGGCGAGTTTTGCGCATTTATTTCTGTTTTAGTGCACGAACATCTCACAAATAATGCCTACATGCAGAGGATCAGGTCTTATTTTGATCGCACCACTGAAAACGCTAAGTATCACTAATAGGCTTCTGCGTAGAAACATAAGCAGCGATGCTCTAGCGTAGTAAAATGAATTAAACGTAAGCTTCGATTCTAGAAAAAAATTGTAATAGAATTGTCTAAGTTAAGTTGGGAGTATTCTGCTTCAGCCTCTACTTTTACCAAGAAAGTGCCATTTTCTACCATGAATACCAATGAGCACGCATTTACAGATCGGTTGCTTAGGACGCCTAATGCCACACAGACACCGTCCAGCTTGTTTGAGTCGTTATCAGACCGATATCCCATCCACCTATTGGATCGGTGCTGCCATCTCAAACTAAATACACTCCATTCTTCTTTAGGTCTTTGAAATGCTGTAGAAAAAGGAGTTGCAACTTGGCATCCTGCTGACACTATTGTGGAGGTTGATGGGAGGAGCTGCGTAAAGAGTGTGTGTGTACCCTGATTTTCTCTTTTGCTTGGAGTAGCGGGGTGAGGCGAGGTCATTTTTTTCCTGGTTCCAGAAGCACTTGATGTACGTGTTGTTTTGGTTCCTATGATCAAAAGAAGCATAAAAAACACCAATACTCCTTCAACAATTTAGACACCTTAGAGCTTCTTCCACTAATCTGATTTTGACTGGTTTGTGTTTTTATTTTCTAGGATCTATGGCTTTGACCTTCTATGTAGAGGAAAGGTTTTTGACTATGAAAACAGATATGACTATGACTACAGTTCTGCTGTGTGTAAGATAGTGTGTGGACCAAAGCTTGTAGTTAGTTGCCCTGCTGCTGACACTGAGGTGACGTGTTGATACGAGGAGGTGCATGGAGGAGATAGTGTATGTACTCTGACTTCCTGCGCTTGCAGACGATGTAGCTGAGTGTTGATGCGCAAGTGGTGCGTGACATTAAGGCTACAGGTTCTCGCTTTGTGCTACAACAATGCTGGCAGGTGTGTGAGATGGACTCAGTAGAGGAGTGCTCAGGTTAATATCTGTGATCAAAAGATGTACAATAATCATTATCTACAAGCACAACTTTATCTTCACCATCTAACCTTGTAACCGGAACGTATTTCACCCTTAAACCAACAATAGATAATGATGTAGATTAAGTTTGGGTGGTTATGGGGTGCCAGAGCACTGATCCTTGAACAACAAGGCTCATTTGGTCTAAAAGCCTACTGTGATACTCCAGTTCCGGAGTGGGGAGTGGGACGTGGGCAGCAGTGGCTCATTTGCATTTAGGAACACTAATGAGAAAACAGCCTGTTCTTGGAAAGGACTGAAACTAGAGCCGTGTAAAAACAGGAAAAATGCCTAATCTGAGAGGTATTTTCGTGCAAACGCCTCTTCAGAGACATGCTAGTGAGCCTAGGACTCACTTTAATCTCTAGCAAAAAATGTAGAATATGGGACCTTTAAATTTTACATAGTCCATGCCTTTGATCAATATGTTCATATTTCTGTAAAATTCTTTGTGGTGTTCTTTAGGGGTACACAATTCAGAAAATCTCACGATTCAATTTCGATTTCAATTTTGGCCTCACAATTCGACTCAAAACCGTTTCTCGATTCAAAACGTGCGCACACTCACTTTCTTCTTGCTCGGTCCGCAGTAATTTTAATACTTTAACAAAAATAAATAAAGCTGGCGTTTTCCTGTTCTAGTCAAAAAAGTAAAAAGTACTTATTTTCCGCTTTTCATTTTTCTTGTTGAGAGAATTAAATAAGTGTCTCTTTTTCTTTTTAAATAAAATTTTTCTGAAACGAAATTTCAAATACCAAAAAGTACACAGACCTTGCTCACACCAAGGATTATTATCTGAGCAGAAACCGCTTATTATTACCATCTTATAGGATTGGCAACCCTATCCAGAAAAAACAATTTAAACTCTGCTACTAAGCATAAAAATGTGAAATATGAATCGATTTTGTGTCCTGTATGAATCGATTTTGTATCGGTAGAGATAGAATCATTATTCCTTTGTGAATCGATTTTTTTGCACACTCCTAGTGTTCTTGTCCTGTTGTTGCTGACACTGTAGTTGTGTGTTGATGCGAGGAGGTGCGTGGAAGAGAGAGTATACCCTGAGTTATGCTTGGATATGTAGCTGAGTCTTTTTGTGTAGGTTGATGTGGTTGGGTGGATGAAGGTGGATTATTGCCTGTGACCAAAAGAAGTCTGATTAAAGTGTGTATATTTTAGTAAATTAAAACCCATTTGATCTGGTATGTTCATATCTCTGTAATTTGACTATAAAAACTTTATAAAAGTTGAAAGGTGGTGTAGAATAAAGGTTGCATTTTGGTGAGTGGAGTGAGAGTTTATTCTGGCTGACAGTAATCATTTAAGAACGATCAGGATAGGAGTGTCTGGTGCAGAGGCAGCATTACCTTCACTGGTTTTGCCATTTGGTGAGGATGAGGGTGCAGGCTTGTCGGTTTGTGAGGTGGAAGTTAGGGTAGTAGATGTGAGTCAGGATAAATAACCACAAATATTTGCTTATTCAATACGTACCAGAATCCAGCACTATATCAATGTTTCTGATTGGTACTTCTTTAGTCTATTATGATTCATCCAACTACTGCAGTACTGTCCAGCTATTCTAATATAATATTTATATTAAATAATAACACTATATCCGATATACTGTACTCTGCAAAGGTTTTATGCAGCTGTGAAAAATGCTGTAAACAAAGAATGCTTTTCAAAAAGGGAAGTGTTAATCATTTATTTATCAATGCCAAAATGCGTGAATGAACAAAAGAGAAATCTAAATCAAATCAGTATTTGGTGTGACCACCCTTGCCTTCAAAACACCATCAATTTTTCTAGGTGGCTACCCTGTAATACAGTTTGTGAAGGAACCTGCTGGCAGGTTGCTCCAAACATCTTGGAGAACTAACCACAGATCTATAATCCTATAATCCTACAAAACAATATAATGACTACAAAATAATATAGTGACTATAATCCTACAAAATCCCTGACTTTGTGCAAGTGTACCTAGAAGAATTGATGCTGGTTTGAAGGCAAAAGGTAGTAACACCAAATATTGATTTGTTCACCTCTTAATGACTCTTATCACCAAATGGCCTGTTCGGTGTTTAGTGAAATTACCCTCCTTGGATGACTGCCAGTAGTTACAGGTTCAAGATGACAACCAAAAGACTTGCTACTGATGCCCTCACGCCAGTATAACATTACAATGTCAGAAGTTTGTTCATTATTTCGTTTATTCTAGGATAGATGCCATGTTGCAATTAATCTAATTTTTAATTTCAATTTCAATTTCAGCCCAAACAATCACAAAATAAATGTAATCGATAAAAACAATTATAATTATAATTATTTTTGCTACATTGCTTGCAAGTATACTCATATTTTGTCTTGTGTTCCGGATGACACACAGGTATCGCGACACCAACGCACCTTCCAAGACTGAACGCACGTGGTGTAGTTCTGGGTGGCGGTGTACAGTCTGAGCGGTAAAGATGGCGTAGTTGAGGAGAGCAGCATAAAGTCTTAAATAGTAACACAAAGTAAAGTGTTAAATATCACATTTCAAGATTGACCAAATTAATCGTGATTATGTTTTTTTTCATAATCGAGCAGCCCTAATAGATGCTATATTTGACTGTATTCCTACTGCAGAATTGATTGGTTTTATTTGTTGGGTAAGCTGCTTAAGTTTGTTAAAAGGTTCAAAATATTTTTCCAAAAAAATCACTTTTTCTGTTCTTTGGAAATCTATTTGGGTCTCTACTGCCTATACACACAGTGTAAGTTTGATTTAAAATTGGTCAGTTGTGTTAGTAAGAATTTAGGAAATGCAGAAATTGTTTACTAAAATGAGCCGTTTAGCGTTGAACATGTATGGCTGCATGGATGGTCCGTTAGCAACAGCCATGTCGATTTTTCTCCTGTTAACTGTCGCCATGTTGTCTACACCCCAGTTCTGGAGTGGGACTTGCAGCAGCGGCTCATTTGCATTTAGGAATACTAATGAAACAGCCTGTTCTGAAAGGGACTGAAATAGAGGGTAAAAGCAGGTGAAAATGTCTGAGAGGTAATTTCAGCAAACTACTTCAGAGACATGTTGGTGAAGCCCATCAATCCACTTTAACTTGCTGAAAAAATGTAGAATATGGGACCTTTAAGTTTTATATAGTCCATGCCTTCGATCAATGTGTTCATATTTCTGTAAAATTCTTTGCTTCATTTTGCATGGTGGTGTTCTTGGCCTGTTGTTGCTGACACTGTAGTTGTGTGTTGATGCGAGGAGGTGCGTGGAAGAGAGAGTATACCCTGAGTTATGCTTGGAGACAATGTAGCTGAGTCTTTTTGTGTAGGTTGATGTGATTGGGTGGATGAAGGTGGATTATTGCCTGTGACCAAAAGAAGTCTGATTAAAGGTGTATATATTTCAGTAAATTGAAGCCCATTTGATCTAGTATGTTGATATCTATGCAAATTAGCTATAAAAACTTTATAAAAGTTGAAAAGTGGTGTGGAATAAAGGTTGCATTTTGGTGCGTGGAGTGAGAGTTTATTGTGGCTGAAGTAATCATTTAAGAAGGATCAGGACAGGAGTGTCTGGTGCAGAGGCAGCATTACCTTCACTGTTTTTGTCATTTGTTGAGGATGAAGATGCAGGCTTGTTGGCTTGTGAGGTGGAAGTTAGGGAAGTAGATGTGGGAGCTGTGATAACAACCACAACATTTCATCATTCAATACATGTACCAGAATCCAGCACTATATCAGTGTTTCTGATTGGTACTTCTTTAGTCTATTATGATTCTTCCAACTATTGCAGTACTGTCCAGCTATTCTAATATAATATTTATATAACATAATAACATCTATGACTGATATACTGCGGTCATACAGTATTTCTGTAATTTAGCTATAATAAACTTACTGTAAATGTTCTTACATTTCTTGCATTTTTGCAAATTGGGTGAGAGTTTATTTCAGCTTCCCAGTATCACAGTATTGGTTCAAGAAAGACCAGAACAGGAGTGTGTGGTGCAGAGACCGCATTACCTCCAATCTTAGCGGTAGATGATGAGGGTGTATTTTTAAATTACTAACGGGACTACTGTGACAAAGTGCATCAAACTCTAATGTGTATGTGGCCCCATATGCAGCAGGGTTTGATACACTACTTGTACCACAGAAGCTCTTTAGTTTGGATGTCTGTTAGCAGCAGCCATGTCGATTATTTTCACCTGTCCAATTTGGAATCAAATGGGAAGCAGTGTCTGAGTGTATGACTGTTCACAACCATTGAAAATGCTGTTGAAAAGAGTTGTAACTTGGCATACTGCTGACACTATTGTGATGTGTTGTTGCAAGGAGGTGCGTGAAGGAGAGAGTGTATGTACTCTGACTTCCTGCGCTTGCAGACGATGTAGCTGAGTGTTGATGCGGGACGATGCGTGGAGACAAGGCTGTGTTCTTGCTTTGTGCTACAACAGTGCTGGCAGGGTGTGGTGAGATGGACTCAGTAGAGGAGTTCAGGTTATTATCTGTGATTAAAAGATGTACAATAATCACACATTCACTTCTGTACAGACTGCTGTTTAGTTTGACTGGAATGAATGAAGATATTTCTTTTACTATTTGAATGAACGTGGCCTGTTCTAACATACCAATTCTTGTTTGTTTTTAACTGACACAAAGAATATGGGGTGACTCGACAAGACCTCTAAAGGTGTCCTGAGATATCAGGAGGCACAACCTTATCTTCAGACTATTTAACTCTGTAAACTAAACTTATTCCACCCTCAAAACTAACAGATAATGAGGTAGACTAAGTTCGGGTGGTTATGGGGGGCCACAGCACTGATCCTTGAACAACAAGACTCATTCGGTCTAAAAGCCTACTGTGGTACTCCAGTTCCGGAGTGGGGAGTGGGACGTGGGCAGCAGCGGCTCATTTGCATTTAGGAACACTAATGAGAAACAGCCTGTTCTGAAACGGACTGAAATAGAGAGGTAAAAAACAGGTAAAAATGCCTAATCTGAGAGGTATTTTCAGCAAACGCCTTCAGAGACATGTTAGTGGAGCTCATAGACCCACTTTAACTTGCTGAAAAAATGTAGAATATGGGACCTTTAAGTTTTATATAGTCCATGCCTTTGATCAATATGTTCATATCTCTGTAAAATTCTTTGCTTCATTTTGCATGGTGGTGTTCTTGTCCTGTTGTTGCAATGTAGTTGTGTGTTGATGCGAGGAGGTGCGTGGACGAGAGAGTGTACCCTGATTTATGCTTGGAGACAATGTAGTTGGACTATTTTGCTGGGTGTTGCTTGGAGGTAAGGCTTCGCTTATGTTTTCGTTGACAACAGTGAGTGTAGATTGATGTGATTGAGTGAATGAAGGTGGATTTTTGCCTGTGACCAAGAGAAGTCTGATTAAAGGTGTATACATTTCAGTAAATTAAAGGCCATTTGAAATCATTTGGGAATTCCCATTTGGCAGCATTTCACTATTCAAAACGTACCAGAATCCAGCACTATATCAATGTTTCTGATTTGTATTTCTTTAGTCCATTATGTTTCGTCTAACTATTGTAGTACTGTCCAGCTATTTTAATATAATATTTATATCAAATAATAACATCTATGACTGATATACTATGGTCATATTTCAGCAATTTGGCTATAATAAACTTTCTGCAACTTGGAAGGTGGTGTGTTAGAAAGACTGCATTTTTGCAAGTTGGGTGAGAGTTTATTTCAACTTCTCAGTATCACAGTATTGGTTCAAGAAAGACCAGGACAGGAGTGTCTGGTGAAGAAACCGCATTACCTCCAGTCTTAGTGGTAGATGATGAGGGTGCAGGCTGGTTTGTTGATTGCGTGGGAGTTGGAGTGATTGTTTTGTCAGCTGTGTGGTACAACCATAACATTAAATACATTTTTTAGTAGGTAAGTGCACAGATAGACCCCAGGTGGTGCTCAAGTGCTTGTCCTTTAGGCATTTGACATGATGAGTGCAAGACAGTTTTCTTTTCGATTTCCTTTTATAAATAATTATAACTATATGAATGATAAATAATTCACTTTTTTAGCTTGAGCACCCCCCTCCCAAAAAATTATTGTGCATGTATAGCACTTGAAGTACAATGCATATATCAAAAAGGCTAGGTAACTTACCTCTGTCTGATTTGACACCTACAAAAAGCAGAGCAAAAATTTTGTTTAGTAAAAGTTGCCGCTATTCACAAGATTTCAATAATAGGTGCAGTTGTATACGTATATGCTGCCAAGACACTAGAAATCTACAAAAACTTCTAAAACCTTCTATAGCAATATACTGTAAAAGGCCATATTCCCATCTAACGTTGTATATTTTTCTTTGTCCTTATGCATATTTTCTTATATGGTCACTGAGCTGAAAATGAAATGGCGTCATTCACAGTGCCTTATGTACTGCTGCACGGTCTGGATGTCATAGCAACACTGAGTGCAAGAAAGCTATTTCAGTTTTCTAACCACAACTTCCTGCTGACTAAAACCCTTCCCCCTTCCCCTGTCAAATGCACTTTGCTTTCTTTTCTTTTGTTCAGCTTCATGCCACGTTCATTAATATGTTCATATAGACTTCTGTGTCTAAACTGCAGCATCTTCTTGGTTTACTTAGTTTTTCTGTTTTCTTTTTGCTACTATGTCTAAAATATGTTTATTTTGGCTGGTTTGTTCTTTCTTCTAAAAGTAATCAACTAAAATTAGGCCTTTAGATCTAACCGAAACAATAAACCTTGCCCCATCTAGACATGAAGATTAAATACACACATTAACATGGTGAACTACCGTATTGACACTTTTAGGTGCTTTTAACAAATATATTTGGCACAACACCAGACAGTGCTACTGAGTCACACACATCCCCAGGACTACATGGAAAATGAGAGAAAGCCATTTACACAGGTTTATAAGAAAATCTAGAGAATAACAAAGGCACTGCAAAGGGAGCATGGAGCCATTTGGGATGCAGCCCCAGACTTTCAATTTCAGAACACTTTTCTGTCGTTCTCTTTTCCGGATGTGGGTTTTGCTCAACTTTTCACAGCTTTAGCTGCGCAAATTCTGCCACCAAACCTTTTGCAGGTCCACCCACTTAATGGAACACAACAACTTGTGAATAATGGCTAGTGCTTACTTCAGTGAAACAGTGTAAGTTATTGTCAGCACGCAAGCCTAACTGTGGAAATCTTTAAGTGAAGTTGAGTGATTATTTGTCATTTTGAAGACACCACAGCACAGCACACCACCATCTGTGAAGGAGAAATGGGGAGTTTTGGGGATGGAAACTTGCTCATGAGTACCTTAATGGCATCTTTACCGGTCTGGGACTTGAACCTATAACCCTCCAATCACATTGCCAACTCCCTAACTGTAAGGCTACCAGCTACCCCTAAACATTTATATTTACATTTATCCAGAGCGACTTCCATTTTGCAAATTTCAGGGAGGGAACAACTTCGGGTTAAGGGAACCAATCATGGTAGTGCTGGAGCTAGGATTCGTACCTACAAACAAATCTAACCATTAGATCAACATCGCTAATCAAATGAATGATGATGTAAATGAATGTAAATGTAATTTAATAACAACTACTACTAATATTAATAATAATAACTATTATTATTATTACTATTATTATTTTATTTTGTTTTGTTTTATTTATTTATTTATTTTACAACAAATTTGTAATTATTTTGTAAGAAATTTTTTTATTTATATTCAGTAAAACTGTGATGTTGTTATTCTTACTACATAATTAATTAATAAAAGTTGCTAGTTGTATTTTGATGAATGCCAATTTTACTACAACTATTAACATTAGTGATAAAGAAATCTGAGCTTTTTTTTTTATTCCACTGTTACAGTAATATGGTATATAACGATTTACACAATCTCTACTGTATGTTGTAAGGGCCTCACCGGACTGCAGTGTTGATTCATATACTGTAAGTACCCACACTACAAGGTTTGGTATCAAGCAGGAATATAATAACAGGAATTCATTTTCTTTTTAGCCAGTCACTTGCTTTTCTCAAGTGTTTTTTTTGCACACACAAGTTTCTGTTTTTAGACTGTTGCTCAGACATTAGCTGACAAGATCAAGTTGGTATGATGCAATACACGCCCAGAAATGATGCATGTGTCGTGGTGTTTTGTGTAGCACCAAAAATTCAATGCAACACAAGGTTTGAGATTGTGTGATTTCTCGTACCCTCCTCCTTCTATACATCAGGTAATGGTGGAGCTAATCGTGACTAACTCCATGTACCTTACAGTTAGGAAAGTTGCTGAGTTCTTAAAGAGATCAGTTCAGAAAGTGACAGTAACCATTTCCAACGTTATTTCACGAACCTAATGCACATTGTTGCCATATTTTGGTGGTGCATAAGAATTTGGTTTTAAAATTGCCAAATTTGATTTCACTGCTTATGGATGTCTCAGTGAGGTTTTTGCCATTACTTTATCACACTACCTTTACCGCCACTTCACCTAGCTGTAGATCATTTAAATGAAGCCTCCACATCTTTGCACCATTTCCCGCATGCACTGCAAGGTGCAAAAGACATAAATTGACTTCAGCCCACGTTTCCTGCTTTCAAAGATGTCATTACATCGTAGAGCTCCATGTGCACTCTTGATACCCAGGCCTAGCATGATATGATAAGAGTACATAAATATCAACGTTGAGTAAACCCTACAAATATTAGTACGATCTGAATGGATGATGGACATGTAAATTTGGTAATATTTAAGTGTACTTCACACTGGCCGGCTAGACTTTTCTTAATGTAATAGTGATAAAAAAATTGTTGAAGCAACATCTGATTATTCTTTAATTATTCTTTATTATTACATAAAGATTATAATTAATAGTAAGTCATTACAAATATTTTTGAAATAAACAGGCATGATTGTCGAGCCTTTCTCATATATAGCCTTTCTTATATATATCTTATATATATATCAAACATTCTATTCTTGATTTGTGTCAGAAAAGTCGGTAATCATCTTTTTTACTATTGCAATTTTATTAATGACTAGAAATAAATGATAATTTGTGCTTATTTACAGATTCTAGACTAAATAATAGAGATGCAAACACATTGGGTGTTTACATTAATGAAAGTCTTTACGCATAATTTTTAATGTCTAATCGTATTTTGTGTCACTATAAATTAGTTATACCTTCTGATATGAACTAATATTTCTTACTTTTATGAGAGACTACCAAAGCTGATACCTCATGCATGTTAGAACGCGAAAATAAAAATGATAAATTCGATGTAGCTGTGTATAGACAGGATAAATCGATGCTTATCTACTGTAATCTGTAAACCACCAGCTATGATCTCCACAGCCAGCCACCAAAAATGGAAAAGCAGTGATGTGAAAGCCAAACGCACTGATGCAAATATGATAGTTTATACACACAATGAAGTGCTCTGCTCTCATGATCGCCCAATGCAGCTCTCACACTTCCTAATGTAGGCCCATCCCTCCAGCTCTCCTTTACCTCGACAGCACAGAA
The DNA here is from genome assembly GCA_032718565.1 of Distichodus sexfasciatus. Lineage (NCBI taxonomy): Eukaryota > Metazoa > Chordata > Actinopteri > Characiformes > Distichodontidae > Distichodus > Distichodus sexfasciatus. The sequence continues at coordinate 360,512 of JAVGVS010000213.1, read as the reverse complement.
TTATCATTCTTCTTTTATTACCATTGCTTTTCACATTATTTTTCAAAAATTGAATGCATACTTCTTCATTTCAGCCCACAACTGTTATTTCCGACTTGTATTTTCACACTATGACAATCAGCTCTCAATTGTGAGGAAGAGACAAGAGACTACAGCTCAAACCAGAACAAGGAAGTGGTTATTAGACCCATATAGGTTTTTTTTAAAGCACTAAGCTGTGAAAAGAACAATTTGTTCTAAACAAGAAGGTCCAATTCAGATGTGGTGGTGGCAAAATGTCCATTATAGATTGATGATGTTAAACCTACTAAACTTTATAACAAACTGAGAGGTAGATCAGGTGTATAAGTGGATCGAAGTCGCCAAATTGGGTTAAATCTCCAGCCTTTCAAGATCTTTCTAACATAGAAAATCCTTCCAGCAAAGAAAATCTGTTTTAACACAGTTAGATAAGTGGCGATTTACTTGAAGAGGACCAATAGGACCTTCAGCATTAATAGTAAGGTGTAATTTGGCTAAATGTTTTTAAGAGAAGAAAAAAAGGACATCTCAAAAGGAGGGAAAGAAGAATGAGGTTGAGAGGTTGAATTTTAAAAGAGGATTTGACACCATTTGCAAACCTGAAGCTTCAACCATTCACGTTGCCATTCAACTTTCATAATGCTCTTCAAACTAGAACACAGCCACGGGACACGCCCAAAACCCTTTTTTTCTGGATTTACTGTCTTCAGGTAAAAGCAAAAAGCACAAACCACATGGCACACCCAGAAATCTAGTTCAGAATGTATGAATCTATTAATCTGTACAATGGCAATTGTTCTGAGGGTCATAAATGAACTAGATTTTGTCAAAACAAGAAAAGGACCATTTATAGAAAAGAGACCAGTTTAACATTCCACATTCTCCAAATAGATTTCTTCATAAATTTCCATAAAACTTAAACTCTTCATTTGCACATTTTAGGAAATGCATAAGGACATAGCATTGAAGTAGCTCAGCTCTGGTTTCCTTTAAAATAGTTCTGCATTTATCCTTTTGACTTATGTTTCAAGAACCTAATGATCCAAATGAGCGGCATTTGCATTTAGATTTCGTTTCTTTTTCAAATTCAATAATGATAAAAGATTTTTCACTTTTATGATACAATAATTCAATGACATCAGGCCCCATCTGACCGGGACTCATAAATCAAAAACAGGTCTTTCTTTTTAAAACTTTTCTAAATGTTTCATTTTCAATAAATATTTATATAGTTAAAATTTTAAGGGAATATGGCCAAGTTTGATACAATTTTCTGACATAAGATACTTCAAAAAAGTACATCCTGTCACAATAAGCAAGAGGACGGGTCTGAAACCTCCCGCCATTCAGAAACGCCGGCTTCGAAATGTTCTACTTACATATCATTAATCCGGTCAGGACCAAAAGTCCAAGAAACTTCGCCATAGCCGGGGGTCCAAGAGTCTCTTCTAAGACACCATAAGTCCTGTTCGGCAGAGAAGCAAAAAGATAAAGACGTGTTTTGTTTTATGCTTCATGTTAAAAAAAAAATTTTTTGCTCCAACTTCATTGCTCGACCAACTTACGTTTTCCTTCTTGTCTAATCAGTTGGCAAAGTTTGCTGTCTTTTTCTTCCACCAGCCTCCTCGAACTTGCTTTAGGACTGAGAGACAAAATAATGTCACAAATGCTCTCACCTTCAGCAGCGTGCAAGGGCCTCTTAACAGGAAGTCGTATTTTGAGCTACGCCACAAGCTCTCGCCTTGCACTTGCGTGTCATCTCTTCCAAGCTAAGAAACGATGCAGTAAGGCGTTCATGAATACTTCTGTAAGAAAGTATTCATGTGCACTGCACTGCACTTGTGTCCATGGATTGGAAACAAGACCTTGCGTTTAAGTTCACTGACAAAAATGTACGTGGCATTTGGCTAGAAATTCAGCTTTGCTAATGGCAGTCCATAATCCTAAAGGGAACAGAATAATTTGTGCACTTATCAAAGCAGTTTGTCTTGAAACATTTGAAGGCTATATGGATGCTGGCTGCTGAATTTAGGGAAAATGTAGGATTTAGGAATTTAAGCATATTCTCTTTCTTACAAATCTCATTGGCCCAGAGTTTAAAATGATGGCCAGAATACATCAGAAAGAGAAATTACATTTGTTTGTAAAAGTACCAGAAATTTAAGCTTACCAACTTTAAAAAAAGTACCAACAGAAGTTTAGAATTGCTTTTAAGAAATAATTTATATAATAATATAATTTATAAACTGAAACATTCCAACTGATTGGTAATGATGGGGATGAAGAAACAATAAATAACTTCACAAATTTGTATTTTCTACATTAAGGCCCTTATGAATTGCTCTTGAGTGCCTCTAACTTTTTTTTTACATAAATGAAAACAGGGTGTGCTGTAGATACAACTTCCTTGCCCTCTCTTTTTTGGTTTGCCGCCTGTTTAAGGAAGTAACAATGAGAAGCACATTCATATGAGAACTTATTCTGCAGGCCAAATTGGTCTTAAGTTAAATTTCTGTATGTTCTGTCACATAAAGTGAAAAATGTGGTACTTTTAATGAATATTGCTACAAAAAATCTGAGAAGTATTTTAGCAGTACTGAAAAATAATGCAGAAATGTCTCCAGGAACCATCTCAAAATGTATTTATATCCTACAAGAATGTTCTGCAACTGCTATATTTTTCATCAGCATGTGTTATATACCATTACACTGAACAAACAAGGCCTACATCGTATTTTTACACTGTTTTAGTAAATGGGAGTGCCAGTGTTCACCTCGTTTGCTTCCTTAACTTTTATAGTTGTTAAAAGTTGTTATAAGCTATCTGAATATCTATCTGAATATCCACAGTTTTATTCAATGTTTGCCATGACGGTATATATTTTTTAGAAAGTTACTAGATTCAAACAAAATCAATTGCTTACTCTGCACTGTGCTCAAATATGAGTGCATACATTTTATTTTACATGAGGTTTTATGGCAGACCCTGATTATAACTATAGCACGCATGGCGTGATTACACATTGAAAAAAATTAGCAGGAGCTAACTATTTGGGAGTTATAAATAGATGAAGTTTAGAATAGGCTTTAAACTAAGCAGAGCTTCTTACAATTCCATTCATGAAATAAAAAATAAACACATTGATTTACAGTTTCTTCAAACTTTAACATAGGTTCAAGATTCTTCATTTGTCACATATATAGTCAGTTACAAGTACAACACAGTGAAATGTACGCCAAATGATCCTTTAGACTAAGTCTAAAAAAACTCTAGGGCTGGTTTCTTGCTCATAGATTAAGCCAAGTCTTGGACTAAGTTGTAGTATTTATGGAGATTTATCATTCAAACTCAAAACTAGTCTAGGACAAGGCTTAATCCTTCGACTGGGAAATTGGCTCCTAATGATCTAATAATAATCTACTTCTACTCTTATAATTCCATAATTCTTGATCTAAACTACACTACACATAACATTAACCCTTATCCTCAGTGACCAAAAGCTTATCTTTTCACTGTTTCAGTTTAAACCTGGAAAACATTATTAACTGCAGAAACAGGTCCTTACATTGAGAAATGTCACTCCAAATTCTGATGAATCTGAGGTTTTTATTATCTTTTATCAATCACTTACATCTTCACAAGCTCTTATAAACCAACCCCCGACACACAGACTCACACCACCACCACATTACTACACGCAGCATGGGTACAGTTCAGGGGTGCGTTTCCCAAAAGCACAGCCGCTAACATACTGCTAACTATGTTAGCAACACCATGTTAATTGCTAATGTACACCATGTTGTTGCTAATGTACACTATGTTCATTCCTAATGTTGTTGCTAATGTACACTATGTTAGTTGCTAATGTTGTTGCTGATGTACACTGTTAGTTGCTAATGTTGTTGCTAATGTAGTTGCTAAAGTACACTATGTTAGTTGCTAATGTTGTTGCTAAAGTACACTATGTTAGTTGCTAATGTTGTTGCTAATGTACACTATGTTAGTTGCTAATGTTGTTGCTAAAGTACACTGTTAGTTGCTAATGTTGTCGCTAAAGTACACTATGTTAGTTGCTAATGTTGTTGCTAAAGTACACTGTTAGTTGCTAAAGTTGTTGCTAATGTACACTATGTTAGTTGCTAATGTTGTTGCTAATGTACACTATGTTAATTGCTAATGTTGTTGCTGATGTACACAATGTTAGTTGCTAATGTTGTTGCTAATGTACACAATGTTAGTTGCTAATGTTGTTGCTAATGTACACAATGTTAGTTGCTAACATTGTTGCTAATGGTGTTGCTGATGTACACTATGTTAGTTGCGAACGTAGTTAACAACTATGCTTTTGACCCTAGGTCTGCTCCCAGGTTCATAGTTACAACACTGACATCATATCGAATTTTTTACCATACAAAAAATGAACTTATTTTCCACATATTCTTACCTTATACACAGAAAGAACATGGCAACAAGATATTTAAAAGTTACATAAGTTATGTATATATCAGGAATGATAAGTGGGGTTTTGGTATTTGGTTCAGTTCTGCTACATGCTGTTGCAGACACAATTCCGGTCTTTAGGTAAAGAAATGAAAGTTAAAGTCATGAGACTAAAAGTTAGTCATGATTTAATGAAAGAAAACTTTTACAGTACTAACCTCTAACAGCAACAGAATGTTATCCTAGTTCCTGCCTGTGTTAACCCACTTGACAATAACGTCACAAACCACAGATCTGGAAAAAAGGTTTCAGAGTGCTAGAGCAGGACGTATTGTGTGCAAAGCTTAATATCTGATAAACCAATACTGAGTTGAGCTTTTGGCCTGGTTTGTACTACCCTGTTAGAGATCACAGAGACCAAATGGAACAAAAAGCTAAATTTAAAGACATGCTCTTTGTCAGTCTTTCTGAGTATGCAGAATAATTAAACCAATTTTAATTATGTTACAATTTTCTATTTGTTTGACTTTTGGCCTTTATCCACCTGCATCTGACAGCAGTCCTGTGAGCCTGGATTATGCAGAGCTCACCTTTTGACCAAGAAATTGCACTAACAATAGGATGACACCTGTAATTATTCATATTTGGCAGCGCTCCATAAGGCTGTGTTAAGACACAGAACTGGGGCGAGTAGGGGTCATGCTTTTGACCTCTGTACATATCGTGCTTACATTCCACAGCTAAAAAGCAGGTTTTAAAAAATTACATTAAACATGGAGTAAAACATTTAAGCAAATCAGTGCGGGAAATCCTTTCACTTTTAGGCCCAAAGTGAATGTGAAAACAAGGCAAGAAAAAAGACATTAGAAAGGCCTTTAATGTTCCCAGTTGCTCATCAGAGCTTTATTTTTATCTTACTACCCATCTAAAAAAAGGGGTAGGGGTGTCAGGGGGGCGGAGCCTGAGCGTCTACAAAATTTAACAGGAAGCGCAGAGAAAATCTCAAATGTACACTTCCTTTTCTTTGTTTGTGAAAGCAGTTGTTATATTCTTCAGGCTGCTAACATAACGAAATACTTTCCATATTGTGAATACTGTCTAGAAATGTTTTGTTGTAGTCTTTTAGAAAGGGAAAAACCAGATGACTGATAGCTGGAAATGTTCCTTTTAGAGAATAAAGACCTGTAATCTATAGGTTGGTTAGCAAGATAAAAGTGCACTTTCTAACATACACACACGAACAAGCACAGTGTTGCCTCCTTTCATCTCAGATTTATAACTAACAGTGTGAGCCGACATCTGCTTTTTGACGGCAAATTAAATAGAGCATCATGCTGCCTCAACTAATTATAACTTCACTAAGTCACATGTCTCATTCTGTTGTCTCACATTCACAAAGTGAGAAAATCTGCCCAAATGTTAGTTACACAACGAACACTGCACAATATACACATACGCCGCATGATTTGGGTGTATTTCACCATGGTATATGGTTTGGCAGCAAAAGCAGATAGGGGAAAATTACTGTGGTCATTCTAGTTAATAAAGTATTATAAGCATATTTTTATATCTTCACTTCTTCACAAATGATTTATTAATGATTAATCTTGAACTAACGCTTACTTGTGTATTAAATGTTTACACACCCGGTTGCAAAGAGGAGGACAGTGTCCCCTTCTGAGTCTTGGTTCCTCCCAAGGTTTCTTCCTGCTAGAGGGAGTTTTTACTTGCTGGGGGTTGGGGCCAGCTATATGTAAACCGCTTTGTGACAATGACTGTTGTTAAGAGCGTTATATGAATAAAACTGAATTGAATATAGTCAGCATTTTATCCAAACCTTTCCTCTGCCTTCTGAAGTCAGTAAAGACTTTAAACCCAAGTAAATAGAGACTTGAATTTAATTGATTGAACCACCTTAGAAATATTTAACATAATTAACTGAACTAACATAAAACCAGCAATTTATATTAATTATATATTGCTGGTTTTATTTATATATTAATTATATAATAATTTTGTGCATGCATGCATATATATATACACACATATATATACACACATATATGGATGCAACGGATTTCTGTACACCAAGGTGAACCGTGATGCTGAACGCATTCTCAGGGGTTACAGTTCTCCGTTGCCATGACGGATTTCCGCCCATTGGACTCTATCTGTGACGGATTTCTGGCAATCGAACGCAAAGGCTTATTTAAGATAAAATGAAAATGCGAGCGGGAGGTGGGGTTAGCCACTAACCCAACTTATTAAATGGTTATTATGCAGGCTCGCTGGATTATGCAGGTCAAAAGGAGTCCAAATGGACTCAAAACTATTTTTAAAAGTACAAGTTTTAGGTAATTTTGAGCTGAATTGGCTTCAGGCTTCTTTTTCTCCCTAATACATGTTCACAGGCATGTGTTAAGTATAAAATGTGCAAGTATAAACCAGGCTTCAGTCAGATATACATCTGCGTTGGAGGTACCGCTGGAAGTTTGGGTCAAACTTAGTTTTATGATTAATTTACCTTATATTATTTACGTTTACAGCATTTAGCAGACACTCTTAACCAGAGCCACTTACATTTCCTAATCTTGGGAACAGCTCCCCTAAGAGCAACTGGGACCCAGTTTTGGTAGTGCCAGAGGTCGGATTCGAACCCACAAACTCGAATTGGTCCCGAGGCGAGTGTCCTACCACTAGCCCACCAACGTCAACACATATTATAAATAATAGTTTGCATATTAATCACATGGTTAACGCATTTTCAACATATTTTCTCCAAATTGCCTCTCTGCATAAAATGGCTACTTAACCAGCAAAAGAAAGAGAAAATCATTACTAATATAAGGATAACTTTTCATTACAATAGATTTAATCATGAGTCATGATCAAATTTATCCCATTTTCACATCATGTTATCTAGGCAATTAGTAATTAGTTATGGTTGATTTTCTGGTTGAATTCTTTTACTTTATTTTTCTTTGTTTTGTCAATCGTGATTAATTAAGTGATTATGACCATAATTATATTTGTTAGACATATCATGCATTTTGAATGAATGTCTACTTTCGATGATGTATTCAAACAGAAAACGGTACTTTAAATACTGCTTATGTAGTGCTTTTACTTCTTGTTCAGCAAAATTTCTTCAATTTAACAGCACTCGTTCCACAGCTGACTTTGGTGCCAATCAAATAGCAGAATTCTTAAGATGTTTTTAGACCCTGCAGTGACCAGTACGAAACTGCTTAAAACATATGGAACTTTTACTTTGTTATAGTTATTCATCGGGGCATGCATCATTATGAAACACAGTAACAAAAAAGCATTTGCTTCTCTTAAATAATCACAAGCAAGGTCTCATTCAGCAGATGAGTCACTGAGAACATTCAGGCTCAAATATAAAATGAAGAAGTTAGTCAAACACATTAAGAGAACCATTATTGAAAACTCAGCCAGATCTAAGATTAGTCTGAATTTGACTTTGAAATGAGATTCACACTTTCTTGTGGAGTTCTCCTTTTTTCTATCACCAATCGCTTGCTTTACAGTAAATCAGCAGGGTCATATGATGCTGACTCCACCCCGTTTGAGGACTGTTTGCATGTAGCGGCATTTTGGTCTGACTGATGGTGGTGGACCATCACTTGCAAGAAGAGAAATAGTGACATCACAGACACAAGCAGTTTCGTTTCCTCATACAACTTTCTTGCTTTACGACTCCATAATGTACTTGCCTCTGTGATCACTGTGGTGGAAGTCTAAGGCTCTTATTGTCCTGCTTTCAACAGAGCGGAAATGAAGGTGAGAAAACCTAGGTGTGTCTTGGTTGCCTATTTGTTTGTTTCCCAGACAGATTGAGCCCACACTGGTATTACTGAAATATGAAATTAACTTAAGAAAAGTAATGCAGGATTAATAATGTGTTTGGGAACATGTTATTACCAACTTTTGTTGAGGGTGAAGTTCCAACCTGTACCACTGGATGGCAGTGTGGATCCATCTTCATATGTAATGCTTCTCTTTCTCTGTCAGTAAAAATGACCCATGCTTTTTTTGTTTTTGTTTTTTTTGTGTTTTTTTTACATATCTGCATATTCCTTCATGTTACATACAGCGTGAAGCCAAATCATCAGTCTTATTCTCCTGAATATGAGGCCTCTGTACCTGACGTTAGCTAAAGCCCATGTGAGTCGGGCTTGTGCTGTAAGTTCACAAGTTTCACCGCGCTGACAATCTCCTAAAAATACGGCCAACATCAGCACCACCCAGATAGAGCCAGAAGCTCCCTCTATGTCAGGGATGCACAGGAGTTTAGTCTCCAACCCACTCCGCCTGTGCGAAAGACACACACACACACAGTCAGTCACATTTAGCTATCATTAAGAGCTACTTCCATTAAAATCCATATATAACCTTAGCATGTTTTCACTCTTTTAGTTTTTTAAAATAATGCCTTTTCTATGAAATCTTTTTTTTTTTTGTAATGGTCTTATGAAAGCTGCCAGAACATATGAAAAAATCTTTGGATTTGTTATATTTTAGTCTTTCAGGGATCAATATGGTCCTCATAACTGTGTGTGTGTGTTTATGTGTATACATATATATATATATATATATATATATATATATATATATATATATATGTGTATAAGAGACAGTTTATATATATATATGTGTGTGTGTGTATGTGCATGCAAGTACATATTTAGACATAATGCAATATATACCCACTCACACACGCTTACACACTGACAGAGAAATGTATAAATCTGCCACAGCATGAACTTCAGCTTTATGACAAGCTGCAAAGGTTTGCCACTAAACCTGCATTTAAACAACTCCCCTGCACAACTGATTTCATGTTCTTATACAAAATGTCCTGTTTGTGCCAGATCTTCGCACATATATGAGACTCCAGCAACTCGGCACAGCAAACTCAGCTTTGGGTGCACTACATAAATGTATGGCAAATGCTGTTAACTCACAAACCATATTCAGTGTTGAGAAAAAAGGGGGAAACAGAAAAATAGCTGATGCATCTCTAGGAGGGCTGGATGAACAAAACATCAACGTCTATCTTTCTTCAATCCGTTCCGAGCTAAATTCAGCCTTCCATCATCAAGCTGGCTTTGGAAGGCATTATTGAGGGGATTATAGTGTCTTTACTGTCTTGATCTATGTGGTTTTTATGTATACATACATTCTACTGCCACAGAAATACTGCTGCTGAATAGAGTGCGTATACCTTCCTTAAAGACACTTCCAATGGCGATGAAAGGTTTCCAAGACCAAGATTCTCATCCCTCTGTATTCCTGCTTGGATCATAAAAGTTGCCATGACACTGCCGAGCGTGAGGGTGGCTCGTCTGCGGCCGACTCTTTCTCGACGAGGAATTATCGCGGTGAAGGCGCACATCATTACGCCATAGCTGTGCTAGAGAACCTGGAAACCAAGAGCACCTGTTTAACAAAAAGGCAGCTTTGAAAACATGTCCCCAGTAAAGAATGCAATTAAAATTCCAGATCGAGGGATACAAAGCTGAGTCATGTGTTTAATATGTGGGCAACGCTGAAGCAGCCTTCTGATCAGAGATGACCACTGTGTAAGATGTTGCTGTCAACAAAAAAACAGAAGAATGTAAGAGAGAGAGAGAGAGAGAGAGAGAGAGAGGGAAAGACATAGAAACTAGATGTACAGATAGTGAATAAACATAGCATACATATTCCATCCCATTTATTTCTTTACTTCTATTCTTGTTCCCTCACTCTTTCTCACATATGAAGACCAAAAGTGCCAATCGCTGATCAAGGCTTTGTTTTTGTCTCAGCTTGCGTTAACAGCAAGAATTTCATTAGTGAAACTCAACACAACAACGCGATCCCTGTGGCACAGTGCATTAAAGCAACTGTAAAATTGCAGTCTTTATTGAGTTCTGTTTTGAACTATTTAAGTGGGATCTACTCATGCACTAACGTGTCACACACATCGTCTACTACCCAAAGCTATACAGCTGTGTGTGTGTAGAAAGTTGAGATGTTTTGTTAAAAATACACTTGGATTAAAATATACAGATTACTTGGCGTGAGGAATTTAGTCAATATTGTTTGCCGTTCTTCCTAAAAGTACTTACACAACCCCAATTCCCCAAAACGCATCAAAACTGACATGTAGAACCTCACTGATGTGCTCATGTCGGTGTGATTAGTATGTCTAATGCATGTATTCATGAATGTTCCTTTTAAAAAAATGTCAATCAGCGTAAAAGTTGACAATAATCCTGATATTGATTTGCAATCATTTCAGAAAGCCCTAATGCAACCTCATTTTGACAGGAATGACTGGCATTTTTCGATGTTACATTTTTCTGTGAAGGCATGAATTTTTTTTCCCTCTTACCAAGAATTACAAGCAGTGGAATGAGTTTACATCTACTGCAGAGATTTGCAAATCGGAATAAAAATGAATCGATCTGTTTGTCAAATGCAGCTGATTTTAGGATTGAGGCTCATTTAAAACCACAGCTCATTGCTAATTTCCCCAACTGCCTCTCCACTAAAGTCACTGATACTTTCCATTTTAAAAAACAGGTAAAACTGAAAATGCACTCCCCATTCCTTTTGAACACCTCTTCTCAAAACAGAGCGAAAGAAGACCACAGTCGCCCGACGTCTTTGTTAGCAGGCCGCTTGCTGTGCTTGAAGGCAGTGCCGACGCTCCTCCATCGCAGACAAATGGAGCAATTTAAAGGCGAGGGTGCTGGAGTTCAGCGGGAGCTCAGGAGTTTCCCCAGTTGACCGGAGGGATTTGGGGAGGGCCTGATTCTGACCGCGCAAGAGGTGAGAGATGCTGCAGAGACTCAGAGACCTAATGAGGATCTATGGCCTCCAACCGGCCCGGCTCAAAGGCCGTGCTGCGTGGACATGGGTGGCCTTTATAATGACCGTAATGGCCAGAGCTAGCATCGCTCAGGCTGAAAACATCCCCCAAGACTGTAATGTGGACTGCCAACTGAACACACATAACTAGCCGCCGTAATGTTCGCCGCTGGCGCTGATATATAGGCATGTATGCATGGGTAATATTAATGTATTCGAATCTAAATCTATTGTCTTATATTTTAAAAGAATCTCCAAACACAAATGGTGGTACACTCAGGTGGTCCCAAGTGAAAGCAGTCAAAAACAGTACAGCAAGAAATCATTATTGTGATTGGATTTTTATTCCTTTTTAAATTATATAATAGTATTATTCTAATTGGAATATTTTAGTCCTAATGTTAAAAATAATAACAATATAATAAACATACACATTATTCAATGAGCAAGACTAGATAAGACATGACAAAATGATAGCGGATTGGTGGCAAAAATGTTAGGAAATAATGACTGACCAAATCAGGATTTAGATCTGAATAGTAATGTAAAATAAGTTGTGAAAGTCATTAATGGACCAACATGATAGTGGACTAACCTCACCAGAACAAGGACGATCATTCCTACGGCTAATAACCGGCTCAACTCAGCTCAGCCCCAGAACTCATGGCTCTTTATGTTGTGTGGAAAGCTGAATATTAAAACTGCAATATTTAGACACATTTACTGTGTGATAAAGAGGGTTAAGTCGGTAATTGGGAGATGCACAACAGCGTTCCCTTGAGAGGCCTCCTTTTGGAAAGTGTATACTTTGGTCGCACCCCAGAGACACAATACTCAAAGCTAGCCACACACGGGGCGCCGGCTTTGTTCCACCGCTAACGCTTGTCTCGAGCAGACGAGCTACGATAACACGCGGCTCGAGCAGAGACGAACAACCACCACAGCATCTGGCGACTCCTTCCTTTTTTCCCCTGTCGGGAGACGGAAATAGAATAAAATCATCAGAAGCTTCAATAAAAAAAACCAAAAACTAATAAAATAAATAATAATAATAAAAAAAAACACTTGGCCAATCGCTGTCAGGCAAATGCTGGCGGGATGTGGATGGGATTCTGTTGTACTGGACTATAAGTGTGGGCATCATGTTGAACATCAGGACTGCCTTAAGGGAATTAGAATCTAAATATTATATGATTTAAGAAATTGAGACGGCAACCAATCACATCAGGGATTTTGGATCAGCTTTTTGGAGAGATACTTATTGTATCTTATTGTATGCCGCTAGTAATCATTGGGAAGCTATAGTGGAAGACATGAACCTACCTGTGTGTGTGGCATATGTAGGTGTGTGTGTGTGTGTGTGTGTGTTTTGCACAGGCAGAACAGTTTAGGGACAAAACCCTGGTACATACCAGCACATTGTTGGAGGTTCTGGCTCTACCTGGGCGCTGATGTGTGTGTGTGTGTGTGGTTTTTTTTGTGCGGAATGTGGTGACTTTTTAAATACAAGGAAATACGTTTGGACTAGGCAATACTTGCTTAATATTTTTTTTTATGGAAATCAAAAATGTGCCTGTGCAACTTAAAGAGGGACAGTTAACCAAAAATGCACGGACAATGACAGTCAGAACGTTAGGACTGTTATGTGGTGATAATATTGTGATCATAGTATTAAAATCCTCTGATTTTAGACAAATGAAGCATGTTAACAGTTTAACATTTGCCTTCTTGCACTGTATTGTATTCTGTTAGAAACGTTTTGGGATCTTACAGTGGAACACAAACTGTGTTTGTGTGTGTGTTTGGAAAGAAAAATAAATAATAATTGTGGATATAAAAGAAATAAGAATAATTAATTGATATTCTTGCCATCTAGATATTTAGGTTTATAATATTTTGGTTCTAAGATTTTATATTTCTTTAACAATTGTGACGCCAACCAATCACCTTAAAGTTGTAGCATTACCTTTTTTACTTCACTGCGAAAAGCATAGCCCGGAACCAACCTTTAACGAAAAAGGTGTCGCTGCAGGTGGGCTTTGGCCCTTTTCTTCTTCATCCAAGCGGAGGATGAATGAAAGCCATCATGTTTCCTGCATTAGCAAATCTTTCTCCTTTTCTCATCCCTCTCTCCTCACCCACACCCTCCTCCTCCTCCTCCTCCACCACCCTTTCCCAGGTTAACCCTGTGTGTCCAAGCTAATGAGGAGTTTCTGCGGTGCACCAGGCGCCTGGACTGGAGCTTCTCCTCCCTCCCTCCCTCCCTCCCTCACTTCTCCTCTCCTCTCCTCTCCACTCCTCTCTTCCCCTCTTCACTCCTCCCGGACTGGGACGGAACGAGGGACAAGGGCCGAGTGCCGGTGTCAGCCGCCGCTCCATCGCACATACATCATGCCGGTCATTAGCGCCGGATCGGGCCAGACCTTTGGCCATCGCGCCACCGGCGGCGGGGAGAGTAGGGCATTAAAAAAGAAAGAAAGAAAGAGAGAGTGGGGGGGGAAAAACGGGATCTGTCACTCATTGTCACTTAAAGTGAGAATTTATCAGGGCCTCTGCCTGCGCGCCTATGAATAATGAATGCGCTTTCGGGAGCTTTGCCGTTGCGCGCCGCTACTAATGGGGCCGGAAAGCAGCGGCGGAACCTGGCTTTCGTGCAGAGGGTGGGGCGGGGGTCGCAGTGTGGGGTAGGGCGGAGGGGTTGGTGGGTGGTTTCAGTTCAGGAGGACGAGGCCCAGGTTCCGGTGAGAGCCTGGATGCGCGGCGAGAGTTTACCCACGGTTTTGGGATCGGATGTGGGATGAATTCTCACGCTGGCGGCCAGCCGATTTCGACACAGCCTTTTAACTTCTATGTGGCTTGTGAAAGCAGTGAATGCAATTTGTTTCCTCTTTACATACACACTCAAGATCACTTGGGCCAAACTGCATGAAAATGCAAAGAGGAGGAAGGCCTTTAGTGGGGTGGCTTGACACGAACGGAAAACAAAGGGTTAGGCAAAAAAATAAAGCAAAGTTTCAAACAGTGAAGACAAAAAAGACCAGAAATCACACGCAGGCCACAAGAGTCGCGAAAGGACCTGAACTGCGTCAATACAAAGTGTATTTTAAACCAAAGAAATGGAAAAGGGCCTTGGATTCAATGAATTCTAGCCCATGCATTTAAAGCCAAACTCCAGAAAAAGTCAGAGGGAGTCCAGCTTCATGGCAGCTCTGAAAATTCCTCTAACCAGGGTTACCGAGGGTGAGATTCACGAAATTTCATAATCTATAAATTAATCATAGCATCTCAACACCGCTCTTTCCCTGCATGGCCTTGGGTGCAAATTAAATCTATTCAGATCTATTCAGAACAAGATACGGAGCGGCGGATTGCAGGAAATATCATCAGAAACTCGGCGGAGGCGAAGCCGTACCATCAAAACTTTCGGGTGTCTTGGGGATGTTTGAAGGGAATTTGTTTAGAGCGTAAAGGACAACTTGCTTCAAGTCCATTCTTTATGTTGTAACTAAACATAAGGCAAGTCTTGCTAATAAAAAAAAAATGTGGGAGGCTGAAACTCATATACAGTACTGTGCGGAACACTTTGATCTTCACAGATTCTTCAAGGGGAGGGGAGAAGTAAAGATAGAAAGAAAAGAAAAGAACAGAAAGCAAGAAAGACAAACAAACAAGGAAGCCATTTCTGAGCTTCAGCCTGCAGTTTCTTCATGTCAGGACTGGGAAAAGTTTGGGCTAATTACGAGCGAAGCCCCCCTACCACGCGACGCCCGCATCCGTCACCATCTGAAGATGACAAAAGGCGAAGAGAAAGTGAGAAAAGGGGGGAGAGAGAGAGAAAAACAAACAAGCCAAACAACAAGAGAAGTGCTTTCCAGCTAGCGACTCGCGCGTCGGCGAAGCCTAATCAGTCATTTTTTCCGGCGACGCCTTTAGCGCTGCATCGTTGCCGCGATTCTTCTGATCAGATGCCGGTAGAGACTCATCCACCCCCACCCTGTGTGGTCCGATTCCACCCTAGACCCAACCCTCCCCCACACCACCTCCTCGAAAGGACAGGTCAGTCCTCGGCGAATGGCCCCAGTTTGCTTCTCTGAGTCTCTGGGCCTCATTAGGATGCAGCAACGCACTGCAGGGGGGAACGACACCCCAAGTCTGCCTGCAGGGGGCAAGCAGCGTACCCGGGCACCACCAGGGGTTGCCGCGCGGCTCGTTGCTAGTGGGTGGAAGTGGGGATAACGGGAGATAGGCAGAGGCGTCGGTGTCGAGGCGTCTAGCGACTCGCCGCCTCGGGGTCATGGCGGAGGCGAGGCGGGTGCGTAAACAAGGCGAGCGCTTTTAGATCTCCTTGTCCTCGTCGCTGGCTTTATTATGCTGATTCTCGTCTGAGCCGAGAAACTAATCAGGGGCGCTTCCACCTCCCCACGCCACCTGCGGGACCAACGAAAAGGTTACACTTCTTCTTCGGGGCCTCGGCTTCTGACTCTGTCTCTCCTCGATCTGGCTGAGTTCAAACGAGCCGGCCGATGCATCTGAAGCTCGGTCTCGACGAAAATGGCCCAACGCCGCGCCTTGCCACGCTACTAATTGGTACGCTGAGTTTTGATGGACTTGTAGCGAAAAGGGAAAAAATATCCATTAGGTCCGAGGAAGCTCACTGGGACACAAGTTGTAAATAGTTAATTATGACTCTGTATGCAAATGTTGGCCTTTAAGTGTGTTCAAGGAATAATTCCCATTGATTCATTTGCATAAATGCATATTACACGCATTTGGCACTGGGCTCCTCAAAATGTCATTAAGAGTAATGCGAAATTGGGAGTTTTAACTCCAGCTACTAACTGCTAGTAATTTTTGAGCAAGCATATAAGACAAGCAGCTAAGAAAGTTGAGTAGTTTCTTGCAACTTTGCAAGAGTCGCTCCTCTTTCAGAAATGAAATCAACTTGAAAAGTGCAATTACAAAATCCAAAAACACACTCTACCTGTTAATTGGAAGCGCAGATGTTTGGGTTCTTTCCTGTTATATTAGGCGCTTATTGGTACACAATTATACCGAACAACAGGTTCATGCATATTACATGCAACTAAAGTACATCATTTCACCTTCAAATTAACTCCTCAAATCAACTGAAGATAATCGGGCGCAGAGCAGCTCCTTTGTAATCGCCTCCTTTACACATCGATTCTTCTCATAAACACCAGTTTTAGTCAGAAAAAAGTGTGAAGAACGCGCACAGCGGTACAACAAAGGGAGTGCGACCCTGCAACCGGGTGGGTTTCTGTAAGTGGAACGTGAGTTCAGGTAAACGAGGAAAAGAGAAAAGAGTGAGAAAGAGAGAGAGAGAGAGAGAGAGAGAGAGAGAGAGAGAGAGAGAGAGAGAGAGAAAGAAGGATGACAGCGTTAATTGGACTTTACAGTAACAGCATGACAGGTGTTTGGAAAGAAAAACTCTGCAAACACTTAGCACCAGGTGACAGGAAGCGGCTGCTCTTTCCTCCTCTCCTCAGCCTTTCTCTCCTTCTTTCTACATCTGTCTCTCTGTCTCCTTCTCAACGCACTCTCAAAAAATAAAATCAACGCTCTCTGCTTGTCTACCACCTGACACACAGCAAGAACTCAAGAGAACTCTGAGTCTGCAAGCCGGACTCCTTCACACCGATCTTCGTGGTGTCGGAGGGTTTGGATGCCTTTACTGCAAAAGCCTTTATTGCAAAGCAGTGTTTCAGCAATTAGGCCCTTGATCTATTGAACCTTTCTGGTCAGAAGTGTGTGCTGGTAATGAGCAAAGGACATTTAAGCAATGGCAGTTTGTGAGGCCATTACAAGAAGCAGAAATTTTGTGCATGAATGAATTTTCTTGCCTCTACCTATCCTATTCTATCTTGAATTGGTTCTGACTTAATGTAGCTTCATAATCAATTATTATATAATTTTTTCAAAGAATGCACTGTTCTGAGCAAATATTTTATTTTATACATCTGATCATGTTTGCTTACATTTGCAATTCTTACAATGATCTCTGTCTTTTTTTTTTAAATCACGGCAAAAATCAGAAAACGTTTTAGAATTATGAGGATCGCCTGAGGAAGACTGCCTCCAGAATGGTCAATTAAAACAGCTTCTGATTGGGCTTTATTTTGTAACATGACAATATGATTTAACTTCAGGTTATTTCTCATTGCCTGCTTTTTTATTCTATGCAGCGTCATGGGGAAAATGAGAGAAGCACAGATGTACTGATGCATATTCAGAGCGACTTCAGTTTCCTAACTACAGAAACACTTTCCCAGGAGCAACTTGGGATTAAGGGTCTTTTTCAGAAACCTGATGGTGGTAGCTCTAGCAGGAGGACCTGCTTGGTCTGTAAGCGAGCATCCTACTACTAGTCCATCGCTACCCCACTTCTCTAATAGATTACAGTAACAAACTTTTATGAACATCTGAATACACTGAGTCACAAACCACAGGTCTGAGATTCATTAACATCATACAGTAGCAAAAACCCTTTGAGAATGTTATATTTTACTGCAAAGAGCAAAACTTCCGCGACTCTTTTGATGTTGAATGATTCTCTCGTTTGATTTACGACCCCACACTGTCGTTTCTGAAACACTGCTGAACTATTTTTTTATGTGGCAACTGTATTTTTACAGAGGTCTTTCCACTTGTCTAGAACTTCATCACCGTGCAATGATTTTCTCCTCACCGTTGGCGGCAGTGTTTGTTATAGTAGTCGTTTCGAATCCAGATTTCTTTTGAGAGGATATTTCACAAAAAATCCCCCCCCTTATCTGACACTGGACTTAATTGTTGGTATATTGCAATTTTGCGTCAGTAATTCAGAGTTGCCAACTTTAGTCAGTTGGCAGGAGTGAGATTTTCAATTTTCAGTTAGAGTTAGGCTTAGTGCTAACACTACCGCTAAACAAGCATTAACACTGAAGCCTAGTTCTCGACCACCCCTCACCCACACCCCATCATGTACCTGACATACTTCACTTTTGTGCACAAATCCCAAACCACTTTTTTTCTGCACAGGATAAACTGAAAAACACATTCGCTATACGTTTTACACCTAGTATTTCTATGTATATAACATAAACCTCTTTGAAACCTTAATAACTATCTTACCTCGTAGTGAGGATCTCCTGTGTTCCCAATCGCTTCTCCACGTTTCTCCGTCTTCTTCGTCCTCGGAAATAATTCCAGCAAACTCATCTAACAAAGCGATATAATTCAACATTGATCCTCCGTTTGGCGCATACTCTAACGTAAGCACATTTCGAAGGCCAGCTAGCTAGCTGAATATCTCTGCCTAAACAAATAAGCTTTTCATTAAGTCTAAAAGTTACCCTTTGCTTTCTACACAAAGAATAAATTATACAGCTTTATATTTAGACAATGACGGGTAAAGTACAGCTGAGTACGTAGGCCTATCTATATTGTTACTACACCTAATTGTTTTAATAAAGGATATTTTTCTTACCTTAATCATCGTCGATTTCACACCGAACCTTCACCTCTGTCTTTTCAGCTCTGAACAATTTTATACCAAAGATGCTGGACAGGCAGACGGACGTAACTGACGTAATGGCGGCAAATATTTGGCGGCAAAAATGGCTGAATTGCTTGCAGCCAAATTAAACAGTGTGTCGTTGTTTCTTACGTCATTTTAGACCCGGACAGGGCGAATATAAACCAGACTTTACTAGACATGATCCTACTCACCCTCACCCCCCACAGACACCGGCAGTTTTGCCGCTGTGTCGTTTAGAACAAAAAGCACAAGGTGTTTTCCTAAGATTCGGCAGGTCACGAAGCTTTGTTTGTTGCGCTCCTGTCAGAGCAAACCACTTTTAAAACACAGGATGTCTCCCCTCGCAATAAAAGCTGTCATCTATCCGACTCGGCAACAGCTCGCTCTCGGCGTTCTCCCCCGGCAAAGGGATTTGTCCAAGACAGGCGTTTCACCTCTAAATATAGTGCTCGGTGCATTTGGGTTGTACACAAATAAGTGGAACACCGATATTTTTTTTTTGTGCATGTGTGTGTGTTTGTGTAACTCCTGATGCAGAATGTGGATTCTGCCACCGGTACAAAACCTTTTCTCCGATCCTGTCATCTCCGAACATCCTGCGCTTTCATTCGTCAAAACGCGGATTTAAAAAGTTATATCGGCGGGATATTTCGATTTTTTGCGTGTTTCTGTAACGCGGGACGCGACGCGGCTTGTCGGCCCACGACGCGAGGAGCCGCTTTGCCTTTTTTAGCCCCTTTTTGAGCTCCTCTGCACGCCTTTCCCCCGCTCCTGCTCTCTTTTCGCCGTTAATGGCTGCACCGGTGGAGATGCCTCGGCGGGCTTTCTGTTTGCGGCAGAATGTGGGAACGGAGCAGAACATTGTCATTTTTTGGACGCTGGAACGTCTGTCGGGACGCGCATTATCAATCAATCAATTAATCAATCAATCAAACAATAAATAAACAAATAAACAAATAATTAAATGCGCTCGGCACGCGGCGAATAGGCTAATCTTAATATCTGCATGCGTTTATTTATTTTATTTATAGGATAGAGTTTAACTACTTTTTTACCGCCGGACAAATCTTTGTTTTATTCAGTCAAGCCGAAACCAACGTAGTATTTTTTGTTACACATTTGTACATATATGTTAAATACCTTTTAATACTTTAATTCATTATGTTTGTTTTTATGTATTATTTGATGTCCTTTAACTCTTTTTGGAGAGAAAAACTATTTCCCTCTGGATATATGTTATGTGATTCTGAATGTGCAACACGCAATGCTGCTTGTAAGGTTAAGCATTCTCTTCAAAACCGGGTTGTACAACCCAATGACTGACTTGTACACAAATTTCAACAAATGTAATATAAGTTAATATTGTTCAATATACTTGGTGCCACCGTTTAGCTATCTGCAGTTTAAATTGTACAGTACAGGCAATATTGCTGCAAACTAGTCTATATTTAACGTGTTTTGTCTTATATCAGTGATTTGCAACATTACAGTTTGCAATTTGTGGTCATTTGCAGATCTGTGTGGTCTCGACTTGAGTAACCGGACTCATTTGTGCACTTCCTTACTTCGACTACAAGCTAAATTTCATCATATGACTTTTTTGTTTTCTCTGCATCAGGAATATGAACATAGCCTCTCAAAAAACACAGCCGTCATCCCTAAACTGCCTAATCAATGGATATTTACCACTGCAACTTAAAGCTAGTCAAGGCATACGCGTATTCATAGACTGGGAAACTGGCCCATTAAGTATAAGCCTGGCTTAAATCGTGAGCCAAAAACAGGCCGAGTTCTTCTAAATCCCTGCGTCCTGCCGCATCTGCTAGTGGTTTCTGTTTACTGGAGACCTGTACAACATTACAGACGCTGGAAAGCGGCGGGGGCACGAACCCCTCCCGAGTGTAAAGGAGCCCAACGTGGAGACGGAAGGGCTCACGTGGAGCAGCTTCGTCGTTCCTGAGGATATGAGAGATTGAGCAAAAATGTCTGGGTGGATTAACCTTTAAAAATATTTGAGGGACAAAATAATAAATGTTCTGGTTTAGGTTTGTCTATCCTGGTGTGTTACAGTAGCATTTGTGTGTCTTCGTCTTGTGTCTGTGTGGAGGTGTTTGTGCCTTTGTATCTCGGTTAGTTTGGGTTAGTTTCTTTGTACTGATTAATTAAAGTTCATGTTCATTCTGATTTTGTGTTTCCTGCAGCTCCACTCACTGACTAACAATGGATATTACATATAGGGGCACAAAGAACACATCTAAAATACTTTGTAACTTATGAAAATATCAAATATCTGAAAAGATTGAAATAAAGATTACGTTAAATGCAGCAAGCGTTTCAAAAAGTCTCAAGAAAGGAAAACGTGTCTTACCTCAGGCTTCAGGAGCCTAATCCTGTATTAAACTTCTGTGGGCTCTTGCTGGGAAGAAAAGTGCCGGACATCTTTAAAGTGACTCTTTAGGTCCCGGCTAAGCAAGACGGACAGATGTGGCTGTTTGGGGACAGGTCATTGGCATGTTTATGGCTGCTGCGCATATTTTATTAGACCAAGGCATTAGTGGAAGTGACACTGAAGGAAATCCTTTTGGAAGTTGGCCATATATCATGAATACTGGAGGATTTAGGGGGCATAAAACAATAGAGATACATTAAGCCGTGCTAAGTTTAAACTTTTGTGACACGTTTAATGGCCGCCAAAGTGGACGATATGCTTCTCGTGCAGAGGCAGTGTGCTTTTATACTGACCTGTCAAAAGTAAAGTCGTTCAAATCACACTTAATATAGCGTCATGCTACTGCTGTTTCTCTCATTCATGAACTGTAATGAATTATTAAAAATATCACATTTCCAATGTGTATATCAGAACTTTTATCTCTAAAATACTTATCCTTTATTGATAGAAAATACATTTTGACCTTCAACCACGAAGGAATCATGACGTATAAATGATATTTTTCGCGATGTAAATACACGCGCTGCATTTGTTAGCTTCGTACGACTCTCACAAGAAAGTCCAACATTCACGTTCCAGTTCAGTTAAATCTTCCCATTTATTACAGACAAAACTTATATTTTAGCTGATAAATAACAAAAACAAATATAACTGCAAGCAGTGATTACAGGGGCCATGCAGTTTGCAGCTTTATCAGTTTTTGACGAATCGAAGTGGACAGACGTTGAAAAATGACACGTTTCATCCTTTTATCTAGGGTGCTAAGGTTCAAAACTTATTAGGCAAAACGCAAAATAGCTTATTATAGCGCCACCAACCGGCAGAGGGGGGCATTTTTTTTTTTTTTTTTTGCCTGAGTAGTGGGAGGGGTACCAGACCTACCTGCCAAATTTCAAAGCTGTAGCCCACCCAGAGCCGGATTTCTATGACACTCGGTGTGGGGTTGCAGTCCCATGCCAAGCCAACCACATTTATTTGCATATTACAGAAAAATGAAGACCTAAATTAAAAATATGCTCGATAATAATTAAAGAAGAGTGTCTTGGGATTCAAATGATACCAGTTGGATGGAGATTGGATAAAAATCCAGGGACTAGTTTGCAAGAGATGGTTTTGCATATTATGCAAATTAGCGAGAAATCCAAATATGGCAGAAATAGATATGAGGGTCTGTAAAGATTCGTCTTGACCCAAGGAGTAAGATGGTATAAGATTTTTGAGAATCGGAGCTATGATTCAAAAGTTATTAGGCAAAAATCCAGGGACTAGTTCGTAAAAGTTGGTTTTTCATATTATGCAAATTAGCAAAAAATCAAATAGGGCAGAAATAGATGCAAGGGTCTAAAAGATTCGTCTTGACCCAAGGAATAAGATGGTATAAGATTTTTGAGAATCGGAGCTACAATTCAAAAGTTATTAGGCAAAATGCAATTTTTTTGGAAAAACGCAAAATAGCTTATATTGGTGCAATTTTTTTGCCTGAGTAGTGGGTGGGGTACCGGACCTACCTGCCAAATTTCAAAGCTGTAGGTCTTACAGTTTTTTCTCCACAATGCATTTTAAGGCAGAAAAAAAAAATCAGCAAGATTCCAATAGGGTTCCACACAGTGTTCCACAGCTCTTACAAGGAACGTCCTCATGGCAAAAATATGCTTCTCTCCCAGAAAAGAGTCAAAAATAAGTTATAGGGCACAATGTGTCCAAATGCTCAAAAATTGCCAAAACTTCAGCATATCTTTATTTTCCATTAATCCGATTTTTTCCATTCTATAATGTTAGAGAGTAAAATATATATAGAAAAGCGCATTAATTATCAAATAATTTTATTCTATATTCAGATGGATTCCAAATGGATAAAGAAATGTTTCCACCTACACTAATCTTATTTTTCTTCATAGTTCTAAGCCATTGGATGTCTCTGCATAATAAAACTCTGAATATGGATGTGTTCACAGTCTTGTGTAGAAATCATTTTGGGGGAAAATAAAATGGTTGCTTTTGGTGCGGAACACTTTAAAAAAAAATACTCAGGAATCAATAAGAGAATATCTAAGGAATTAGATTGAAAGGCAGAATCAACAATGTCATTGAAATTGATCAAATCTTATTAATTCACACCCATAACTGTCAAACTGTGATGTAAAATAACGTTAAGATCATGTCAAATGACAATTTTCCACCCTAGCAATTAGATTCCAGTTTTAACTAGCTTTCCCATGTTTTTTACACAGTTATTTAATTAATTGTAAACATGATTATTTGGTTTTTTTTTACATGCAGTGTCACAAATACAACATGTAGTGAAATGTGCCATCATTCACCCCTAAAAGTAGATAAAATTAAAGAAAAAATAAGAACTGTTAAATCTAAACTATAGAAAAATATATTCCTAAAAATAGACTTTTTCAGAGTCTCTCCATTTTGTTGATAAAACTGCTGTAATATTACTCTAAAGTTGGAAGATCAAACAGGTTCCTGGGTCTCTGATCAACATGGTTCTCCTGCAGAGACGGTAGAATCAATCTGGTGCTCGGATTGCTCTCTGTAGAGAATTAAGGTCCTGAACACAGCTGTTCCCAAATCAGGAAGTGATGTTCTGTCTCAGGCCATGTTCCCAGCATGAGGTTATTCAGCCTTAATACACTTCCTCTGGTAGTTTATAGCTTAATATCGTTCAGATCACATTCTTCTTGCCTTGTATTTCTCTCAGATGGAGGGGATGTGACCTTTTTGATGGCACAGTTAAAAAGTAAATGCCTCTGCGGACAGTGGTCACCTCTAAAACCACATTCTGGACATAGTAGGTTTCAGTAAAGATTTATGATGCTGCCACGGTCTGGTGTCTTTGGAAGCTCAACATCCACAAAGTCACAGGTCTGGCAGTTTTTCTTTGAATGAATGTTGCCTTTATTTAGCACTTTTCTAGAGATCCAAATTTCTTTTTAGACTCAAAGAGATACATTTACCAACCGTTTTTAAGAAGAAATTTGAATTTTGGTGAATGATGCCTAATGTTTCTCCAGTTCAACCTGCACCAACAAGCAGCTCCACCTGGATGATGCTTTGGCAGTTGTTCTGCTCCAAAACACTCACCACACATTAGTTAAGGTGGTGAAGGAGCAGGAGAAAATGCACCAGTAAGAGAAAGGGGATGAGGAGGAGGCAGGTCATGGTGGGTCGTTTTAGCAGAACATCAGAGTTCCACCACAGCTTTGACAGAAAGATGCCTAGGGATTTTTATCAGCTCAGAGAGAAAGGACCTCCACTTAACTGTTAATGCAAAGGACGGTACCATGTTTACCGTGACAGGGCTTTGGGATCGCACAGACAACTGAACCCACCAACACCTTTAACAGCAGCAACCAGACTACTCATCCGAGTACAAACCAGATTCCAACCTGCTTAGCTTCAGATGGATCTCTCTAGCTCCTATTAATACATTCTGCAAGTCTAGCTCAATCACAGTGTTCCTAAAAATTAATTATATGTCGGAGTAAACAACAGCAACACAATTCCAGGATTTTGACCCAATGTAGAACAGGACTTTTTCTGTTTCAGTTGTTCTTGAGAGCTGGAGAAGATTCCAGCATTGCAAATGATAAGCATTTTTTCAGACGTGTGAATGGTGCACGTTTGGAGACGATCCCTAGACAATTCCTGTTTTTTTTCCCTTCACCAAACTAATATGTTTGAAGTTGAAGTTGCCAACTGCATGCCACAAGCTATTTCAAATTTGCTTGTTATTGATATTTCACACTTCAGAACACAAACCCTTTCAATGCAGAGAGAGAGAGAGAGAGAGAGAGAGAAGGGGAAAAAGCCTCCTTATGAGGAGTTTGCTATTTTTCCTTCCTGCCTGTCCACTGGGGGCGAACCAAAAGGAAAGGCAGAGTTTTTACCAGCTGCTGCTTATGGCCCCATCCCACTTTTCATCTCCCCTGCCCTCGACGCCACAAACTCGGGTCGACTTTTTCGGCTTACACAATCACACGCTCTGCTGACGACAGCCCGAGTCAATAAAGTGACAAGTTTCTGGTGAGTTCAAACACCTCACAGCAAAACTTGTTCCAAGTTACGGACACAAAGTCGCAGCGCACACTTCTCTCTGCTGCCAACATGGTTGGTAGGGGGGAATGTACGAGAAATGCTTGGAGCAGGCAATTCCAACTGCACTGCACACTGCAAAAGAGACATCTTACATGTGTCCCTCTGGCAGCACGGGGAAGGTGAGGACGGCTAAAGTGGGCAGCTGGACAAGGAATGAAAAGGAATACATTTGGGCATGGAGCTACAGATAAACGTGGACAGTTCGGGATGAGAAAGTGAGGAGCGAGTCGCTATCAACTCTGGGTAAAGAGTGTCCCTTTACACAGCTCTGCATGAGAAGAAGCTTCTCCACCGCTTGGTCCTTTTCGTTATTTTAGCCTTCCGCCATTTCACATTTGTTGGAGATTTTTAATGAAAACTCTGCAGACTGCTGTTACTAAAACCAGCCTTTTTAATCAGTCATTGTCACCAATACATTCCCACTAAATAAAATGATTACGAGGCATTAACCCCATGCACCATGAAGTTAGCCATAGTGAATCGGTCTAACAGCATGAAAGCAGTTAAAACCTAAGCTAAAGTCCAAGTCTAAAGTCTCACCCAAAACCTGCTCAGTTGTTTTACAAAGATTCTGACACTGTTCTCTTATTGAACATTTGTTCTTAGGTAAGAACAACATCTATAACAGTTAAAGACACTGTTGCATGCACATTTGTCCAAAATCAGTTTTCATCAATTCTATGGTTGTATATTATACTATTTCAATTTCTCAATGTTCTTAAGAACAAGTTTAAGACAAATAAGTAATAATACTGGTGAATGAGGCCCAACATCTGAGCTTAGAGAGAAAGATAGGATGGCAGACAATACAACCAGTGTTGTGCATGAATGCATTCTATGAACAGCGTTCATTGAACACGTTCATATATACGGTGGCCGAGAAAGCCCAACACAATTCAAAGTTTAAAACGCGCTGCAAAACCACAAAGCGTTTCATTCAAGTTCACAGCACACGCCCAAACACACTACAAATTCGTAGACGCGACACAAACTCAGAAATCACTTTCATCAATTTCGTCATTACACGTTGCAAAACAGAAAACACATGCATCTTCTAAAACGCGCTGCAAATAGCCACAATACAACCAAATTGAGCCAAAACACAACGGAAGTGTTTGCGGAGGACACTGTTTTGGGTAGCCACATCCTTATTACTTTTAAGTCCCGAGGAGGTGGAGACCAGTAAGTGAAATTAACATTTGAGAAATAAACGATTGGTTTTATGGTTTCATCGTACATATTTGTGTGTGTAGGAATTCCTCATGAGACTTTCTGTGGACTTAGATTGGATCTCAAATGTTAATGCATGAAAATGCATGTGTTTTCTGTTTTGCAACGTGTAATGAAATAGATGAAAGTGATTTCTGAGTTTGTGTCGCGTCTACGAATTTGTAGTGTGTTTAAGCGTGCGCTGTGAACTTGAATGAAACGCTTTGTGGTTTTGCAGCGCGTTTTAAAATTTGAATTGCGTTGGGCTTTCTCGGCCACCGTACATATATGTTGTGAACGCTGAACTAAGCCAATCAGTTTACAAATTATGAACGTGAACGTGAGTAACGTTCGCTCTCGCGAGACTGAACACGGCTCACGTTTTATGACAGTGTTAAAGTTTGCAGATTACAGGCTGGTATGGCTGGTCCTTCGAGTTCGGATGCCTCTGCTGAAGGCAGTTTGTTTAAACATTCCGTTTTTTTGAAGAAATGGGTGTAGATTTAGATGGAAAAACCACACGTTTTTATGCAAATTACGCCCAAAAAACAGTCCAGTTCGAAACGACACATCGAGTTAAAGCATCAAAGCAGTTTTAGGGAATACCTTCATCTTAATGATGAGCACAAAAAAAATCATTAACAAAGTATAAGACTACACAAACCCCCCCACAAAGTTCAATTACCCAAATGAAGCTAGCAGCATTTTCAACAGGACCTGTCATCTTGATCTTCTGATCTATTCTCAACCTCAAAACTGTTTTAATCTAATTGGTTTTTAATGTTTTTAATGATACTCATGTCTGTGATTGTTCAGTGGCATATGACAGATAGAAGGAGACGATTGAAGGACGTTGTATTGTAAATGTTAATTGGAAACGAACAAACAAAAAAACATAACGAACGAACCTGAACTAGTTCATTTTTGGAGCTGTTTAAAAAAAGAACTCTGAACATGAACAACTTTATTTTTACTTGAATGAACTGAACGTTGAACTAGTTCTTTTTCAGTGTACACTGGCACAACACTGGACCCAACACTGATCTTTAGCCCAGAATAAATGACAACTTATTCATTAAATCCTTAATAAAGATCTTAAATAGTAAAAAGTAGAAGTATTTACTGTCTGAAAGAAGGTATACAACCGAACAAGACTTGATATATGCATTAAAACATTTCCTGTATTATAGTGGACTGTCATGTGAATTGAGTTGTTGAACATAATGTCAGGGAGATTTGGAACCCAAAACAAATTTACTTATTGAATAATAAAATATATTTCACCCTTCCTGATATAGCTCTGGTATAGAGGTGTAATAGATCATTAATCAAGTTGTTATATGTTTTTTGAATATGATTATTCATTAATGATGAGTGAATTAAACACTTGTCGAGGTTATGCAGTTTACTAATATTTAGGCTACTCTAGGATTTCTATGAAAAGCAGCTGTTCTTGCAAATGTTCTCTATCGTCAAATTAGCAGCTGGATAGTTTAACAGGAGAAGTTTCACATTTCAGTTCACGCTTAAAAGTGTAGACAGATACGTGGCACTCATCACAAATCGTATGTAGCGTCATAAACAATCAAATAAATAAATTCCGAAGTTAACAAAGAGTCAACAAAAAACAAAAAAAAACCTTCTGCTAAAACTTTTCTTAAACCTCAACCCCCAGCCTGTTGCGGGAGTAAAAATAACTTTCGGGAAGGTACAAAACCCCACCGACAAGCCCAATATCAATTGCGACGGCTGCTTTTGTTTGTTTTCATTGTGTATGCGGTTTCATGGGAGCAATTTCCCGCGATGGCATTGAACCCTTCTCCTCCTGGAATTCATTAGAATGCAGGCGCAGGGGCTCGAGAGCCGCGCTCCGTCCAACTGGGGAATAATCGAAACGAAGACCCAGGGGCGAGACTCACTGCAACAGCCCACAATAACGCTCGGGGCAAGCGGGAGGCGCTTGTTAAAAGGATACAAAATAAACACAATCACAACGGGAGTGGGCGGGGCTACCGGCTTGGCGAGTGACACGCGAGATCGAGACGATTCTATTAGCCGCCTCGTGCCCCAGCGAAGCCCGTTTGAAGTGCGAAACCGAGTAAACAAGTTATTAGTCCTACCCGCGTTCTGGCTTATTATTACAAAGCAGAGCTGCCACCACGGCTTCCAATAAAGTCAGGAAACAATCGAATGCAAGAGCCGCGGTGCAATAATATTTTTTTTATTTCACTTTAGCATATAGAAAGTATTAATGTGCATCTTGGAAGTTAGACATGTAAATTGAACCATTCAAATTGAACCATTAAAAACTAAAGAGAAAAAAATAAAACAACGAAAGATGATAAATAAATAACAGGCGTTCGTCCTTCCCCATCAAACGCTTTGGGTGTGAACAGAGGGATGTGGAGGCGTCCGGGGTGCGTTCAAGAGGGCATCGGGGTGTGAAACGTTTGATTGAAATTTTATTTGACTCCCTAATTACAATGTTACAGCTAATTTATAAAACCGCTCTCTATTATATGACTTGCTTCAAAACCAGACAGCTCTTACTTTTGCTATGTAACAGCAAAAGATAATGCAAGTCTTCACCAACCGTTTTTAAGAAGAAATTTGTTGTTAAAACCAGCTTACAGCTTAAAACAGATTCACCAATGTTTTGAGATTTGTTCTCGACAGCATCTACAACAGCAAATGTTATTTTTCATGCCTGTTTGTGGAGAACATTAGCTTATTGTGTTTTCCTCGATTCTACACTTGTATAATATCACACTGTTTAAATGTCTTTGTTAAGAACATATTTCAGAAATCAAACTTCTTGGAGAACCAGGTGCACAACATCTATAATTCACAACTTTT
Organism: Distichodus sexfasciatus; assembly: GCA_032718565.1. NCBI lineage: Eukaryota > Metazoa > Chordata > Actinopteri > Characiformes > Distichodontidae > Distichodus > Distichodus sexfasciatus. Next base: position 331,013 of record JAVGVS010000213.1, on the reverse strand, counting down.
TTTCCGCCTTCTCTATGACCTCAAAAGATTAAAACATTTAAGGAGGACTTTGATTCGTTAAGTTTGATGTTCAAGATTACGTTTAAAAGCGCACTGCTGTCAGTGTTGGGAGTAACGTGTTACGAAAGTAGCGCAATTACAGTAATGTATTACTTTTTGCTGTAACACAGTAAAGCATTACAAAAATCTCGGTAATATTATACTCGTTAGATAGCGCATTACAACACACTTCGAACCCAAAATTTAGTGCGGTTTTGTTTTTATTTTTAGAAATCAACACCACAATAACTTTGGCAAAGGAGTAAAGGAGCTAATATCCTACGGATTGTGTGCGTAGTCATGCAGGAGTCGTGTAACGCAATTCAGAGACAGTAATATTGTAATATGACAAATTACTTTAAAATAACAGCCATCTAGAATGTTATGTTATGTGTATGTGCCCAACACTGATTGCTGCTGATTTCGACTTGATGCTAATTAGCTGACTGGGGTGTGGCAAATTAGGTAGGAAGCTAAACTCTGCAGGATTTGGCCATCTAGGACTGAGACCCTTTGAGACCCCTGATGTAAACAGATGTCGTATGGGGAGGCATTAAAGAGAGAGAGAGGGAAAAAAAAAAAAAAAAAGCCCCTCGGCCCGCTCTGAACGCACCCCCTGAGACGACCCCTCAACCCGACCCTCCGTCTGCAAATTTCATAACAAGACAACAGGAGTTAACTCTGTTACTGTTAAACAATACAAAGAAAAACAAAAATGTTATAAACTCGATTATAGCTAAATAGAACAATAAAAGGTAAACATTTGAAAATTCTCTCGACTATGTTAAAAACATACCACTTTTTTTTTTCCATGGATACTATCACAGCAAATCAATCGGCTTTACTATATGCAGAAAAAAAGGTGGTACACAACAGCTGTTAGAACGGTAAAAGTACGAGCTCCCAAGTCTTGTGTAACTTCCATCCAAGCCCCGCATCAGAATCGGAGGCCGCTTCGCGTACAAGCGTGAAAAAAAAGTCATCGCTAATAACCAAGATGCAAAATTCATCTTCAAATCGCCTGTAAATGTACCTCGGACAGAGACGGACGTCTGGGTCAAGGCTGATGTTGCTTGTAAACAAGCAAATAAATGAAAAAAGTAAAAAGTAAACGTGAAAAGAAAACTGCTTTCGTGTACTGAGCGTCTGAGTGGATACAGACTAAACAAACTTGGTGTAGGAGGGAGAGAAGGCACATAACGCTGTGATTTATTCCTGTTAAGGTTCACACCGGCAAAACAGTATTTCAGCATAGTACAAATAAAATTGAAAAGGCAAGACGTGAAATCAGAGGTTTGGTGAGAACCTGTCGCATGCCGCGTATGCAGCTCCCATAAGTGGGGAGTTTTAGAAACGATTTGCGTTACGATGTATCGATTATGAGTGCGATCTTTTTTAATGATATACAAAAGTTCGTCTGTGTTCCTTCATCAGTCATGGTCTGACTTTTTCCTCCTTCCCTACTGTTCGACGTTCGACTGAGAGCACCTTTAAAAAGCTGCGGCCGTTTGGCTCCAACAGATGCTTTGCATTTTTGGTGATGAAAGGGATTTTTTTAATCATCTTTTTTTTTTTCTTTCAGAGGGGGTATAAATCTGCTCAGACAATCCCTAAACAAAAAGACATGAGGAGGTGCTAAAAACCAAAAACATTTAACATTTGATAACATTATCATTCTGAATTACAGATTATATCTCGCTGCTGCCACATTCTGGTGACGAATGTGTTAATAATAATATTAAGAAAAAGGCATCAGTGTGGGACAAACTCCCGACCCAAACCGAGGCACGGGATTAGAAACAAAACTCCCTCGCCTTTAGAAATAAAAAACCTCCGACACACGCCACGATGACTTCACTCTCTTTTAATAGAACGCGAAAACCTCTAGCAATCCGAACGCTGAGGTGAAGTGGGGGGGGCAGCTTTTTAGGGGAATTTCACTCGACTTTTATAGAAACCAAGGGAGCTTTTCACAGCCCTGTTTTTTTATAAAACTTGTTGTGAGATATGTTTGGGAAGGAGTGTCATGGGAGCGCGCAAAAGCATATCTGACGCGATTTTCTTTTTCAAATAAGGAGGTGGGGGAGGAACAGGCCTCCTCGGTAAGGGAGGTAAATTTACATTCAGTGATCAGGGTGTTGCATCATCTGTACCAATATCCAAAAGTGCAAAACAGCAAGAGACTAGAAGGCTGTGGGTTTTTATTTTTAATTTGTTTTAAGGCACTGTTTTAAATCCACTTTTTGTATTTCGTTGACGCTCTTGTGCCTATGTTTCTCTGCGGTTTACTTCAAGTGATCGCTCAATCTTAGGCTGTAAGTTGTACCTCTGTGTGCGTGTGTGTGTGTGTGTGTGTGTGTATTCAATACACATGATGTGACATCTTCAGCCTGACTTTTAGATCTATAACTGCCAGTAATTCTTTGACAACATCTCTAAGCCGCCCTGCTTTTTATTTCGTTCAATCTTTGGTTTCGGGGCTCCTCGGGAACAAAAAGAAGCCCCTTTTTTGAGACTTCTCAACTCGGCTCTTACTCGACTACAACGTTTTATACGCGATGGAACAAAGGAGCTCAAAGGGTTCACACGACTTTTGCGGAAATAAAACAATATTTCGGCCAAAACAAAAAAATAAAATTAACGTCATCCAGAAGAGGACCAACGCAGCACGGAGGAGAGGCGGGCGGCTGGGCGGCCGGCCGGCGCTTTCAGTTGGCCAGTGTCTGGCCGTGCATGTGCTTGGCGATGCCGTACACGTAAGTGATGTCGGGTCGCTTTTCTGGGTCTGGGTTGATGCACATGTCGACCAGTTTTCTCAGCTGAAAAAGAGGGAAAATAGACAGGCAGAGATTATTTGTCATTGTAAACACAACACACAGTACAGCAAACCAAAGGTGACCTGCAGTTAACTCTTCTGTGTTGGAGCAGTGGGCAGCGCTTGGGGGAGCAATGCTTGGAGACGGTATCTTGCCCAAATGTAGTACTTTTACCAGCTCGTGATTTGAACCAGCGAGAATCCTATCCCAGAAGCAACTCGCTCACCGGTACCTAACCGTTTAATATTACTGTTGGTTTACTGCTTGATGCCAAAATGGAACTCGTGATGTCCGCCAAAATCAGACCTGAACCTCAATGACTGCAACCATTAAAAGCAAGAAAGATCTGTATACTCTAATAATAATAATAATAATAATAATAATAATAACACCAAGTGGCAATGCGGTGGGGCCCAAGCACAAAGTCGCCAAAAAAAGGGAACAAAAAACAATAGGGTTCCAGCACCATGTCCTATGCAAATTATATATGCGAACCTTGCAACGGACCCAATTCAATTGACAGTTTTCCATTAACCATCAGCTATTCGTGCCTTGAATCTCTGACGTATTTCCTGTTTTAATTACGAAGCAAGCAGACAACTGAGAAGTGAGCGTGAGGCTGTGAGAAGCCAGAGCTCTTACAGTGAGTCAAGCGCGTGGCTGTGAGAAGCGAGTTCTCACAGACTGTATTCAACACTCTCGTAGTGTCTGTTTTCACCACGTATCTGTGCTCTCAAATTGTTGACAGTGATCTCACTCCATACTCAGATTTTGTCAGTTTTCCCGCTATGGTGCTTGGACCCCACTAATTGCAGCTTGTGGCTGTAATTATTATTATTATTATTATTGTTATTATTATTATTATTATTATTATCATCAAACCCACACCTAATTCTGAAACACTGTAGCATCAGTTCTTCAAAGTAAAGTTGGACCTGTTCTATTCCAGCTTTTTCTCTCATTAAACCCAGTTCTCATATACCCAAAGGGGGGGGGGTTATGCTAAGAAGAAAAGCCGGGAGACAGCCCCCAATCCCCCCCCCACCAACTCCTACCCCGTCACCATGGCAACCGGGCCCTTGCTAGTGGAGGTCTGGCTGGTGTGTCTCGTCGTCGTCGTCTCCTAATCAGTGCGGTATGTGAAATGCAAATCTGGGCTGCTCGCGGAATTAGCGAAGAAGAAGAAAAAGACGAAGAAATGACGGTGGCGGGAGGAAGCGGGTGGGGAGGGGATGGAGGGTAAATGAGGAAGCAGATATGTAAAATATTCATATGCGTGGTGAAAGAGGATGCGGCGAGGAAGAGGAGGAGGAGGAGGCAGAATTTTTTGATGGGGGAAAGGGGTTGTCTGTCAGGTGAGGAGCGAGGAGACGGTAAATGACACTCCAAAGACGAGCGGCTGACAGTTTTTTGCCATTCGCCTTCAGGAGTATTGTTTACACGCAGACAGGGGAGGATGCAGGCCCTGTGTCTCACGCTGGAGGGGTTGAGGTTGTGTGTGTGTGTGTGTGTTTTTATAGGTGATGCTAAGGACCTGACTGTCCCCAAAAGGATATGAAAACCTGAGATTTGTCAGCTTTTTGCAGCTTTGCGAGGACACTGTGTACATGAGGACTGGTCTTTAGAGGCAAAAAGTGTTGAAAACATTGTTCAAGTAAAAGAACAGGTTTCATTAGGAAAAAGTAAAAGAGTGAAAAGATCTGCTCTTGGTTCGCCAACCGTGAGATTATGAGAGACACTGTGTTTGTGTGAGGGAAGCATAGTGTGTGTGGTGTGTGTTAAAGAGATAAAGAGAGAAACAGAGTGTTACAGATAGTGTGTTGGTAAGAGAGAGGTAGTATGTGTCTGTGTGATTCCGGGAGAGTGAGTGATTATTCGTCATCGTGAACACACCACGGCACAGCACACAGCGCACCACAACGAAATGTGACCCATCCGTGAAGGAGCAGTGGGCAGCTAGCAAGGGCAGAACCCGAGAACGGTACCTTCGTCAGGAGTGATACCTTTATCGGTCCTTGGATTCGAACCGGCGACCTTCCGATCATGGGGAGAACACCCAACTGTTACGCTACCCGCTACCCCACTGTGTGTGTGTGTGTGTGTGTGTTTGGACAGAGAGATAGTGTATTTGAAAGGGGTCAGAAAAAGATGGTGTGAGTGTGTTTGAGTGTGTGTGTGTGTGTGTGTAGGAGAGAGAGAGAGAGAGAGAGAGAGAGGGAAATAGCAGGCAGGACGGTTGTCTGCCCTACAAAACATATATGTGACCCGATCTGCCGTAATGAGTCGGAAGTCAGCGTTCCATTTATTTAGATACGGGCCGATTATGCTGAAAAACATCAAAAATATCGATTAGTCTTTTTTGGAGACCAGATTAATTTTGAAGACCTTTTCTTTCATATAAGACCAAAAAAGACAAATCGATATTTTTGATTGTTTTCGACATAATCTATTTATCTAAATAAATAGAACGCCGACTTCCGACTCATTACGGCAGACCGGGTCACATATAACAGTAGGGTTTTATGTTTTTGGTTATACGTTGTGTGTGGAACGTCGTGCGTGTTGAACGCAGCTCTGTCTCTCTTTGAGCACCCCCTAGCCCCGAGTGCCTTACCTCGTCTGAGTAATGATCAGAGGGGAGAGGAGGATAGTCGCACTGCTCGATCTTTTTACACAGCGAGTACAGGTTCATCTTGTCCCCGTAGAACGGACTCTGCAGCGCTGCCATCTACGAGGAAGGGACACAGACAGGCAAAATGGGGTTAGTTTCCACTTACTTCCATCGGCCCACTTACCTCCCCTCTAACACTCGTCGGACCAGTCCCCGTCCCTTCTTCCTCGGTCCCGTTCTGATTTGAACTCGATTACACCACCAGACCGAGTGTGCTAGTTAAAAGTCTTCCCCGTTTATTTTTCCGCCTCTGAGAAACTCCTCAGACGCCTCGGCCATTGTGTCGCGTTCTGCCTCACCAGCCCAATGAGTGCGGAGGCGGTTTTTTTTTTGGTTTTTTTCTTTTCTCTTTTATACGGGCAAACAAGACGTTTCTGGCCACATATGAAGTCACCGCGCTGGTGCCATTATTAGTGCATCAAGAAAGACGAGTGAGGCCGTTCCAGAGGCTGCCCGCCCAGTTTCATAGATAAAGTACCACAGAGTTTGGCTTTTTTTCTGGCATTCTCTCTGCTTCGGAGCTCTTTAAACCTCCACCAAGACTGGACCCTGTTTCATGTCTCGTCTGCCTATATAAGCTTTGTTCCACAACTCTGACGACCCGACGACCCGTACTTTTTAAGCAAATCTTTATCTGGACTTGCTGGTCATAAAGCTGAAGGGAGTTTAGGTGCATTGCGAGAGCCTTTATGCTTTTATACGAACGAGAAGAAGCGGCAAAAAAGTCGAAAAATACACAGCTCCTACGAAGGACAGGCGGATCGGCTCTCGTCTCGGATTGGGTTTTTTATCCGTCCGAAAAGAAAATGGTAAAAAAACAACTGCATTTCTGCAGGCCAGCAAAGGGGGCCAAGGTTTGGCTACAGAACATGCTCCCAGCGCTGAAGAGAGGGAAGAAGAGAAGGAGGGGAAGGAGGGGGGGAGGGAAAGAGGAGCTAAACCACAAGACACATTTATGTGGACCAAATATTGTGGTGGAAATGTGCAAAGCTGCTGAGCGCAGACAAAAAAAAAAAGTTTTATTTTGTGGCCTACGCTCACACGCAGAGTCTTCTATACAAATGTTGAAACTGAAATAATAATAAAAAAAGAACTTGTTTTCCTTGTTCCGAAAGAAGAAGAAGAAGAAAGTCTACACTCCGTGCAACTTGAACTTGTTGCAACAACTTGTTTGGTTTAAATGTTAGAGGCATGAATGCTGCTTTCCAAAACTTACAGCTAGACTTTATAATAATACAATAATATGTGCAGAGACCTTAAACGAAACGAGAAGACGTTCTTCCACTGTGATACAATATTCATGCGTACCAGACCCCCCTCAACACGGCTCCCGAGCTGATTTTACCACACATGTAAAAAGCCCCCATTTCTTTTTTCAAGTCGTTTCTTATCCGTCTATTTTCCCAACCTTCCGAGGTTTGCTATTTGTGGGGGGGAAAAAAACGAAGAGAAACGAAATGAGCTCTTAAAAGCAAAAGCAAAACCAAAACCTGCACTTTAAAATGGGTAAAGAAACTTTCCAACTTTCAAATATTACACTAAACGCATGGAACCATACTAAAAACGGCAAATCCTTGTTAATCTATGTAATTATTCAAAAGTTTTGACTTAACTGAACACGCATCATAGGTTATGGTGTTATGATGTGATGACGGTAAGGTAAAAACTTACTGTAAATCAGCTTTTCTGACTGTGACCTTTTCACATGAACTACGTTGATCTGTTGTGTTCTGATGAATATTATGTTATAAAACCAATCCCAAATGTTGCAGAAATGTTGCAGACTCGTTGAAGCAGAAATTATGCCTCAACGAGTCTGCGTCAGAAATTTTAAGACAAGCATTGGCAAGTTGTCCTAATCGTAATGGGGTGGGGGTGGTGCTCTAGTGGTTAGGATACTCGCCTCTGGACCAAGTGGTCACTGGTTCGAATCCTACCTCCAACATTACCATCATTAAGTACAAGGGAAACCTGTCCCTGAAATGAGGAAAGTGACTCTGGATAAGAGCACCGCCTCACTTACAAGCCAAGAAGTCATGTGACCTGTGACCTCTGCAGTGGGCAGCTGACATGCCAGTGGCCGGGACTGTGTACATTAGTATCTCGGTGGGACTTGAACTACAGTGCGTGCTTTTGGACTGTGGGAGGAAACTGGAGCACCCAGAAAAAACTCACACGAGCACGGGGAGAGCATGCGAACTGCACACCGTGCCGCCCGCTAAATAATTTCAATATTTAAATACTGATGGGTGCTCGTGTTACATTCATACGGAAAACAAACAATACAAAATAAAGCAATGTATCTGCGTGTGAGCAAATATACGTTTATATGAAGATACTTTCTTCTTGTATTACAAATTGCAATTTGCAGGTGATAAGACAGCTGCACACTGAGCAGAAACCATGAGAATGTGGATTAACATATTTTAACCGTGTAGAAGCAATCGACCGTGATCGGGGATGCAAAGCGATTCCACTAGCCATTACGACTGGAGTCACTTCCTTACCAGATGTTTCTCTCTCTCTCTCCATTATATCAGCTTTTAAACCGACAGCTGCCGGTCCCTAGCAACCCAATAAACTGGAGATGATGTTTGTGTGGATTTCTAACGCTTGCTAGAAACTGAAATTATGGAAAGAAGGAGAAAAGAAGATGAAACAGGAAGCCTTTAAAAAAAAAAAAAAAAGCTCAGCAGATTGGAAATGCAGATGTACTTTGTTGACCGACGCTCGACTACGCCACACTACGTCCTAGTCATTATAAAGTTTTGGTGTTGAACAGACACACAGGTTTATCACCACAGGTCCATAACTAATATTTATTTTAGAATATTCTTACATAAATGCTGTGAGGATGATACTGGGCCTTGGTGGGCTCCAGCAATTTTTAAACAATCATGGCGGGCTCGACTCGTTCACCGAAAAGGATCGGCGACGACTTTCAAGTTATATTCTGAATAATCTGAAAACAAGCTACCGTTAGAATCTTAAATCTGATTGTAGCCTTGTAAACTTCTAAATAGGGCGGCACGGTGGCGCGGTGGTTAGCGCCGCCGCCTCATAGCGAGAAAGGTCCTGGGTTTGATCCCGGGGTCTTTCTGAGTGGAGTTTCCGTGCTCTCCCCGTGTTCACATGGGTTTCCGCCGGGTGCTCCGGTTTCCTCCCACAGTCCAAAAGCATGCAGTATAGGTTAACTGGCAACCCCCGTAACGTGTGAATGTGAGTGTGTGTGTGCCTTGCGGTTTGTTGGCGCCTGCCTGCCTTGCGCCCGCAGTCCCCACGACTCCGATAGGGATTGAGCGGTTCGGATAACGAATGAATGAATGAATGAACGAACGTCTAAATACAGTGTACATTTATAAATCATTATGAAATGTGTAAAGTCACCTGCTTGCTACAGCAAATTTTGATTTTGTGTTTGAGAAAATGTTTATGCTGGAATCTAGGCTTATTCTACAGACTTGCAGTGACAGTGGCTGTTCTTGCACCTTGGTCTCGTTGGGAACTTATCTAATTACTTTAAGCGCATTTATTTGTGTAGAAAATGGCTTAAGACAACAGATAATATTGAAATATTAAGTGATAGAAAAACAGCCCTTATTCCGAGACTGCAGGGTTTAGCAACGGCCTCGCGGACTTGGTTAGCTCTGTGGTTTGGCTTCAGTTCCACCCGGCTTCATGCAACTTTCTCACGCACACAATCTCCCACTCACACACTCTCTCTCTCTCTCTCTCGCTTTCACCCACACACAACACCCAACAGAGCCACTCAATCTTCATCAAGCAGCAACTGACAGGCCGGCTTGAGTTATGGGACAGTAAATAACAGGCATCGCCGAGCGACTGCCATCCGTTCGGGTAAGCCGTCAGACAGCAACACGGCCTGCTGGAGCGACGAGGTTAGAAAATTTATGACGCTATGGGTTGAAACATGACTGTTGAGAAAGAACCGGAACTTGACTTGCAAAAAAATATATATAGGAAGTCATTAAGGAAATGGATCTGATGAGCTCGTTTACGGACAAGACTGGAATATCTGACGCTACATCATAACGCATGTTTTAGTTATTGCGTCAGCTTTCACAGCCACAGCTTAGCTCAACTCCACCCAACCCCTTGAACTGAGAAGAGGAAGTTAAAAATAAGCAAACAAACCCAAAAACGATCCCAGTTCATTATGTGGTCTTGATTATTTCAACTAGCCACTTTACTGATGTCACTGTTGCTGTGCAAAACCACAAACTCTTCACAAATTGCCATTTTAAAATTAAAAAAATTGAGTGTATATCGTCATGCATGTGTTATTCATTGCAGCTTGTATGTAAAGGCCACAAAAAGGTTTTTTTTTCACCACCGAAGAGGCATTTGCTGGACATTAACGACATAAAAGCTCATTTTCAATCTGACAGTTGCTCTATTATGCATCTACAACATCATCAGAGCTCCTGTAACTCCTAACTTCATACCAGCACAAGAGCCACAACCATGCTGGTGTCACCACCAGTGCAGAAATGATCACCTACCTAATATAAATGAGGTCAAAGGGATCTCTGTGGTCAGGAATTCACCAGTAGTAGCATGTCAGCAGTGAAGCTGGCTTACCACAACTTGGCCCAGAACTCTGCATTTTAAGTTTCACGTACTAATTCTGGAAAGGCGCATGGCATCCGCGTTCATATCGTCTCGTAAAGGATCTTCCACAGAAAACTAAAACCCCTGCCCTAAAGCCGCCTTCACCTGTACATGATGAAAGTCATGAGCTCAGGCTTTTTTTCTGCCGTCTGTTCAAAGCAACTTCCCCCCAAAAAAGGCCACGTGAGGCAGCGTCATCTCAATAAAAACGCACAACCAAGCTCTGTGAACCCTCACGTTTGCAAATGCTGGACTGAAATCCAGGAAGCAACAGGTCCACAAGTTTTAGACCATCTTCTGCATGATCTAGCTCAGATTACATCGTAATGGTCTTGTTCCAAAACAACTGTAAAATAAAGAAAAAAACGTTATAATAGCAACAAAAAAAGGTCTTCAAGGGTCTCTTATCGACTTCATGAACTTGCTCCTCTCTCTTAAAACTGTAACCACGAAAAGTCCCTATATGTTCGTTCTATATTCCTTACCCTCATTAAACAGCAAATGAAACTTTTATAATTCTGCCTCTTGAAGATTCCTTTGATAGTCATTTTATAGCATCCTATTTAGGTCACGATGAGAAGCAGCATCACATGGTTCCTCATGTCAGAGCCGACAGACCACGATTAGAATATTCTGTCAATTCTGTCTTTTCTTTGCGAAAGGTCACTGCTGTGGAGGCATGAGAAAGTGCTGCCCTTCCCTTCACAAATAAAATCAAATCTAAGTAGCTGTTAATACTGTTAAACTCGTCTCCTACTGTTTTTGTTCCTGGATGCTGTGTTAAAAGCCCCAAGAAACACAACGACCGACAACGTAATGAAATGAGTCATGACTGGTGTGTAGGTGAACGTTTTTGCATGATATTTGAAAAATATAACAGCAGTATCTCAAACAAAAACAGAGAGCTGAGCTAAACTATGAAAAGTTAACAAAACTAAGCTTTAAAAATGGCAAAAATGGAGAGTTTTGCCAAGAAATGAGGCATGAGAGAACGGCAACAAAACACGGTAAAACAAACATGAAACGGTAAAGTCAGTACAAGGACGTTCAAGATGTAAATGACACACATACAGACACACACACACAGAAGTAACCACACGGAGAGGGACGCTATAGCGAACTAGCCGAGAACTCAATTAAAATGACACACAGCGAGACGGAGTGAGAGGGAGCGAGTGCAGCGGGAGAGAGGGAGAGAGCGCGGGTGTCAGAGCGAGACAGCATGGCAGTCTGGGTTGTCAGCAGCGGTGGGAAGTCGTGGAGCGGAAGCCAGCGGTGACGTTTCTCCCAGCGCCTCATCGCCGCTCCTCACGCTACGCTAATGCGGGCCAGGCCTGCGCCGAGGTCACGGCCCAGAACCCCGTCGTCATTGCTCAGCAGCGCTGTTTACTGCACAGCCGGGCCCGAGACGCAGACAGCTCGCTGAGGAGAGACGGCCAGGAATCAGCAGAATGGAAAGAACAGACTATTGTAAATAGGGAAGCAGTGATGTGGTTTGGGTGTTGGCTGGAGCTGATTATCATTTCGATACCGAGTACCAATCCGAGTACTGATTTGATACTGAGAACTGCTCCGAGACACTGATACCAGGTACTGATCTGACACCAGGTACTGATCTGATACCTCAATGCCAAGTCCTGATCCAATAATCCAATATGGAGTACTGATCTGATACCAAGTACTGATATAACACTCCAAGTGGTGCTACAACGGTCCGGTACCAAAAACTGTTCTGATAATAAGTACCGATTCTATACAACGTACGATATCTCTGACGATACTAAATATCTCTAAATATTTCCAAACTGATACTGACTAATGATATGATATTGAAAAGCCAAGGTATAATCCGATACTGATATCAAACGAGTACCAATCTGACGCTCTGATAACAAGTACTGATCCAATACAGAGTACCGATCTGATACTTCTATCCCGAGTACTGATCCAATACAGAGTATCGATCTGATACTTTCATCCCAAGTACTGATTCAATACAGAGTACCGATCTGATACTTTCATCCCAAGTACTGATTCAATACAGAGTACCGATCTGATACTTTCATCCCAAGTACTGATCCAATACAGAGTACTGATCCAATACAGAGTACCAATCTGACACTCTGATAACAAGTACTGGTCCAATATAGAGTACCGAGCTGATACTTTTATCCCAAGTACTGATCCAATACAGAGTACCGATCTGACACTCTGATACCAAGTACCAATCAGATAATTCTATACCAAGTATTGAACACAATACTTGGTATAGACACAGAGCACTGATCTGATAGCAATGTTTCATTGTTTTTATTGTCATATCTCTTTGTGTTAAAAAGGCAAGGACCATTTAATGTGTACAGCAACATAAGGCTTGACCTAAACACTGCTGTTCTTGGTAACACAAAATGTAACTCTATGTAAATGTATAAATCTATCTCCAACCTTTTCACTGCATTTCAATGACTTCTTTTCACATAAAAATGTTGCTTTGTCCGTCTTTACGCAGTGACTTTCCGACATAGACAGTGGCCCTTACAAAGCAAGACATGTGACACATTCGTTATTTGTGGAAACCAGGCGAATCAATCTCACGTTCTAGGGTCAATTAAGATGTAAATATAATCTAATTAAAATGAAACAACCTGATGTCTGTAAAATCAGATTTTCTCGAAGTTTGTATCAGATCATTTAAAATGAAAATGTGTGTGTGTCTGTGTATATGCGCGTGACAGTAACAGAGTGTGTTAGAATCAGCACGCCGTCCATGTGAAACGAGGAGGAATCCACTTACACGCGAATGCACATCCATCCTCACGCACGCAATTTGGAAATGTGGAAAAGCACAAAAGCCCCAAAAACTTGGCTGGTGCAGATGGGATTCTGCTTTTTTTTCCTCCTCCTTTTTTTTATTTTTGTGAGTGGTACCTATGGGTACGCAGAGCCATGCTCTGCAGTTTTACGGCAACATCTGGCTCTGTTCAATACGCCGCTGCTCTTGCAAAGAGTTCCTCAGGATAATTACAGCGCCGGGCTCTGCACAGCCGTGTTCGGCGTAATCTAAACGGAGCCAGAGCCGAAGTGGGTACCTGTAAGGCAAAGCGGGAGGGGCGGTGCCACATGTGCTCCTGCCGGCGTAACAGAGTGTCTCGACAGTGTGTGAGCGTGTGTGCGTGCGCACAGGCAGGTTTTTGTGGCTTTGTAAGAACATTTTTGCCATTTTTCCCCTCATAATGGGAAACTCCTGTAGAAAAGTTGCAGGGTTTATTTATCTTTTTAACGAGTGAAAAGACTGGCTGAGGTTAATCATCCTAGTCTTGTTGGAAAAACCTCAACAATGGCAAGACGCTTGTGCGGGGGGAGGGGGTTGGGGAGTTGTGTATGGGGGTCTTGGGTTGGTCGGATATTTGTGAATTTTCCTCTATATACACACACATATGCACGCTGTCATGTGAAAAAGTTAGGACACCCCACTAAATATCTCACGGACAAATGAAATCGTTTCTTGTGTTTGCAACAGAAGATGCTTTTACATCACCTTTATTTATAGATATAATCTAAAAGATTTAATATTGATATGATATTTCTTAATAAAGAATGAAATATTTAGTGGGGTGTCCTAACTTTTTCACATGACTATATATATATACACTGTATATATAGTAATTAGTCTTTACCTCATCACAATAGCGAGACACGGTGGTGTGTGTGGGCAAACTATTTGTGTATTTGTGCTGCGTCCTATATGATGCTTGTAGTTACTGCGGTTAAGAGTAAGTGTGTTTTTATTTAGATATACTATTATGGAAGCCATCTGAGGCTTTTGACAAATGTACATACACTAAACATACACTAAGCAATACTTATGTACATTCCGTCTCTTCACTTAACGTCACTTTCTTACTGTATTTATTGCGTTCGTTCTGTATTTATTGTATTGCTTGTTGCACCTTTTGTCCTGTTGAATGTAATGTTCAGTGTTACTATATGTTGCACCGGGGCCATGGGGAAACGCTGTCTCATCACACTTTGTACATGTATAAAGCGAATGACGACAATAAAGTACCTTGAACCTTGAAATGTAACAGGTCACAATGTGTGATAAGATTAAGGTTTGGGTTAAATGTAGTATTACTTATTTATCTATTAATTATTTTGTGCCTCACAAAGACAGCAAGATTTGTGTGCTTGTATGGGCATGTTTTGGGGTATCTGTGAGGACCTGATTGTCCCTAGAACAAGATATTCGCTCAGATTTTGAGAGCTTGTGAAGCAAAAATGATTATAGAGAAATGCATACTTTTTTTTTTTAAGTAGCTGAGAGGGAGGAGCTGCCCGGCCCCTAGAAGATGGGGAAACATTGGGGGAGGGTATGACACAAAAAGAGAAAACTAGTCTAGAAAAGTTGCATGTTTTATTAGAATATTTTTTAATAGAACAAAACATTTATTTACCTTGCAAAGCTATTAAGATATGACTGTGTGTGTGCATTTTAGTTATTTGTGAGGAACTGCCTGTCCCCCAAAAAGACAGAAAAACGGCTCTTTTGTAAGGTTTTGAAACGGAATTTTTGTTTGTTTGAGGACAAGTCCTAAAAAGTGAAAAAATGTATTTGTAGAAAAGTTGCAGGTCTTATTTAGAAAAACTAAAAGTGTACATACTGTATATGTGTGTATTTTCTGTTACTGCGCAGTATTACATAAACCTAATAATTATGGGAGTCAACAGAACACCTCACAAAGACGGCAAGATGCAGGGTTGTGTGTGTGTGTGTGCGTGTGCTGAGGTGAGCTGAATTCATTTCGGAGGTGGAGCAGCTGCAGTCAACAAAGGGTTAAACAAGGACCACAGTATTTTCATGCATCTTCTGCTGCTGACAGATGAAAAATGTCAACTGTCCTGTTTTTATTTTGGAGTTTTTGCACTATTCATCTGGTTCATTAGTGCCTGGGTGCTCCTGGCCCTGACAGCTGCTCGCCCCGCGCTCCCGGCCCCTGAATTTTTCAGGCTAATTTGATTCGGGGCGCCCAGGCGATGGGCGAGATGATTGACTTGCTCCCTGACCCCCGGAGCCCAGCAGCTCTGCTCATTGGTATTCCGGAGTGCTCCAACCTGCACCACGCTGGCCTGCTGTCTGTCTGCACGGCTGCTGCTGCTAGTGCTGCCGGCACGGTGGCGCAAGAACACATATACACACACACACACACACACACACACACACAGCACCTATTCGTCAAAAGCACCACACCCACATGGAAATGTACACGTGTGCACATGAACACACTTGGGGGGCTGTGGGGAAGGGGGGGGGGAGAGAAAAGACAGTAAACAAACAACTGTGCACATGTTTTTAAAAAATGGCCACACATGCTACGTCAGGTCACAAACAGCGTCTCAGACCCCCACAGACAGCTGGTCACCACTGCTCTATGAAGGAAGCAAATATCCCTTTTTCCCCCCCAGAGATGCACCAATCAATACGGTCTGATACTAGATCAGGTTTCAACAACAAGAGACTGATCTGTTTCATTAAAATTCGCGATATTTGATTTGCGTTTTTAATTGATCAAGTTCGGCTTTCTAGTGTGATTTACTGTTCACATTTGTTCTCTGTGTATATGTGCCTACGTGTGTATAGATATGTGTGTGTGTGTCCCGATCTGGCGAAATGAGTCAGAAGTCGCACATTCTAGTTTTGAGATACAGGCCGATAAAACTGAAAAAGTACTGAAAATATCGATTTTTCGTTTTTGATCTTATACGAAAGAAAAGGTCTTCAAAGTTCTCCCAAAGTTTCTAAGCTTCAGGATAATTGTGTAAAGCTACTTAAATGGCTATTTAAGTTGACTTCCAACTCTCAAATCTCACCAAGAACGTCCGAAATAAACACTTTTATCTTGCCGTTTCAACTGAGGATTTCCGTATGTTCTGTCTGTCTCTCCCGAAACATCCCGATCTCTGCTGTCCAAATATGGAGTTCAAACATCTAACCCTGAGCTTCTGAAACCCATCAAAGTGCTCAAAATGTTTCAAGACTGACCAACACGTTTGCATTGTCTATTATTTGTTTTATTATTAACTCAGAGAAACCACACACCATCAGAATCACAAAGTAATTTAACAGATATTATATTGATTCCTCTGTATGTGAAATGATTTGAGTTATTCCGTGCACAAAAACAGAAGGAACTGCTTTAAAAGGCATCAATGGCATTCTTGGTAATGTAAACCTGCTGTGTGTGCGCGCTCACAACTCAGTTAAATCTTCCCTTTTATTAAAGACAAAACATATTTTAGTTGATAAAGATTAATCAGGATTCTACTCACAACACAACCACTTGTTTGTTCATTCTGGAGGCGCGTCTATCGCATTATTGTGACACGGCTCCTCAGCGTGCCTATTCTAAAATGTGAATTTAAATGAATATTTTGAAATAGTTTAAGCATCAGTTGGTTTAACAGCATTCTCTAAGTAACGACTTTAGTAAAATACTAGGTGTGTCCTTTTGGATGCTAAGGATTATTTAAGATAGCAACAAAAAAACGGACAAATAAAACTTTAAACATGATTTTCTCTGTTTTTTAGTTGGAAAAAGACTGGTTTGGAGGGAAATTTTCAAACAGCTGTGTCTTGACACGCATTCGAGATATGACTTTGGCCAAGACAAAAAAAAAAAATATATATATATATATATATATATATATATATATATATATATATATATATATATAAACCTATGTATACACACACACACAGAAAAATTAGGGGGTTGGGTATATAATGTGTGTGTGTAGATTTTTATTTAATTTTTCTTTTTAAAATTCTCATTCTCTAGTCTCAGATCAGTACTCAGCTTCAGCCAGTACCCAAACCCCAGCTATCAGTTTCATTTTCAGCACTGGAAAAGCTGGATCGGTTCATCGCCTTTTTCTCTGAATATAAAGGTCTCCACCCAAATAAAAGAATATTAATAATAACACCTAATTAATATTGATCCTTCACCTTCCTCTTCGTCCTTCGCCGCCTGTCAATTAAAACTGCCGCGGTCAGGCTCTGAGGATCCGCGGCGTAGGCTGAAGATAATTCAAACATGTGAAGGGGGCGATGAAGAAAAAAAAAGAGCTCATTTCATCCGACTCGTTTTCCTAGAGTTGTCCTTTAATGATATATTAATAAAAGGGGACGCACATGCAGGCGGAAATCAAAACCGCATCCGCCCGAGCAGTCCCCCGCCACGTGACGACAGAGATCCCTCGCAAGCTCTCTCTTTTAACGCGCGTTTGGTTGAAAACCGGCCTCCTTTCATTCCCCTGCACGCCGCCGAGGAGACGGTTTCTCCTCCTTTGTAGCGGTAACAAGACAAATTACGAGAAGGAAGGTTTACCGATGCTTTGTGTTTGTGTATTTGTCGGGAAGGAGGGGAGGGAAGGGAAAGGTTGGTGGGGAGGGGGGTTGTTGAGGATTCGAGGTTTTATGCTTCATTAGTAAAACAAGGGAAAGGGAAGCTTATCAGAATGCTAACGGTTGTGCAGAGCAGGCATAATTCTCACCCGCCGCGCTCCCCGAGCAGCTTTAAAGAACGCGGCTGCCGTACGGCAGCCCGAGCCCCAGTCAAATTAATTCACTAAATTCCCGAATTAAAACCCAGGCGCGTGGCGAGGAGGCGCTGGAGGGAGACGCGTGTTATGGGCGGAACGTCGACCTATCAGGAGATTCACAGGTGGAAAGATTATTATCGCAAAATCGTTTATCAAATTCACGTCAAATACTAGACGTCCCTTCATTTAAAAATCTTTTGTCAACTTTCAAAATATGTTACTATTCAATGAGATTTGATATTTCTTGGAGTTTTTAAAGAATACATTTCTACACAAAGTTCTCGACTTTAAAGGACAGATTTTGGCTTATAAAAATGATGGATATAATAAAAATACTATCAACTGCATCAATTTGTGGAACTTAAATCCAGCATCCTTACCCCATGTCCGAGTTCTGCTGTGGACATTTTAACAGCCTCTCTGGTGGCTCTCATCTTTTATTCGAGATGCAGTTTTGGAGGAACAACCTGCTCCAATCGGGCCAAGAAAAGCTGCATATCTCCCTCCTTTCCAAGCAGAACTTTTTTCCCCCCTTTTCTTACTGGACTGTCAGGCCAATTTGTTCTCACAGATATTTGTCAAAACTTGTCTAAAATAAGGAAAATAGGCTCGCTTCATTCTGACATTTCGTGAATGATTGGTAGACGTAAAACAGCCCGTTCTTCAGAGCAGTAAAGCGATTACAGAACTTGGAACATGGAACTAAAAAAGCTCCAAAAATCTAATCTCACCCCATTCCAATTCCACATGGAAAGTGATTTTCTGTTTTTTTGACAGCAGCCGAACACTTGCTGCGGCCGAGTGTACGATGGCCACAAAGGAGGAGGAGGAGGAGCAAGACTTCCCAGATTCGACTTTTAATTATAAAGGTCTGATCGGCGAGCCCGGGCCCGTGGTTCGGCGCTGAGGGAGGATGTAACAGACTGTGGGTCTTGATTTATGTTAATATAAATTCCAAACAGGCCCAAAGACAGCTATTAGCTCCAGCTTTAAGAGCACTTCAAAAGGCCGGGCCAGACCAACGGGTGCACAGATAGAGCAATATGAACACTGTCTGCGCCTAATAGAGACTGGAGACAGCCGGGGGAAGACACCGGCGGGACCATCTGGTTAGCCTGAGACGACCCTTTTATTTCAGGCGTCATAAAACCCAACACCAAAACCCACACAGCGGAGTCCTGGAGAGCGAGAGAGAGAGACAGAGACAGAGAGGAGAGTGAGCAGCACTGGGATATGATGCAGGTTTAGAATGGGAGTCTAATACGTCTTTGGAATGAGTGTAAGAAAAGATTTTAAATAAGAAAAGTATGACTTTTCTATGGATTATATCATTGAAACAAGACATTGGTGATTTTCTGGCTATGGCTAAAAATTCTAGTTTAAAAGAACATCTCCGTAGTAACTATAGCTGCCTGAACTGCAAAATTCTTGCAATGTGAAGTAATGTAGAAAAACAGGTGGGATGCACTGTGACGCGTCGAGATGTATCAAGAGCGGATAATCGTAATCGTAATCGAATCGTCAATCGACCAGTGAAAGTTCACACCTCTGGTATACACGTGGCCTCATGTACCAAAAGGCTGTATGTAGTTACACTTTTGTATTAGATTTCAGCTTCAATACAAAGCCACTGGTTGAGATTATTAAGCAAGACTTTTATACTATATTGTTACTGTATACTAATTTAGTGTAGTAAATTTCTCCAACTCTGGAAATTAAGACTTCTTGTGCACGCAATAAGCTTTTAAGGTTATGTTCAATAGTTCAATAGTTATACTGATCTCTCTCTTTCTACTTCTGTTTCTAGTTCTAGTTTAAAGTTTATATTTAATACTCCACTTCTAGTTTAAAATGTATATTTTGTATTCTATTTATATATTGTTTATTCTATATGCTCTATTTGTTCTTTGTTCCCCGTTTCTTGTTGCACTGTGAAAACTGGAGCCACGTCGTCTCGTCTTTCTGTGTTTCTCTACAGTAAATAGATTTACATTTACAGCATTTAACAGACGCTCTTATCCAGAGCGACTTACATTTCCTTATTTCAGGGACAGTTCCCCTGAGAGCAACTTAGGGTTAAGGGTCTTGCTCAGGGACCCAATGTTGGTAATGCCAGAGGTCGGATTCGAACCCACAACCTCTTGGTCCAAAGGCGAGTGTCCTACCAGTAGTTTACCTTGACTTTTGGTCCAAAGTCAGTCGGATTGGGCCATTTTGGAACGTGAACAATTAATCCGAGTAATTACAGTACAATAGAAGCGACTGAAGGTATCGTTTCATCAAATCAGACACAAGAACGACAATAGCAGTCATAACCAGAGCGTCTTGAGATATTTCACGCCTCACTCCAGGCACCTGCGTCATTTAAGTAATTATCCTTTTTAAAATAAATAACAACTTTATGCCTAATGTGGAAGTTTCCTTTCGTACCCTGAGCGTAGGTGAAGTCGAGTCTGATAACAGGTTCATGCATCAACTCCTTGATGATAAGACCTCTAGCTCCTTTGTTCTTTCTGCGGTCCCCATGCACACACACTTCCTCCTCGGCGTAGAGCGAGGTGTCAATAATGGAAATGGCGTGCGGTGCGCGGCCCGAGCTCCGGCGTTATTGACCGTGGCGCGGCGGAGTGCGCGTGCCCCGCCCGCCGCGAAGGTCAGCTGGGAGCCGGCCCCCGGCTCATCAGAGGGCCTCGAAGTCAGCTGACCAAATCAGCTCCAAGAGAGAGGCTGCATCAAACGGAATAAGAGATGCAGATGCAGGAATACAATGCGCCGCTATTGATGATTTTTAACCAAGGCCTTGTGACCTAGGACTCGATATCCTCGCTCCCTCCCCCTCATTCGCCACCCCAAAACCCCAAAACCCCAAGGCGGAGCGGAGCTGAAAGATTCATGCCTGGGCGAGGTGGAATTATGTGCATACGTGGAGGCGCTTCACACAAAGGAGATCAATGGGAGATGGCACAAGTTTCTGTAAATTACCGCTGCCTCCGCTCGGAGAGGTGCAGCGGTGCAGGGCGGTCGGCTCGCTGCGCTCTCGGAGACGCACGGCCTAACGAGAGAGAGCGAGGGAGAGAGAGAGAGAGAGAGAGAGAGGGTTTGGGTCCAAACTACCCCCAAAAAAGAACAAACTCTTGAGCTGCACTTCTGCATCATTATCGGAAATTCACTGCATTTATCAGAAGTGCTTACACATCCATGTTCCTAATTAGTCTCCATGCAGCAACTTTTGTGGTTACAGGTCGTCCTCAGGGGTTCAGTGGTGGTAGTGCTGGAGCCAAGATAGGGCTTGATTTGATCAGTATCATCACCACACCTGCCCTTCATGACAAATTTAACTAACCACGTCACAGCCCTTCCCTGGACCCTTGTGTTCTGATTAAAAGCTCATTAACTTTTAATGGCAGCGACAATCCCTCTCGGTTCTACAATAAATCCCCTTTAATAAAAGTTAACACCTGCCAATAAAGCTAATACCGACGTCACACGTGCAGTAAAACAGGACTGAAGGTGAGGAACGCTTCAGATAACGAACGCATAGTTTTCATTGACTCAACTTTCCTGACACTTCATAGTACCTTAAAACTCACCTGGTTCTCATTTTCTAGAACTAACCTACACTGGTGGGCAAAAATAAAATCAGGCAAACAGAGTTAATCACAATTTCTATACATATTTTATCACCGTTTCTATATGTACTATCAGCTTCACCCTTCAGGCGGAGCACAACAATAGTGAATAACGCGCTTAATAAAGACTTACGGCGCTGATGAAAGCAGGCAGTTTCAAGTTGCAGGGTCATTAACCTCAATTTAACTAGTGTCCAGTTAAGTAACACACTGGCCCACATCAAGGCCACACTCAGTGGCAGATTATTTAGGAGTTGTGGGAAGCAATCAGACGGGAATGGAACAGCACTGACGCAGCACAGCGTGAAAGGCTGTAAGACAGCTCACCCAAACGGCTGTCGCAAGCCTGTTGTCCATTTCTGGCTCCAAAAACATGGCTGTAACGTTAACAATTTGTTACCCAGTCTCCTGTGGTCGATGGAACAAATCCAACTCGGTTTTCACAGTGTTTTCTAGCAGATGTAATCTCGTCAACTGAATCTCGGATCCAATGGCAAATGGAAGGTGGCACAATGATGGTTTATTACGTTTATTTTCAACACAGATGGTACTCTAGAAAATCACCTGCATCATTTTAGAAAGATTTTGCCCAATTGAGCAATTCAACTAATTTGTAGCTGGAAAAATCCTGTATGGGACAGCGGTGGTCAAGTGGTCAGTGACAAAAACCAGAAACCGTCTTTAAGACCTTAAGACTGTGACCTTAAGACTGAAGGTTCGAATCCCAGACAAGCTTTAAAAAAATAAAATAAAAAAATATCACCACTGGGGCCCTGACAAGGTCTTTAACCCCAGCTTGCTCCAGAGAAACTCTCCCTGTAATTAGCAAATGAAATGTACTCTGAATAAGAGTTAAATACAAATAATGTAAATGTATTGTCAAATTTTTCTCCCTAAATTACGCAGCCCTAAAACACACCTAGAAAGTGGCCACCCCTGAGCATCCTCCTCCCCTTTTCGCATGCCATCACACCTGCCAGGAAGCTGCCCGCTTCCAAGTTTTTCCTCCCTGCAACCACTGGTAGCTACGGCGGGACCGCAATCACCGCCGGCGTCTTCGGCCGTCATCAGACCCGTCACTCCGGCTGATGTCAACTCATCACCTCCCTCCCAACGTGACCCGCCAAAAAAAGGGTAGGTGTAGCGGGATGAGAAAGACGGCGGTGTGTAGCACTGGAGCGGTCCGTTTCAGGGTTGGGGGTGGTGTGGTGGTGGTGGTGGTGGGGGGTTCCGAGCTTTGACAGAAGCTTAAGAGATCACAACCGTTTCCCGGTTTGCCTCCTCGCCGCACTCGGCTGACCCGTGGCCCGCTGCCGAGCGGGGCGCGCTGCCGGCCCTGGTGCATTGTGGGAGACTAATTAGCGCCGAGAAAGCGCAGTCTCCGAGCAGCGGTGAACTCAGATGGATGTTTTTCAGCCCCAGGCACTTTGGGAGGTGCAGCTAGTGGTGAGCTCCCAAATACGAATAAAAAAGTAGTGTGGGAGTGGGGGGGGAGGGGATGGGATGGGGAGGAGTAGAGGAAGAAAAAAATCATCTCGGGGGGGTATTCGGAGGAAAGAATGGGTGCTGGACTAACAATGTGTGTGTTTCTGCTCTACTCTAGAATGTGTCTGTGTATGTACAAATATTTGATAGCATACACGTAAGTGAAGATTAGCGTAAAGATGAAGATTAAGGTCTAGAAGTTCTTCTACGGTAATCCAGGTTGCCTTCGTCGAAACGGTCAAAAAAGTCCAAGCCTTAATGTGGCATGACAGCTCCGAGACCTTTATTACAAACTCTCGGCTTGTGCACTTACTCAACTGTCCAGCTCCAGTTTTATTTGAGAGTCGGCGGACCAATCCCTGCTAAAGATAAACGGCAGCAGACCATGCTGGAGCAAAACGTAGTTTAAAAGATCTACGCTGTCAATTCCAGCACCATTCATCTCAAGATTAAAAACCCCCGCTGACCTTTTCTGGTCTGGACCGAGGGTCAGCGGCGAAAGCTGCGTCCCCAGAGCTGCGGCGCTTTAACCGCTCTAGACCTCGGCAAATGTCGGCAAGCCTACTCGAAGCAGACTTTCTTGAGAAAGTGCTCTAAACGTATGCAAACGTCACAAATTCCCTTACCGACTCCCATACGGGCAGCAGGCTCCCTAAGCGGGAGATGTTCACCTCATAAAGCACAGAGACCGTGCGGTAATTTCCTCGACAGGCGACGCGGTCGCAGGAAAAAAAAAAAAAGGGAGACTCGGGGAAGGGAGGAGGAGGAGGAAGAAGAAGAGGGTGGCGTCGTTTGGATGAAGGAAAGCTTCTTGAGGTGGAGGAGGTGGTGGAGTTTCTATACGTTACCTCGTAGAGCAGACAGCCTAGAGACCAGATGTCAGATTTGAAGTTATATCCGTTTTCGTGTATCCTCTCGGGAGACATGTAATAAGGGGTGCCCACTGGATCAGAAAAAGGGGGAAGAGAGAGTGAGAGAGAGAGAGGGAGGGGGAGAGAGGGGAAAAAAACAGAAGTTAGAGGCATGTCTGGTTTGCTAAGTGAGGCGTCGTGAAGGTTCACCCATGGATGCTTCATTGACGGAGGGGTGAAGAAGGGGTGGAGGGGGGTTTTGGAGAGAGAGCGTGCGGAGGAGCCGCGGATGACTGGCGAAGGCGCCGAAGCCGCTCCTCCCACCTAAAAGGGATCCCGGCTCAACCATGCATGCAGGCGGCGTGGAGTGACAGAAACAAACTTCGGGGCAGTCGATCGGTGCCGAGAGCGTGGATGAGGCAGAGGGGAGGAGGGGGAGGGCGGACGGGCGGTTAACCGATAGCGGGGCGAGAGGGCGAGAGAGCGCGCCGGGGGGGAAATTATTTGAAGCGGGAGTTTAGTTCCAAGTGGCTGAGGGTGAGCTGTTACTGGAAAATGTTGTGAAGTTGGAAAAGTAATAGGAGGAAGTTTTTTTCTTTCCTGAGACTTTTCTCTTGCCGGTTCAAATCCCCTACAGGTAAAGGCCACTGAGGTACTCATGTGCAAGGTACCATCCCCAAGCACTGTCACTGTGAACACAGCACAGCACACAGTAACACCACAACAAAATGTGACCTCTGCATTTGACAGTGGGCAGCGCCTGGGACCAGTACCTCAGTGGTACCTTTACCTGTCCAGGATTCGAACCCATGACCTTGCGATCACAGGACGAACTCCCTAACCTGTGCGCTACCGACTGCTCCAGTAGCGCACTGTGCTATGTTCACAATGACAAATAATCACTCACTTCAAGCGAAACCTGAGATTGTCTTCTCACCGTGATGATTGCTCAGTCGCCTGGTGGAATCTTCTAGATTTATATAAGGGGTCCAATGCCTACCGTTCTCACTTTAAGAAAGTGCAGGATTTGAACCTACAACCTCTTGGTCCGTGGGCGAGTATCCTACCACTAGATTACCGCCCACAATATGAAGCCTTGTGTTCAAAATCTTACTAGCTTTGAGATCGACAAGTAAACATGTATCTGACAGATTGTAGATCACAAAAGAGACAGGTTACAATCTGTGTCTATGCGCTAAAAACGAGACCTACGCGTTACTTTTTCCCTACGGAATCATTTCCTACATACAGTACCTCCCACTAATGGTCTCATTTTGGTGACAAAAGATCAGAAAGCGAGATGCCATGAGCTCTGTGTACGTACTTGTGTGCAAACGGGCTTAGCTACATTCACGACGACACTTATTTATTTGCCGTTACATGTGTGAACTTGACATTCACATCTGAATGAGCGCGCAAGTGGGTGGCTGAGTGAATGAGCGGCGCGAGACTGCAAGCGCACGTGAGGCTGCTGGAGGAGTTGAGGTTGCAGAGATGCGGAAAAATCCCCGGATCGCTCCTCGGCGGGAAAATGCAGCCAAAGCAGAAATCGGCGCACAGAGGGAACTGAAAGTTTATTAATGCTTTCTTCCTGATCCCGTACACTGTCCGTCTTGCCATCTTCGTGAGCTCCTCGTACTGACACCCACATCAGTGTCTACACAAATTCATACCATAGCTACCTCTAACCCTACACTCAGGATCTGATCCTCATGAGGAACCCATTATACAAAAATGTCCTCATAAAGCCACAATAAATAGCTTTCCTATTTTTTAGAGGCTCAAATCATCATTGTGTATGTCTGCTTGTGTCTTTGTCTGTGTCTCAGTCTGTCTGCTTGTGCCTTTGTCTGTGTCTCAGTCTGTCTGCTTGTGCCTCAGTCTCTGTCTGCTTGTGTCTCAGTCTGCTTGTGTCTCAGTCTCTGCCTGCTTGCGTCTCTGCCTGCTTGCGTCTCTGCCTGCTTGCGTCTCTGCCTGCTTGCGTCTCTGCCTGCTTGCGTCTCGGTCTCTGCTTGCGTCTCTGCCTGGCTGCGTCCCAGTCTCTGTTTGCTCGTGTCCATGTCTCTGCATCTCCGTCTCTGTGTGTGTCTTTGTCTCTGCACCTTCAGCTCTGTCTGCTTGTGTCTCGGTCTGCTTGTGTCTCGGTCTGCTTGTGTCTCGGTCTGCTTGTGTCTCGGTCTGCATCTCAGTCTGCTTGTGTCACTGGCTGGTTCCGCATGTCAGCATCTCTGCCTGTGTCAGTGTTACTATCAGGTTAGGCCCAGTCTGCAGTTCCGCCTCCATTCCACAGGAAGGCGTCAGTCAGATGACAGGCTGCTAGCTCACTGCCAACCAAACCCCAGCGAATATTTATCCATCCATCAATCTATCCTTCCCTTCTGTCACCCTCCACTTTTGCACACAAAGTTTGGCTTCTCCTGCTCTACCTCCTACTGTAAACTCTTCCCCGCCAACCTCTCACTCAATACAAAACATTCAAACTGGCCATCAACGCTGCACCTCTAGAGACTCTCGGTGACTAGCGCACACCAAAACACAGTGAGGCGCCGTCTGCACCGTAGCAACTCCGTCCCTTCCGGCCAGTATCCTCGTGCAGGAGAGCAGCTAATTGGCAGTGACTAATAGGCATCAGGCAGAAGGGCCAGACCCATGAGGCCGGTCTTCTTCCCCACGCTGCTCTCGCCCAAAACGGGCCTCCAGGTCCCCGCTCTCCGCCATCACCGCGGCCCAACGAGCGTGAAAGATTGATTACGGCGTGAGGGCGAGTCACAAAGGGGAAGAGTACAAAAAAAACAAAAACGGAAAACACTCTGACAAATGCTCACGGTTTACACGAGTTTAGCCCAAGCACAAACAGCTCAGACGAGAAGGTGAGAGAGACGGTCTCAAGCGTCTGGAAACGTTTAGACACAACTAGCGCCACGACGGGAGAATCGGCTAGCGTGGCTGAGGAGATCCTTAAAAAAAAAAAAGTCTCATCTTCGTCACCTTCATGCCGATCGAACCTGCTGTCCCCAGGTTAAGAGCTACAAATGATGATGCAATTACCGCAAGCGTTACTCTAAATTAGCCAGGCGCAATTTCGCAATTTTAATCAGCTTGAAACTGAGATCCAAGCTATGTCCTTAAGGTTTTTTGCATAATAACGGCTGACCGCGATTCTCCCCCTACCCCAGCATTTAACCTCCTTATTGACTTCCTAACTAAGCACAAGCTTTTAGCTTACGCTTCCTCGAGCGCTCGGGTCTCCCGGTGCCGTTTGAAAGGAGTCCCCCAACATCCACTGTCAGACGATTAACAAGGAATAGAAAAAAAACCTCTTATGCTAATCGTTCGTTTAAAAAAGGCCGGCGCTACAGCTGGAACGTTGTGGCGTCGGACGAGGAAATAAAAATAAGAGCGCATCACTTATTCATGCAAATAAATCGTAAGTCATGTTGGGATTGATTTCCATTATTCTGAATCGTTATGGCATCAGGATGCCTCCTGCGTGAACCAGGAGTCTGTTGGGCTGAGGGGGAGGATGCTAAAAACGCAACGCGCCGCTGCTTCGGTACGTCTGCGCTTACGAGACGACGTGATATCGACTGCTAAAAATAAATTAAAAACCGTGGAATAGGAAGCAATTTACAAACAGTATTTGAATCCTGCAATTTGCCTTTCAGGCCTCACCGAGCTTGTGAAGCAGTTCAAATTAGGCGTTGATATGCAATTAATGATTTTTGTAATAATAATGGATTAATGCACGAGCTCCATTCCTCCATCTTTTCTTGTGTTACATTCTATAATAATCCCCACATTTTATTGTCCCCCCGCCTTTAATTCAAAGGGGAATGAGCCTCTGGCAGCAAATGCAAAGGAAAAGCGTGAACCCCCCTCCTGCGCTCTCTCTCTCTCTCTTTGGCTTTGTTTGTACGTGTGGGCTGCACAGACTCTGGGAGACGCGGTTAAAAGGCCGCAGCGGAGCTTCTGAGGGCTGCGGCTGACAGGCGCCGCTTCCCGGACCTCCATCCGGCACGCGGACCACTCTGCTACCACGGTGCTTTGTCTCATTACAGCACAAACTGTCAGCCACCAGCTTCCCTCCAACACCTCACCTCACCTCACACACACCCCCCCATGCAGAGAGAGAGAGGGAGGGGGGAGAGAAACAGAAAGAGATACAGAGAAAGAAAAGGGGGGAGAGGGAGGGAGGGAAGGAGGGGGAGCCAGAGGGAGTGAGAGAGGGAGACACAGACAAAGAGAGTGAAGGAAATACTGAGGGGGGGGGGGAGATGGAAAACGAAGGGGAGAGAGAGAGGGAAGGTGGAAGAGAGAGGGAGAGAGATAGTAAGAAAGAGAGCAAGAGAGCAACAGTATGAGGGAAAGAGAGCAAGACCTGTAGAGACAGAGAAAGCAAGAAAAAGTCAAAGGAAGAAAGAAAGAAAGAAAGAAAGAAAGAAAGAAACGGAATGAGCGAGGGAGAGGGGGGAAAGACAAAGAGAGGGAGAGGAGCAGAGATAAATAGATGGAGATGCAGAGGGGGAGAGAGACAAAGAGAGATGGAGAGGGAGGGAGGGAGAGAGAGTCAGAGAGATGTAGAGGAGCAGAAGGAGATAGAGAGAGAGAGATGGAGAGGAAGAGAGGAGGGGAGCTAGAAAGAAAGAGATGGAGAGGAAAAGAGAGCGATGCAAAGATGCAGAGAGATAGAGAGAGATGGCAAGGAAAAGAGATATGTAAAGGAGCAGAAAGAGACAGAGAGAGAGATGGAGAGAGAAAAAGAGAGAGAGATGGAGAGGAGCAAAAGAGGAAAAAGAAAGTGATGGAGAGGCAGAGAGAGAGAGAGAGAGAGACATAGACACTTGACTCTATATGCCTCTGGCTGAATTTAACCTGCTATGATGCTCTCATGAACTTCAGACTCTGCTATAACACACACACACTCTGATACCACCCTCAGACAGAACACGAGTTCTGCATCCCCCTCTGTCTCTCTCACACACACACACACACACACACACAAGACTAAACCTGACCACTATGTGAAACCCACAGCTTGTTACTTAAACCCTTCATACACCAGCACATCAGCGTCCCTGAGGAGAGCCGACGCACAGTTTTCCAGATCTAAAGGAACCTGCTCACGTCTCGGCAAGCTGATGTGAAAGGGGATGTGAAAGTCTTCACCGCCGCTGTTGACCAGGTCGTCGTTAACTACAGCTCCCGATTTGGTCAGGATCCGCACTAACTAATCCAGATGTATTCAGTCCCCGACTGGAAGAAAAAAAAAAAAAAGGCAAAATTCCGCACGCTGAGCTGTAGAGGGCGCTGTGGACCGAGCTTTTCACTCACATCTGTCACATGCATTTCCTGAATCTGTGTGTTTTTGTGTTGTTGCGGACAGGGCAGAATCCAGTCAGCTTGGAAACCAGAAAAGGAGTGAAATGTGGAGCTACACCCAAGAAACGGAACTGCAGCAGCAAAACGTGTATTAAACACAGCCCCCAAATATGTATCTATATAGAAGACAAAGTTTTCTAATTCGGTGCAGATCGGGCCTGGCTTGTCAGGACTACATATGAAGAAGGAATGAGATGGGAGAGGAAGGAAAGTCACCTCACCTTGCAACACATGTTCTCACTTTCTCAACCCACACGACTACGCTAAGCCATAAAATACGGGGACACGTCGTTAAAACGGCACGCTGGCCGCAAAGCACTTGAAAGCGTGAGAGTGTTCGGACTCTACACTCTACTATAGACGGCAACTAAAGCATTTTTTACAGCATGGCCCTTTAAGGCTGTCCCTCTGGATGGAGCTCCTTCCAGACCAACAAACTCTCCCTTCATCCTTCTTGAGCAAGAGGAGGTCGCCGTGACGGCTTCATCCGTCACGAGCGTCTTCTTCCGGTGAGGACGAGGTGTGACGTGACACCACATGGTATCGCAAATGAATTTTCCGTCCTCTTTCCTTGTCTATTTCTGTCCTCCGCTCGAGGAGCTCGGCTAAAGTAGAGGTAGTCCGTCTCTACATAACCGGGGTGTGATTTCGGAAGGGGGAGGGGAGGGGGGGGTCAGGGGGTCAAGGCAACAGGAAAGGCCTAACGGCTCAATGAAATGAAGCCAGGTCCTGCCACGCTCGGCTCCTGCCCGGGCCCCAGAGGCCGGCGGGGAAGCGGCGCTTTACAACGGACACATGGTTCTGCTCGCGGCGAGGCCTAATGAAACACATCCGGCTCCTCGGGAGCGATTCGAGAGTGTTTCCGCTCTACTCCGTCCTCTCTCTCTCTCTCTTTTCTGGGGGGAGGGCGCAGAGAGAAATAAAGAGGTATGAAGAGGAAGGGGAGGCTTACCAAGCGAGTGCGCTGCAGTAGTTTTGGAGCTGAAAAAGCGTCCCAGGCCGAGGTCGCCAAGTTTGACCACTCCGGTGGCTGTGATGAAGACGTTGGCTGGCTTAATGTCTTTAAAGAACAGACAAAGATAAACACACAAAGAGAGAGAGAGAGAGTTAGTTACTCGCCAGGCTGACATATATGTGAGAGTGAGAAAGAAACGAAGCAGACAGACAGGATCTGGGGGGAAAAAAATGCTCCATAAAAGAGCTGCAAGAAAATTACATGGACTACACCAAAGCAAAGGAAACATCCTTAAGTCAAGGGACGGAAGCAGGAAGGAGATATAAATCAGCTTTAAGAGACTCAGACACTGGTGTTAGACGTCTGTGTGCGTGCGTGTGTGTGTGTGACATTATCAGAACCAGGTGCCTCTAGACACACTGTACCGCCTCGAGTTTTAACACCTCGGGACACGAGGCCTCTGCAGCAACAACAAACACACAGACGTGTTTAGGAGCCAACGCAGGACCCGATGCATCACATGTGAATTGAATGCATCGGGTGTGAAATGGCTGGACGCGAGGGACGAGGACAGAGAGGAAAACGTCTGGGGGAGGAACGAGGACAAAAAGGCGTGTTCAATCTGCTACAGTTCTGTAGGCTTTGCCGAGATCAGTTTTAGCAGCTCCTAAATTAAGTAGGGGGAGACAAACAAGACCCAAGAAAAGAGGAGCTGTGTGTCTGGTCTAGCATGTGACACATTTAGAGTGCAGAAGTCACAAGGGAGGGGTGTGTGCGCGCGCATTTGTACCTCTATGCATGACACGTCGGGAGTGCATGTGCTCCAGTGCACTACACAGTTGCACAAAGTACTTCCACACAGTCTTTTCAGGGATCAGCCTTCGCTGCTTCTTGAAATGCTGCAGGAGGAAGAACACACAGCTCTAAACACAACATCGACTGAGCAAGGGGTCAGGTTTAGGCCTTCGTCAGAAACACTTCATACAAGTAGGGCTGCAACTAACGATTATTTTGTTAATCGATTAATCTGCCGATTATTTTTCAGATGAATCGATTATTAATTGGATAAAAAGAAAAAAGTCATTTACAGCATTTTTTAAATAAACCAAACTTTATGCTTCTATTTATCTATATTTATTTTTTTACTCTCTAACATTATAAAACGGAAAAAATATTTTCTGATTTTCTGAACGTTTTGGCCATTTTTAGCCAATTTGGACTCATTTTAGACTGACTCATTTCTGGTAGAGAACTACATTTCTGCACAAGATGGTGTTCCACATAAGAGTCGTGTCACAATATACACAGCTCTGTGTGTATACTGTCCGTTAATAGCCATTATGTCATGTTCTGATGCAAAGGTTCAGATTTTTTAGCTCTAAAGCTGTTTAAAAAGTTTAACACTGTAAACTGCCAGAACTCACTCAACTTCCAGTCACTACATTATACAAAACAGAAACTTCAGCTTAAATGAAATGACGTGCAGTGAAGAAAGTCACATTGTGAGGAATGCCACTTCACAATTAATGAACGTGACATGCTGGCACCGGTACAGAAGCCTTCTTCACGTTCACTCGTTATACATCACAGCACTGCAGGGCTGAGCGGCTCAACTGCAGCTTTGACACCAGCCAGAGTTCAGCTGATTCACCACAAGCTCCTCTAACCCCAACTAATCCCCATCTTCTCCATCTAAAGACCTACACACCATTTACGTCAGCAAGCAACTAGGCGTCAAGTCCTGGACTTGAGACCATTAAAAGTGATTTTGGTTTTTTTCTTAATTGTGACTCTGCACGGCAAAACCAGTCGCTTGTCGCAACGGAGGTTCCCGAGAAAAAGGAGCGTTCATGTTGCGTGGGGTAAAATTTTGGATTTTTTGTTTTTAGTGTTTTGAAACAGTGGAAGGTCTATCCTGTATTGTTGTGAATAAATTTAGCTGAAAAACTTTCCATCCTAAAAACGTGACTTTCTTGAGGTGAGGAATTCAATTCCGGCAGAATATTAAAAGTTTCTGTTTTGACCGCTCTACTCCAATATTTACGGTAAATCCACTCGTTGACTAGCGTGAAGATATTTCTCCGGAATCCATCTTCGTCTCCCGAGTTCAGTTAACCTAACGCAGGTAGGCTATCCGTGTGGCTGTGAATGCAGCGTAGGCTACCGTAAATACAAACGTAGCCGCGACCGCACCAAGCGTCTATGAGTGCTACGTCGATAGTTTCTCACTTGGCGTGACAGAAGAAACCCGACTCATTTGAACGATATAGGTGTCGTTTTGAAGGTTGATTTATGCCCTTTCATGAAAACATAACTCAATTTTGAAAATTTGCGACAAGCGACTGGTTTTGCCGTGCAGAGTCACAATTGAACTTTAAGAACTTGACAGGGCAGACCCTTAACGTCCACTACAGTGCTGGAGAGTGCTCCTGTTTGTCGCAGTGTCGACAGCCTTCACGCATCTCCTCTGTTACGGTGCGGTGGTATATCCTGGTGCTTTTAGCAGCTCTGTTCTCAGTGCTCTCCAGCTCCACTAGAGGACGTGGCAAGAGAGCTCAGGATGGCAGCTTCAAAGCCGCAATTAAATCAGTGCTACACAATTAAGACTCAATGCAGCTTACTTAACCTAAAATATCTCGCTAATTATCTGACCTTTTGTGTGCCGACTGAATAAGCGAGTCTCCCGCCGGCAGGAGAAACTACTTGTCGGCCCAACTCCTTATGTGTGTGTGTGTGTGTAACTACTACCATTATTCTATTCAACTATATATAGACATACAGACCTACATCTTCCTACATATATGAGTGCGTCTTTGTGTATGTAAGCACTCACAGTATGTGTGTCACTTAATACCTAACTATCTACCTATGTAGGCCGACGCACAAGTGTGTTTCTGTGTGTACATGTATAAAAGTATTTGTGTCTCACACACACACACACACACACACACACTTCTCACAAAGTAAGTATTTGCATGTGTCACCTTACATCCAACTACCCAGTCTACTTTCATCCAACTGTAGATAGAAGACGGAGGCCTACCGGTCAATTTAAGTCAGTGATCATTTGCCATTGTGAACACAGCACACCACAACCAAATGTGACCACTACACTGACCCATCCATGAAGAAGCAGTGGGCAGCTTTTTTTTTTTTTTTTGAGCACCATGGTACCTTTCATGGTCTGGTACTTGAACCGGCGACCTTCTGATCACAGTTCCAACTCCCAACATGCCAACCATGTGTGTATATATGTAATTATACTACGGGTCGACCGATTATCAGGGGTCGATATTCGGTATTTTGCCGATTATCGGCATCGGCGTTTCATTTTGACCACCGCGGATGTTAGCTAATTACAAGGTGTGCTAGTGTGGCTCCACTGCCGTCTCTTCTCTCTGTGCCGTTTGCTGTCGTCGCGCTGCTTCAGTTAATGTCCCGCCCAAAACAGTCTCTGATTGGCTACATGCCACACGAGTGAAGTCTTGTCGTCACTCACACCATTTACATTTACAGCATTTAACAGACGCTCTTATCCTGAGCGACGTACATTTCCTAATTTCAGGGACAGTTCCCCTGAGAGCAACTTAGGGTTAAGGGTCTTCCTCAGGGACCCAATGTCGGATTCAAACCCACAACCTTTGGTCCAAGGCGAGTGTCCTACCACTAGGACACCAACACCCACCACTCTCACAGAGGAGCGCAGCGTGAAGCTCAGAGAAGGAGAAGAGGAGAGTTTCAGTTGAGCTTGGTGTTCGTAAAATTCTACATTTTAACAGATTTCGGTTAACTAGCAATAATCGGTATCGATATCGGCCCTGAAATACCAACATCGGTCGACCTCTAAATTATACACACTGCGCGTGTCTACATCGAACTATTTACCTCTCCACCTGATTCACCTACTTACAGATAAACGGACACACCCCTATTTACACATACATTAACATCGTGTGTGTGTGTGTGTGTGTGTGTGTACACGCAGATGTATAGAGAGGTAGACACACCCCAACACTATACTACACGTGCAGGTTATTTAAGGGCGATTTCTTACTCCATTGTGCGAACGCTCACTTTGCCTTTTTGGGGTTTTTTTTTTCGGCCCCTCCTTATTTTTCCACCGTGAGCCCACAGCCCGCCCAGCCCTGGCCCACATCCAAACAAAAGCTGGTGGATCTATTCTTCCCCGGCCCTTCTATTTGCATATCAGAGGGCCGTTTGATGTCAATGGGGGAGCGCTGCGGCCCCCTCCGCGCCTTTAAAAAGCAAACACGGCACATGCAATATTCTGTAAGTGCATGCAAATGAAGAGGCCATTTGATTTCATTTGAATTCTGAGATGGACGGAGAAAGAGGGGAGAGGATGTAGAATTTTTTTTTAAAAAGAAAAAAAAGGGTAAATTCATGCATGTGAAGCTCCTGTTTAACATATGGCACGCGGCTCGGGCATATTTATTTCAGCATGCGGAGGGACTTTGCCCTGATGTGTGACGTTATTTTTATTTCTTTTTTTTAAAGACGAATGCCGCTAATTGAAAGACTGCACAGTGATGAAGAGATAAGAGGAGGTGGAGAGACACGAGAAAGAGAAGAGGTCAGAGCATCTGATAAGTCGGGACGTCAGCTTTCTTAACTCTGCCACACGGAGGGTATCGAAACTCAAATTCTCCTCACACTCGTTTATCGCCTCCTGTCTTTCAGATTCGCCAGAGAGAGGCAGGAGGCCTTTAACATGTAGGCTACTGATTTTTCAGAGCCTCAGGTCGATGGTGTAGAGGTGCACATTCATGGCGGGTCAAGGAAAGATAGAAGGATTAAAAATGCCTGATTTTGCGGCTGCTTTTCTAAAAAATTCTGTTTGAAAGTTGCAGTGTTTTTAGGCGTTATGTTGCAATAAAGTTGTGGAAAGAGGTTGTGATTTTCCCCCTTTATAATTATTTGTTAACAATTAATTCAAATGAAGGGAACAAAACCACTATGCGCCCTGCGGTGTGCTGGCGTCCACTCAGAGCTGGTCCCCGCCTCATGCCTGTAGTCCCCAATAGGGATTAAGCGGTTCAGATAATGTCTGACACACAAATCCACTATTATTTGTGTTAACTGTTAACCATTTAGTTATTTCCGAAAGGTAAATCTGAGGCGTTTTTGATCACAGGTTTCCCTGGGTCTTCCAAACGTAACGAGGAAGTGAGTTGGCTAACGTATGGTTCAACGCTTTGCAGGAAATGACAGGGATCGCAACTATTAACGCAAATTCAGACAATCCCTGCAAATTCATCGTGACCTAATTCACTAATTACCACAATTTTTGACCAAAAATTGTGGTAATTAGTGAATTAGTTCGCGATGAATTTGCGGGGATTGTCTGAATTTGCGTTAATTGTTGTTTCCTGCCAAAAAAAGATGCCCACTGCTACTTCACAGATGGGCCAAACGTAGAGGTCACATTTTAGGGCAGTTGGCAGCGTAACAGTTAGGGAGTTGGCCACGGGATGAAAGGGTCACCGGTTCAACTCCCGGATGACAAAAGGTACCAATAAAGTACTCATGAACAAGGTACCATCCCAAAGCACGGCTCCACTGCTCATTCACGGATGGGTCAAACGCAGAAGTCATCTTTGGTTGTGGTGCACTATGTGCTGTGTTCATAATGACACTCACTCCCTTTCACTTAGTGTTTGGAATAACTCACATTTGCCTAACAAAACGCGGGACATTTAATTGCCCTGAATATCAGGGGTTTACAAACGGTGGTCCATGGCAGCAATGCACATGATCCGTGACATGCAATCTAGTTCACTACTGAAATCACTCCTTAAACGTTATTTTATTGTATTTATTTGTGACCCTCCACGGCAAAACCAGTCGCTTCTCGCAAATTTTCAAAACTGAGTTATGATGTTTTCATGAAAGGGCATAAATCAAGCTTCAAAACGGTACCTCTATCGAATGAATGGGACGACATATGACTGAGATATCAACATTCAAAGGAGTCGGGTTTCTCCTGTCACGCCAAGTGAGAAACGGAGAAATCTGCCTTTGAAGTTGACTATCGCCGTAGCACTCACAGACGCTTGGTGCGGTCGCGGCTACGTTTGCATTTACGGTAGCCTACGCTGCATTCACAGCCACACGGATAGCCTACCTGCGTTAGGTTAACTGAACTCGGGAGACGAAGATGGATTCCGGAGAAATATCTTCACGCTAGTCAACGAGTGGATTTACCGTAAATATTGAAGTAAAGCGGTCAAAACAGAAACTTTTAACATTCTGCTGGAATTGAATTCCTCACCTCAAGAAAGTCACGTTTTTATAGGATGGAAAGGGTAAGTTTTTCAGTGAAATTTATTCACAACAGTACAGTATAGACCTTCCACTGTTTAAAACAAAAAATCCAAAATTTTACCCCACGCAACGTAAACGGTCGTTTTTCCTCGGAAACCTCTGTTGCGACAAGCGACTGGTTTTGCCGTGGAGGGTCACATTTTTAAAAAACCTTTCCAGATGTTTGGGGCATCTTTATGAATGAGGAATTTAAATCTAAAAATTTGTAGAAAAAACAACTCACACACGAGCACACAGTGGGCCGCAGTAGATTGAATGGTGGTCCCTGGGACAGAACCAGCTGAAAAGCTGCATAAGTATATGTATAAAACCCTCAACTCTCTCTCATTCAAATGCTGGACTGGCTTTGCTCTCTGATACACTGAAAAGCATCAACTTTCTGAAAAATCACACAGGAAGACGTGAGCTCAGAAGTCTGTACAAAGCAGTCGATACTTAAAGATGTCGAAATCTTAGGATGGAGGCGAGAGCTAATTACTTGACCTAATCAAACCAAAGAGAACCTCACAAAAATGATGAATACAGAAAACCTACTAAAACTCATCAATCAGACCCTCAAAAAGTCAAAAAGGCCGACTCAGCACACCATCTCCTGCTCTTAAGGGCTTTCATCCCACTGTATCAAGCTCTTACCCCACCGTGTGGGGCAGCTGGTGGCGGAACGGTAGGGTGTTCGCCCCGTGATCAGAAGGTCACAGGTTCCAGTCCAGGGCTGGTAAAGTTACCACTGAGGTACTCATGAGCAAGGTACCGTCCCCAAGCACTGCTTCCCGGGCGCTGCCCTTGTCAGCTGCCCAGTGCTCTTTCACGGATGGGTTAAATGCAGAGGTCACATTTCGTTGTGGTGCACTGTGTGCTGTGCTATGGTGTGTTCACCATGACAAATAATCACTGACTTTCACGTTAAAGCAGGATCTTACGTCCTACTCAAGCCCACTCCAGGAGCGTGCAAAAAAAAAAAAAAAACCAAAAAAAAACAACGCTGACACACTGGCACGAGCCCATACCTTTATCATACGTGAGAGGTCCCCGGCGTCTGCCAGCTCCAGCACTATATTTAACTCGTTCTCCTCGATGAATGACGCGTGATATTTAATTACGTTGGGGTGGTTCAATTGCTGTTGAAGAGAAAAGAGAGAGAGAGAGAGAGAGAGAGAGCGAGAGAGAGAGAGACAAAACGAGGGATCAGTGTATGTTAAATAATAAACAGTTTCCACGTGTCAAACACCGACTTTCAGAAGGCAGGACAGTGGAAAACCAATGGGACAACCAAAGCGTCTGAGGCGAGACAGAGGACGTTGCAGAAAACGAAGGACAAACAAGCAAGAAAAACGACAAACAGTAGCTCATGTAAAATGCACAAGGGTTTCACTCCAGCTAACTAAGCCAACCAGGGACGGAGGGAGTTGAAGAAGGTAGAGGGAGGGAGGGAGAGAGGGATGGAGGGTTGGGGGGGAGATCGGCAGAAAGGGGCAAACAGAGAGAGCTAGAGAGAGGGAGAAAGGGGTAAATACAGACAGATGGGGGGAGAGAGAGAGAGCCTGCGAGAGAGAGAGAGAGAGAGAGAGCGCACAAGAGAGAGCGAACGCACAAGAGAGAACGCGCACGAGCGAGAGAGAGAGAGAGAAAGAGAGAAAGAGCGTGCGAGAGAGAGAGCGTGCGAGAGAGAGTGGCAGAGAGAAAGAGAGCGTGCAAGAGAGCGAGCACATGCGAGAGTGCGGCGAAGAGAGAGCGTGCGCGAGAGAGAGAGGCAAAGAGAGAGAGCGTGAGCGAGAGAGAGAGAGTGGCAGAGAGAGAGAGAGAGTGGCAGAGAGAGAGAGAGAGAGAGAGAGAGGGGTAAATAAAGACAGACAGAGAGAGATAAAAAGAGATGGGGAGTTAGGAAAGAAAGAGGGACAAAGAGAAAGAGAGATGGAGAGAGACGGAGACAAGTGGAGAAAGGGAAGCTTTGGCTTGGTGACTAGGTTGTGTGGCATATCATATAATTTATTAGATGGATGGATAGATAGGTAGATAGATAGGAAGTAGGATAGACAGACAAATTATAAATAAATAAATAATAATCCCCGGCTGATGCGAACAGGCCAGGCAGCTGCAATGCGTAGCATCCCTCCGTTTTCTTCTTTGAAATAAACGCCTCTTCTACCTCCCCTCCTTTGCATTTCTTTTTCCCGTTGGTTGGTCAATAAGCGGCAGCATCCGCCACGGTAAACAACAGCGAAGGCGACAGCGACAGACAGGAGACGGGAAAAGAAAAAAAAAATAATAATAATGTGAATGAAAGGAAAGGCAGAAGGATCAGGAGTGGGAAGCGAGGGCCCGGATAAGCGCCGCGATGCGACACGGCTGAGGGGGTTATTAAAGAAATGTTCATCCTCCGAGCTGATATATGGGGTGGGGGATGTAGGACGTCCCCTCGTTCTGCGCTGGGTGTATTTTTGGAGGAATCCAAAATTCCAACAATGCCGTTCTTTTCTCCGTGGTCGAGGTGGCGACGCATACGCGGTTTGACAGGATGGAGAGATCCGTATTCATTAACTGCGGAGGAGGCATAACTTACACGCCAAAACGTTTCCATCATACGGGTCAGATTACATCAGATTACATGTTACATCACGTTAACTCACACCGCTGAAGAGATCCTACTGAGGGCATGTTTTAGGCTCCAAATAAGGTTCCGTGGAGACGGCACAAGTCTGCAAGAGTGTCTAGCTGCGGGCTGGGCTCCTGTAAACTTTATTTTCTGTGGAGATCACAAGCCCTGTGGAGCAGGGAAGGTATTTCCTGTGAGCCTGCCTTTTACACGTTTGACACCCCTTCGCTTTACTTTTTTACACCCCTCTCTAATTGTACTTCCACTTGACTGCACTATTTGCGCATATTAGGTCCCAGCTCACCTCAAACACATTTTTTTTTCCTGCGAGATGCCCAAAAAACCTCACTCGGCGCTCTCAGCGTCTATTGTTGCTAAGGTAGAAAGGTTATCGGGTGCTGGTTCCTATTCAACGTGTTTCTGGAGAACGCTGGAGATCACAAGGAGAACATGCAAACTCCACACAGAAAGGCCCTACGGCCGACCCCAGGATCGGACCTGCGACCCTCTCGTTGTGAGGTGGCAGCGCTAACCACAGCGCCCTTTTGCTTACTTACGTGCCTTATTTAGCTTCAAAGGACAATAATCATATACTGAGCTTCTATTACAATGACTTCCATTCAGTTCAAACCTCAAAAAGCAACTCAACATCATTTGACATTTTTATTCCGAGCTCAACCAGAAATTAGGATGAAAAGTAACCTCCTTTCACAAAAAAAAAAAACTCTTGATAAATATGAAGTGAGCTTAACATTTTCTTATGACGTCTAATCCATGTTTTCATTCTGGATTGATGCTAAGGGCTTGGTGATCACCAGTCGTTGTAGATCGATGGAAACTGTTGAAAATCCCTGATTACACCGCAAAATGATATTGCTTGGTGATTTTCTGACCGCAAAAAAATTCTAGTTAAAAAGAACATCCCGGTAGTAACTATGGCTGACCAATCTGCGTGCACTGTGAAGTAATGCAGAAAAATTGATGGATGCACTGCGATGCACCAGATATCGCACGAAGACATAATTGGTAATCGTATCGCAGACCCGGTGAAGGAAACTTGTCCAGTTCTTATTTCTGTGACTAATGTGTCATGAAGTCTGTCTGATATACTGATTCTCGGATTTGAACTTGCTTGGATAAGTTCAAGAAGGGATGCCTTACACATAAAGTACGCCGAGTAAAATGTTCGTTCTAGCTTTTTAAGGGCGTTCGCCACCTGCCTTTGTTAGGGTTTGCTTAAAACTAACCTAAGTAAGCTTCTTGTTCCGGAGCTTTGGGGCAGCTGTGAATAGAAGCTATCGAACCAAATAAGTACCGAGACCCAGCTGAAGAGGTGCTACGGTTTTAAGAGTAATGAACCTTGGTACGTTCGCTGGAGGAGCAGCCCGATTCCCCGATCCGACCCAGTTGCAAAAGCATACCATTTTGGATTTAACGGCTCTCGCTGCTGCATTATGGGAAATAGTTTGATAATTACACAAAACACACAGACGCAGAGCTGAAAAAGCAGAAACGAGCCGCGGGTTAACGTGGGCGCCTCCGAGGAGAGCTCTTCGCCGTTGCAGCCCACTTCAACATCATATTGTGATACTGGCGTTGCATCAAACGTTGCATCAAACATTCCTGCAAACGTATATAGCTGCTTAAACTATATCGCTATAAGGACAAGGAGGACAGCATGCAAATTCCAGATTGTACCACTTTTGGCTTCCTGCTTAGCCCGACCCAATATCAAGCCACAACAACCTGAGCACATGTGATGAGCGGCAAATCTTGGCCCACGGCAAAGCCCACAATGAAAGCGAACTGCACCCAAAGCGTTATCCGAACGGACTTCCCTGGTGTGAATACAAGTTAACGGTCTATACACCGCCCCACAAAATCACCCCAAGTCAGTGTAAATCTTTCCAAATCCCTAGCTATTCAAACAGGATCTTTTCTGTACTCATAATCTACCACAACAATAACGCAATGTCATTTTTTTCAACATCCAGTACGACTGTAGAACAAAAACAGTGTTGTATAATTCCATCAAAATTAACATCTGCATAAAATGAGACATCGCTAATGTGATGAATGATACCTGCTACAGTTGCATTTTTCTCACCGCTCAACGCTTGGGGTAACAAGTGAGGAACGGAGTAAAAGCTCCTCGCTTAATAGACCACTGTTGGATATGTACGAGGATGGGCAGGGTTATTGATAAAATAGATGACACAGACTGAGCGGAGGGAGGAGGGAGGGAGGGAGGCTCAGTCAGCTCAGGTACTTCCAGTCTGCTCCCCATTATTTTTGATTTATGACTTTCCGTCTCCCCCACCCACCCACCCACCCCTCCCCCCGTTCTGTCGGCGGATGCAGAGTCACACGTTCCTCCGAAATGGCTTATTAGGCTGTTAGACGGGCTGGTTATAATAATGAATTCATTAGCAGGGTTGCAGCTTTATCAGGAGGGGAAATGAGGGGAGAGAGATTAGAAAGAGGGAGGGAGTGTTAGAGAGACGGTAAGGGTTTTGTGCCCTGACCCCAGTAGAGGAGAAAAACACAACTGGGACAGTGATAAGAGGCGTGGACTGAAGCAGTAAGTTTCCAACAAACATGACCTCCTTGGGTCAAAACTGACTCTACAGAGAAGGGCCTATGGCTTCACCTGACAAAAAAATAGTATAATACTACTACATTACTACCACTAATAATAATATATTTTCAGCTACACAGTAATAGAAATACTATATTACACTTTCAAGAATGACATAATAACAACAACAGTCTGACACCAACACCCCAATAGTATACTGTATGAAGGTAGCAACCTCTGTTACAATAATCCTTAAGAAGGACAACAATGACTTACACTATAAACTTCAATACATGACTCTTTTCCACCTCCTCAAGAAAAATAGCATAATAATATAATAATATAATAATATATATTAATAATAACAATAATAATAATAATAATAATAATCCTTTACACTACTTAAGCCTCCTTAATAAAAATATCATATTTACTCACTACTATATCAGGATAATAATATACATTTATAATGTCGGCAACCACGATTGTAGAAGCACTAATAGAAGAATTTAGAAGAAGAAGAAGAAGAAGAAGAAGAAAAATTCATTAAAATATAGAATTAAATTAATGTACAAATTACAAATAAATTCCTAATAATTACAAATATATTTTACCGTTTGGCCTTCAACAAATAAATAAATAAATAAAATAATAATTGTTAATTCCATATATAAACAGACATAAACTAGAACAGCAGTGATTCTCATCAAACCCTACATCTTGTATTTCACATCCATATATTTGCGGTATATTATAAAAATCACAGCAGTGAAAGGCCCCACCTACATACACGCAGATCATGAAAGGTTGTGGCATTAAAGAAAACGATATCATCACAGAAGCTTTTAAGAACTGCTTTAGTTTGCTCAGTACAGAAGCCTCTGTATTAGTCCAATCACTTCAAAAGAGACGGCAAACAAGAAAAGGCCTGAAAAGGAGCAAGTCTGAGAAAATCCTCGATCAGAGTCAGACGGAACTATAGACGAGTAACACTTTATGGGACTGAACAGTGATCTGGGTTTAATCAATTAATATGCTGTGTGTGTAAAAGACTGTGTGTGAAAGCCATGCAGTGTGTGTGTGTGTGTGAGTGTGTGTGC
This sequence comes from Distichodus sexfasciatus, assembly GCA_032718565.1. NCBI lineage: Eukaryota > Metazoa > Chordata > Actinopteri > Characiformes > Distichodontidae > Distichodus > Distichodus sexfasciatus. The sequence continues at coordinate 288,341 of JAVGVS010000213.1, read as the reverse complement.
GCAGGAGCGTGCATGGCGGCTGCGGGGGGATGAAGCTGATCTGACGAGAGCTAGCGAGATAAAAAACAGAGCCGAGTACGGCGAGACACCTCTGATCACTCCGACGCTCGCTCTTATTGGACCTGTCATTAATTTGTTCGTTAGAGCCGGGCGCTGGCAGAGCCGTGGCCTGTTAGCTGGTTTTGATAGAGCGAAAACCAGTGTTTAAAAAACAAGGGTGGGGGCAAAAAGTAACGGAGAGGACACGCATTGTCAAACGGCATGTTGTGTTATGGTGAGGGGGGTCGTTAAATTTCCATACAACAAGAAAGATGAAACACACACACACACACACACACACAATGTTAAACATTACTAAACACCCAAGATAAAAACTATAGTTCTGAGATTTAAAAGAGAGAGAGAGAGAGAGAGAAAGAGAGACAGAGTCACCCCAGCCTGGAGAATGATGCACAAAGCCCTGTGATTCAGCGCTGCTCAGTAAAGAAAGAGAGAGAGACGGAGAGAGGGAGACTCAGAAGGAGAAAGAGAGAAACAGAGAGGGAGCATAAGCAGGGAGGGAGAAAGCGGAAAAAGGCTTGGTACAGATCAATTGTTTTTCTGCCTATTTCCGCTTCTTTCTGGCATAGGCCCGCAGAGGCGCCTTTAGAAAGCGTAATAGCAGCACATGGCTCCGCTCTCTCGCTCCTCTGGTTTCTTACCATCAGGAGATCTATCTTTGATGCAATCTTGCCGAGCTTTGGCATCCATCAAATCGAATATCTATCAAGAGATCAAAAGGGAAGACGAGAGAGTGAGAGGGAGTTACGGAATACAGAAAAGGGGGAGGCCAAGGTGAGTGGGGTGGGGGAGAGCAAGCACACAAAAAAAGAATCAGGCTTGGAAGGAAGCAGGTGGGGGGGTAATAGGAGGGGAGCAACCTGACCACTCCAAACACCTTAAGGTTTGGTGCCCATTCTGAGCAGCCGAGTCAGACTGCCTGGTTTAGCGGAGACTAGAGGTGAGGAAGCACATTCCCAAATCTGGGTTTTAAGCACTAAATTTATGGGCTGTGATGATGAAAAACACCCCCTAAGGTCAGAACTGATCACTTATTTGCAAGCAGCCTGGACAGATTTGGTTTATGAAGAAGTGATGACAGTTGTAAAATTCTCTAATTGCCGTGAATGAATGAAAAGGAACAGATTAGATCGTGCAAGTTGAATGAATTTTGCGAAACAAGGAAAAAATCCAGATAAAAAACTAAAACTGTTTCTATTAGCAGAGAATACAAAAACTCACAATTCTCATAGTATTTTCAAGTATTTTTATATTGAGGATTACAAAAATGCTATTTTTAAGAAAGGAAGACAAAGTGAATGACAGATTGCTGTCAAACATACCAACTAAACCATAACGTGAGTATAACAAAGATTTTTTTTAAATTTGAAGTTAATCACCCAATGTGAACTCAGTGGCATGAGCTGAATTGACTTAAACTTTATTTATCGAAGACTGAAGACAGTAAAGTCCGGTACAGAAGGGATCTGGACGCATTACGGTTCTGATATGTCAACAACAAAAATGATCCAGTTTGTGGAGACTTTCTAATAACCGGAAAACAGCAGATATTTAAAGACAGTTCTCATTCGTCCTGGAAATGTGGGGACCGTATGAAGCGAGGGGTATTCTGCATTATTCTGACTACCATTCCTACTCTCGTCTACCGTCTTCAGAAATATACACTAACCCCTAATAATCATCTCATTAATCTACACAAACGACTGGAGAAAAGCCTGAATTTGATGGGAGGTTCACACCAAATCGGAAATGCTGAAACTTTAACCCCATTAACATCGAATTCTGATGTCATGTCTCTTCTGCTGGAGAGAAGAGCCAAAGACAAAAAAAAACTGCTATCGCCTAATTATTGATGGTGATCAGGAGGAGAAGGACTGTTAACCATCGTCTTTACTCCCTGCATAGAGCAGCAAAGCTCCTTCTGCACTCATCATTAGAGGTATCAGAAGCTAGCAGCACTGACAGTATAACAGTCCTGTTGACGGTGGGGAGGTGTGCTTATGTTAAGACAAACATCTAATTTGCTTCCAAGTTCCTATAAAGTGCACATATGTGTTTTGATAAAAGTCTTTCAAGTATAATGTAGTGTGCTGGCAAGTATTTTCTTTTTGATATCAGACGTGCCGCCTCTCCACGGAGCAACTCTGGCATAAGGGTCTTGCTCTGCGGCCCAAATGTGGCCCATCTGGGATTCAAATTCTCAATCTTATATTCTTTCATACAAAAACAGAGCACTATCTCCAAGCAGTGCACTACATAGAGTAGGGGAGCCATTTTATGACACACTCCAAGCAACTGGCAGCCAGGGTTTAATTTAGCTCACACCAATTATTTCTCCTTCATGTCTGCTTTGCACATCTGCAGGAAGCTGGAATAAATCAGTGTTTTGGTGAGAGGTGTGTGTGTTCTGTGTGTGTGTGTGTGTGTGTCTTTCAGGAGGTCAGGTATGAAAAAGTGATAGATGCTCAACGCTGAATATTTAGGCAGGAATTCTAGCAGATGATCTGAAACGATCAGGTGTCCCACATCGCATGTGAGAGCCATGAGACTGCTTTCACGGGTCAGTTTTGGAAATAATATATATATATATATATATATATATTTAAAATGTTTTACATTTATCATAAGATCGTTATTCAAATGTTCTGCTGCAGTCACTCAGTCAACAGCTGCTAAAAATTTGGAATATATTTAGTAGAGATGGGGCGTATACCACTTTTTATGTCCGATACTAATATTGCAACTTGATATTCGCTTATACCCCATACAACCGATTGTTCAGTCTTTTTAAACATAAAAATAAATGCCTTTAAAATGTCTGAATACATGACTGGAGATTGAATGTTATGCTTAAAGAAAATGCTTTGATTTAAATACTGCTTTTTTCCTACTAAAACAATGTAATAATTACACACATGTATATGCTAAATAATTTGTTCTGAAAATCTATGGGAAAATCTAAATAAACGACAGAATTGTGAGTAGAACGCTGCTTGTTGTGGTTATTTATCAGCTAAAATATGGTTTGTGGAACTGGAGCATTTTAGCGAGTAATGGCGCTCATGCGCACGCTCATTAACACAGCTCGTGTTTACATCGCGAAAAATGTCATTTATGCGTTTTTATGTATTTACTTTTGTTTCAGTGCACGGAACATCTCACAAATACGTTCACAAGCAGAGGGATCAGGGCTTGTCTTGATCGCGTCACTGAAAACGTTGTCACTATTAAGCCTCTGTGTGAATACAAGCGGAGCTGCTCTAGCGAGTAAAATGAATTTGAATGAAAATGAAAAGCTTTGATTCTAGAAAAATTGCCTCGACCGTTTTTTGTAATAGAATTATTCGAGTTATTGGAACAATCGTTTCAGCTCTACTTTACCGTAGTGCCACTTCTCATACATAATGAATTGAGCGAGCACGCATTTACAGATCGGCTCCATAGAACGGCTCAATGCCACCGATACCCGATCCAGCTGTTTGAGGCCATTATCGGACCGATACCGATCCACATATCGGATCAGTGACATCTCTAACATTTATCGCTGTTATCTAGGAACTAATTACAGGAACAGTGTCGCTGGAGCTAACAAAAACCACACCTGAGAACGAGAAATGTTGAACATTTGCACTTGTATCGTCACCTCCACTTCAATAAGACACCCGTATCATTGACATTAGGGCCTGTGTCCACCAAGCACGTTTCTTGGCCTGAGATCGGTCAAAACCTCACTTACGAAGCCCTTTCTCGGGCGCTTATTGTTGCTTAAGTTAGGAAAAGCATCATCAGGTACTTCCGAGTTCGTTCCTATTTCATGTACACATTGTAATGTGTTCTTATGAGAGCGGAGGTTTAGCTGACATAAGAGATTATCTTTACAAGAGAGAGAAATCACAGCTTTGGCATTGGCGGCAGCTGAACGGATTTCAACCCGAAGCGCTGTGAACGCTACGGTAAAAAAAAAAAAATCTTCACCTGCGTTTTTTTTCCGCTGAAGGAGCTAGCGCAGTGAACGCTGAAGCTCATTGGATTTGTAGTAAAAATAGGTGCTGCCAGAACAAAAAACACGTTTGGTGGACAGAAGCCCTTACTCCAGTCAAACATTAAAAATGTATCCAGTCTGTTCAGGCGAACTACTTACAGGTTGGATGAGTGAAGTGAAAGTGAGTGATTGTCATGGTGAACACACCACAGCACAGCACACAGTGCACCACAAGCAAATGTGACCTCTGCATTTAACCCATCCGTGAAGGAGCAGTGGGCAGCTAACAAGCGCTCGGGGAGCAGTGCTTGGGGACGGTACCTTGCTCATGAGTACCTCAGTGGTAACTTTACCGGCCCTGGACTGGAACCTGCGACTTTCTGGTCACGGGGCCAACACCCTACCGTTACGCTACCGACTGCCCCAAATATATCAAGTTTGCTGGGATTTGAACCCGCAACCTACTCAACTTCCAGTTTACTAGTGCACTATGCAGGCTCACCTACAGTCTGTGTTGGCTGTTATTTTATTTTTTATGTACATTTCTTAAACACTCAAACCCTCCGACTCCGATTCAGATTCACCCATTATGTGGTTGGTTGAACGCGTTTGATTTCGCTGTTTGTCATTCAGAATTTAAGACACAAGAATTAACAAGTGCAGTTTGTCAAGTTGTATTTTTAACAGACAGCATTAATGACTATTTAACAAGTCAGTACACAACTGGTAATTATTTAGTAAGAGATTATATGCATTTTATTTAACACAAAGCCATGATTCATGCTGCAAATCTCATCCAGATAACATTACCATAAAAACAGCTGATGCTCGGCAGTTTAAAGCTTTAAGGGTCATCATGCAAAATCAAATTAGAGGATGACCGTAGTGGTTACTGACGGTAATGGTCATGTTGTGCGAGTGCGTGACTTACCTGTACTTTTTTCAAGGCTACTAGCGAGTTGTCCATCAGGTAGATGGCCCGGTACACCTCACTAAACTGTCCTCGTCCGATCTTCTTCTCAATGTGGAAATTGGCTAAGCTGTTGTAGCCCATGTCTGGCTGAAGAGGCTTCTGTTGTAACACAATAAGGTGGGGGGACAACAACCATTAATAAAACATCCAACACACAAACATAAACTCAGCTACGTTTCTCTTGAATTCATAAGGGTGGTGTTGAGATTTCAGTCATATGCCACTAGACAATATACAACACAAAGAAACGTGACCTCTGCATGACACCATCCGTGAAGGAGCAGAGGGCAGCTGACATGGGCAGCTCATGTACATACCTTGCTCATGAGTACCTCAGTGGTACCTATACCGGCCCAGGATTCGAACCGGCGACCCTACATTAAATCAAGTTTATAAAACAGCTTCCAGCTCCAAAATGCCAACTAATTTTCTTCTGCACATCTGTTAATGGTCCCCGAGTTACGACAATCCGACTTATATACGTGATTGGCCGATACCGATTTTTTTCCCAGATAACAGAAAATTAGAGCTGCTGCGAGTAGTCGACGACATTGACACAAAGAAATGGGTTTCAACTTTTTTAATGTAACGCGGTAGTTACTTTTCCTGTTTACTAGTTACTTTTATAATAGTGACATATAATGTAGTGGCAACTCTACAGCAAATACAAACAAAAATCTAATTTTCTTTAATATAATGCTTTATTTTCATAACAAATTTTCTTTACAAATTTAAATAAATAAAATGTAACTCGTAAAGTGTAAAATGTAACAACTCCGGTAACTCGACGTCCGAAAAGTAACACCTACTTGGCATTGTGTATTTTGGGCAGAGGTGATTTATCAGATTTCTGAAGCCTGTATCCTCAACTATGGAAAAATAGTCGGCCAATTCCGATCGCTGGCCAATCGATCGGTGCATCCCTAATTTATTGATCTGACGATGACAATAGCGACAGGACAAAACTGCAAAAATGTTTTACGTTTAGCACCGCACGCAGACATAGCTGCGTATGCGGTATGATAGGACGGGGCACAGCCGGGATGTACGTGTCTGCTGCCTTGTCAGATGCCTCACTCTCACCAGTGACTGACAGTCCATTGTCTCAGTGTTAAGAGTGGGTATTTTTGTGCATTTTTGGTGTTTCAAAGCCCAGTTTTCAGAACGCATCTCCATTGTAAGTCGGGGACTACCGGTATAGTGTGTTCTGCGCGTTGCACCAGTGTCACCAAAACGAATTAACAGCACTTGTTAATGTTCTTAAATGTTCTTATCCGATAAAGTAATTGCTATTTTGCAAGCTGCTTTAATGTGATCTATTATCCATCAGATATCTGGACCACCACGACCATCTAAAAAAATGTTTAAAGCATTAATTTCATGTATCTGTGCATCGTTCCATGCCAACAACGCAGACTGTCATTTGGAATCACAAAGTATTGTGCCACAGTACATTGCAACACCGTTAAACCGCAGGGTAAAAGTTCTGAACCACATCCAAAACTCAACAGATATCATTTTCCTTCCCCTGCATCTGCCCACTCGCATCACGCCAGCAAGACGTTCCTGCTTCTGAAGTGACTTATGCTCGACCAGTTAGTGACAAAGTGCCCCAGGCGGCGTTTGCAGAGAGCGGCGTGGCGCCTTGACACTTGCGCGCTAAAATTAAAAACCTAAGCAATAGGCGGAATTAGCCCCTCGGTCATGACATGAGGGGAAAAAAATTAAACTAACTTGACCTTTCCAGTGGTTTTTTTTGGCAACTTTCATGGCACAAATTCTCTCAGTGCGAGATGACACATAAAAGAACACAACGTCGCGTCACCGCCGCGTAACCCGAGACGGCCACAGGACAGGCCGGGAGGCACGGAACTTCGCACGAAGGTGGTGAGGAAAATGAGGAGGAAAGAATAGCAACCATGGGAAAACAAAGAAGCGGCATTAGATGTATAAAGCTCTATTATATTTCCGTCGGCACGAAAAACAGACCCGGGGCTCGGAGTACCGACGGAAAAAATGGGAGCGAACCGAGCTCGGTTTTCCTTCATCTGGAAAAGACAGAAAATCCCTTCGCTCTCAGACGCGTTTTAAGCCGCCTTTAAGGTTTGGGGTTTGCGTCTCCACCGAGCCTCCGAGTTTACGGCAAACAAGAGCGTACTTAGTGGTGATAGCTAACGCTAAAAGAAAGCGCTTTCATACGTTCCGGCTGTCTGTCGGATCCATCAAATGCGCTGCTGTAAGTCTGAGCACGGCACCGGGGCTCGGTTAGAGGCTCCTGATGCAGAGCTACAACTAGTGTCTGGGTGCTAGAGGGATGGATGTAGATCAAGGGGGCAGCCAATTTAAGCATTTCATTGTTTCCTAACTTGACAGCTTTAAGGGGAGGAGGGGAGAAAAAAGGTGAGAGCTAAAGAATTGCCCCATCCAATTAACACAGTGAGGTAGCTTGTGGGTTTTTTTTCTTGGTGACACCACGCACCCAGCCTTCTTTGAGGGACACATCTGGTGCTTTTGTTCCTCTTTCCACCAACAGTGGTATCAAAATGTGGCCAATTTCATATGGATTTTCACCCTTGCGTTGAGAAATACCTCGTTTTTACTGTCTCATATTATTTTACCTCAGCCTAGCTGCATTCAAGGTCCAGTGCAGCTACGTTTATGGAAAACGGAATGAGCTGCAATGTTACATAATAAATGCTTCAAAACTGCAGCGAAAATGTGTTAATCAATGCATCTTTTTTTTTTTTTTGACCATTTGATTTCTAAAATGCTTTAAGTAATTGTAATTAAGTTCTTCAATAAATGCTGCATGAATGACGTCAGACCCTTTTGGTAAACCATGGTAGCTACTAGAGATGTCACCGATCCGATACGTGGATGGGATATCGGTCTGATAACGGCTCAAACAGCTGGATCGGGTATCGGTGGCGCTGGGCCGTTCTATGGAGCCGATCTGTAAATGCGTGCTCGCTCAATTCGTTATGTATGAGAAGTGGCACCACGGTAAAGTAGAGCTGCAACTATTCTTCCAATAACTTGAATAATTCTATTACAAAAAAACGGTCGAGGCAATTTTTCTAGAATCGAAGCTTCGTTCAATTCATTTTACTCGCTAGAGCATGCGCAAGACTTGTTGCACGCGGACGCTTAATAGTGACACACAACAGTGTGCGTTTCAGTGGCGCGATCAAGACAGGACCTGATCCCTCTGCATGTGAACGTATTTGTGAGATGTTCCGTGCACTAAACACTAAACACGCACTGTGTTAATGACCGTGCGCATTATTTAGAGTTTCCATCGTTTATTCTGGAACCTGTTCCCAACGCTTCATTGTGACGCAGATCCCTGGGGCGCGCGGAGGATCGTGGGAAATGTAGTTCTCTGCAAAAGCAGCTCATTTTATAAGCCAAATTAGCTGAAAATGACAAACTTCAGTATTTCATTTTCAATTGATCAATTTTTTTTTTACATTTTATAACATTATAGTGTAATCAATAAGAAAGAAGAAATATTTATATGTCTAAACGAACACTTTTTGAGAACAAATTGTTGAGCATATACTGCACGTGTGTAATTATTACATTGTTTTAGTAGGAAAACAGTATTTAAATCAAGCATTTCCTTAAGCATAACAATAACCTCAGTCATGTATTCAGATATTTTTAAAGCATTATTTTATGACTGTGACTGTATCAGATTTGTATCGGTATCGGCAGAAATTTACAATATCGGTATCGGACATAAAGTGGTATCACCCCATCTCTAGTAGCTACAGTAGAGTCCGATTCAGCTGCTGAACAGATTCAGAGATAAAAGAGGTTTCCAAAGACCCAAAGCTTTGAAATCATGAGAGAGACAAAGTTGTGGAGTGATCGTTGTGCTCTGTGAAAACGCGGTGAAAAAGCTGAAAAGGTGAAACAATACAGGCTGTTTATAGCTGTTTCTGCTAGGGATGCACCAACCCAAGTTTTTCAGTTCCGATACCGATGCCGATACTTGGGCTTTGGGTAGCGGACGATCCCGAGTACTGATCCGATACCAGTTTTTAATGAAAAAGTTGTGTATTTCTCTGTAAGGTGGGGACCGAGAGTATTCTGTTACGCTTAATGAAATACTTGACTTAAATAGCGTTTTTCTAACTAAAACAATGTAGTAATTACACTCCCATATGTATATGTGAAATTATTTATTATTAAATATCATCTCATCTGTTTAATTCTCTGTTTAAACACAGTTGTACAGTTTTGAGACGGACTGCAATCCCACGGCACTAAAACCTGCAGGAACACAGAGATTGTGAGTGAGAGTTGGTGTTGTTAAGGAAATTAAACAGTACAATCTTGTAATTCGCTATTGGGATTGTAGTGTGTTGTGTTGCTTGTTCTGCTCATTGTCGTATCAATATGTAAAATTAGCACAAGCGTCGAACAATAAACCAGCTTTACCGCAGTGCCACTTCCTGTGCATCGGCTCCATAGAATAGCCCAGTGCCACCGATACCCGATCCAGGTGTTTGAGTTGTTATCAGATCAAAATCTGATCCCCAGATCGCGGCGGTGCCATATTTACTTTAAACCTTAACTAAATATGTTTTATTTCTCCAACAGCTTTAGCACAGACAACCCTGATCAGGAGAATTGTGACCCGATCTGCCGTAATGAGTCGGAAATCGGCGTTCTATTTATTTAGATACGGGCCGATTATGTTGAAAAACTTAAAAAATATCGATTTGTCTTTTTTGGTCTTATATGAAAGAAAAGGTCTTCAAAATTAATCTGGTCTCCAAAAAAGAAAAATCGATATTTTTGATGTTTTTCAACGTAATCGGCCCATATCTAAATAAATAGAACGCCGACTTCCGACTCATTACGGCAGATCGGGTCACAATTAATGGGACAAAGTAAAGGAACACACAAAAAATGTAAATCTCTACAGGACAATTAATACTTGAGATTAACTGCCTAATTGACAACAATATTTGACAGAAAAATAGACACAGAACCTTCAAGAGATAAATGATTCCAACCCAGATTTTTTTCAGGTTCTATCTGTGTAAACTATGTCTGCAGCATAACAAACCGTCTCAAACAAATGCTCAGATTTGAGCTTTAAGTTAAGCTTGATTTCTTGAAAAACGGGAAAAGTGGAAATGAAAACAGGGGTCTCTCCACGGGTTGGGAGGTCGACTGGCGGCGAAGAGGGTGCGAGGGTTCTGCGGGCTCGCTCGGTCAGAGTCGGAGCGAGACGAGGCGAGGCATTGCTTTCACTCCCCACGCGGCGGCTTGACAAATGTTAGCATGAGCCTCTAAAGCGGCGTGACAAGCGCACGCTGAGAGCAAAGTCGCGCTAATGTGTTCTGGCATGCGGCTGGCTAATCACACATTTACATATGCAATGACCTACATTTGCATGTCAGCTTGCTGGCTGTCCGGCCCGATTAACGCCGCGCACCTCCCAGCGCCGGGGCGGCCGGCCGAGCGGCGGGAGAGGGCCAGAGGGTGGCGGCTTTTTTGGCAGCCGAAGGGACGCGCTGCCAGCCAGGATTAGGCCTGACGCGGGGGCCCCGGCCCCGGACACTTCATTAGAGGTAATCTGTTTAGCAGCGGGCAGTGTATGTAAACTTCACAGGCCATTTGCGGCACCTTTTTCGCCCCCCGGCCTCGCCTTCAAAGGGCGGCGGGGCGCGCTGACTGACGGCCCGTCTCATCCGCGGCCTTGGCGCTGTCACACGATTTAGAGCAGGCGAACCCAGACGGGGAGAAGGATGACGACCGAGAAGGAAGACGACGACCTCCGGGGTCGTCGGATGCAGCGGCGTTTGTACAGATCACAGCTTGCGGAGGGGAAGAGCGAAGGGGGAGGGAAGGAGGGAGGAAACAAAAATAACCGGCGGGAGTGTAGACAGGTGGAGCTCGGAGGGGGCGCTGACCCCCGCGGCCGCAGAGACCTCCCTGGGGGACGATGCAACGCCGACAAAGTTTAAGAAAATCTTCTGAAGTTACGGTCGAACGTTTAAAGATGCCTATTCTGGGACCAGGTGTTATTTAAGAGTTCTCAGCCATTTAGTGTGATATTATACAATAAAAACAAAACAGTTATTAAAAACTAAACAAAACTAGGTCATAAGAAGTGAAGTCACAGTATGTCCTTTTTGGCAGACGAGCAACACAAAAACAATAAGAATGACACTGCTAAAGGATCCGTCTTTCCACCTCTGTCTTTTTGCCACTAAGCTCCACCGATCCCAGGCTCAGATGCAAAGCAAGGAAAGTGTTCACACCGCCACTAGGGGTGTAACGATATGATGATACATCAACTCAACGATCGCGGCCACAGCATGGATCCAAAATGAAAAGGTTCATGAATTTTAACATCACTTTATAATTCGACCGAATATCATATTGTGATCAAACTTGATTTATAGCCCTACCCAGCCTCGTCACCGGAACCAGAAAACCAATGAAACCAGACATGAAACCAGACATGAAACCAGACGAACGGCCGGCAACACCTATTGCGTCATACTGTTTGGATGGACAACCTGTTCCCCCAATGGCCAGCTAAGGACTAAAGAAGAAAGATGACGAAACTCAAAATAAAATTCATCTGCAATACTCACATCAACCGATATTATCAACACACTGACACTTGGGCGTTAAAATTTGTGCTTTGGCACAAACCAGCCTGACGTCACATTCTGAATCCACTGGTCTAGATTTTGAGCAGGTTTGTGCTAAAAGTGCAAAAGCCTTGAGGAATATTTCCAGCAAAATGTCACACAATGCTGTGCTGCACAACAAAACCTTCAAGTCGGTTGTTGCCTTCAACCAAGTCATCATAACAGGTTACAACTAACCTATATTTTGTACAGTTAACCGTGACTCACTATCACCTTGACCCTAAATGTTTAGTGGATACGAGTTGCAAGAGCAAAGAGAATGTTGGTGTCATCAAATCCTATCTTAAGAGGATTACAAAAACTAAGACAAAGTGTGGGGAAATTAATCGTAAATTAATCCAAACCGACAGGCAAAACTTATAATCAACATAGTCTTGCCTATGTCAGTAAATTAGATTATTCTAATTCTTAACTAGAGAGGCATTTCCGCAAGAAACTGCCAATGTGACTGCTCAAGTTTTGCGACTGTGACGTAAAAACTGACCGACTAGAAAGACTTTGACTCAAATGCATTGACGTGGATGGGGAAAGAACGAGGGATGACAAAAGTAAGGAAAAGACGAGTGTCAAAACAGATTCCGGTGCGTGTTCAGTGAGGTGGCACAAGAACCGTGTTCGCCGTCGTCCAAAAACAGGTGAAGGAAAGCTTTTGAGTCTCAAATCCCACATGTTCCTAATTGGGAGACAAATAATGGGTTTCTATGGGAAAAATAAGTGATGTAGGGGGAAAAAAGGATGAAAAAAGACGAGTGCGGGTCGTAGCGATTACAGATGTGTGAAGAAGCCCGTGAGCTCTCGATTCATGACGAACTTGGTGGCTTTGTGAGGAACGGCGGCCGTGCAGTAAAGTCAATGTAAGTCTATGGAAAGAAAAAAAAAAACAGACCAAAAAAAAAGGACAGAACTCACGAACGAATGCATGTATCAAAAACGAGTATATTGGCACACCACACTGCAATAAATCCCACGGTTTAGAGTTGGAACGATGTTTCTAGCACAAAACCTGTAGGAGGAGTAGGTGTCAGAAAAAGTGTGTAATAAAAATCAGATACTCGAGCAAGGACTTGGGCTACACAGAGAATAGGAGGAAGTGAATCAGACTTTCTTCACCGCTTTCACTTCCGCTCTACGTGCGAGGCCACAATGAAATGTGGAAATAAAATGGTGCTGGCCGGAAATCAGAGTGAGGAGGGGAGGGGAGCAACTGCTGAGCGGTGTCTGATTTCTTTTTTTTGATCTTCTTGTCCTTCAAATCGTACGTCTCACGAAGCATTCGAGGGGTTACAACTGCACGTAAACTCGAGTGCTGCACAGGCCTTGACAGATGCTGTCTGCAGCAGAATCTCATCCAGCAAGAGGAGGGAAGGAGGGATGGAGGGAGGGAGGACTGGTCAGAGGAGGCCACAGATGCAACAAGGCATGCTGGGTGATGACTCGAAGGGAAAACACATCAGAGGAGGAATGGCAGGGTACGGGAGGGTTAGCCACTGGTGACACGGGTGTAAAAAAGAGAGACGCAGGCATGCGGCCCGATGACAGGAACATAGGAGACAAGTTGGGGGAAGGGGGAGAGTGGGGAAAGAAGCTGAGAGAGAGAGAGAGAGAGAAGAGCGACGGAGGACGGGGCGGGGAGCGGCGCCGAGGACTAGGTGTGAGATGACAGCACAACACTGCCAGAAGCTGCCAGGGAAAGGACAACACAAGCAGTGAAGAGGTGCGAGAGCAGCCAGCCGGGGTTGGTGGTGTTGGTGGGAGGAAGAAGAGGGGGGGGGGGGGGGAGGGGTTGGGTTGTAACGGTGCAGGAGATCCAGTTCCCCATCCTTTTCATCAGCCCGCCTTCTCCAGGCCTGGCCCATGCAATATTTATGGCTCCTTCGCCCCGACAGTGTTTCTGTTCCTCTTCAATCTGCTTCAGTATTTAAAGCCCTCCTTGCTTTACACTGGGATTTTTTTGCTCCGTCAAAAAAAAAAAAAAAAAAAATCCAAAGTGACTATCAAAATCCGACGCCAAATTCTCACCCTCCCACTCGCCCGGCGAGCAAATGCGCCATTAAACATGCACGTCGTACCGACTCGCGCCGCACGGCTAATGCATATGCATCTTACCTCCGGGACTCGCAAAATACGAGCGCACCAGCGATACACACTATCGTATTCCACGACTGCATATACAATTCAGACTCTTCAGCTTCACCCCCTCTTAAGGGAAGAGAGTTAAGGGGATACTTGTTGACTGCAATCCATCAGATTTCGAAAAGTCGTCTTCCTGGGCTGTCGTTATGCATTACAAGCATCAGGCTCGTCATGGATGTTGTTCCTTCACCGACTTCCTGTTCTGAAAGAAAAACCTAAAAGATCTACAGCTACCATCCAAGTCCTTCTGAAATCTGCAGGCCATTTGTGTCAGTACAGTCGAGTCACCAACTAAAGTTCAACCAATATGGGATTTTTAAGATATTGACACCAATATTGATTATCGGCTGGGCCGATATTAGGCATTTTGCCGATTATCAGTATCACTCTTTCATTTTGAACCTTTACCGATATTAAGTAAAGACAAGGTGCGCTACTGTGGCTCCGCTGCTGTCTCTTCTCTCTGTGCCGTCTCTGACTGGCTATATGTGACCCTCCACGGCTCCCCCTCACGGTTTCCGAGAAAAACGGGTGCTTATGTTGCGTGGGGTAAAATTTGGGATTTTTTGTTTTAAGTGTGTTGAAACAGTGGAAGGTCTATACTGTACTGTTGTGAATAAGTTTCGCTGAAAAACTTACCCTTTCCATCCTAAAAACGTGACTTTCTTGAGGTGAGGAATTCAATTCCAGCAGAATGTTAAAAGTTTCTGTTTTGACCGCTCTACTTCAATATTTGCGGTAAATCCACTGGTTGACTAGCATGAAGATATTTCTCCGGAATCCATCTTCGTCTCCCGAGTTCAGTTAACCTAACGCAGGCAGGCTATCCGTGTGGCTGTGAATGCAGCGTAGGCTACCGTAAATACAAACGTAGCCGCGACCGCACCAAGCGCCTGTGAGTGCTACGGCGATAGTCAACTTCAAAGGCAGATTTCTCCGTTTCTCACTTGGCGTGACAGGAGAAACCCGACTCCTTTGAATGTTGATATCTCAGTCATATGTCGTCCCATTCATTCGATATAGGTATCGTTTTGAAGCTTGATTTATGCCCTTTCATGAAAACATAACTCATTTTTGAAAATTTGCAACAAGCGACTGGTTTTGCCGCGGAGGGTCATATATGTCACATGAGATCCAGGTTAAGTAAAGAGCAGGCTGAGCAGCTTTGCTTTCTTAACCACAGCCTGTTGCTGCTTAATTTAAAATACTAAAATGTTAAAGTTAAGTTTCAGTTTTATGTTACTAAAATGTTTATTAAATATTATTTAAAGTAAAATGCAAGTAAATTTTTTTTAATTAAGTAAAGTTGTGTGTTAGCATTTGTAAAATTCAAAAATGACATTTTTTTGGCATATCAGCTATCAGCCCCATTCACTAGCAATAATCGGCATCAAGTTTGACCCTCTAAACCAATGTTGGTTGAGCTCTAATATTTAAGGAGGATATCAGCAATATCACCCAGGAGTTACCAGCAGTGTGCCCTGGAGTGGACAAACAGCAAGACTCATAACATGGCTCTTCATTTCTTCTCCATCGTTTATCAGTCGCATCAATTTATCTGCTCGTGTGGACTGATATCAGCACAGCAATTCCCCCAAACCTGATTGAAATCAATTCATGAATCTGCATAAAATGTAGGAAATGTCCATATAAACATAAATGTAAGAGGATTAAATGGACGAAGACAAGTGAGACCATAGACTGAGTCAGACACGCAATTACATTTCCAGCATTTAGAAGATGCTCTTGTTCAGGACGACTTCCATTTTCCCTGAGAGCAACTTGGGGTTAAGGGTTCTGCTTAGGGACCCAAATGATGACTGTGCCGGAGGCTGGATTCGAACTCATAACCTCTTGGTCCAGAGGTGGGTGTCCTAACCACTAAACCACCAACACCCAACAGAAAGGGCAGCGGCTCCTGAAACGCAACTTGAAATAAGGGATCCGAAAGGTAATAGCGGTAGTACGGGTGTTGAAATTAATTACATAAACGATGCATCGCGATCCACACGTGGACGATTCCGCATGGACGCGGCAGCAGACCATAATCAACTATATCAGGGGTGCTCAACCGGTGGTCTGCAGCGGCACTGCAGGTGGTCTGTGACAAGCAATCCAGTTTCACTACTGAAATCACATTCAATTTAATATTTTTTTTTTTATATTTTTAAAAATATTTCAAGATGATTTGGGCATCTTTGTGATTAATTACTTTAATGCAAATTAAAAAAAAAAAAAAAAACTCTCATTCTCCCACCCCCAGCCGCAGGCTACTGCTTAGTCCGAGCGGTGGTCCCTGGGATAGAACCCCTGGATTATGTCATAATGATTGGTGATTTTCTGGCTACAGCATAAAATTTGAGTTTAAAAGGACATCCCAGTTGTAACTATGGCTGACCGATCTGCGATCCATGCCCAATCTGTGTGCAATGTGCAGTAATGCAGAAAAATGTATGAGATGCATCGTGACGCATTGAGATATCACATGGAATCAAAGACCTGATAATCGTAATCGAATGGAATTGTGAGGGTTAGTGTTAGGTTCACACCTCTAAGCAGCAATGTTAAAATAAACATAAGTCTTCTGACTGGACATAATGTTCTAAAGAAAACAGCGCACAGCCTTGACTTCTGGTAGACAAACAACACAGCAGCAACAACAACAACAACGGTTGAAGCATCCATCTTCCATCACTCAGTTCCATTCTTCTTGTCACATCCACTAACAAAATCCAAAATCCTGTTTGTCCGAGTCCATGACAAGACAGTCCAGATGCTACAACACTATACAGCCCAAGCAAGAAGTTGTGTAACTTATTGCTTGGGCTGTATAGTGTTGTAGCATCTGGACTGTCTTGTCATGGACTCTAACAAACAGGATTTTGGATTTTGTTTCGCGTCCAGCCGAGTCACAACTCTGAGAATATTACAACTAACACTCTGAGTCTGACGCAGACATTTGCGTTGTTTATTAATTTGTATTTTAATAACTCATAATCCCTTTAACTCACAGAAAGCACACACACACACCGTCAGAATCACAAGACCTTGAACCAAACATTATTCAATTCTTTGTATGTGAAATTATTTGAGTAATTACGCGCACAAAAACTGAAGTAATTGCGTAAAAATGCATTTACTACATTATTTGCGATGTAAACACTCAGGTTAGCGCTCTCACATGGAACGGCATCAGGCGCAAAAACATAGCTGTCTTCCAGAGAGGCCAAAAACAGCTCATTTTAGGCCAAAATGAGTCCAAATCGGCTCTAAATATCTTCATTTTCAATTGATCTGATTTTTTTTACATTTTATAATGTTAGAGAGTAATCAATGAATAAATATAGAAAAATGTATATTTATCAAATAATTTTATTCCATATTTATTCTGTAGATAGATACCAATGGATAAAGAAGTGTTTCTGTCTGGCACCAAGCTTATTTTTCTTCACAGCACTAAGCCATAGAATGTCTCTGCATAATAACAACTAGCAAGTCAATAAATCAGTGAGTTTGGTGTTGAGGAGTGTTCACCGTGGTTTGTTGAGTTTAACATATGACGTGATCAAACTGCCTCCAGTGAAGCTATTTCCTCATTATAGATATGCAAGAGAGAAATATTGAATAAACATCTTTAATGTTGCTTAGGCTTGGCATCTTCCACTTATTTGTCATGTGGTGTAAAACGTGCATTGGTCTCAGTCTCGCCCCACCCTGGTCTCGGTCTCGGCCCTTCAGAATCTTGGTCTTGTTTTGGTCTCAACACACTGTGGTCTTGGTCTTGTCTCAGTCTTGGGTTAGGTGGTCTTGCCCCCAACTCTAGGGCTGCAGCATAAAAACACAAGACCTGCCTAACATCAAACTATGAACGTTCAGAGAAAAATAAAGGGGTTGCCTTTGCTAATTTGCTGATGTGACTAATTGACCAATTTAACAATATTTTAAAGAGTAAGACTTAATTCCTATTGTAGGACCACTTCCATTAAACTGATCCAGACCTATTCAGAGCAACACAACATAAAAGCATTACCTTCAGTGTTCTCACCACTAAATGAAGGATTTAAAATGAAGGAGTGGAATATTTCTAATAAATCAGTAGAATATTGTTTTTCAAATTGACTCGTTACTGGATTCATGAAATCAAGGCTGGTGGGAATGCTTCTCAGTTCAGCAAAAGCATGTGTAAAAGCAGCAGCAGACGAGAGAAAGTGAGGAAGACAGTGAGAAAGAGGGACAAAGAGCAGGAGATTGGGGTGGGGGGTGCGTATGAGAAAGAAAGCGAGAGTGCAAGCAGCTGAGCTTCAACACCTCTCCGTCTCTGGCAATGCAGCGGAGAAAACACATGATAGCTTTTGTGTGCAGGAAGCGGTGCTTGTGCAGAGAGCGGAATCTCATTATCACTTCTCATCCAGCACGCAGGAGGAGCCAGAGAGGGAAGACAGTGTGAGCAGACCACCGCCTGTCTCGCTGCGGGAGGATTGACAGTCGGAGAAACGCGACGGGGGCAGATGTGGAGAGAGAGAAATAAAAAGGAGGGAGGGAGGGAGGGAGGTTGGTGGAAGGGCTGGCGCTGCACGCTGGCACAGAAAGCAAAGTTGTGGCTAAAGATGGCAAAACGGAAATGAAAAAGTGAAGAGAAAAGAGGAGGGGGAGAAAAGGCTTTGGCGTTAATCAACAAGAAAAATCATCAAATCGTTCCCTTTACACGCGACTTCACTTTCGTTTATAAAAAGTCCCACAAATGACAGTGTAGCTACATGAAGTAGCACTAATCGCTTAACAATCAGTAAATAGATGCATCAGAACATTAACATACAAATCTGAAATACAAGAATACGGACTGAAATTGTTTTATCCCATGTATTTCAGGGAAGCAGCAAATCATTGCCTGATTTTTTTTTTTTTATGAGGTCGCAAAATGATCCTAATTAATTTATTCGTTTGATAATTATGGCTCAATCATTTCCACAAATCATGAATCCACGCTGAACAAATTCACTCACTCATTCATTCATTATCTGAACCGCTTAATCCCAACTGGGGTCGTAGCGGGGACCGGAGCTTATCCTGGGAACTACGGGGACCAACCCTGAGCAGGTGCCAACACACCACAGGGCACACACACTCACACCTTACGTGACCAATTTAGAGTTGCCAATTGACCTGTATAGTATATTGCACGCTTTTTGGACTGTGGGAGGAAACCGGAGCCCCCGGCGGAAACCCACGCGAACACGGCGAGAGCATGCAAACTCCACACAGAAAGGCCCCACTGCCGACCCCCAGAATCGAACCCAGGACCGTCTCGGTGTGAGGCGGCAGCTTTAAACCACTGAGCCACCGTGCCGGCCTGCTGATCAAATTCTAAATTCTCATTCGAAACAAAATCACACAAATGAGAAAATGACGCTTCCATTATGCTGGTCATAGCTGACTGACAATTCAGTCATTAATTCTGCGTACCACGTGGTTTTAGACGCTCACAAGTTGAAGAAACTGCCATGGCTGAGAAAACCGTTTGGCCAAGAAGGAAATATTTCACATTTATGCCATTTACCAGAGCCTCATATCCTACTTTCCATTAGCAGCTTTAGCCTTGATCAGGAAGCCAATGGTAGTTTAAGGCCCTACTGCTACTCAAATCCAAAC
This sequence comes from Distichodus sexfasciatus, assembly GCA_032718565.1. Taxonomy (NCBI): domain Eukaryota; kingdom Metazoa; phylum Chordata; class Actinopteri; order Characiformes; family Distichodontidae; genus Distichodus; species Distichodus sexfasciatus. The sequence continues at coordinate 268,864 of JAVGVS010000213.1, read as the reverse complement.
ATTTGGTCAATACAGATTTTCAGTTTCGGTGCCCCGTTTCTGGAATATCAGCACCAGTGTGAGCATTAAGTTCCTATTAGTGCAAGATTACGGTTAGAAACTTGCCACCCCCCCCTCCAGTCATCAACACAAAACACTGTGTGACTGAACTGAACTAATTTTATGTGCAACACAATGTGCTATGGAGAAGAACATCAGGTAACTGCCAAAAATCCATCCAACTCGTGCAGAAATAAAAATCCATGCCAGCCCTGGGACCATTAACAATCTATTTTCCCCCTTAAAATCCATTTTTCAGATTTATTTTTCTGTCCCTGGCCTCTTTTTCCTCTTCTGACTGCCTGAAGTAGGCTCAGGAAAAGCAGTCAGGCTACAAACGAGCAGGAATGAAACGCAGTAAACTCACAATTGCATGCGATTTTGTATTTATAAATAGAAATCTCTCTTCGTGTGTGAAGCTCTCCAAGATTCCATGCAAAGCAATGGCTCGAATCTCCATCCACGGACTAAAGAGCGAACCAGCCGCTTATTTTCATTTCGATCAACATGGCGCCCGGCAAGGCGTCGAAAGAGTGCGTGCAGGTACCTGTAGCTGAAACGCTGGCATCGGCGGCGGCTGCTGGCCTTGTGGTTGGTAGTCCATGCTGACGGGAGCTCGGTCGCTTACAGCCCTGTCGGAAAGAGAAACACACCAATAATTTGCACGCGTACCGTATGTACGGCGTCTCGAATTTCGCCGCTCTCGCTCCGGCCCAGGTAAAGCCTGTGAATCTGGTAATAGAATTAGCGCGGCGAGCGACACTCCAGGCAATCACATGCTGCCAAGGAAATGGCTGTCTGGCGTCACCTCGTCGCCGAACTCTATCCAGCGAGAACACGACACCTATTGTGATAATGAGACCTGTCAAGAAGCCACCCAGAGCCGGAGCGCAGCCAGCGCTCAAATTTAATCCTAAAAGTCAGCTGCTAAAGCCCAAATCCCTCACAGTTGAGCAAATACCAGGCCCCAAATATCCAAAAACTGACAAATGACGCTAATGTGCATCGTAAATTTACATTTATAGTAATCAACTGAATTGTTAACATGCGATTTCGGCTGGTTTGGAATAAACTCGTATTCTAAAGATGGCACTGTATTTTTCATGTCCGATACGATACCAATATTGTAAATTTGGATATCCGCCGATACGATATAAATCCGAAACAGTCTGTGTCTTTTTTAAACAGAAAATAATGCTTTAAAAATGTCTGAATACATGACTGAGATTATTCTGTTATGCTTAAGGAAATACTTGACTTGAATACTGTTCTCCTAACTAAAACAATGTAATAATTACACACCAACATGTATGCCCTAATTGATTTATTATTAAAATAACATCTCAAAAATGATCTGTTTAAACACAGTTGTGTAATTTAGTGACGGTCCCTAATCCTGCGGCACTAAAACCATCAGGAAGACAGAGATTGCGAGCGAGAGCTGGTGTTGTTAAGGAAATTAAACAGTATAATCATGTGATTTGCGTTTGGGGTTGTAGTGTGTTGCGTTGCTTGTTCTGCTCATTGTCATATCAATATGTACAAATCAGAGTGAATGTCGAACAATAAACCAGCTTTACCGCAGTAACGCTTCCCATGCAGAACCAACTCTGGGGCAACAATTTACAGATCGGCCCAATGCCACCGATACCCGACCCCGCTATTTGAGTCGTCAACGGAACGATATCCGATCCACGTATTGGGGCCATCTTTATTGTATTCCGTTAAGATCCGTAAATATTTAAAACGTTAGACGTAAAGTGTCCCTGTTTTAAACAAGAAGCATCATTTTTGTGCATCAGGACAACAGCTAAGGCACAGATTCACTTCAACTCGATAAGAAATGATGAGAAGCAAACAAACTGCCATGATGAACAAAGACTAGGGATGAAAATTAGTTTAAGGTTTGGTGAGTGGTGGTGGTCAGACATCTGGATCAAGAGGTCATAAGCTCGAATCCTACCATCCAGGAATACCATCACTGGGTCCCAGAGCAAGACCTTTAACCCCAAGTTGCTCTCAGGGAGACTGCCACTGAAATGTGACTCTGCACGGCAAAACCAGTCGCTTGTCACAACGGAGGTTTCCGAGAAAAACGACTGTTTTGACCGCTCTACTTCAATATTTACGGTAAATCCACTGGTTGACTTGCGTGAAGATATTTCTCCAGATTCCATCTCCGTCTCCCGAGTTCAGTTAACCTAACGCAGGTAGGCTATCCGTGTGGCTGTGAATGCAGCGTAGGCTACCGTAAATGCAAATGTAGCTGAGAGACTGTAGGTGCAACAAATGCCATTTCTTCAATATCAAATGTAAACGCACCATGAAAGACGTCAGCCCTTTTTGCCTCCACTCATTGGTCAGCTCCAGTCGACTCAAAGCGTTTTATAAAAATGATGGCGGCTACAGAACGGTCTCACTCACTTGCTAAAGGGGTTCAGTGTAGAAGTTTCCAAAGTCTCGAGTCTTTGAAAGCATGTGAGTAAATCAGATAACCAGAAAGACGTTTGGTTCGCTGTGTGAAGTTTGAATGGCCACAGCAACAGCAGCAGTACACACGAGCTCCTGAAGAAGAAAATGCCGTTCTTGAGGACGGAGCAGCAGCAAGACAAAACATAAATGACCTTCAGCAGGAGAGACTTTTAATATCTGTTGATTATGTAGCTTCTAAATACTCATTATTAAAGCTATAAAAGCTGCTGCGCTAAAGCTCCCATTAAATAGGCGTTGGAGAAAACGTCTGGGCTGGAATCTCGGCTTATTCAGTACTGACCGTGTGACGACGGGTGCGTGTTCTCGAATGTTGGGTTTGTTGAGGCCCTAATTATTCTATTTCCCTAATTACATTAAAGGCAGGTAATCACAACACTTGTCATCAGTACAAGGTAACACACAGTGAAAACTAGAAATTGTGACTAATCAACTTATTGCAAAAGGAGTCAACAGATGAATCGATAGAAAAACAGCTGTCGGAGGCAGCGCCAGGTTGGACATCTCCATAAAAAGGAAAATAAATGAGCTACGGGTTGGTGACAGAGAGCAAACACAAAAGGCGGTGGCGGCAGCGGCGGCGCCTTCTCAAGCTGCTGGATGTGGGGCCCCGTACATGGCAGCCATCAAAAATTTTAATGATTCGTCGGTTGTCACGCGAACGCCGCCGCGCGGCACGGGGAAGCTAGGTGTCCCGCCGTAGCGACAGAATAACGGAGAGAATGAAAAATTCTCTCTTCACCCCCACCCCCACCTTTTTTTTTTTGCTATATAAAAAGGCCATTTACATGTCGCTCACTTCAGAGAAAGTCCGCCTCCGCTGTGTCGCCGGGACGAGCCGAGAGAGCGGAGCTGGAGCCAATTAAAATGCTTCAAGCGGGAGAGCGGGCCCGGGAGTTGTCACCAAGGCAAAACAAAACCAGCCTGATCTTGGTGAAGGTTAATAATGCTAATTAAGCACCACAAAAAACTCAGGCCTGGGCTTTGAGTGGCAGCTCGGCGAGGACAGGTTTTCTTCGCCGCTGTTTATTACGGCTGGTCGTGTGTGTGTTTTTTTTTGTTTTTAAGCCTTCTTCGCATTGCGAGGGAATAACAAATTGGACTCTGGCGAGGACAGTTTACAGTAGAACGAGCTCGCTTGAGCGTTCAGTCTTTTTGGAGAAGCGGGGGATGATTTTGGGGGTAACTAAAAGATAGTGTTGCAGCTACAGCAGAGGCGAGGAAGGACTGGAAGGAAGCAGGGTTTTGGGAACACAGCGTGACATACAGTGTGATATGCTGGACGAGGCGGTCTAACAATTACAGACTAGCACAACAGCTGTTCTAACAGTAACAGCATTTCCACAACCAAGTAACTACATTACACACCGTAGAAAACGTAGCTGTATAGAAATGTGTCACTACGCCGATCGTAAGAGTTTGCCTTCACTTTCTTCACCAGAAATTTGGTAATGTAGCAGTTTTAGGTAATAGTTTCAGAAGCTGAATCTTCTTCTCCACTGAGGTTTCCTGTTCCAGCTTGAGGAAAGCTCCAGATTCCTCATCACACACTTTGACAAGTACAGTATGCAGTAAGCGTTTCCCGTTTTGCTCCCAAGACTGTGCAGGTAAACATCATCAGAAGTTAACATAAAGAGCGCTGTGCAGAAGTCAAGACTTCCTGGTGGTTTGTAACGTAGTTTTGAGGAATTGTATCTACACACAGGTTTTTGGGTAGTTATTTATTTTTATTTTTTCCCCCAATGATTAATAGTTCAGCGACAGGTTTGTACTGTACGTTTGCCTAACTATTAAAGCTAAGACGATCTAATGAAAGAGTGTGTGTCATATCCGTGATTTTAAAATAATTGGATGAAACATAAACCATAATATGAAACGAAACATTTTAATTGTCATCCGATATATTTGTTAATATCTCACAGCTCTACCCTGAGCAATAACCCTAACCCTATCTCCATCCCCAGGTTGCTCCAGGGAGACTGTTCTTGTTATTAGAACATTTTTGAGTGATTGTGGACACACTACTCCACAGGGTGCACCACAACAAATTGTGACCTCTGCTTTTCACCTAGGGCCCTATGATATTCGCGATGCGGAAAACGCGGACGGGATCGCGGAATTCAAACAAATAAAATGGAATCCGCTGTAAAACGCGGAATGTCGTATAATTTGCTGATATCGGTGTGTGGGCAAAGCAAAGCCATGGTTTCTAATCAATTTTGGCCGCTGCAGCCCCCTGTTGTACGTGTTACCTGTTGAGGCAGGACTCAGTACAACGCACAGACACAGAGGGGAAAACTTCAACAGTCAGCTATGGCAAAGAGGCTGAAACACAGAAGTCCTCAAAAAATGACGGAATTGGAGTGTTAGTGCTAAGTTTAGAGCAGAACAATACCCAAATGATTTTTATGAATCGGGAGAACAACTCCAGCTCTAAGGTTTGCCAGCACATGATAGACTGCACCCGCAAGAACACGTGACAACCACTTCTGACCACGTCAGAAACTCACATCAGAAACGTTTCGTTTTGCCACGAAAAAAATGAATATTTTTTGTTGTTTACAGGTAAATGTTTTACCAAAGCAGAAAATGTTCTGCTGAACCCCAGCACTTTGTTGAAGTTGAATAACAGTCATTTAATGTGATTTTTTTTCTATTGCATTGTTCTTTTTTTCTATCCACTCCATAATTAGACACTTTTTAGGTGAATAAATATGATTATAACGTAAAACACGGAATTCAGAAGAATAAAAATGGAAAAAACGGAATTCAGGAAAAAATAAAACAGAATTTAGGGGGAAAAAAAATGGATTTCATAGGGCCCTATTCCCCCCTCTGTGAAGAAGCAGTGGGCAGCTTTTTGGAGCACCCGGGGAGCAGTGCATGGGGACGGTGCCTTGTTCATGAGTAGTACCTCAGCAGTACAGTAGTTTTGTCGGTCCGGGACTTGAAGCGACAACCCTTTCAATCACGGGGCAACTCTCCAACAGTTACGTTACCAACTGTCCCGAAAAATGCAAGTTGCGCTGGAAAAGACTGTGTAATAAATGCCGTAAAAGACAACTGACCTCCAGAGAGAAAAAGGTCCATATACAAGCCTAATTACAAATTTAAGCAAAAACTGAGATGCATTTGCATTTCTGTGCTCACCGTGCAACAGCAGTAAGAATTCCGGGCTTCTTTTAAACGGCAAAGAAAGAATCTTGAATCAAGCGATGACTCACTCTGGTAAAATATCTCCAACGGTTGGGAAGGAAGAAAGAATCAGACACTCGTGGGTCTTGCTAAGAAGCCAGGCTAATCAAAGGCAGCTTTGAGCTTCGGGAAAATCAGTGGAAGTCGAGTCCATGATTACAAGAATGAGAGAAGGCTTTAAGTTTATCTGCTCGACGAAAGCAAAGCCAGACCCATCTGATGGCTTCTATCTTTTGAATGGAGAAAGAGACTAATGATGGAAGGGTTGGAAACGGAAAAAAAAGCATCGCATTTGGTCAGTCGTTTATTTTCCCTTGTAGGAAAAGAGGGAAAGAGTAAAAGTGTGTAACTGATAAAACAAGGAGCAATTCCACCTCCCAGCAGCTCTGTGACTACATCAGCACATGAATCAGACGTTTGATTGTCAAACCCCAGGAGCAGCCGCACAAGCAACAGCATAAAAAAATACTTCATGTTTTTAGGTTTTTTGAAAACTTGGGGTGAAGAAAGAGATTTGATCTTTCGTGAAATCTGAAACACGCCTGGTGTTCGTCCTATGCAAATGCTTTTCCTCGAAAGACCGATGGAGAGGGAAGATTTCAGAGCTTGTCTCATTAAGCACTATGGAGGGGGGGTGAAGGTGGGGTGGGGGGAATATTAGGAGTCACAAACATTTTGATTTACGGCATAAACACATAAGACTATAGACTATCTATAAAATCTATGAAAAATTTAGTGTCGTAAAATTTTTAATGGGTTAGTTGATTTCTACTGACAACTTAAACATGGTCCGTAAAAATCCAATGTGTAAAAATGCAGTCAATATTTCATAATCGTTAGTTGATTTATAGGATATTTTTCTACATATTTCACATTATTGTATATATTTTTTTCCTTTATATTTTGTAATTCCTTAAGCTTGCATTTTCTTTACCTTCAAGGCTTTTATCACTGCCACTAAAACTACTGTTCTATCAATCAGAATATTTCATTTATTAAGCAGGTAATCCAATCCAAAGGACAGTTATCCATTCAAATGTCAATTAGTCACTCAGTCATTATCTGAACAGCTTAATCCCTATCGAGGTCACGGGGACCGGAGACTGTCCCGAGCTCATCAGTATCACTAGGGCCCTATGAAATCCGTTTTTTTCCCCCTAAATTCCGTTTTGTTTTTTCCTGAATTCTGTTTTTTCCATTTTTATTCTTCTGAATTCCGTGTTTTACATTATAATCATATTCATTCACCTAAAAAGTGTCTAATTATGGAGTGGATGAGAAAAAAGAACAATGCAATAGAATAAATTTCACATTAAATGACTGTTATTCAACTTCAACAAAGTGCTGGGGTTTAGCAGAACATTTTCTGTGATTGAAAGGGTTGTCGGTTCAAGTCCCGGACCGGTAAAACTACTGTACTGCTGAGGTACTCATGAACGAGGCACCGTCCCCAAACACTGCTCCCCGGGTGCTCCAAAAAGCTGCCCACTGCTTCTTCACAGATGGGTGAATAGGGCCCAGTGAAATCGGTTTTATTTTTTCCTGAATTCCGTTTTTTCCATTTTTATTCTTGGCCAATTTTAGAGTCGCCAAGCAACTTATAGAACATGCTTTTTGCTGTGAGAGGAAAGCGGAGCCCCAGGCGGAAACCCACACGAACACGGGACAGCAGGCAAACTTCTCGAACAGGTCTAACCACTGCGTCGGCGTGTCGCCCCCCCCATTAAATTCAATCTTTTGTCATTTTATATGTTTAAATGACTTACAGAGTCTCAACACTAGATTGAGGTTTATATTTCTCTATCAGTTATACTGACATAACTTCGCATGTGACAAATGAAGAAATCTTGGATCTTTGACTATTGCCTCATAACAGAAAAAATATCTAAAATTACCACAGCGAAACTTATGAGTCAAAGCAGCTAACAGTTTCAGGACACGTTTTTCTGCCCTATAGTAAATCCATGCTAAAATAGAGAGAGGAAATAGTGCTGAGGCCTCGAGAAAGTCCCGGCCCCGAGATCCATATTTCTGTTCGCCGCCTATTTATAGTCCTCCTGTACATTTCTCACTTTCAGATTTTATAGGGTAATGATTATTTCCTAGCAGAAGTAAAAAGCACAGCACAAATGGCTTCTGCATGTGAGGGCCGAGGCTGATTTATACCCACACACAAAGTAGCTCACCGGATCAGGCCTTTTTGCCCGATTCCTCACCACCTTTTACTGCTGGTCCCATGAGGGCTGGATCCCTCCACTGCTCTACAAACCCGCGTATCAGCTCCCGCTCCTGTTACCTCTGCTCTGAGAAAACAACGCACACAGTCTCTTCATGTAGATCCCATGGTGTGAGATTACAGGACCTTAAACGCTTGACGAGAAAAACGGGAATGTGACGAGACACTCAGCTCATGACACAAGATTTTAAGATATTAGCGACCTGATGGGAGACAAAATATGTAATTCGGCCTTCTCCAAGTCTGTGATAGGCCGGTTTTTGGCATATTTATAACGCGGTAACAAGTGGAGCGAGGGTGAAGGCGTGAGTTTAGTGCGTACAGATGGCAGATTTTGCTCACAGACGTTCCGCTGCAGGCTGTGAACTTCGGCACAAAAATAACCCAGTACTATTTGGAGACTGCTTTTCCTTGTGACGAGAAATGTGGTCACATTTAATATTGTGAGACGAGATCTCATCACACTCTTAATAAGAGATGAATCAGGGCTGCGATGAGGATGGGTCCAGCTCCATGACTGGACACCTGCTTGAACAGTGGATTTAACGTATCGCTTACCCATAAAATGTAGTTTTTCATTTAGAGAGAAATGACCTCACTTTTGCGTCTCATCTGAAGCACAGCGTCTATTTTTACACCCTTTCCCAGTCAACGCAATGGAGCTTTGAGATACACACAGACCCTAGAATGGTGCCCCCTACTGGACCTTTCAAACCTTCCAACATCGGCAGCCAGCTATCCTTGTTGATTTCTCCACCAAGTGGTTGCCAGACCTAATCCTGCTTGGCTTCAGACGGAATCCTTAATCTGAACCGCAGTTGGAAATCCTCTACCACCCTCTCCCAGTTCAAGTCCTGAAGCATGTGTGTGCGTGCGTCCTTAATTCAGACCTGCCTCTCTCATGTAGCAGGTACATCCTTCACGAAGCTGAAGTGTGTGCAGCTGCGATGCTCCTCCCTCCTCTCCTCATCTCAAAAGGACGGCTCGAATGAGTTGGCAACAACAGCGCCGGGCCACGTCCGGCTCACCGTCCGTCTCCTCATTGTTGATCTCTTCTTCTCAAGGACTCGCGTAATGAATCGGGATTGATCCGGAGCTTTTGTTGGCCTGCTGTCAAACCTGCAGGTGCTTCATAGTCGAAGCGGCTGAAGTGGGAATAGTTAATGATGCTGGAGGGGAGAATGTCGCCATTCGTCCGTTTGATGTGGAGCGCTCGAACGCGGCGCAGGGGGGCGGCCTATGCAAATAGTCCATTAGGGCCGAGCCAACTAGTCTGTTTGCTATGATGAGTAATTTAAATAACGGGGCGGTGAAGAGACGGCTTACATTAACAATGAATGTGATATAGAAATTAAAAGACGGTCCACGGATGTGCAATATGCTCACATAACTGTCCACAACGTGCAGTTCTGTACTAACCACTCATTCTAATCAATTCTAGGCGTCACAATTATTCCACAAGCACACGAGAGAGACAAGTTCATTGAGAGCTGAAATTGTCCTGCACTGCAACACCACAACTGTGGATTTTACACAAAGCTTGAGCCAGGGCTGGGAATTTATCGAGAAGTAATTGAAGGCGACATTCAGAACCTCTAACAGTGGGAAACTTACCCATGATGCTTAGGTCAATGATTTTTTAAAATCTGTTAATACTTAAAACAAATTCTGCTCATTTTTCCCCTCAACAGTGCGTGTGTAAAACAACCTACAGCGTTTGTTGTCCGCTCTGCCTCTACATTGTTATGTTTCCTTCAATTGTTTTAAAATTACAAACATGCACAATGTTTTATTAGAAAAAATACAGTATATTAAACACCAGTAATAATATGCTAACAGTGATATTGATTTGAGATCATATTGCCCAACCCTAGCTTGCATTATAACACGTTTAAAATAAGAACATTTACATTAACAGTATTTAGCAGACTCTAATCCAGTACGGTTTCCATTTGTGACCCTCCACAACAAAACCAATCACTTGTCGCAACAGAGGTTTCCCAGAAAAACGACCAGATTTTTTGTTTTGTGTTGAAACAGTGGAAGGTCTATACTGTACTGTTGTGAATAAATTTAGCTGAAAAACTTACCCTTTCCATCCTAAAAACGTGACTTTCTTGAGGTGAGGAATTCAATTCCAGCAGAATGTTAAAAGTTTGTGTTTTGACCGCTCTACTTCAATATTTACGGTAAATCCACTGGTTGACTAGCGTGAAGATATTTCTCCGGAATCCATCTCCGTCTCCCGAGTTTAGTTAACCTAATGCAGGTAGGCTATCCGTGTGGCTGTGAATGCAGCGTAGGCTACCGTAAATACAAACGTAGCCACGACCGCACCAAGCGTCTGTGAGTGCTACGTCGATAGTCAACTTCAAAGGCAGATTTCTCCGTTTCTCACTTGGCATGACAGGAGAAACCTGACTCCTTTGAATGCTGATATCTCAGTCATATGTCGTCCGATTCATTCGAAAGAGGTATCGTTTTGAAGCTTGATTTATGCCCTTATGAAAACATAACTTAATTTTGAAAATTTGCGACAAGCGACTGGTTTTGCCGTGGAGGGTCACATTTCTCCTCATCTCAGAGACAGTCTTCCTGAGAGCAACTTTGGGTTTACAGTCTTGCTCAGGGACCCAATGATGTTAGTGCTGGAGGTAGGATCCAAACCCATGACCTCTTGTCCAGAGGCGAGAATCCTAACCACTAAACCAACACCATCTATTAAATATGGTACAGAAACTCACAGCCAGAAATACTACCAAAACATTAGAGAAAACCACATATTCCCATGTGAGAATGTCTGTGCTCTATCAGATCATCTGCGTCTAATTTTTTTGGAATAAAATATTGTATATAAAACAAAAGAACCCCTTGTTGGCTGGGCCACTAACTGCACTCATATCTGCCAGCTAATGCTAACTTGCATTAACGTGGTGATAGAATACAGTGATTCTCATAGGTGTGGCCGTGGAAATTAGAGTTAGTCAGCGACATAATAACAGATGTGTGGCTTTATTGCCACCTCCCAGTCCCACTCAAAATGACTAGGGATTTTATGAACTTGACCTGCAAGTGTACAGCATCGCCCTACCATCTAGTCATTCCACAGGAAACAATGCCAGATTAAAGCACCATGACTTGCAGTAAAACCAGCCCTGACATATGACGGTGACATGATTCTGCTCAAGGGAACCATACTGCAACAGTAGAAATTTACTGCTTATGCAAAAATATGAGTTACTAAACGTACAAGACTTTTAGCAACACTGGGCTAAACACTTGAAATGCAAGATCAGAAACAGAAGAAGCATGTATTTCTTACTATTGAACAGTATCATTTTGACTGTAATGCGCAACCTGTAAAACTCAAATAAAAGAGATCCTCCAACACTAAAACTAAATAACGGTAGAAATTCTAGTTTCAGTTAGTATGTGATAGTTTTTTTTTTAAAATCACACATTTTCCTTTGAAAGCTCCTTGTCAATAAAGTGTCATGTATTTAAATCCAACTCTGTTCTGAAGTGGTGCACGATTCAGAAAATCTCACGATACGATTCCAATTCTTGGGTCGCAATTCAATTCAAAATCGAGTCATGATTCATAAGGGCAGTTGGTGGTGTAACGGTAGCGTGTTCGCCTCGTGATCAGAAGGTCGCAGGTTCAAATCCAGGGCTGGTAAAGTTACCACTAAGGTACTCATGAGCAAGGTACCGTCCCAAAGCACTGCTACCCCGGGAGCTTGTGAGTCACTGCTCTTTCACGGATGGGTTAAATGCAGAGATCACATTTGGTTGTGGTGCACTGTGTGCTGTGCTGTGTTCACAATGACAAATAATCACTCACTTTCATAAGCGATCCACGATTAAATACATAGATGAATTTGTTTCCAGATTGCTGTTTTGAGTTACTTTTCCCATTTGACTGTGGCAGATCAACAACAAAAAAATCACCTTGAATCAAATGTAAGCTTGCTAGATGTAATGCACATGCGAAGGAAGTCCATCTGGGCAGATTTCAACAGTCCAGCATCTATAGGATTGGCGAGCTGAACTCGTGTCGGGGGGAAAGGTCAACTAGTGCCGATACGTTAGTTCAAGAATACAAATACATTTTTTTTGGAATGCATCAATCGATTTTGTAACCCAAAGTGAATCATATTAAAGCAGTGCCATCTTGCCATATTCAAGCATGAAGACCTGCTGTAAAAACCGTCCTCATCTCCAAGAGTCTCTGTCTTTATTACACAACAGTTACAAGCGCGTGCCGACCTCCAACTTAATTTTTGCCAACCTTAAAAAATTCGACTCAATATGCTTAACTCTCCCCGCTCCGTGATCTTTCCTCCTTTATAAACCGGCGTTCGACGTGAAGGTTATAGACCCTCGGCTACACTTATGACCCACTTTGTTATTGTGCATCTCTAATGTGACCTAATGAGGACCTTTCCTTTTGTACGCAATGTCACTGACTACAAAATTATCCTGTTAACCTTTGACCACAATGGATTGTGACAATTGCCAGCACAGGGCTTAAAAAGCCTCTGTTATTTGTGGCTGGAGGCTGAGTCCAGCAGCTGTGATCAAGCTAATCCGACCCAACAGTCCCGCAAACCGTCATACCTCTCTCTCTCGCTCGCTCTCGCTCTCTCTCTCTCTCTCAGCACTTTTCCCCACTTTTTTTCTTTTCTTTATTTTTGGGAAAGGGGGAGGGTGGGGAGGGGGGGCCGAACATGTAGAGAAGCAAAAGCTTGACAACAAATACCACATGATTCTGCCAATCACTGAGTGTGCATTATCCCTCATTACCACTCGGCTCTGCGTCTACCAAAGAAAAAACAACAGCTGTTGCTTATGGCCCGCTTCTCGCAAATATATTCGATGCAAAAAAAAAAAAGAGAGACATCTCAGACGTCATTCAACTTCTGAGTGTTCAGGAAAAAAGTTTATGTTACAAAAGGAAAAAGTTGGGTAAACAGCAACAACAAACTCTAGCAACTCTCTTGGGATTTCTCCCACATGGCTTACCTTTTGGCTAGAAATTTTAGTCAAACTTACTAGTTAACCTGTCTATTATTCCCCTTTGTGTTGAACACAGTGAATATTTATCTATTGTTACTTTACGTTCTTACACGCCAAGCCAGTTTTGTAGGCCCAACACCACTGAACATAATAACTATAAAGGTCAAGAGTCATCTCAAATCAACAATGAGTTTCATAAAGAAACGGGGGTCCAATCACATAACATGCAGATTTTGCCACCAGGTAAAAAGTACATTTAAACCAAGAAGTAGTTTATAGTGAACGTACAGATGATGTGAATAGCTATTGTACAGAATGCATTCATTTGTATATTTTTTATTTATTTTTCTGCCCTTTATATAAAATTGGGTGCTAAAAATACTAAATATCTGGCCACAAGAATGCAATCATGTTAAATTATTGGATATACAAAACACAACCATAAAAAACAAACTTTATTCGCTTACAAATATTTTGCTTGGGGTGTAGTTAAAAATATAGTCTTGACACCCATTTCAAAAATAAAATACATTTGAAAAAAATGTAGGATCTTCGTCACTGACCCACCTGTAGACACGCAACGTGATCTGCACTTACAGGTGTGTCACGACTATTCTACGAGTACACCAAACAGACAAGTTCATCGAGAGAGCTAAAACGATCCTGCAAAACAATGGAACCGCACAATAACAGAAACTGCAAGCATCACGGCTGCCAACAAGCAACCCAGCACTCTTTTGACATGTTCGTCGTTCATGAGTGTGTCCAAGTTTTAGAACAATGTTTACTAAACGGAAGTTACCAATATGGCCGCACGCCCAGAGGAAGAGCTGATGGAGACGGTTAGAAATGATCGTCAAAGCATCAGAATGCAAAGAATTTCCACCATCAACATCTTCCCTTCTAACTCACAACACAGCAAAACTGGAGACTGTGTGATGTTTCTCGAATCACAATGACTTCGTGCATAGTCACCTGGTAAAATTCTCCAGAGTTACGTGAAATATGTACACGAGTTTAGTCAGTAAATATATTGTTTGCATAGCAGCGGCATCCACAAGCATTCGCACCGTGCACTGTCGAGTATACTTTGTGAATGTTTACATACATCTCTCATACCAACGTTTATGCAAAATTTAAACAAATGTACACAAATAATATTTGAAAAACTATATTTGGCTGTAACTGATGCCTTTAAAACAGAATCAACATAAGCTCTGCCTTTACATGCCTCTGAGGATTCACTAGGGCCGGGCAACTAATTAATCAAAAACTTGTCAAAATCGACATTCAGGACCTCTGACTGAAGTAATACTGCCCACAATGGTTAACTTTTGAAATTATAATTTAATTTTTTATTGTTAATTTCTTTTAACACTGTTTAATACTTTGCCCGTTGTGTTGACATACTGTCCCCTTCAAAAGTTAGCACCACGTGTTGAAACGTGAAAGATTTTCACTTCAATTATTTTAAAATGACAAAGAAAAGTCTCCCAGCTTTAATAGCTGAATATATTCACACTACAGGGGAAAAAAACACCCCAAAAACAAACGTTCTTTAATCATAATCACGCTAAAAATATTCAGCTAATCTAAACTAGGATCGTTTCACAAATTCTTGGATTAACTGCATTACTTGAATTTTTAGGTATTACCCGTATCATGATTCAAAAATAATAATTATTGCTAGCCAATGCTATTATCTTTTATCACGTGAAGACAGCACAACACCGTGATTCTGATAACTGCGGAAGTGGAAATTAGGAGTGGGCGATACACTGCAAATATTCAATATATCTCGGCTTGCTCCGACTATATCGTGAATATCGAATATTGAATACAAATCCTCACGTTACCCAGACAGCATGTACGTCAACAACCAGGGGTTCTACTCACAATACAGCTCTTTACTTGATCATTTCAGTGTTTATTCCAGGCACACGTCCATCACGTTATTGTGATGCGGCTCTGAGTCATGCGTGGGGGATTGTGGGAAACGTATTTTTCTCCCAGACACGTGCTGCATCCGAAATCGCATACTACTTGAGTAGGTACTACATTTGAATTTAACTATATAGTATGAATGAGGGTAGTATGAATGGAATTCGGACGTACTACATCCGCTGTGTTGATGTCATGTGTCGTCACAACAGCGCGAAAATTTAAAGAGCCCACTCTACTGCGCGAACATCAGCGTGGACTGGATCAACAGCTCAGAGGAGGCATAGGCCAGCTGCTCAAAACGTTTTCCTTAAGATACTTACACTTGAAAAGAGCCGCGTCTCCGTTTTCCGCCATTTTTCGAATATGACGCCGCCTCTCCCGCTGCCTTATGGGATAGTGAAGTGTCCATCGATTGCCTACTACAGAATTCGGCCGGAAGCAGTAGGTCATCCGGGTACTTCTCGCCTACTGTTTTTCGAATACTATGAATTCGGACATACTACTCGCCTCGCATACTGTTTTTCACATACTATATAGTAGGGGAGTATGCGATTTCGGACGCAGCGAGAGAGAATGAATCAAGATATATATTGTGTATCGCAATATAGCTTAGAAATATTGTGACATTTTTAGGCCATATTGCCCAGCCGTAGTGGAAATTATCCTATAACATATAGCATAAAGATTATTTAGGGTTAAGATAAAGGGTTATTTTATTATTAAAATAAATTAATTCCAAATTGCAGTCCACTTATCCACATGCCAAGAAGTTATAGGTTCAAATCCAGCTCTACCACCATTGGGCCCCTAAGCCTGACCCTTAACCCCAAGCTGCTTCAGGGAGACTGTCCCTATAATTGGGAAACGGAAGCCGTTCTGGATCAGAGCATCTGATGAATGCCAAAAGGTAAAAGTAAACATAATTTTATATATAAAGCAAGGTCTTGACTTCAACTTGAAAACACGATCCCATTAAAGTAATCCCATCTTACTCTAAAAAAAAATATTCTGGGCCCCATTGTCATGTCCTATAAAGCTGGCTCAAAGCGAACTTGCAAAGGAGGTTAACGTTTAGCGCTGCTCACTCAGGGAGGCTGTTTATTTTTTTCGGCTGTGAGCAGCCGACTGCATTGCAGTGGCCCTGAGGGGGCTTCATCTCCTTCTTCCCTTCGCGTGCCTTCAGGGAGTTCCCTTTTTAACTCCGCGAGAGGATGCCATGTACCCCTGCGACGCTGCCGCACGGCTTCATCAAGTCGCCCTCTGCTCCCTTTAACCGCAACGACATCCTCACAACCACAGCCACCTCGCCTCGCGCCTCAGAGTTCCTCCTCCTCCTCTTCTTCATCCTACACGCAGAGCGTGACATGACTTTCTCTGCCTTTTAAGCTCCGGGAGGCGCCGAGGCTGGATCCTGTCTGAGCAAAGGCTGAGGAGTTGCATGAGTCAAAGGTGGTACATGAAATTAGGCTGGGATGTTGCGACTGAGATTAGGAGTAAGGTTTAACAAAAGTCATGTCAGATGTGACAGAAATAGTTCTAATGATTCCAGGTTGGACGAGAGACAGATTATATATGTAATTTATCGCCAAACATGGGGATACGGCTACAGAATGCATTATTTCAGCATCGTCATCACAACGTGAACAATAGCAGGATGAGCAGCGTCTGGTAGTACAAATTACATCAAACACGACACGCTACCTATGTTTTGAGGCTTAATAGAAAAGGAAATCTCACCCTGTTCTCAGTTTCCATGACCAATCTACAGTAGAAGTCTGTTTTATAAAACATTTACTCAAGATTTAAGGGATGAAGTTTAAAGTCGGACGATTTGCACTCGTCTTCAGAGTAAAAAAAAAAAAAAGTAATTTTTTAAACATTTTTATTCTGTTAATTATTCATTCGTGTATTTTATGCCGATATTCTCCCCTTCAAAATGACCATTTGGCAAAGTCAAATGATAAAACTTGCTTCAAATCGCCAATTTTGCTGTGTCATTCTTTACCTGTTACCATGCGGCTGACACAGCAAAATGGGCGATTTGAAGCAAGGATCTGCAGTTTTATCATTGAGATAAAACACAGATTTTTCATAAAAAGACTTTTATTTAGACATGAAAGTTGGGTAGGAATGTAGGGATGCTGGGGGTCTAGAGGTTAGGATGCTTGCCTTTGGACTAAGAGGTTGTGGGTTCAAATCCTACCTCTTGCACTACCACCACTGGGTCTCTGAGCAAGACCCTTACCCCAGGAAGTTAATTCCTGAACAAGAGTGTCTGCTAAATGTCATAAATGTAAAATGCAAATGTTGAGCGGCAGTTAATATCACAAACATTTACGTGAGATTAGGATCTACAGTCATATGTCCAAGTCTTTTGTCATTACCGTTACCCTCAGCTAGCTACAGCAGGCTCGAGTGCGTGTTATATTTGAGTATCAGCATGTGTTGACATCTTCCCAACTGAAGAGAGCAACTTCAACAGCTTGTCAAACTTCCTCCTTCAGGGAGGGTACAGCTTCATCTAGGTCAGGGGAGTGTTGACCAAAGATGTACTACTGCACCAAAAACTTTTCCTCAGCTGGCGCGCTTCAGTCTGAGAGCCAAGCTCTGAGTCCCAGGTTGTGTTACTCTTGTTTTTTCCTTGTGAGATGGCAGCACTATTTTCTACCCAAGTTTCAACCCAACGGTCTCATCTAATCAAAAATAAATGTGTACATTTAAATGTCAGAATTTGATACTATTCTATGGCTGCAGAATGGGTCAAAACACAGTTTGAAAATATTATCACAATGCAAAAACACTGTTAAAACAGAAGTGAGTTTTTAAAAGGGCTGCAACTAACTATTATTTTGTTAATCGATTAATCTGCCAATAATATCTTTGATTAATTGATTATTAATCAGATTTTTAAAAAAAAAGAACAAATCATTGCCAGCATTTTTTTTATAAATCAAACCGTCTGTTTCTGTTTTTCTATTTTTATTTTTTACTCTGTAACGTTATAAAATGGAAAAAAATATTTTCTGATTAAATGAAAATTTTGGCCATTTTTAGCCAATCCGGACTCATTTTGGCCTATAACTCCTTTTTGACTCATTTCTGGGAGAGAACGACATTTTTTTGCAAGACAGCGTTCCACACGAGATTCGCGTCACAATACAACAACGTGGTGGACACGCGTTGGAATGACCACTGAAAATATCAAGTAAATGGCTGTATTGTGAGTATAACGCTGGTTGTTTTTGTTATTTATCAGATAAAAATGAGTTTCGTCTGTAATAAATGGGAAGATTTGACTGAACTGGAACGAACGGCACTGCCTTGCCGTGAATGTTGGACTTCCGCCATGAGAGTACTGAGCGCTAACAAACACAGCATGCGTTTACATCGCAAAAATGTCATTCATGCGTTTCAATGCAAGTTTATGTGACGGTAAGGCACGGCACTGGTTCTGGTTTCCTTCTTATTCTTCTTTTATGGCGGTCAGTTTCCAACTCAATGCTGCTTTACTGCCACTACAGCTTTGGTTAGCTTACTGTATGCATGTGTATAATAATGTAGACCCAGCTAATTGATTATTAAATTAGCTGCCAACGATTTTAATAATCGCTTTAATCACTTAGTTGTTGCAGCCCTAGTTTTGAAAACCCAAAACCTCAAGTTACCAAAATGAGCAAAACTAAGACTAACTGTTTAATATTGATCATCACTGATATTAAGTAATTACAAGGTGCACTACTGTGGCTCCACTCCCGTCTCTTCTTTCTGTGCCGTTTGCTCTCGACTTGCTGCTTCATTTACTGTCCCACCAACAACAGCAGCAGGCTTCCAAAAGAGCTTAAAACCCTAAGATATCATTAAAAAATGAAACAAAACTAAATCAACCTTCCACCAAACACAAACCACCATTCAGCCATTATTAAAACTCCATTATTAATGAGCCGGCCCGAGATTATCCTGCTAATTCCGACATGAAAAGCCACAGCTCCGCACAGCATTTGACCCACGGCCCTGCAGCCAGTAACGTGACAACTCCCTGTTCAAAGAATCCGGCCTGCTTTCATCTCCAGCAATTTTTTTTTAAACAGTCACACAGGCCCCGTGCCATCTGCTTTATCCTAATGCGAGTGCTTAAAGACGGCACCGTTTTCCGAGGCTGCGCGGGGCACCACAAACGGGCTTTACGGTGCTCGGGGCCCGTTTACGGCTGGCCGTGCGTTACGCTGTAAAACGTTCCCTGTTAAGCTGTCAGCGGCGCTGGCCACCTGCCCGGGCTTCGCGGTCCGATGGCATGAGGCCTGCGCTTCCACCCTCGTGACCTCTCAACCCGCCACCGGCGCCTGCTCGCCGTCAGGATTCTTTCTCTCTCTCTCTCTCTCTCTCTCTCTCTCTCTGTGTTTTAGAAAGAACTTCCAGAGCCGCTCCAGCACCCCGCCAGCTTCCGTGCCAGGCTTCAGACATCTGTAAAATATTTTTATTCACCGCCCCACAGCCGAGCTGGCACAGGGCCTCAGAGTCGCAACATCGCCTGCTAAAAATTGGGCAAGCGTTTCAGGAGCACTGCGGCCAAAACTGAAAGACTCGGAAGGAGCTTCTCAACCAAGACATGCCTCCGCAACTTTTGACCTTTTTTCCAATAACACAAAAATAACAGCACACAGGACACTTTGCAATATGTAGATGTCTTATAACTTCTTCATTGTACAGAAATTGTTCATTTTTCTTAAATGTATATTTTTGGCTTTATTTTCTATATATTTTAGCATCGTCAAACTTTGCTTATATCGAGCCTATTTGTTTACCTTTATTTTAACAATTTGCATGGTCATAGAAACTAACTGGGTTTACATTTCACTCCGTGTTTCACTTGCACAGCTACGTTTGTGACATCTTGCCCCCATGCTCTGAGATGCCAGCGTCTGCCCCTGTGCCCGCCGAAGTGGCAGAAAAAAAGAGGTCTCGACGAGTGTCACTATGCCAGGCTGGCGTAGCCAACTCTCTGTAACACATGTGATATTCCATATTCAGAGCGACAGCCTTTCAAAAACCATGCATCCCATGTGAAATATTAAGGCTCATTTGCAGCGAGGACATAACAAATGCCAATACCGCTCCATACGGAGGAGCCCCCGATTATTTTCAAATGGCTCCGATTCGTTCTGATCGAGCCTCTTTTCAGGACAAACGCCTGCTGCCAGCATCTCTGTTGCCGTGTTTACGCTGCCATATGCATGGCATAATTATTCCATGAAAGAGAATTGATGTCCTGGGGGATTTGTGTAGAAATCAAAAGCAATGCGAGGGATGGGAAGAAAAAAAAAAAAAGAGAGAGAGAGAAAGAAAGAGAGACTGCTGACAAATCTCCCTACACAGATCTGTTGCCTCTGAACACGCTTTAAGCTGTCTGAACTGCAACACGGCACCAATCTACCCCAAATATATTTATTGTGAACGTCGTCGTCGTCACCCCATCCTCATCATCATGATTATCCAACACACTATTGCACTGACATTAATACCCAAAAGACAAATTTAGCAAAGTGACAATGTGGGGTTGTGCACGAACCATCAGTTTCTAGTTCAAACAAATATTAGCTAGAGATGTCCAATTTGTCACACCTTGGAGAAATGATCACTCCTTGTGATAAAGCAGGAAAAACACAGCCGCATATGCATATTTGTAAAAATCCACAATTAGTAAACAAACAGCTCACTTTTACCTACTGCAGCCACATAGTCATTCAAACCTTTGAAATATGTTTACTGATCTTCCTTACATCTCTGTTACAGAGATGTTACATCTGTTACATCGCTGTTACGGCACGTATGCAGTCTATAATATATTGATATAACGATATTCTAAACACAGTGCTATGGTGGGGCTGGGTGGCTTGCCCAAGGGTTGTTTTTTTTTTATGGAAACTAAAAATCCGAACTTAGATTTCAGTAAACAGGAAAACAGAAAATAAATCCGGTCCATCTATAAGATGGTGTGTTTTCCAAAGACAGATTTAGAACTTCTATTTCTAATGATTCCCATTCACCAACTAACCACCAACACTAACGCACGTTCTTGCTAAGAAGCCAAAGGAAATTGCAGTGTTATGTTTGCACCACATGCTAAGTACATTCACTGATGATATTTTTTGCCTTTTGTGGCATTTCACTTATGACATAAGAACACTGATATTTTCCGCACCCACAAGGAAATTTATTCTTACTAATTTGAGGGTAAAGGATCATAATCACCCAAGCTGTGTGTGACCTGATTAACAGTGCATTATTAAAGTCTATTTAAATCAACCTTCGAATTCCAAAGCTTTGCTGGATTACACTAATTCTTTTAACCAGCTTCTCGACTTTATCACTTCAGGACTAGGCCAGGAAGTCCCCAAGCAGCAGTTTCTCCAGCTGTAGAGATGACAAGATATATATAAAAAAAAAAGATATTAAAAAATGGCGCCTTGTCACTACTCATTTTAAGTGATAGTTATCTTCGAGAACGCAGATATGGGCTTTGCATTCTTTATAGTAGCCATTTTGCCCTCGGACAAATTGCCATACATAAAAAGATATTCAGAATCTTTATGATTTTCCTCAAACTTAATCTGAGAGTCAAGTCTTCCAAACAGGAGGAGGGTTAAGAAACAAACTTGAATCATAGGTATTTTGAAAAATCAGCTTTGTGGAACACCTTCCGATTTAGTAACTAATTAGTAAAAAAGCAATAAATGTATGGCTTAATTTCCTGCCAGCAAGCTTAAGTACATAGGAAGTGAACGTCAGTTTGAGCTGAATCTACATCTTTAGCCCATCATCAAACCAATAACTCAACTAGGCCAGACCTCACCTAAACTGACCTAAATACACTACATATTAAACTGTGCCATTCAAAGCGGGCTCAGTTGAAATAAATAAAATCTACCTACTCGGACACACAAATATTTTAGACCAGCAAGTTGGTGGTGTAACTGTAGGGTGTTCTTCCCATGATCAAATGCAGGAACGGTCAAGGTACCGCTGAGGTACTCAAGAGCAAGATACCGTCCCAAAGCACTGCTTCCCAGGCGCTGCCTTTGTTAGCTGCCCACTGCTCCTTCACGAATGGGTCAAATGCAGAGGTCACATTTCGTTGTGGTGTGTTCACAACGACACTCACTCACTTAAATAAGAGCTACAAAAGTTGACAGACTACTGTGAGTACAAGCTGGATGGTGAAGCCAACAGTGAGAATATTAAAAACTTTATTAGCAGGCATTAGCCTTCCTTGACATAGTATTTACTAGAAAAATGTGGCATGGGCCTATTAATAAAGTGAATCTCAACTCTCGTTTCTTGGGAAAGGTTTTATACTCAGTCATCTTATTTCATGTGTCTTTTGTTATGCTCATATTAGCTTGTGCTGCAGCATGTTTCCTGCATTTCACTTTGGAACCAAAGACTTTCTATGTAGACTAACTACAGACATTTGGGGCTACACAACATTTGGGATAAAATAAAGGAACACTGCAAAAATTATATCTGCAATATATAACAAAAAATACAATACACACAATTTAATCTTTGCCAAATTACTTTGAGTGCAAACCGTCCTTTCTTTAGCTTCAAAAGTCTAACAACAGAGCAACTTACAAGGACAACGCTTAAAGAATATATAATGTAGCCCTACAGCACATTGTCATACCTCAATAAGCAATTTAGTAAATGTTAACTTTAATTCAAGGACTTTTTAAAATCAAGAATACCATGTATCTTCCAGCTCTAAGTCGTGTCTGAGTTTATAGAAGCCCCCCAAGACGCAGAATCTTTATTTAATGTGAAGCAGACACGAGTTGTGAGCAAATGTGGCTCCTATCAAGCATGTGAAGCCTCAAATACTGAATTACACTACTTGCAATACTTGCAGTGACCAGAGCAAAACTGTCAGATTTAATACTATTTTGGCAACTAAAGAAGCAACAAGTTGACCAGTCCAAAACGTGCGTATTACAACAAAGATCTGGAAGTAGACTTAATGGAAGTAATCAGAAATGCATCTTGTAGAAATCGTCTATTAAGGTTGGCGCATTAACATTAACTCTCTTGATTGATCTATTTGGGGTTTTTTTATTTATTTAAAAATTACTCTCCGAAGTGAACCAGGTTCACATTTCACTCCACGTTGTAGTGGTATCATTTGTAAATATGTGACGAAAAATCTCTTAAGCCCTAACGTCTTGGAAAAGGTCTGCCACCCCGTCAGCTTTTCCACAGAAAAACATGTTATCGGTTTTACCGGACTGCTACAAGTCATAACGTGTCAGCTAACAGGTTTCACAAGGCGTTCAATGGCAGCATGCGTGTTTGACACGAACTTACATTTCACCACATGATGGAGCTTCTCACATAAAACGTCACATTAACACTGACGCCAGCGTGGTTACTCTTACGGAGAGTCACTTTACAACTATTACACATCGTTACGCTGGACCTCAGCTAACTGTTAGCGTCAGGCAACTCGACTTTCTTTTAGCACACGTCAACCACGACGGCTAACTAGCGTTAGCCCTCGATGCTAACTAACTAGCAGGCTAGTTTTCGTGCTAGCGCTAACGTTCGGAAGTTCGGCTAAACTTCCCCCCCCCCTCCTTCCCCTCCCCACAGCAGGCAGTCACTTCAGGTCTAGCTAGCTCGCTTGCTAATGTTAGCCAGACGATGACATGGTTGGGTAACGCGCGCCCGGGGTTTAAAACATCAGAAAAGTCATTCTCAGAGAGTACATTCGAATATAAATGCCGCGTTAGCCAACTGCTGCTTTGGTGCCGTTAGCATGGCTAGCTAACGTTCCCTTGGTTTATCTCCTTACCAGGAAGTGCCAGCCTCGCTCACGCACAAACTCCGTTGAAGTGGAAACGGTCTAGATGACGGTGTCTTTTAGTCGGTGCCAAGCGCGAGCTTTGGCGGCGTCCGCGTGCAGCACGAGGCTTGTCGCGAGCGGGTCACGCGGCGGCGGAGTCCACGGCTGCAGACTGGGGGAGAGGAGACGTGCACGTCCGCCGAGCACTTTTTCTAGCTCGCCATTCCCGACCCGTAAAACACACAATCCCAGCATGCCCGATGGAAAGGGGGCGGGAACAGCCCGTCATAATGAAAGCAGTTCAGGGTATTTAGTAGTTAAAAACCGCGCGTTCTCCTCAATAACTGCGATTAATTCGATTTTTTTTACAGTGACAATTAGAATGATTTGAGTGTACGTAGTAGTTTGCGTCATGTCAAGCAGGTGTGGTGCAATACACGTTACTTGCACTGACTCGCTTTTTAAATAAGTTAAACAAACTTAAACAAATAACCTTCGACAAAAATATACATGCTACAGCAAAATACTTAACTTTTTTTGATCACATTACCGAATGAATTAAGTAAATAGGTCGACTTCGATCCTTTATACCTAAGTTTACAATAGTTTATTTCAAATGCATATTTGGGCATAAATTGTTCATAAAGACCGTAAGTAATCGGCTTCATCAAATTTTACAGTGTGCTTGTGGATTGAAGTTTGGCAAAAATTGATAAAATGACAAGTAACAGTTATTCTTCTGTAAGTAGCTCAAGGCTCCAAAATATTATTGCACTTAATAATTTCTATTAGAATTTTGGTAGCAAACGTTATGGTAAGAAAATACTCATTTAG
The DNA here is from genome assembly GCA_032718565.1 of Distichodus sexfasciatus. NCBI lineage: Eukaryota > Metazoa > Chordata > Actinopteri > Characiformes > Distichodontidae > Distichodus > Distichodus sexfasciatus. Next base: position 244,271 of record JAVGVS010000213.1, on the reverse strand, counting down.
TCGATAAATGTTATAGATTTGTTTACCGTGGTCAAACGTCATGAATGCAAGAAAGTGTGAAATTTAACAGCTTGATAGCATCTAATCAAACAGGATGTCTGTTTATCAGACAAGCCTCTGTGGTGGATTGGTTTCCTTCCTTTCTTTAGACTCTATCCATAAAAATATATGGTGATTATATATGCTTTCACATTCCCTACAATTCACATTATCACATGCCAGGGGCCTGTTATTTATATATTTAATATGTTTTTTAATTAATAAAGATCAGAGGAGTCAAATATCAAACAAAATATACTGCTTTTGAAGTCAGTTTTGAAGTAAAAGTTTATTGTCATCTCAACCATATATGATTTTACATTGAGACTAAATGGCGAAGCTCAGAGTTTTTAGCAGAGGTGGAAAGAGTACTGAAAATTTGGACTCAAGTACAAGTACTGTTACATTGGTTAAAATGTACTCAATTACAAGTAAAAGTACTGGTGTTCAAAAAATACTTGAGTAAAAGTACAAAGTACTCTTCTCAAAAACTACTCAGAGTACTAATTACTTTTTAACCGATGGATGTTTTATTGCGTCATCAATAGCAGGCACTCGATTCAATTCATCAGTATAAAATATCTACGTTCAAAGCATATTTCTCAGATGAACAAGGTACAGAAAGGCAATTTGTTTTGTAAATAAATGTAGATATAAAGCAGGGATTTTGTTTGTTAAAACAATGACAAAAGGTTTTTAAACATGCATAGAACAGTTTAAACTTTTCCCAATACACTGCGAACAACAGGCAGCGGGCACTCGTCCTCCGTCTTTTCTCCATCATTTTCACGGTTGGCAGTGTTGTCTTCTGTCTCCATTTTGGCTTCTTTGTCTCCAAATCTTCAGTCTATAAATTAGTTTGTACCCAACTGTGTAGTAACTCCAGACACCTGTGCCTGCTGCTGCAGCAGAGTTTATTCTTTGCTTACGTCATAGATTAATTGGCGCGGTCGCCTTATTGGCTGCAAAGATGCAGATGAAAGGTTTGAATATTAATCCAAATTGTGGGCGTACTCAGTAGCGACTTTTGATTTTATAAGTAGCGAAGTAGATTACATGGTGTAAATTGTACTCAAGTATGAGTGAAATTGCACACTTGAAAAACTACTCATAAAAGTACAAGTACCCAAAAAATCTACTTAATTACAGTAACGTGAGTATTTGTAATTCCTAACTTCCACTCCTGGTTTTTAGGGCTGCTGTGACCTGGGTGAGGCTTTGTAAATGCACTAACGAGGCCTTTGCCAGTGTTGTAAATATATAAATTTGATAAACGTGATGCTGTCAAAAACAAGTTGTAAATTGCATTTGAACTACAGACAAAGTTGCATTTAGAAGTCATATATTTATATCATACACTATTCATTATAGTGTGACTGGACGCAACCTTTTAGCTTTTGGTAAGGAGTAATATAATGTTACGCAAAGTATGCCCCGTTTTGTGTGTCGGTTTTAGCTAGCTAGAGTTTCGTAGTCACCGTTTTTACTTCGCAAATGTACCCTATATGTTCTTTGTTCTTTGCACTGTTAAAACTGGAGCCACGTCATCTCATCTTTCTGTATACTTGTACAGTATATAGCAGATATGACAATAAAGTTTACTTTGACTTTGACTTTAAAGGACAAAATAAGACGGATAACTATCGTTAAAAAAGAACCAATAACTGTCCACAGTTGATTAATTCAATTTATTTATATATTTCTTTATACAAAACACTTTTGTGATGGTTAATGTGCACATACAGCGCATACATATATATTGTTCTTGGAGAACTGTTGCTGTGTTACTATGCCAGCTAATAATGTCGGGAGACTTTTCATTAAGCGTCAACTAGAACTGCTAGTTAATGTTAACATACAAATAATTCAAATTTAAATGATCTTCTTTAATGGATTTATGTTCTCATCCAGCCCTGTTTCTACATTCTAGCTGGGAACATCCTAAAATCCCACGTCCTTCTTTTCTACCAGCTTCTGAGAATTACATCGTAATTGCAGGGAAATTTTGAGTTTCCTTCAAGCTCAGAGTTCTTGAGTTGCAGCCGTGACTGAAGACCACAGCCTACTTCAATCGTTTGCAAACTTTAAGTAACCAACAGTGTTGATGTTTGATTAACCAATATATTTTTTCTTCAGCCTGCAGTAAATTACATTTATTCAGCTCATTTCAACCAGTTGTATTCAGTCAAAAGGGAAAGTTGAGCCCACAGCAGTCAAGTTCTAACCTATTGTTTCTCTCACTGGCTACCTGACAACCACACTAATGCGAACAATGCAAACACAAATTCATGCTATTCTCATCATTTTTTGGTTAATATTTTAAGAGCTCCTGAATGTTGGGCAACTATTAAATACCCCTCTTAAAATTAAGACTTTCACAAGGAGTTCACAAAGGTAACATAGTGGTGTTATACTATGAAAAAGGCATTCTTTACATCAAATACACCTTGGTAAAATATTGCTTCTGGCCTGTACACAGAATCTTTATCATAATTATTTCAGAAGGTACACAAATTTTAAACAGCAGTACACGTTCAGCCTTAACATGATGACATGATTTATATCTTACATGTACTTATTGCGGGCGGCATGGTGGCGCAGTGGTTAGAGCCGCCACCTCGCAGCGAGAAGGTCCTGGGTTCGAACCCCGTGGACGGCTGTAGGGCCTTTCTGTGTGGAGTTTGCATGCTCTCCCTGTGTTTGTATGGGTTTCCTCTGGGTGCTCCGGTTTCCTCCCACAGTCCAAAGGCATGCGTTGTAGGTTCATTGACGAGTCTAAATTGGCCCTTAAGGTGTGAGTGTGTATGCCCTGTGGTGTGTTGGCGCCTGCTCAGGCTCCGGTCCCCCCGCGACCCCAGTTGGGAAAATGAATGAATTAATGTATTTGTTGCATAAATCTAAATTTCTAAATAATTGGCCAGTTATTACAGTTATGATTAATTTTAATCATATGAGGATATGGTTGTAAACACATTTTATCATTAATCTATAAATTCTGAATTGAGAAACACTGCAGTTCTCAGAATGTGTTCAACAAAGCACAACTCAAAGAAAAAGGATGCTAGATCTCCCCCTTTTTGTCTTCAATAAGATTGATTTGCCATATTTTTAAAAGGAGCACAGCACAGTGGGAAGACGCCTTACATTGCACTTAATGCAGACAGTGCATTCTGATTTTTTTTACCCTGCATGACAAAGGAAGCCATATTCACCTATATTTTGACAGGTGATAATCAACAAGTGCACAGAGATTTTTTTTTAGTCTGACACATCAATAGCTTTCTTGCTAACCCTCACACAAATACCATATAAAAAGGCAAAGCAATGTGCCATGTGTGCGAGTGAGTGTGTGCGTGTTTGCGTGCTTGTGTGTGTGTTTTCCTCTTCTTGAACAACTGCCGAAGATTAAAAGAAACATCTCTGGAAAATCTGTCAATTCTGTTGGTGAATAATGCTGGGTTGGAATTTAATGGCATGAGTTATATTGGGCTCCCTCAACGCCCACATTTTCTCTCAATGAGATCAATGGGCTGTCGGTGACAGATAGGGACTGTCTTTAGTAGCTTCAAATTTTGGGTTTCTGAGGGAATAATTAGATGGATGGATGAGAGGCAGTACTTCTGACTGCAAAAGCGAGCTCTATCAAGCAGCTCTGGTTGAACACGCGAGCGTGTTTTGCTGAAATCTGTTTAATAATCATGTCGACTATCTATTGTTCTAAAAGTAGCACACTGTCGGTTCTGTATCATAAATCTATTGTAGGTTTTTTTTTCCTATCTCCTCCTTTGTGTATATTATTTGTTTTGCCGCAAGGACTTTTGTTTGATTTGGGTTCTTTTTTTCTGGAATGCAGATTAGACTCTTCACTTCGGTTTCTCCCCCTTTTCTTTTTCCCCCCCACCACTGCAAACTTTAGAGTCTGGTTTGTCTTTTCAATAATACAACACACTTTTTTATGGATAGAAGAAGAGGAAGAATCGTGTTACAGTGCGGGGTTGTGGTTGGGAAGGGATGGGGGGGGGCATGACTCCATATTATTGCGAGTGTCGATAAATCAATTCTTTGTGTGCATGCTCGCTAGCGTACCCCCACCAGACGTCTTTTATTCAGACATGTTTGCATTTTTCAGCACATATTAATTGATCAAAAAGTGACGAAATGGCGAAATGCTCCAAGGGATGCTAAGCATTTGTGTTTGTTCCTTTCAGTCTGGCAGAGGGGGAATAGTCGAGGCAGCTTCTAAGGGGTTTTCTGGAGTTCAGCGACTTTACTGTTTCAAACGACAATACTGCACTAGTGACCAAGCAAAATGTCTGATAAAAGTGGTAAATGCAAAATAATTCCACTGAATTAGCAAGGGCTGTGTTTTCACATCAATGCAATTGCAAATGTTAAAATCTGGAAGCATCTACAAGCAAATAGTCACAGTTACATTTACAGCTTTAGCAGACATTCTTACCCAGAGCGACGTGCATCAGCGCTTTGTAGTCCACCAAGGGAACCTGTTCTTTACACTTGTAAACTCAGACTTAAATCAATAGCTGCTGTTCAACCCAGTTACTGCCAGCTGGGATACTTACCTTTCCAAACTCTATGAGTATGAGTCAAAAGTTGATATCTACTTTGTTAACAAGGAAACAAAATATTGAGTGTCTTGCAATTTCAATTGAAACTTCTGTTAATCTAATTTTTAGACTGTAAACTACACTATCATTAATCTTTAGTTCTCCTTACAATTTGTACATCATGTTGATGATGAGGATCCAGCAAATATTTTGATGTATTTGTGAATACAACACAACATATAATAACGATTTTGAGTGTTTTAATGGTTATTTAATTCCCTTTTCAGAGTCAGAATGAAGTTGATTATTTATTGCCACTTATTGGTCACAAACAAGGCTGGTGCTAAAAGTTTATATATATAAGATATTAATACAAATAGAAAATTGTGGATATTGTGGTACAAAGTGAAAAAATAGGCATCTGTAGACTTTTCATTCCCTATTATTCTGGTCTTAGAGACCGACCGGAGAAGAATTATGAATTATAGTGGAAAAGCAACAAAATCTAGTCGCATATAGCATCCCGATATTTTTTTCAACCTGTGGAAATCTATTCACTTTTGTGTTTGCTATTCTGATCTAACCTAAAGAATACATAATATTTCAGGTAAGTCTGTATCCAATTAAAAATGCAGAAATTAGACTTGCTTTTATTAATTAAATCAAATGAAACCATAAAAGACAACTCTAAGACTATAATTACAGGCTGAATACGACATGAAACCAAATGTCTCTGGTTCTGATTCTTTATTGCTTATTCTATGTACCCTATAGGTTCTTTGTTCTTTGCACTGTTAAAACTGGAGCCACGTCATCTCATCTTTCTGTATACTTGTACAGTATATAGCAGATATGACAATAAAGTTGACTTTGACTTTAAAGGACAAAATAAGACAGATAACTATTGTTTAAAAAGAACCAATAACTGTCCACAGTTGAATAATTCAATTTTTTAAATATATTTCTTTATACTTTTTATTTTCATTACTTTCCTCATGTCTTTTCACCCCTTTTTACCACACCATCCCTGAAAGATTAGAATTAAACATAATATAGAATGTTTCGCAATGTCAGGCTTTCTTGGAATTAATGTAATCTAATATTTAGATTACATTAATGTGCGCTGCACTGTAATTCATCTTTACTTCTGCCTGCAATCAGGTCTTTTGTACATCAGATTTTTATTTACCGTCTAGCTTGCATAACTATGGTTATCTGGTTATCTGATCCTCTCACTTCACACCACATCACTGAGGGATTAGTCACATTGGTCTGAATCTAGAATCAATTACATTGACACATGATAGTTGCCTCTTATTGTGTGCCAAGAACATAACTGGTTTGTCCGTGTGCTGGCCAGAACACCGTGAAACCTAAGCCGGGGATCGGTCACGTCTCTGTGCACGGGACAGGCAGCCACATGCATGTTGACTTCTTCCTTCTTCAGTTGGCTGGGAGAACATGGGGAAGTGTGTGTTCTATGCAAGAGTGAGGATGCATAAACAGTATCATGTGCAGAGCCACACACACACACACAACATGTGGGCTCTATCACATGAGGGCCCGGAATCGGATGTCCACACGTCTCCTGACATTCGGCTCGCTGCTCTCTTATCTCAGATGTGTGCGTGTGTGTGTATGTGTGATGTACCTGTCGCTGTAAACCTCTCTGATCTGCCCGCTTTCTCCCAGGCTCACAATGACATAGCAGTCACGCTAGAACCTGGGGCCACAGCGCAATCACACCAGCGTTAAATTGAACACAAACATCAAACGGACGTTTCTTTAACTCACGTACAGCGGGTGTCCATTTCCCGAAAAGCAAAATTCAAATGTGAAATTCACAAGTCCACAGAGGTCTTTTGTCACTAATTCTATTTAATTAGCAAGACAATACATTCTATTAAACACTATTTGAATACAAAGCTGAAGTGCTGTCAATGTTATGTTAGAAAAAAATGCATCTGTAATTCAAATGCCAACAACAAAGACACTGGAAGTTGCTGTACTTACTTTGGGAGCCCTTTTTGTGCAAATGGCCTTGCAGGTCAGAGGAGATGGTTGTGGTAACAGCATTTAGGAGAAACTCTTATTCAAAGAAACTTTCATGTTCTTAATTACAGAGACGGTCTCCCTGGTAGTGCTGGCAGTAGGATAGAACTGGATTTGAATGTACAACCTCTTGGTCCATAGCTGAGTGTCCGAGCACTAGGCCACCGCCAGCCCAGATATATTTGCAATTTTAAAATGCAGGAAAAATGATTTTGTGTTTGTTAGAAAATTCTGAAGAATGTTTTTTTTATTGTGTGTTAGTTTAAAACCAGACTTAGTTATTGCCACTTGTACTTATTTATCATCGCCTTTTAGTGCTAAATGGCTTTGAAGGCTGGATAAAAATATACAAATGTAAGTCATAAATACATTTTTACAGATTGGACACAAGACTTAAGACATTGGAGAACACTGGGCCTCATACTACTCTTAGGAAGAAATGTGTCCTTAAAGCCCACTTGCACAGTTTTCATGAGTGTTCTGATATTTAAAAACCTGAACTGCTGAAGAGAACTCACACAAACTTTACTGCAAGCATGTTTGTACAAAATGTTTAATTTATGGTCATTTACATTTTCTTCAATTCTACAGGTGGATAATTAATTAATTAATTCATTCATTCATTCTCTACACTGCTTAATCCCTATCAGGGTCACAGGGACCAGAGCCTAACCCGGGACTTCAGAGGTGAGGTGGGAACCAACCCTGGACGGGCACCAGCACCATACAGGGCACACATTCACACAAACATACACACCTATGAGGGCAATTTGGAGTCACCAATCAACCTACAGCACATACTTTTGGACTGTGGGAGGAAAACCCACACCAACACATGGGAGAGCACACAAACTCCACACAGAAAGACCCCACGGCCGACGCAGGGATGGAACCCAAGACCTTCTTGCTGTGAGATCTCGAAGTCCTTGCACGCCGAATCAACTCCCAATCTAAAATGGCGATGAACTGCTATTTTGTAAACTTTATTTTTCCATCTGTAGGTCGGATTTTACAATGTTACATCTGTTACTTTAAACTCCTTAACAAAGATGTTGGAGGTGCTCTACTTACGTAACAAGCCCCTTTTGGTGCTAAAACGCTCTTGCGTATTGAAGTCCGTCGTCTTTCCTTCTTCCTCTCCAAAACGTTGACCGTCCGCTTTATGTCGCCGTTTGCGAAAATCTTTCAGCATGACTCATGGTTGTCTTGTTTTGCTCTTGTTTTTTTACAGTAAAATCCCAGAAGTCTGAGGCTTTATGAGGCTCCGAAGTTGGGCACGACTTTGCTCTGTTCACAAAACCGCAGCGCAGAAGTTGGGAGTATTGGAACCATTTGAGCAATTGTAAACTCTGCACCGAGTAGCCTACCTCCACGATAAATACATAAATAGAAGGAAAGGACATACAGTGGAATTTCTGTCAATAGTTTTTACTGTTCTGAACTAAATCTCTGCATTAAAGAAGGTGAAGGGATGAGAGAACACGCTCATCATTTAAGAGAGGGATGTTTTAGACCAAGTGGGGTTTAAATGCTTCTTATAGAATGTGTAAGTAGCTTAACGGGTTAAAGTGTTTGTGATGTTCGGAATTCAACACACGACAACCCACATTTCCCCCCTTTTTAAGCAAAAAGAGTGAACCAAAAGCCAAAGCAAGTTATTCATACCTCCGAAAGAAGTATTTTATTAATCAAATAACGCATGCATCTGTGGATGTGAAGTCCCTTCCTCGTGGGATTATTGGTTTCACAAGGGAATGTGTTATGGGTTTTTACACAGTCGACAACAAATGAAACATCCAACAAAATATTATTCATCTTTAAAAAGTGTAAACAGATGATAAGGTGCATGCAACATACGAGTCTTTTTTATTTTTAATTATTTTACTTTTTAAAATCTGAGTCGTATAGCCAAGGATCGACTCTGTAGGTCTCTTCACCAACTTCTGTTTTATTGGACATTCAGATTTAAAGTGGGTGTGGATGTGGGTGTGGGTGGGTGTGTGTGTGTGTTTGTGTGTGACATTTGTGGTAAAAGTGACGTTTTATAGCTAAGAAAAGTTGCAGACTTCAAGAGTCTGTGTCGTGCATTTTCTTCACATCTCCTTGTCTCATCATTTGGTCATCTTTAGTTTGTTCCTTTATACACAACCAGAATACTGTACAATTATTTCTTGTTTTCTCCTTTTTTTTCCTCCTTCATTGCTATTTTAATACAAAGAGCGATCGCTCTGTTATAACAAGAATATAAGAAAAAAAAAATCTCACGTCGAGTTGCTTCTCCTCCAAGCGTGGATTCAAACATTCAGAAGAAAGTGTCTAAAAAGAGTTTTGCATTGTTTTTGTATGTGTGTGTGTGTGTGTATGTGTGTGTAAGTTGACGTTGTCGGTTTAGGTTTTAGTGCTATCGTCTTATCCTAATATTGTCTTTGTCTTCAATGGTGAGGAATTCCGATCAAAGTTTCCCCCTTGGTTTAATACTTTAGGGAATTTTCAAACGCCGTGAAGTATGGCTGTAATGCCCCAAGATTTGTTCTCCCTGAAAGAAATAATAAAGTAACAATATATTAAACTACAGAGCAACCTGGCTTTAAGAGGTTTGCATTAAGTTTTACGTCAATGCTTTTTAAAAAAATAAATATATATCAATTTTACAGTATTCTGAGCTTTTGTTTTCATTTTTTTAAAGGTAGCTTGTTATTCATGCACAAAAAGCAATGCCGGAGAAGCTCAGACACCACAGGGCTCCAGTGCAACCACAAGAATATGTTGGAACAATAAAGAGAATGAAATTGGAAATCAAGATTAAAAAATGTAGAGCAAGAGATGAAGGGGGATAGAGGAGGAGAGGAGGCGGAGGAAGGGAGGTTTGGGGGTGGGGTGGCTTGGGGGTGTATCAATTATCAACATCATGTTTTTGGGCTGATATGACCAAAAGCTGTAAAATCACAGGAGGCGGGCCCAGTGAAGGAAATGGGGTTGCAGCAATGAAAAATAAAAACTTGTTAAAGCAAAAGTACTTTTATTCACACACAAATTTAATAATAAGATATAACAACCGGCTAATCCATAAATATTTAGCGAAATAGTTTTATACACCATCTTTTTTTTTTTCAAGAAACAAGGAAACATGGACAATTGTTTTAGAACACGCATCGCTACTATTTAACACTTAAGATCAGCTATAAGATTCCTGATTTTTTACTAACTATATTTTTGAAAGAGTGCAATAACTGTTTATGACATCACACTGGCCCCTTTGTAACAGAAACACACCATTAAAAAAAAAAGATCTCAAAAAATTAAAAAAAATTAAAAAAAAAAAATAAGAAAATGATGAAAAAAAAGAACAGAACAGTACAAAAAACTAGTGAGGCGTTCAAAAGATGTGAACCAGTTGAACAAACAAACAAACATGTATCTCCTGAATTTTCACAAATTTCTTCCAAGTCATAGCTGCTATGCTAATATAGTAAACTGAGATAGACGCCTACTTGGCGAAGTAGAAATAGTACAATTTTGTTCTACTGCAGAACAACTCTTCTGTCACACCACCGCAAACATTTCACCCTAAAGAGGCCGGAAAAATCACTGCCTTATAACAGTCCCTCACTTTAGCCTCCAGCCAGAATAAACATGATATTTTTGGGGGTGGGAATTGTCTGCGGGTAAATGAACAAAATGTGCTTGAAGAGAGAGTGACTGCATTTTCACACTAACTTTCTTTAACAAATAGTCCAAGTCAGTTCTCATAAACACGTCAGCATCTCTAACTGTTGATTTTTCTAACAATCGCGAGCAACAAAGTGGTAATGCACTTGTCACTGGGTGACCTTCGCTTTATCTTTCACTCTCTTATATATATGTCATTTATTCAGCGTCGGGGAGAAAGTTGAATAAGGCTTAAAGTGTTTAGCCATACACCGAATTAAAATATAGCACTTAATTTCCTAATAGAAACAAATTTGGGGTTATGGTCTTACCTTAGGGGCCAGTATGTAGAGTCTTATAGAAATGGATTTGAACTCAAACCCCTGGTTTGTATATGAATGTTCCAGCACTAGATCACCACTACCACACCAGAAGTGGTCAGCTGTTTTGATCAGAGCCAATTTTGTGAACCACAGACGAAGAAAAGTATGTACATAAAGATGAAATTTGACTAGTTTGGGTAATTGATTGGCACCCTGGTGACTAAATAGGTCTGAACATTTGAATAGTTACTTACTGCACAGATTTTACCTTTTTAAACCCTAATTAGAGTTGTGTTGGCATCTTGAGGTTGAAGCATCCACCTGGCATGTGAGTTGTAAAGTTTAAAAAGGTGTGTTCTGTTGGTGGAAATATTTGAGAGTAAAATAGAGGTTTGTTGATTAATGTTGAATAAGGCTGATCTTAACTAGCAGAAATATGATTTCTAGGATGTGGTTTAAAGATTATAAAAGATTTGCATTCCCACAGTTGATCAAAAGGGTGGTGTCTGTTATTTAAAAAATCTTCATGTAAACTCAGCTGCCAAGTGGTCGCAAATGCTACACATTCCAAATTCAAATTCCTAGTACCTTTCTCAAAGGGTTGGTCTGGCTCTCAGCGGCAAGCCTAGAAAAAAAAACCCAAGCCAACATTTTTGAAAGAAAGCGGGAAAAAAGAACAAAATAAAAAAGACAAACTGGTGTTAGAAAAGGTTTGTCAAGGTCGTTTGTGGGGGACTCCCAGAATCGTAGCTGTCCAAACTAGAGGTGGACGATGCTAATACGTGATAGAGGGATTGGTCAGGTTCAGAGTGTGGTGGCGGTGTTGGGTGGGGTCAGAGCACTGCTGTCGGAGTGAGTGGCGGTGCGACGCCGTCAGCCTCATCAACACCCCCATCTCCTCCTGCCGCAAACGCTTCCTTCTGAATTGGGTCTGCATGCTTTTGGAACCAAACCTGCAAACCAATCCCAGTGTCTTTTACTTTTTTTGTTGATATTTTCCTACGAATTAATGTCATATAATTTCTTGCCTCTATACAATATTACAGTTGTCTTAACACTCATATACCACAATGCAAACAATGTAAGAGAGTCAATGTAACAGTTTCATACTGGTTACTGATATTGCTCAATAGAGTAAAAACGGGCTCTCATTTTTTCTTAAGCACGTATTAGAAGAATGAAAACACACTATCTCCTCAAATCAACACGTTCAGAGAGGAATGCGTTTGGTATATTTTAAATAAGTTAATATTTTAAGACTAACAATCGTCTACTGACAAATATACTTTGACATTTATTCACAAGTTCTTCTAAAAAAACTTGCTCTCTGAACATTATCTCCATCAAATCCGTTTCCTTTAGATGCTTAAGAGCAGAATTTTTTCATATACCAGCATTTAACGCGATATTATTGGTTTAGTTACTTACTTTTCTTACTCAAGTCAATACAGTCTCTTCTAAAATGATGTTCAAGAAAATGGATGGAAACGTAAACAAAACTAACCAAACATCAGAAGCACTCTGATGGCAGAAATAAAAGCTCTGATATGAGGATGAGAGGAGAAGGAGGGTGAAAGGTGTGATGCGAAATGAAGACTAGTCGAACTCTTACCTGAAGAACTCTTTTGGTGAGGCCCGTCTTCTGAGCGAGCTGTTTTAAGTCCTTAGCGTCAGGGTTGTGGTTAATGGCAAAGGTAGGATTCATGGTGCGAAGCTGGTGGTGCTTGAAGGACGTCTGACGCTGATCACATCTGGTGATCGCATTTCCATATAACCGCAGTGAGAAGATGAAAAGAAGGCTTATAGAGGAGAACATAGTAAAAATGTGTAAAAAAGTGAACACTTAAGTCCGCGGATAATTTGTCATTGTGAATACACCCACAGCACAAAAGTACCACAACCAAAATGCAAAATTCTGCATTGACCCACCCGTGAAAGATCAGTGAGCAGGCGACATGCAACACTCTGGGGAGAAGGCACTGGGGACGGTACTGCTCATGATTTCAATGGTACCTTTTTAATAAATTAGGATGAGGCTTCTAATAAAATAAATGTATATTTGATATGACGTGACATCATGTTTTCAGGACTGCATTCGTTAACCTATGAAGGTTCCTAACTGGGATTATTCAGAAAGTGAAAGAAGGGTGCTGTACAGACCAAATTTTAAAATATGTTTTGTGTTTTCAAAAGGCATTTCTAGTTTACGAGACATTTGCACCAGGCAAAAAAATGTTTTGTAAGTTAATGTGACGCAGAGGCTATGGTGCAAAAAATGCTAATTGGAAAAAGAAGACAGAAATCATACATCCAGGAAGATATTAATTTCAAAATGAGACCCATTAAAATAAAATAAAATAAATGTAAGAACTGGGATCAAATCCATGTTATTACAAAGAATTTTCATTCTAATACTTCTGCTCCAGCTTCATTTGTTAATCATTGACATGTAGCCATGTGTCATATCATTTTGATTTCAGTAAGTGGTCTTAAGGCTTCAATTAACCTCCTCGGAGAATAAACCAAAAATAACTAAAGATGAAAAGTCATGAAAAAGTCATGATTTGAGCTGCAATATTGTTTCAGCTTATTATGCAATACAATGACTGCAATAAGTTACAGCATGCAAATTAAAGAACGCATTGCTAAACAACGTATAAATATGATGACACAATATGATGTGTTTGTGCCATTTAGACTGAGATTCACTCTCTCAACTTTTTGCTAAAAACTAGAAATCTCATTATAGCCTTTTAGTATAATGCAAGAAGTCAGACACTCTTTACTACATAACAAGAACAAAAATAAATGTGATAGCCTTAAACTTCGCTTTTGGGAGAGGAGAACAGATTGATTATCTGGCTATGAGTACTCAGTGACCATAGAGACATTATTATTAAATCTGCAAAACGCTAATAGAAATTAAAACTTATTATCAGACGAAATGTTTGCTTGCTGCAACTCGAAACCTGAATCTTGAAAATGCATTCCTCAAAAGCTGGCAACAAGTCGGTCTGACTCCACAGCTCCACAAGCCACCACTCAGAAGCCAGTACAAATAATCGCAGCACAACACGCCTTGGCAGTGGAGAAGGTTTATAGCTCCCTAATGTATTTCCTTTCCACATGTGCTGTCTCACATGTGCCTGAAAACTCCTGGGTTTTTCAGCCCTACCTAGTGCTGGGAGTCTAAAAACGCCTGCCTGTTTGACACGCATTTACTAAAAAGGCCGTGAGCGATTGGTGATTTAACTCATATGTAGGCACTAATGGGGGAAGACAAACACTCTGATGCACACAGAAGTGAGTCTTTGTAAATGATGAGCTGATAAGAGGGTTTGTAAAGGAGCAAATGTGGATTTAATTGCGATGCACAGTTTGGCCTCTAAAAACACAAATATTGCGAAAAACAGCTCTCAAACTGTTTCTCAATTAACTTGAACTGAATAGATGTTTCATAAGCCTATAAAGAAGCAACATGACAGCACATCATATATGTACACACCGTATTACTGTATTTAATATGTTATATATGTACATATATTATATATTCAATGCAGTATTGTAAGGTTTTTATCATTTTATTATTTACAGTATTCCTCATTTCGTCATATTCTGCCTTTTTGTTCTTTGTATTAATTGTATTAAATGTATTAATTACGTGGATTTTTGCGCGTTTCAACAAATCACTGCAACTGTTGTCTCTTTGGAGTCCTTGGAGACATGGAAACGAGGGGGTTCTTCAGACTTCGGTGCAGCATTGTGTGCGTAAGTCTTTGTGTGTGTACACACCGGCCACGAAACAAAAGTGTATGTATATATAATCTATGTGTGTGTGTGTGTGTGTGTGTGTGTACAATTCTGCTGCAACTGCTATAACTGGGTTGTAATTACAATCATTAACATACATTACGAAAATAGTACATAAAATTCTTTTGAATTAAATGTAATTTAGAACTGATTAATTCGTAAACTTATATTAACAGATCTAATTTTTTCAAAACTTTTTTTTACATTTCTATACCTTGTATTTTACTTTATCAATTAAATGTGCAAATATTATTTAATACATGCTAAACTGCTAAATGGACATCTGCAATAAAAGTACCTCTGCAGAAATGGTTATGCCAATGAGTCAAGCCGGTTTTTTTATAGTAAATTTATTAGATCAAAACGAACGCGTAATTATTGTTGTTTTTAAACACGAACTGTGTCTGTTTTAGCTCCAGCGCAACAATGAATTTCGAAGCTGCTTTTGCAATCCGGAGATCTGACGTCAACTTCAATTAACGCAGAACAATTAACACTTATAGATTACCCCTTATTTCCTATCTGGCGGAGAAATCCTGGCACACAAAAGCCAAACTTTCCCAGCCACATTAATTGTAACGGCGAGAACAAAAAGAGGCGTTAGCGGGTGGCGTGACGATGCGCTTAGATCCCAAATCTGGGTTGTGTTAAAAACCCGGTTTGGCATGCGTTAACTTTGCTGGTTGAGGCACGATTGAAGTTGAAGATGACGATCGATGATGATGATGATGTTAACCGTCTGGGATTTCGGGGTACGGAACCGGGTCACAGGTTCATGGTTCCGAGAATTGCTGATTATGCCAATTGATATTTGTTTTGTCTAATGAGACCTTTATTAATCGAGGTCGTTAATTAGGGAAAATTGTGACTTTTAACACAACAATATTATAGCGACAATATAACGACCAATCATCTTTTTAATGTTTGTCTTATTGGTCTATAATTACGGGTTATGAATGCAGCCAAATTCTAGAAACGACTCCAGATAAGTTGCTCTTGATTTTTGTAATTATTACCATTTAACAGTATTTGTTGTATGTCAGGGCACATTTTAACCGCGTTTCCATTTGTCGGTTATTTTTGTATAAATGCTGTTCAAGAGCAAAGTTAGAGTTTTTAGTCATTCTATATATAAAAACAAAATGTCATTTCTAATCGAGATTTTTTTGTCTTTCGTAATAGCACGAAAAAAATCTCTACATTGATTACTTCCAGAGCATTACTTTTGTTTGAATGTATTTAGATTTATATTCTCATTTCCCTAATCTAGATATAGCTTGTGCGTTGGCAAATTTATATTTTGATGATTTGTAATATTTGTCTAAGTAACTCTCTTTTTTTTGTTTATTGTCTGTGCTTTTATTTTTTCCTCAGAAGAAAGAAGAGTTGTTATTACATATTATTACATTAATTAATACACAATAATACACACAATAATAATAATAATAATAATAATAATAATAATAATACATTTTTTTGAAGGGGGATGTTACTTTGGCTGTTGCCTTGACGTCGCAGCAAACGAACGGTCGCCGTATCACGAAAGAAAAGGTAAAGCAGCGGTCTGCTCACCGAGCTAGAAGGCCGATGCCGATGCCTGCGGCGGCCTCCCCTGAGGCCTGCGGGCGTCCCTTCTGTACGGGCGCCGGGTGCTGCTGAAGCAGGGCAGCGCGAGCGCCCCGCTCAGCCGCCAGCTGCCCGGCGTAGTTGCTGAGTTGCGGCGGGAAAGTCGCCAGCAGCAGCGCCTCGAAGTGCGCCTGGCAGTACACCAGCTGCTCCTTCATGCCGAAGTGGCCCCGGTGTCAGTGTCTTGTTGCACGGTGACGCAATGAAGCAGCCCAGGTGGTAGACGAGTCGCGCGCGCGCATCACCATTCCGGAGGTGCGGAGATGCCCAGGTGACAACGGGTAATTTTCGCACTGAGAACCTTCTGGGAACAGGACGTAGTTTACAGTCAAATACATGTGACCACATAAGCCCGGAATTTCATAAGTGCAAAACCGACAAGCAGAAAAGCATACCTACAATCAGGGCAGATGCATAATTGTAGCCGAAAAGTCTTTTAAACCGAATATAGACTCCTGGTGCATGCTAAGATTATGCGAACAACAACATAATTCATAGCTGGAAGTCCTTATAACTTTTAACGGCTACCTGCGTCTATATCACGTGTTGTGCCTATTTCCCCCCATTTTAGCCATTCGCAGACTATTCATGGCATAAATTCTACATCTCTAGGCCATGGCGCCTAAAACGTTGCAGGTTTCTCCCTTTATATTTTACAGGTAGTGACAAGATTCAAGTGAAAAAGTCTTTTCTATCTGTAAGCCCAGAAACAAAAGCACCCATAATTGTGGCTCAAAATGCATCTGTTGTAGATGTCTCTTTTTTAGCGACATTAATCTGCTAGCTCAAAGCCTTAACATCTGTGGCCTTCAGAATGTGCACCTAGAATTGTATCTACATGTGTTTCTGTTGCTTACTTTTTCCTGCTTTTAAAAATTTGTACATACACAGTGGCTAAACTCTTTTTTGTTGCTAGGTCTACAGAATCTGCACGAAGAAATGTGTGTCTGCTCATTTAATATTCCTTTCTTTTATTTGCAGGCATAATTCATAAAGCTGACAGTTCTAAATCTGTGGCCCACAAATTATGCACCCATTAATTCAGTCTATAATGTGTTTGTTGTGTTCATGTTTTCTTGTTTTAAAAATTTGCATTGACTGTTCATAGTATAAACTCTTTATTCATAGCCGGCCTACAAAATTAGCCTAAGGCAATGAAATTAACTTACTTTAACTATTAAAGATAAATACAGCTGCTGTTTGCTTAGATGCATGGGTATGAATGTTTGCAATGAATGTCATCTTTGGTGACTGCCAGGCAAAATATGCACCCATAATTTTGTCTGTAATGTGTTTGTTTTTTGTTTTTTTTCCCCATCAGTTTTATCACTTTTATCATAAATTTGCCAATAAGTTGTTTTAATGTGTATTTATTTAACCATCTTTTTTATTTGCAGTGACAAACCTATACAATAAATCCTTTTCATATTCTGGCATGTTATGTGCATCTAAACGTGTGGGATGATGAAAGTTGCATTTAATTATTAAAGAAGTTGTTTTTTTTCCTCATATTTGATGTTTCTACTCAACAAATTAACAAATTAGTTTGCGGTTGATTATGAAAATTTAAACGAAAAGCTCCATTTAATATATTTGTATTCATTTTGCAATATCGTCTATTGCATAAATGTATTTTTGTCTTTGGTTTACAGAACATGGACATATACGTTGTCTATAATGTGCTTGCTGTCTTCATTCCCACCCACCCCTTTTTAAAAAAAATTAGTGCAAAAATTAATCGCTAAAAAACCATTAATAGCTTGTGATTTACAGCTTTACGTTTTTATGTTTTATATATACAGGCATGCACGTTTGCAGTTAATATAAATTTAGGAGTCTACCGAATATAAACATTTGGGTAATTGACATTTTAATTATTAAGAGGGGGAAAAAGTTTATTTTGGACATATATGGATAAAAAAGTTTGTAAAAACGAAATGAACTGTGATTAGAAAAGTCGGTGGAGGAAATATAGCACAGACTGACGTGTACAACAATGAGGTTGACGTATTGTATTTATGTTACATTTCCCTCTTGTAAGATTTAAAATCGTAAATCTTAAAATTGTAAATTGTAAATTTAGTTTAGTTTCTTTCCATTCAAGGCCTACTTGTCATGGGTATATTTCTCATTGTAAAGTGTTTGTTGTGTTAATTTTCCCTCTTTTAAAAATTTGACGTGTCAAATTTATCAAGATAAAATCATATCTGCAGCATACAGAATATATACCTATAACATTGAATTAAAATTACCTGTTCTGATTATTAGGAATGAAGGTGTTGGGCGTCAGATTAAAGATGACGATTAAATTGGATTTGTGTTGGAGTGATGTGGAACCATATGTACAGAAATATTGTGTGTGTTTAGGTAAAATGTGTGTCTCTGAGACATAGAGGAGCAATGGTTACTTGTCGTTTTGCAAGCTACCTGTAATAACTTTCTTGCAGAGTAATGCTGCTGCCTTTGGCTAAACATTTGCCTAGTTCGACTCCAGCGCCTAGTTTACATTCACAGCACCCTGAGACATCGGATAAAAGCGTACTGTTTATCCACCGTTATAAATAATATCTTGTCGGAGATCACAGCCGCAGCCAATAAAGTGGCTTGTCCGGGCTCTGCGGAGGGTAAAACTCTAAACAGCAATAACGGGTCAGTTAAAAACCAGACGATCTTGTTGGGACCGCTCCCAGCAGTGTTTATGTGCATTTACACACAGGAAAAACTAGGGATAAACCTTGGACTAAAATAGAACCAATGACTAAAACACCATTATAAGAGATTATTATCATTTCATTATGTTATATCATTATATTTTGAGTAAACATAGTTTGGCCTAAAAGGCCCCTAAAGTACGAAAAACGGTCAACATTAATACTATCATTTAGGCCTAAACAGGGTACGGTGAGTTCTAATATCTTTTTTGGAAATAAACCGCGAATAAAAAATTAAACAATATATTAATACTAAGAATTAAAACAAATAAAACAGCCCTCAACGACACAAAAATTATGACAATAAATAAGATCTTATTCTAAGCTGATCTACTTACCTATTATTATATATTATTATTATTATTATTATTATTATTATTATTATTATTATTATTATTATTATTTCTAAAGGTTATTATATCAGCGTTGTTTGTGTTACTTACACATCAGATTTCAGAGAATTCATTTACGACGTGCCTGAAACGTTGATTTTTTATTTCTTTGCAGCGTTCGTATCGTATTATAAATGTAATGTTGTTTGCTTAACTATTCTGTAATCTTATATTTATTGCAAAAGCAGATGTCTAAAGTCCTAACATGTTCCTCCGATTTTAAAGAAAAACAAGCCATTTATTCCCCGAACCGGACGCTCGAAGGCGGCCTGAGGAAAGTCTCTTTATAGGCGTGTCTAGATCTATTTGGTCCAGAAAGAAATCAGGAGTCCTACCGTGTCTCTGCCGTTCATCTGGACGGTTTTGGCCAGTCGCGAGTCGGACTTGGATCTCCGTTCCATCTCCTCCATAATGCCCTGGATATGATCCCCGGAGATGCCGTGGAACAGCATGGCTGCTGGACGCAATGTACGAGCGCTTTCTTTCGCCTTATTGCACCCCACAAGTTCCATATACAGCGCCCAGGAGCCTTTATACCATCCGACAGGATCTGCTGCGCACAAATTCACACCCCAAAAAAGCCCAACACACACGCACAAAAAAAATTCCACACACAAAAACACACACGCGCGCTTCAGCGGGCGATCTCGGATGGAAATGGCAAGATGATGTGCTGCAAGTCCACTTCACCAAAGTCTGGCTTCAAACCCAAAATAGTGTAATAATACTCCGGCTGAAAAAGATGTTTTGTGGGCGAAAAAAGGATGCAGAGAGTAAATGAGGATGTTGTCGGTAGTCCCGGGGTTTTAGGGTTTTAGGGTTCCGAGTGCTGGAAAGTCAGATTTGGGACTGGGGGGAGTTTCTGAGCTTGTGTTCTATTTGTGAAGAGCACCACAGCCATGCCCAGCTTGGACTAATTTGGTAGGAGGAGTCCTGACTCTCTCTCTTTCTCTCTCTCTCTCTCTCTCTCTCTCTCTCTCTCTCTCTCTCTCTCTCTCTCCCTCTCTCTCTGATTTCTATTCACCAACAAAGAGCTGTCAGTCTCTCCCCAAAGCCCTGATGATGGGCAGCGAGATCGTGGAAAGACCTCGGTATATTTCTTTCTTTTTTTTTTCTTTTTTTTAACTTTTTATTTTCTTTATCTCCTTTACTAAACGATTAGTCACAATGCCGGAGGTTTTGCATCTTTCTCGTATTTTGTTTTTTTAAACGAAGGTGTAGAAAGCGATGGGGAAAAGATGGAAATTAATTGAGGGGAGTAGTGATAAATGTGATGGTGAATGTTAGTGGAAGATGTGGCTGTGTTAACTTGTGGTAGACTGTAAAACGTGTGTTTGTTTGTGTGAGGAGGAGTTAGAGAGTTTGCATTTGCCACACCTGAGCTTTTGTGCATGTAATAAGCGACTGAAATGACTGCTTTACCTAACGCTGATTAAGGTGTGTGTGTGTGTGTGTGTGTGTGTGTTGGAGACATCAGGCATATACACAGACAGAGAAAGAGAGATCTAAGATGACAAAAAGCTTCGAACCAATTCTATTTTCGACTTTCACCTTTTTACATTTCATTTTTAATTGCTGATTGTTTGCATGCCCTCTAAGTATCTTTATGTGTAAAATATTGCATGTAAAATAGAACCAATTACAGCAGAGTCAGAATAAATTATTTACAGGAAATTGCTTTCAATTAGTCCTTTTTAACGATACAGTAAGCGCCAATGGAAATGGATGTGAACATGATGCTTGTTTAATGTGTTTAAGTGATGCAGCGCTACTCTCTTTTAAGAATTCTATGTCATGAACTGACAAGAGTTTTCTTATTTTAGTCAGTACAAGCAAGAATGCCGTTCACTGATGTAGAACATAAAAAAATAAAATAACTAATAATACCAGTGACGATTCACTTCATGTCGTTCTGTCTAGTAGATGCGGATAAATTTATGCTACAATTAACCTCTAATTATTCTAGTCTGACATAAGGTAATGTAGCCTCCTGATGTTCTTGTTTTATTTTCTACCCTCATTTTACCAACGAGTTTGCGCTAAATGACACCAAACATTAAAGTCATGTACAGTATTTTTGTAGAGTTGTCACATTGAATTAAAATACGAATTTATTATCTTGTTCATGATAGGGGGTTGATCAAATAATCGTTATAAATAATAATAATTTTTAATCTTTATACAAGAACAAAAACGATCGTTTTTCCCAAGTTAGTTTATTTTACCTGCCTGCGACGCGCCTGTTGTAAAATCTGAGCAAACGTGTTAATATAAATAATAACAGATTTTAAAGCTCAAATTAATTGATTTATTTTTAAATAAGACATATGGTAATTCTCAATAATTATTTTGTACCTCACTGAAATGTTTTGGGGTTTTTTTTCTTTCTGGATTTCCAACCCACTATTGCAAAGCAAATCCGTTTATATTTTGTTTTACTTTTTACCTTACAATGTTTAAATCAAAAGCAATCATAATAATGGACATTATTATTATTTATCTTGGAATGATCCCCCGTGGAGGTTTATATATAAACAGTTAATAAGGTGTTTATTAAGGGCCAGTGTTGAGAAACGGGCCTAATGAGTTTAAACAATATCAGATTGAAGCGTGTTTACAGCCGAACACAATTTTACTGAATCGTCACGCAAAATCACACTGAATTAAATTGATTTGCTATTTTATTTTATGATTCTTGCTATTACCTATTAACAGCATACATTCATACTCGCCGCACTTTATCTGTTATTTTTTTAACCGCTGAAATAATCGAGTAAATGGCTCTCCTGTCCAAAAACAACGTGAATAGAAAGACACTCTGTTCCAGCCTATGCATGTAAATCTAACATAAATCTACAAATGTAATATAGGATTAAATACGTGTAGGATTACCGTGAGCTGGTGCCGTCCTGGAGCCGGAGTGAGGAGGATGGATGTGCGGGGAGAGAGATGGAGCAAGAGATGGAGAGAGAGGGAGAGAGATCCTGCCAGCAGATGGGGGTTGTTCCTTGTTTCTTGTCGTCCATGTGGGTGTCAATTACAACAAACCCACGCCAGGAAAGAATTTATATGCATGTGATTCATTTTAAGGCTTTTATTTATCTGGAACACAATGAGGCTTTTTTTCGGGCCAGTATAAGACACAATCTGAAATATAGGATTTATTTCTGTTTTTCAGACCTAAACGTGCGTGTGTGTGTGTGTGTGTGTGTGTGCGTGAGAGAGAGAGAGAAAGAGAGCGAGAGAGAGAGAGAGAGAGAGAGAGAGAGAGAGAGAGAGAGAGAGAGAGATTCGAATAACTGTGTTGGTTATTTTTGATTAACCGAATTTGGCGTTTATTTTAGCTACAATCTTATCCGGACATTTACCATTTCATTTCATTTCATTTTTCTGTAACTGGTGCATTACGTCCTAAATACAGTTTCGATCCGCAATGAAAAGTAACGAAATTTTTCATATCTACAAGTAGCTAAAATATTACATTAATATGCAAACAAATATTGACCTGGGTTATGGTAAGCGCTCTTTATTTGGTCTCACCTGGCGTTGGCATATGATAAACTGAGCTCGTAGCTGAATGTGGGCAGTTGTCTGGCTTTGACAGATTCCATTTGGGTTCATAAAAACATTTTAACACGCCGAACTGCAATTATTGCACAAATTGTGTCTTTAGAGTGGTGCTATAGAAGGGTTTTTTTTGTGGAAAATACCACAAAACTCAGTGCACCACAGAACAAGTGCAATCACTAAGAATTTAACTTTGTAATGGTAAAGTTATTAATAATCTGTAGTGTATAATCTATAAAGACATTGTTCCAGTTAAAATCATTTATGTGATCAATCTTAATATTTAGACAATTGAATAATTTTTCGAAGCTCGAATGCTGGGCAAATTTTCAACAAGTGTCAACCGCTAAACAGTATGCCAGAATATATAAATATTGAACTTATAATCACTCACTTTAGCAGGTCAAAAAAACACATGGTCTTGGATGTTGAATGTGTTCTCTGTGTGTGTGTGTGTGTGTCTCATATGTGTGTGTGTGTGTGTGTGTGTAGATAAATGAAAAGATATAGATAGATAAATAGAAATTATAGTTGCAATATAATAACTTATTAGCATGATTCTCCCAGGCTTGATATTTACTAACATGCGCTATGTGTGTGATGCACACGCACACATCACCTGCAGTTGTGGTACATTTTTGGAAGCATTTCCAAAATACATAGCAGATGCTGTGCACAGGTATTTAGAGCTCTGATTCTAATAGGGGACGTTCATTCTGGGGATCCTAATGAGAATTTACACCCCTCAACCCCTCAACCACACACACAAATAAAGAGAGAGAGAGAGATGCATGCTTGCATTCACAAACACACACATACACACACAAACTTTTCTCCCCTCCTTCTTCCTCCTTCCCTCCATCCCTGTCTCCCTCCTCACTCTCGGCTCTCTTGATGCTGAGCTCTGCTCTGCTGATGCTACAATCACAATTCCCCATGTGTTGACAGATGGAGGATGGCTCTGTAGCATGACTAGCTGCTCCCTACAGTCCAACTGCTGCCTACCCAACACACTCTCTCCCCCCACCTTCCCCCATAACTCAGAGTCGACTGATCCCTCAGTCGTCACGCTGCTTACCTGAGACTAAAATTAGATCGTAAAGCTAAATCGTTATCCTCAGAATGGAAAAGACCATAATTGTAAGCAAACATCCACTACTCTCTTTTCTTAATTTCAGAAAGAAACTTACCCCGATGGGATGCCTAGAGCATTCTATTCTCTATTTTGGCCTAGTTCTCACTGTAGAAGTAAACAGTACACTAGTAGTCAATAGTAGAGCTGCAGGTTTCTTTATTTGGGCTCAGCTAAGATATGAACACTTCTCCCCTGCAAAAACTTACTACGCCCAAAAAAATAAGTCAAACCAGATCAAATGATAATTTATAGATAAAAATACCTTAGGTGCGACACCTACACTTATAACGGCATTGAAAAAATGCCAGTTCTTGTCAATTTGGGAGTTTCACAAAAGAGCCGACAAGATAATCAGTGCCAAGTAAGACAGAATTTCTGAACAGAGGCTCTCCAGCACATTTATTACTTTCCTTTCGCCAAAACTAGAAAGTAAAAGTGTGAAGGACTGATATAGCGGGTTTCTAGCACTACTATTTCCACCCCAGCCTCTACTAGATACATTAGACTTGGATTGGCCCATTTTACTACCAGGTTTAAACGACAGCTTATTTGTATAGTTTAGAACAATATTTGACATGTATATGGTTGATTATAAAGGTTTATTTTGTCATGTTGAACCTTCATCACTATAATAATGAGATTTCAAGGGAGGTAAAGAAAATACACAGAATTTTGTATTAAAACACGTTCAATTACACATTTACTTAATTTTATGTTTATTATTTACTTCTATACTTTTGACTTTGTTTCGATTTTACTAAAGGTGGACACTACATTGTCTAAAGTAAACTTTCTTGTCATCTCAGCGATATACAGTACAAGTATACAGAGAGACAAGACAACATGGATCCCAATTTACAGTGTACAAAGAAGGCACATAAAATATACATATATAAATAAACTATAAATATAAACTCTAAGCTAGGATTAGAAAATGAAAATGTGCCATTTTAGTTACATGAGCTCTTCATAATTTGTGCAAATATTGCAACTGGAGTCAAGTGGAGAAAACTACAATTACAATACTGGAATGTGCTGTTGTGCATTAAATGTACATAAGATCTGCAGCAGTTTAACCCTTCTGTCATGTTTGTTTCACCCAAACACCAATGATGTTCCTGGTCAATTTGACCCGGGACATGTTTAATTATCCAAAAGTGTCAAAAACCAAAAATCCCAATAAACATTGTTTATATCTCATTATTAACTCCATTACTACCCATTTCAAGCAATATTTGGTGTAATGGCATTATTTACCTCTCACAGATCATGGTTCAATGAGGATAATTCACTCATTTTTCATTAAAAAATGCATTTTAAAACTCTTTTTAATGTACATTGGAAAGACCTACATATAAAACACAAAATTTTTACATGACATTGATTATTATAGAACTTTATTTTATAATTTTACTTTTTATGTGGTGATGTAGATAAAGTAGTATGTGACACCTCTTCTATTCTGGGTCAAATTGACCTGCTGACTTAAGCCAAGCACAAGAAGTTTCATACTGAAAAAATACTTCAAACAATTTTTTTTATTTAAAATGGGTCAATTTGACCCGCAACATAACAGGAGGGTTAATATGAATATGCAGACAATCTATTTTAACAATAAACATTACACAGCATAAGTATAAACAGTATCTTTGTCAACAAGAGCAAATGTTTCTTTCACTCTAAAGAATTAAAAATATAAATCGATTACTTGAATCATCATTGTACCTATTAGTGAGGCATAAGATATGTTCTTTGTAGAAATAAAAAATTGCATTATCGCATAGACAATACTTCTCATTGAGGAGCATCTAGGAGCAGTTGTGAAGTGTCTCTTTGGAGAAGCACGAGTAAAGCTCTCAAAGTGGTGTCTCAAAGACACTATTTCCTCCTCATCAATCAATGTTTACATGTCGTTTGGATAGACACACTCACACTGCAGCACATAACGTGAATAAAAGTGTGTCCTGGAGGGAGCCGGGTGCTCAGAACCGCACCACATCTGGCACGACGTGGTGAGGCGCTCTGGCCCGAGCTCTTGGAGGGGTCTTGGGGAGATGCCCTACTGTTTTGTGCAGCTATTTGCAGCTCTGCCCAGAGGAATCTGGCCGTGTGACTGTCAGTCAGATGTGCTGGGCTTTTGCAGCAGCGCTGGCACCACCACGGGGCAACTGGTTGTCCATCTGACCACTTTGGAGAGGCTGCAGCCTCAGGGCTGAGTGACATTGTCTCTGTTGCATGACCAGACGCTGATACACAGGCTGCTCCGCTGCTGCTTGATCCGGCATACACACACACACAAACACACACAGTCACATCTTACTATCTTTCTGATGTCCTTCCATTGACTCCCATAATAACTAGATGTAAATACTACTAGAGCTACACCTAACCCTAACCTTAACTAAATGTCCAAACGCAAACCGTTACACTCTTATTAGCACATTTAAGTGTGTGATTGTCATTCTGGAAACACCACATTGTGAACACAGCACAGCACACAGCGCACCACATTGAAATGTGACCTCTGCATTTGACCCATCTATGAAGGAGCAGTGGGCAGCTTTTTTTGGCAGTATCCAGGTACCTTTACTTGGCCAGGACTGAACTAACGACCCTTCAATCCCTGGGCCTACACCCTGATGTTATGTTACCAGCTAATTCATTTCTTAATTAAAACTTTTATATAAAATCATTTTTCACACCAGTAAAAAAAATGTCCGATAAATCACAGGTTTCCCTATAATTTACTGGACAATCAGGACATTCCAACCACATAAAAACACCAACCCTTAACCTCAGTAACCAAAAGCAAACCTTTTTACTCAAAAAGCTGTAATTTTTCTACTAAATCAAAATTCTCATAGACCAGACCAGTCGTCACATACAAAAAGCCACAAAAGTCCCCCTCTCAAGAAATACACACGCATAGGTTTTATCCTTGTATCACAAATCTTCGTTCTATGTAACAAGGTTTTTAGAACATACCCCCAAACCTCAGTAACTGAATAGAAACGCTTTTTTTTTTTTTTTTTTTTTTAATTTTAAATATTTTCAAACGAATAATTTGAAATGTGGGTGGGACACGTCCCCCTCAAATATAATGGCTGCTATGCCTATGCTCATGAGGATCAGTAAAAAAGCCTGATAAATTACAGGTTTACCATTGGACAATCAGGTCAATTCAACAAACTACAGACAGACACAATAATGCTGTTGACCTAGCAGTACACACACACACACACACACACACGCCGACTCCGAGGGTCAGCCCAGATGTTGAAACTGATTTTTCAGCCATCACCCGCTTGACACTCGATCCTCTCGGCCAACTGCGTGTCATCTGCAGCCCGGACAAGGCCTGGCCTCTCGCTCGTAGTGGGTAGAAGGGAGGGAGGGATGGAGGGAGGGAGGGATGGAGGATGGAGGGAGGGCAGACGTCTGTGGTTGAACGGCTGCAAGGCTCCTGTCCCGGCCCCCGTCTCCGCGTCCAAACTGGACGGCTTTTCCTCGCGCGGCGCTGACCGGTGGCAGCTCGCGCTACTCGGCCGCAGCATATGCTCTCGCTGAAGGTCAGCTCCGACTCCAACGCTGTGCTGATGCAGCCGCCGTCTCTCCCCCAAGGCAGCCGCGGTGTGTGTTTGACTAGAGAGCGGAACATGAGGCGGACGAGCTGCTGGAGCCCTAACGCAGCTGACATGTGCTGATGGTGGGGAAAATTCAGCAAAATAATTAATGCGCGAAGCGGCGATAGCAATGACAAGAGGCATGTAAGAGAGACGAGACGTTGTAGGACACGATCGTACTTGAACTTGAGCAAAGCTATACATAAAAAGTGCACTCTTCAAGATTATGCTGACAAAACGCTATCATATTATTACTGTGATGATACAAGATTGAATACTAAAGCACACTGTGCCAGGACCATGGTAGGATCTTTAGAATAGAGGTGTAACAATTCTCCAAATCCACAGTTAGGTTCAGACTTAAATGAGTCATTTTGGATTGTATTATATAACCCAAAAATAGACAGCTTGCCACTGTACTGCAGATGACATGCCAAGGCAACTTTAAATTATTATAATCAGTAAAATATTTGTGTACTAGGATATTTTGGACCTAATGTAACACCATGAGCGAGCTAGGCTACAATTACCACAAACCCATCTATTTAATGAATCTTCATTTGTAAGATTGTATAGATTTACCCTAACAAAGAGTGGTAACCACGCCAGAAATATGAATAAAACCAAGATTAGATTAGATTAGATTAGACAAACAAGCAAACGTTAAAAAGGATCAACAATCTGAAGTCACGGAGATAGCCGATGCCTTGACTCAAACCGAAACAAAATGTGAGTTTTCAGGCTGAAATGCAAATTTCCCAGTGTTTATAAATAAACAGTATATATATATATATACACACACATATATATACACACACACACACACACACACACACACACACACACACACATATATATATTATATATATATATATATATATATATATATATATATATATATATATATTTTAAGGAAAAAGGCGAGCAAACAGTGCAAGTGAAATGTTTATACACATTGCAAATAAAATTGCAATAATATTAATAATAATGGTATTACAGTGGTGTTAGTAATGGTGTTTTGAAGCAAAATTGTGATACAAATGTCAAAGTCTTGGATCGCTGATTTAGATGCAGTCACCGTTCACGCTGACCCGCCCCTGCTCTTGACTTGGAAATATATACACATATACAGGACTGTGCAAAAGCTTTTAGGCAGAGTGTGAAAAAATGCTGTAAACAAAAGAATGCTTTCAGAAATATAAATAATGATTGTTTATTTTTATCAATTTACAAAATGCAAAGTGACGAACAAAAAAAACTCTAAATCAAATCAGTATTTGGTGTTACTACCTTTTGCCTTCAAGCCAGCATCAATTCTTATAGGTAGTGTACCTAGAAGAATTGATGCTGTTTTGAAGGCAAAGGGTGGTCACACCAAATATTGATTTGATTTAGATTTCTCTTTTGTTCATTTACTGCATTTTGTTGATTGATGAAAATAAATGATTAACACTTCCATTTTTGAAAGCATTCTTTGTTTACCGCATTTTTTCACACCTGTCTAAAACTTTTGCACAGTACTGTATATGTCTATATATATATATATATATGTATATATACACACACACATAGGGATTTAACATATGAGAATATGCGGTGTTGAATTAAGCGATTTTGAAATGTTACTTTTGCCTTTTACACTGAAATCCACAGAATCAGTGGGAAACTACCAGAAATGTGGAACCATTGTACAAAGACTATCTTTCAATGAGTTGGACCTGTACAATAAAACCTTAAAAGTACCCATGAAGGTGCATGATACGTTTAAAGTGTGATACACTAAATTTAAAAAAACATTGTCCCCCGCCACTGGGGATGTAATGATGCATGATGGTACAATATATTGCGATTCAAAAACACAAACATTGCACAAAGGAAAGAAGGAGGAAGAAAGAAAGCAGTACAATAAAAAAAAAGTAAATTTTTGCATTCTGCACTAAAGCATGGTATATTGCAAGAAACAAGAAATGCAGTACTACTGTGCAAATATGATCTTGCATGGACTTTATTTATATATTTGTTTTCTCTATGCGACTTATTTGTTCTTTGTACTGTAGAAACTGCAGCTACATTGTCTCGTCTCTCTACATACTTGTATTATAGTAGAGATGACAAAGTTTACCTTGACTTTGACTTCAACCATTTAACCATGATAATGCCTTAGAAGTGCCATGATGGTCCAGGATACCATAACATAAAACACTGTCCTACCATTAGGGTGTAATGATGCATTGTAGTGTAATAAAATTAAATAAAAGTATGACCTAGCATTGTAGGGTGGGAACAATGACATAAAATCAAAGTTTGTTTTTTAAAGCTTAAAGGGTTGGTTTCTTGGACAAAGATTAAGCCTAGTACCAATGGAGATTTACCACTGGACGTCAAAACTAGTCTAGGACTAGGTTTAGTCCTAGACTGGGAAATTGGCCCAAAAGGTTTTTAGGAAAAAAGGGGAAACCGTAAGGGAAAAGAAATGTGGGAAAACAATGCAACAAAATTTGTAAATGCAAATTGAAGGCACCAAGAGACAAAATCAAGATAGTGAAATGATTGAGGTTTTATTTTTGCACTTTGCACTGGAATCTGCAGGATAACAAAAAATCTACAAGCAAGTTTGAAATTGTTTGTAAATACTCAAATGTAAATGTCTAAGAATGAATAAATGAGAACTCTGAGATCTTAGAGCATTTTCTGTTTTTCTTTATTAAATAAATTGTGACTCGAAGCCCAGAATCGTCTACCAAACTGTATCGTGAACTGACTTAATGGTTAACCGCCTACCTACCTATTAGCTTATACTAGAAATTCTGCACACTAAACAGCAGGACACTAGTGTCTTCACCAAACTGTTTCCTTGCATCCATTTCCCCCCCTCAGTCCCATTAGATTCCGCATCCCACCTCTCTCCCTTAGCCAAATTGCCGTTTGCTTGCTCAGTGGCTCCGTCAAATTCGTCGCGAGGTCCCTGCACGTGACAGGACTAGCGAGCGCTTGACTGCAGAGTCCTTTTGCTCCGGCAAGCCCCGGTGAAATCTGTCTGCGGAGAGGCCGGGAGCCGGCGCAGGCGTTTGCGTCTCATTCGCCAACTGCTAAGGAGCGGAGCAGAGAAAAGAGAAAGACAAGACGAAGCGATCTCAGAAGCGGGAGGAAGCCGGCGAGCGAGGTAGACATGAAAGTTGGCCTATTTCATGGTCAGGCAAGAGGGAGTGGGGAGGGTCCTGAATGGCAATGCAGCTACTTTAATGTGACAGACAAGTCCCTAGGCGAAATGAGACGACCCGTGGCAGGCAGGCCCAGGTACTTGATGAGTGTGACACCTTCACCATTCCGCTGGAAATGCCGTTGCCGCACGCTCTTCTGCCTCGCTTCCTGAATTCACCCAAATAAATTTACTCCAGGTGCGGACCCAGAACGGCAACCACAACGTCGTGGAGACCCTCGCAGAACCTGTCCATGCCGGCGCTGCTGAAATCGCAAATCTTGTTGTCTGGCCTTTGCCAGAGCCTGCCTTCGGACCCATTTTTCAGCTGGAATCTAGAGAAATAAGGAGAAACAACAAAAAAACAAGTTATGTGACAAAATAATGCAATCCAAAATGTGACAATGCAAGTTGAAATTAGATTCTATTTTTGCATTTTGCCTCAAAAAATCTTAAAAAAGATCTTAGTTTGTTTTCACCCTTACTTTGTTAAATAACTTGCAAATCAAATCAGACTGCACACTAAAGAGCAGGAGACTAGTGTTTTCTGTCCATCCTGGCAATGCTGAGATCATAAATCTTGTTGTCGATGCTTCCAGGTCTTTTCCAGAGTTCGCCTTCGGACCTACCTTCTGCAGGAGACGCCACGGTGGAAAAGGCTGGGGGGGGGTTACAAGGCACATTCGGGCAGCCACCATGTCCCTGCTCCAGTGCCCAGCATGCACCGGGTGACAGGATGGGGTCCCACTGCCCAAGGGCAAAGTGCTACTTACGTTTACATGGCCGTGGACGAGTGACGCGTAGAGACAGGCCGAAAGCGGGAGTGCTTAACACTGTAACGGGCTGCCGACACACAGCAAAATCAAGGAGTGGATTCACACCTAATGTGTGTATTGACTGTTAAGTGCACAGATTGTGCCAGAAACCAACTTTCTATTAAACACTGAGTCATCTGAATTATTAGGTATCAGGGAAGGATCAGAGATGCATAAAAATGGGTTATTTTAAGAATAAAAAACTTGTTGTGTATATAAGTGTGTGCATGTGTTATATTGTTTTTACAAACACAGCAAAACTTAAGTCAAGCCTGATGTTGGTTTCCACATAACAAATGATTCCAGTCTCTTCCACCAAATTAGACCTGCATTAATGAAACACCAGTATCAGATCAGTGCTCTGTACTGGATAAATACTTAAGTACTGGATCAATAATTAGTACTAGACTAATAGCTGGTATCAGATCAGCACTTGGTTTCGTCCAACACCCAAACCTCACTTATCTGTATTGGTATCAAGCCTAAAAAAAAGTCAGATCCCTATTAAACCCATTTTTACGCATCTGAGCAGTGTCTTCTTGTGATGGGAGAGAAAGTGACTATTCTTGGTATGGGCCCAAACGCTAAGCCTGAGGGAGACATGGAGAAGCGGGCGGATGCCAGGAGTCAGTGCTGAGCACACAGATGGAAATTAATATGTTGATGTATGTGGCACGCTTGTTAACAGTAAGAATCTCTCAGCTCATTTAAGAGTAAGCCTACAGGCCGCGCGAGCACTGATTAATGTCATACCGCCGCAGTCGCGCCGATACCGTTACATCTGTTTAATACCAAAGATCTATCATCGTCCAATATTCCTTTGTGATTTGACCATCTGTGTTTTTTTCCCCCGTTAAATGATTGTAATCGATGACTGACATTTTGCGAGCGGCAACTTCTGCATTTATTTATGAAGGGGCTTGTTTCTTATCCTGACCCGAGGAAGCAAAATGCAATTCGGTGTGATTTGTTGTCTTAGAAAGCAATCCACAGTACAACTGCGGTGACGAGAACAGCACATTTAATCATAAGGTCAAAAACAGTTGATGTGAATAAATAAATAGCTTCAATTTTTTTTTTTTTTTTAAATCAGTCATTCATCACACACAGCTCCGACTAGTTCATAAAATTTAGATCACACACTAAATAGATTTATATGAAGGTTGTCCTCAAGCATGTCTTAATCCCCTTTCGATTTCTATAGACCTCCACGGATTGAGGGATGTCAAAACCCAAAGTGGTGATGGGAATATTTAGTGCCCCTACCCCCGTTTCGCACCCATTCAAACGCTGGACTTGAGAAGCGGGTCAACCCCCGGTGACTTCGATCACAGTGGAGAGATGTGATTCATCACACCCGCTGAAGAAGTGTGGGTTGCACATCTGGTGTGCACTATTTCATCATTTCAATGGAGAGTAAGGAAGATACGCGTTCATTCCAGCATCGGCAGAAACGCGCACACTCACAAAGGCCCGGGACGTGGTCGGCAATGTGTAATGCTATACATAAAAGAGAGAGTTGAAGGTCTTCTTCTTGGAGGAATCCACATTCATTTGGCCGTATGGACACTGTAGAGGATAATGACATGTCAGGTCAAAGCCGTATGCTAAACACAACTGGATGAATATTATAGTGTGTCTGATCTGACTATTAAAACATAGGGCAACTCCAACACAATCAGACTGGTGCGTTAAAACAGCTGGCGAGTAAACAGGAAATATGTGGTGTGTGTGTGTGTATGTGCGTGTGTTAAGATATGAACCAGTACTTACATGCCTACACGCACTTCCACAGCAACTCCCTCTTTGCTTATGTGCAATTTCAGTGAAAACCTTGTAGCCAGATACTGGGTCAGTGTAGGTTTGTTGGCCAGCCTGAAAATACAGACATGACATCATCATCACAGCACCTAGTATATTTATCTTCCAAACGATCCATTTATGACCTCATCATCTATACATGATATGGAAGTGTATGTGCTTGAATATGATATGTATGATATGTATGTATGTGTGTGTATGTGTATATATATATATGTGTATGTGTATGTATGTATATATATGTATATATGTATATACACAGACATACATACACACACACACTGCATTACATCCATTTTGTGTCTGTTAGCCATCTTGCACATAACCACATCACTCCGACCTCCAGGCCCCGTCACCCCTGCCCTAATATGACCCGGTTGCGCGGATGCGGGACAGTAGACAGGCCGCTTGTGCGTTCGTAAGCGCCAGGCTCTGAGTGTGTTTGAAAGGCGAGCGTGCGCTGCTTTCAGCCGTGACAGGCTGCGACGCCACGAGGGCCCGCGGCGGTTTGGGGACTTGCCATTTCACATGCCATCTCGGCGCTCCATAGTGAAGCTGACACTGTCTGTGCATCCCGCACTCCTGCCCAGGTTACAGGTCTTCTGTAACTCCCTTTCTGCCATCAACTTTGAGTGTGCCAGGGAATAATGATCACTCTTGTCAGGCGCAAGGGCCCAACGATGCCGCTCCCTATATTCAGGAGTAAGAAGTTGTCTGGACGTTGGGTGTGCTATACAAAAAACGGTGCCTAGATCATTCCTATTCATTTTTATTGGTGTTTAATTATCCTTAATAATGCACAATGGTCATATTGCAGGAAGTAAAAGCAAAAAGAAGTAAAAGAAAAAAAACAAACAAACATGCTACAACCTTTTTTGCTGCTTTTGTTTCTCTTCACCAAATCACTTCTGGGGGAGTCACAGTGCCTACCTGCTTTTTGTGTTTAGAGGACTGAAACCAAATGCATAGCATTCAATTTTAATTAAAGAATAGATTTTTTAAACTCATTGTTTTTACAAATGATTCAAGTATCAACAATGTGGCTAAAAATAAATAAATGTTTTTTGCAGATGTTTTACATCACTGCTATTAAGTCATTTGATGTCTTGTAATAACTTTAGTGTAGCTTGGAGTTCATATGACATTTGTATTTCAAAAAATGTATTCTGTGTGGCTTTGAACCCCATTTGTACCATTTTGCAGGATTATTTTATATAGTTCAGATGACAATAACATTGACTTTGACCTTGACATTGGGTGGGAGGAAAATCTATATCACGATTCATATCACAGGAAAATCAAATATGTGCAATGTCAATATTACCCAATATACAGACATAGCGGCTACGGGTAGGGGTGTAACGATATATCAATCTACGTCGATACATCGATTCACTTGCCAACGATCCCTTTACACTGATCCAAAATGAAACCTTGTAACTTGTACCGTCTGCCGCAAAGTAGGGGTCGGATAGCCATGATGCAGGGAGACTGTATAGCAACTGTATTAGATAAATAGTTAGGAAATAGCAAAAATGTGTATAGTTATTCACTTTTGCTTTGTCCTGAAAAGCCAATGTTCTTATTTTTATTCAAGGAGGAAAAATCCAAAGCTGTAGTATGTAGCTATGACACAGCAAGACTGTACTACATTGGTAGTTATTCTAATTAACTAATTAAGTTCTAAAACTATTAAGTTTGAACCTTCAAATATATGCAAGATTTACACAATATCTTGCTTTAATGTATGCAAATAGGAATCTAATGTTCTTTCAGTTTTCTTTAACAAAATATGAAAAAAGTAGAGCTTAGCACATCAGAATGCTACTTTTTGAGCTTGTTTGGAGGTTCTAGCAGGGGAGCAGCTACTTGTATACCACCGATGCGCGTCCGCCGGGGAGCCTTGTCCTCTTCCACCGAGCGCGGAGCTTCGGGAGGGACACTCGTGGATCGGAGAGGGAGGAAGGGGACACCCGCCTAGCCAGCCAGATCAGCCGAATCAACCCTAAGGATCAATGGGGTGACAGATGTCGCAGCCAGATCGCCCTCACATCCCAGAATGCTACTTTTTAGATTTAACAGGAGGTCTGCCTTTTATGAAAAGACATAAGACATACATTAAAATGTATGTTTAAGCTCAACAACAAAACAGTCGACTACAATTTGAGTTGCTTTTTTGCTATTTTATATAAAGAAGTAAGTGATTGTGTCACATATAATATCATCTCATATCGATCGCTGAGCCCTGAATAAAATGGAAATCATGTTATGCCGGCACAAATCGAATCGTTGTACATTGAATCGCTATAATATCGTATCGTGGTGAAACGTGTAATATACACCTAGTTCCGTGTCGGCTTCTAACACATTCACCTTATCCAAGGTTCCGTTTGGCTGCCCGAGCCCGTTTCAGGGTAACACCGCGAGCCCGGACTCTCCGCGCTCACCTCACACGCGCTCCGGTGAAGCTGCTGAATCAACTTCTCGTGCTCGGAGAGCGCGTCGTGCTGCTGCTCCGCTCTGCTGCCTTCAGTCCCGTCACTTTCGCTCTTGTGTGTGCTGGCTTTTGAGACCAGACATTGTTTTGACATTCTGATGAGACGGTTAACAAGCTTCAGATCGCCGCGCAGAGCCGCACTTGTTCTGCTAAATCCATTCAGCAGGAGCATAACGCCTACAACACGCCGAAGAAGCAGAAGAGGAAACGCAACAAGTTAAGCGATCGCACGCCGGAAGTGATCCCGAGGAAGCGGGAAGTAGACAGCGTCGGTGAAACTAATGGTTCTTTTATTTACCTAGCAACTGTACATGTCTGAACATGCATTACACAAGAAAATGTTTAACTGAAGCTGGAATGTGTTGAAGTTGTCATATTTAATCATCAAGAGTACATTGAATTACCTTACGTCATTACACATTCTTTATGGGCAGTAGATAGATAGCTAGACTGATTGATTGATTTGCTGGGGCAGTTGATAACATAATGGTCAGGGAGTTGGCCCCTGTGATCTGAGGGTCACTGATTCAAGTTCTGGACCAGTAAAGGTATTGTTCCCAAGTACTGCTCCCTGGGATCTGCCAAAAAAAAAAAAAAAAAAGCAGCCTACTTCTCCTTCACAGATGGCTCAAGTGTGTCATTGTGGTGTACTGTGTGCTGTGCTGTGTTCACAATGACAAATAATATTTTACAAACCCACTTAGTCCCATTTAGTCAAGAAACTCCCAAGCCCCGTCTTCTGTCCAACATAAATCTCCCCTGCACCTCCACGCCTGCAGATCCTTCATGTTCAGGTAATACCTGAAATCTACTAGTATTCCTATTCTTTCTAATCAATTAACAACAGCCACAAGAGAGAGAGAGTGAAATCTTGAAGAAATTAAAAGAAGAACCTACTAAATGCTCGATCACAACAAAATGCAAATCTTTAGTACGTCATTGTTTGAGAAGGGAGCGCAAGAGCGAGAAGAATGATTTGCTGTTTAAAGGAAAGAAATGTACTATATAATGACAACATCATGACCACATGCAATTGAAAACTAGTTTTTCATTTTTGAAGGTAGCTTATTGTGATATAAATGTTATATATGTATTTTTTATAGAAGTCAGAATGCTTTTACAAATCTGATACAGGGTTCTGTAGTTCCACATTTTATGCTGCTGAATACAAATGTCTGAAATATGCAGTGCATGTGTTAATAGTTTATTATTTTATTAAGTACAAGCACACATTTGATTAAAGTTCTAACTTTCCTTGACTCAGTATGATTTTGTTTTTTGTATCCAGTTCATTAGCATTTGCCCTTTTCCAGTTCTCTCCATAAAAAATATTTGGAAACTCTGAATGGGTTTATATTACACAACAAAATATGCAAGTATTTGAAAGTTGTTCAGAATTAATGCAAAACATGTCACTTATACAAAACAGGCTGCAGAAACAACCAAGACACTTCAAGCATTAACATATTGGGATGAATGTACATGAAATATTTATTTGTGGATGCAGAATTGAACTGCAGGCACAGTGGGCTGGTAGTTTAGCTTAGCTTAACAAACTTTGCTCTTTCTATATTTTTTTTGTTGATGTCAACAGTTGATTAAAAAAACAAGTGATTTTTTAAAAAAGCAAAGAAAATGAGTACATAAACATTACAAAAGGAGATACTTCAGAACATGTGTAACTGATGATACAATTAACATTCTGCCGCTCTGCTGTGGTGTTTAGCCTATAAAATGTTGAGCAGGCCCAGCTGACCTCAATTTATGAAGATGGGAAAAACAGTTTCAGTGAGGGTTCAAACACCATGGTCATCCAATGTGTGCTTTCAAGCCACCATTACAGACCAAATTTACTGTCTTTACATGTTTTTTTTTAAGTAAAACTAAAGAAAAACACATGAGCAGCTCTTTCTAAGGTGACTGAGAAAGACAGAATGGCTAGACTTTTCATGCTTCACTATAACCTTGACAAGTGACTTCCAGCATGACAGTGTATTCATCTCTAGGTTACTGTGGGCTACTAGAGTATATTTAATGTGTTGAAAACCTTAATATCTGTTTAGTTTCTGCTTTTCTTTTCTTTGCTGTTAGGTCCATTTTGCCCTCTTTGTTCAACCATTGGCCAACTTCCTACCAACTGCCCCAAAAAGATTACCATTAGAATATTTCATTAGAGTAAATTAAACTGGGATTTGCAGCCATATATAAACAATGTATTAAGTTTGCATATGTAACATTTTGAATAATTTTTAAATAATAATTATTTTTAATTAGTGTGAATATGATACTGATGAAAACACACTCCCACCTTCTCGCTGACGACTAGCCACCAAGTCATTTCCTCAAATGACTAAAATCAAAACCAGTAGGCGTACTATCAGGGTGCAGTTCCTTCTAAAAACCACAAACTCTCCATATAGTATTAGCAGCATTATTTTACACTATTACTACCACATTACAACAAAAGTTTCCAGACCAAATTAGGCTTCAGTTGTTCTCCAAGCTTTTATTCAAGCTGTTCAATTAACAAGGTGAACCAATAATTAGTTCTTTTGGATTTTAAACTGTGAGAAGAAAACATTTTACAGGAGTTAATGCATCTGCACCCACCATTGGGCCATGGAGTAACACCATTAACCCCAAATTGCTCCAGGGAGACTGTCCCTGTAATTATGAAATGAAAGACGCTCTGGAAAGGAGCCATAGTTCGCTTCTCACAATTTAAATCCACTGCATATTAGGATTAATAATTCTGGAACTAAACCTGGCTAATTTAACATGTACAGTGCCTTTCAAAAGTATTCACCCCCTTGGCTTTTTACCTATTTTGTTACATTCCAACCTGTAATTTAAATGTTTTTAAATCTTATTTTATGTGATGGATCTGCACAAAATAGTCTCAGTTGGTGAAATGAAATGAGAAAAAAATATACAATTTTTTTTTTTTTTTAATAAAAAACTGAAAATTGGCATGTGCATATTCACCCCCTTTGCTATGAAGCCCCTAAAAAGTTCTGGTGCGACCAATTACCTTCAAAAGTAATATAATTAGTGAAATGAAGTTCACCTGTATACAATCTAAGTGTTACATAATCTGTCAGTATAAACACACCTTTTCTGAAAGGCCCCAGAGGCTGCAACACCACTAAGCAAGAGACATCACACCATGAAGACCAAGGAGCTCTCCAAACAGGTCAGGGATAAAGTTGTTGAGAAGTACAAGTCACGGTTGGTTTATAAAAAAAAATATCCAAATCTTTGATGATCCTCTGGAGCACCATCAAATCCATCATCTTCAAATGGAAAGAACATGGTACCACAACAAACCTGCCAAGAGAGGGCTGCCCACCAAAACTACAAAAACGGGTTGCCACCCAAAGGTAATCCTGAAGGAGTTGCAGAGTTCCACAGCAGAGACTGGAGTATCTGTCCATAGGACCACAATAAGCCATACACTCTATAGAGCTGGCCTTTATGGAAGTGTGGCCAGAAAAAAGCCATTACTTAGTGTTAAAAATAAGAAGGCATGTTTTGAGTTTGCCAAAAGGCATCTGGGCGACTCCCCAAATGTATGGAGGAAGGTGCTTTGGAGACTGAAATTGAACTTTTCAGCCACCAAGGAAAATGCTATGTCTGGTGCAAACCCAACACATCCCATCACCCCAAGAACGTCATTGCCACAGTGAAACATGGTGGTGGCAGCATCATGCTGTGAGGATGCAGCAGCAGAGACTGGGAAACTGGTCCGAGTCGAGGGAAAGATGGATGGCGCTAAATACGGGGATATTCTTGAGCAAAACCTGTGTCAGTCTGCCTGTGATTTGAGTTCACCTTCCAGCAGGACAATGACGTGAAGCACACTGCTAAAGCAACACTCGAGTGGTTTAAGGGGAAACATTTAAATGTGTTGGAATGGCCTTGTCAAAGTCCAGACATCAATCCAATTGAGAATCTGTGGTCAGACTTGAAGATTGCTATTCACAAGCGAAAACCATCCAACATGAAGGAGCTGGAGCAGTTTTGCCTTGAGGAATGGGCAGAAAACCCCACTGGCAAGATGTAGTAAGCTCATAGAGACTTGTCCAAAGCAACTTGCAGCTGTAGTTGCTGCAAAAGGTGGTTCTACAAAGTACTGACTTTGGGGGGAGTGAACAATTATGCACACTGAAGTTTTCTGTTATTTTGTGCTATTTGTTGTTTGCCTTACACAAAAATAAATAAATATATCTTCAAAGTTGTAGGCATGTTCTTTAAATGAAATGGTGCAAACTGTCAAACAATCCATTTAATTCCAGGTTGTGAGGCAACAAAACATGAAAAATGCCAAGGGGAGTGAATACTTTTGCAAGGCACTGTGGAATGAGAACCTGACTAAGATAAAGACCTGCTGATGTCAGCCTCGTACATCTCTGGTATCCAAACATAACGTTTTTGCCAATATTAGTTTTAGTGTAGATACAATTTAGATAATTGAATTAGATTTGGTCAATTACATCATTACAGCGATTTCATCAGGCACACAGCTGTAAATTTCAAGCTAACCACATCAAGTCTTGATTTTGATAGGAGTCTGACTCCTATTATCATGTATTTCCTACACACATATGCCCCCTTGAGATTTGTGGTATTTGTTTCACATTCTTTGCAAAGTAGTATGACAGAGAGAGAGGAAAAAGTAGAAAAGGTGGAAGCGAGAGAGAAACAAGTGAGAAACTTGAGATGTATGTTTTTATTCTATTTAAGAATTGTCTTGTTTTTATGCTGGCCAAAACCAACCTATGAACACATGTTTGGGAATCCGTCGTGCTTCCTGCGCATTCCCTGCTTGACGTCCAGACGCCCAGGTGTTGAAGCACTGTTGTCGTGACGTCATAGCGCCGCTTCAACACCTGGGCTGTGACGTCATGACGTGTCGCCTGCACTTCCTGGTGCTGGCGCTCCGCGGCAGGAGAAGTAAAACGCTTCGGGGGCTGCAACGTTTACCGGTGAGGAGGGGGAATAACAAAGTTGACGCCATGCAGCGTCCCGGTACGCGCTTCAGGTAGCCGGTAACAACTAGCGCGTGAGCAGCGTTCGGGATTTTTGGTTGTTGTTTTTTGCGACTGTCGCTCCGACAGTTCATTCAGCCGGCGCGGGGCGTCGCGATGTTGTAGCCATGGACAGCAGAATAAAGTAAGTCCGAGCTGTTTACATCGCTAATTTTTTGCTGTTTTTGCTGCTACGTCGTGACAGCTGACGACGAGCTCGAGCCTGCCACCGTTTTCAAACGACTATTACGGCGCTCAAAGCCTTAACAAACACACTAACAGCGTAATGAATTAAACTGTCAAAATAGACGAGATATTTAGCGTAATTAGCACGTAGGCTAAGGCCGTGTTCCATACCGCGTACTTGTGCACTAACCGAAGTTTGTGAATAGCGAAGAAATAGCGGCATTCATACTCTGTAGTACGCTAGTACGCAAACTGGCTTCGGGCTGGTCTAGTAGCCGGAGATAAGAGCTGGTTGGTAAATAGTTGTGACGAGGCAAAGCTTGAAATCCCCAGTCGCTTTGGAGTACGTTTGTAGAAATTTCTGGAAGGTTCCGTTGTTATTTTTGCTGACCGGCTGCGTCCGGTTACGTCCAGATAATTTATTTGCTACATAAATTGTCATGCAAATGTAACATCTAGTGGAATGCCAAGCCTAGTACACTCCTGAGACTGTCCAAGTAACTAAATCTGGTTAAGCCATTACATTAAAGAAATCTAAGGCAAATTATATCAGGAGACTAAAACAAACACAAAAAATACAACATGGGCATCAAGGGTGTTAAATATATAGACAAAACATGTCGCTAAAAGTAAACATAAAAATGATAACCATCTCTGTTGGTCTAGTTTAAGTCAGTGCTCCAAAAACTGTGTGAATGAGTTTTAAAAAATGCAGCAGCAACTTCCTTCAGTGCTGGACAATATTTGTGACACTGCATTTCTTTTCTGTAATATATTTGGCAATATTGAAAATACATCATTTGAAGCAGATGACATTTTTGGAAATAATTCTGGAATGAGTTGGGTGATTCAGTAAGGGAAGGCATCGGCATAGAAAAGCTGAAAAATCCTTTAAATTGGAGATATTGCAGTGTGAAGCATTTTTCTTAAACTTTCAAAAACCTTTAAACCCATCAGACGGATTTCTCTTGTAGATTAGTCATTAGTAGATTGGAAAGCCCTTGTACTGATCAGCAAGAAGTTGTTACATGATGTGTTTGATTTCATGTGTTTTACTTGATGTTGCATGTACTGTGAAAAGATGTATTCTATCTCCTTATATAGTTGAAATATAATGTAAATATCTAACAGTGATTTTTAGTAAGGTATAACAAATGTTTCCATCTGTTTTTAGCGAGAATCCTGAGAGGACGTTTGATTTGGTGTTACAGGTGGCATGTCCAACATCCGAAAATGACGGTGAGTAGATTATAGATAACTGTTTGATAGAAGTGTTTCAGGATTTATCTATTTACAAATATGGTGTGTAACAATAGTCATCTCAGGATTTGAATCCATAGACAATTCACGGCTCAAAGTTTGATGCCCTCAAGATAGTAAGACTGAAAACACTTAAAAACAGTTGTATATAGCTATTTAAAACGCATTCAATTTCAATACAAGAATAATGAGCTGTAGATACAGTTATTGCACGATCTTAACTGATTTTCAAACAACAGTCCGTGAATCACTTAGTCCTACGCGTCCTTACATTGTGTTGCCATCTTTCAGAATTGAGATGAATTGTGCCACAACGCAGTGCTACACCCCTACATAAAAAAAGCCCCCCGACTCTCCTTTCTGTGGCTAACAAGTCAGACGTGTTCGCCTTCCGTGTGGGTGTGGAGCTTCTGTTTTGGTGCTTTAAAGGCACAAGGCAGCAGTCACTGAAGTATTGAAACACTGCTTATTTAAAACCATGTGTGTTTTTGTTGTGTCTGTGCTTCTGCACTCCGAACACATCAAAGCCACTAACAATTCCATTGTCAACACCTGTTGTTAAAAACTTGCCAGACCTATAATTTCCAGAGATGACCTGTCTGATCATTGTTGTTAGTTTGATGAATGCCAGGCCAAACATCAAGTTAACATTCATTTATATACGACTGTGTGGCTTTTTTTGGCCAGTATGAGCTCAATAAGGAGTTGTCAGTTTGCAAATACGGTTCTACCCTTTTTGTGCTTTATACCTATTTTTTTAGGTTATCAAGTAGTTTTGAAGTTATCATACACAAATTAAGCTGTATTAGAACACCTGCTGTTTCCAAACTGCACTCATACTTTCTGTTTAGCTGCTCGTGATGAGTAATCATTAAGTGTGTCATATTGGGTTTGGTTAGCTAACTGTTGTTCTCTTCTGGGTGTGTATAAAACAGTTAGTTAGGTTTAGACTTGTTTTAAAAGGCTGAGGAGGGAAAAGGGCGCTTTTAACCACAGAATTTCTGCGGTCATTCACATAACACACGTAAAACTTGGTCATGTAGCCAGA
This sequence comes from Distichodus sexfasciatus, assembly GCA_032718565.1. NCBI lineage: Eukaryota > Metazoa > Chordata > Actinopteri > Characiformes > Distichodontidae > Distichodus > Distichodus sexfasciatus. Next base: position 200,927 of record JAVGVS010000213.1, on the reverse strand, counting down.
TAACAAATGCTTAAGTCTTTGCCTGTTGATGTCATCCTGGTGGCATGCATAGACTAGAACGTATTTTTATCTTCCTTGATGTAACCTTTATAAGCTCTTTGAATGTTAGTCTTTTAACGTTTGATGATCATGATCGATAGCAGCTTCCGGTTTCCCCAGTGCGCGGTAACATAATCAAACACATTCAGATTGGGGCTCGTGCAGAAAAGGAATCTTTGCTAGGACTATAAAAATGATCTGTTATGAAAAACAGTGATGCTTAACTTTGACTAATTGCATCACATGACTTTAAAGGGTAGAGAAATTCTTTGTACAGAGTGGATGTGGAAGTGTTTTATCACGTCAAGCTGCTTATTTTGTTGTTTGCTTTAGAGATGTAAATGTAATTGTAGTGGAAAATGAAGTGGGAATCTTCGAATTCAGATTGCTTTGGCCCGTGCAAAAAGAAATAATGGCTAGTATCATATAAAATAGTTATTGTTAAAAGGGAATGATGCACAACTTTTCTGTGATTACATCATGTAGCTTTGAATTCACATTTTGTATGGAAGTGGTTTGACACGTTAAGTTGCTGATTTTATCCTGTAAAATAAGTTGTAGTGTTATTGCAGTGAGATGGCAGGAAATCTCTCCAGATTTTTCTAGTAGTAGTGTCTCTGATACTAAAGTTTGTGTGCGAACCTGGAATCTGTTAGGTCAGCATGCACGTGTTTTCATTTCATCTCCACTCTCATGACTGGGTCATGTTATTCTTTTTTTTTTTTCGGAGCCTATTTCCCTCTTTCATAGCAGCCCACGGTAGTTCATGTTATTGTGGAATCAGGTCGGACAACCTTTTTATCGAGTCTCTCTGTAAACGTCGTTGTGCCAGAGAGTCTTTTCCTCTTAAGGGCTGAACAAAAGCAGTGCAGGAAGCGATGACTTCACCTTCTGCTACCTCCTGATATAAAACATTAAATAAAAGGATATGAAGCACTAACTGTGGCGTGCGGGGTTTTTCAGGCCCGTGTCATTCCATCACCACTTCGTGGCACGGAGACGCAGGTGGGAAGCTACGCGGTGCTCGTTTAGTCAAATTTAAAAAACGGGTTCAGGACGTGCAACTTTACAAACCACTTCCCTTATGATCCGATGAGGTCAGTCTCATTTCCCGACCCTGGCTCTCAGGAGCTCAGCCGTGTTTCGCTCGGCCTCGGACCGAGGGAAAGTTCAGTGGCGTTTCAGTCGGCTTCAGACCAACGGAAAAGTTCAGTGTGTTTTCCTAAAGCTTAAGAGCTGTTGGGACTGACATGGTATACTCGACAAATCTCCATGCACCTTCAATATCATGTGGCAAATGAAATGTGTTTTTTGAGGAGGAAAAACACTTTGCCCCTGAAGAGTTAATTTTGTGACACTTGATAGTTAGACACAATGCTGTCTCTTCTCTCTGTGCCATTTGCTCTCGACTCGCTGCTTCATTTATTGTCCCAGCCACAAGTAATGCTGTCACACGAGCAGAAGCACGCGTTCACACCACACTTACACACGAGTGCAGCGTGAAGCCCCGAGAAGGAAAAGAGAAGAGAGTTTCAGCTGGGTTTGGTGTTTGCAAAATTCTAAACTCAATTTTGACAGATTGTTTTTTCTTGTTTTTTCTCTCGTTAACTAGCAATAATCTGTAAAAAACAACGCCCTGAAAAACCAATATCAGTCGACCTCTATTAATAAATTATGTCCATATACTGTATTAGGGATGGATCACATGATGGTGGTCTAGTGTTAGGAAACTAACCTACAAACCAAGAGGTTTTGGTTCAAATATAGCTGTGTCCTAACCCCAGCACTACCACTTTTTGGGCCCCTAAACAAGGCCCATAATCCCAGTTTGCTCCAGGGAGACGTTTCCTTAATTGGGTGTCACTCTAGACGAGAGTGTCTGATAAATGCTTTCACTCTAAATGACTTCAAATGAGTATCACTTTTATTTCAGACGTTTTTCCCCTTGATTTCGTTTGATTAATTTTCGTTAAAATTCGTTCGTTCATTATCTGAACCGCTTAACCTTTTGAACCGGCAGCCTATCCTTTGACTTTGGGCATGAGGTGAGGACCAACCTTGGGTGGGCGTCAACACACCGCACAGCGCTCACACAAACACACTCACATTCACACCTTATGGGGTGTCACCAATTAACCTTATATTGCATGCTTTTGGACTGTGGGAGGAAACCGGAAGAGCTGGCAAACTCCACGTAGAGACCCCACGGCCGATATTGTTATCGAACCCAGGACTTTCTTGCTGTGAGGCGATTAGCACTAACCATCGCGGCACCATGCCACCCATTTTGTAGAAAATATATGTTGTAAGTAGGGTATTTTTTTAAGGGGGAAGTTCATAAACACAAATTGAGTTAAAATAATTCATCTTGTTGAGCAAGACGCTGGTTGGAGGTTCTAAATTTAGATTTTTAGCCTAGTCCTACACTGTAGGATTTGTTGTTATGTGAAAGGTTGTTAAATTGATTTTATTGGAGTACAGTACAATGTCTACAATGAATAGACAAATAATAGAGTGCAGTTATTTTATTAATCACGTTGCTAAAAAAATTGTCCATGATCTAAATGGAGGAAAAGAGGTGATTGGAGTACAATTACAGTATGCACAATGAATCATCTGCCTGGTCCTTGGTGGTCCTGATCTTGGACCGCTTTATTACAAAACCCTTAGAATTCGTAGCAACGTTGGAAAGCTGAGACTGGAGCTGTTCCCATGCGCAGCCTTCATTTAGAGCGTCATCAATACACATTCTGATTGCTGTACTCGTGTGACCCAGCGCTGACCCTAATCTTTGTAAAACCTCCAGAGAGAGGTACAGGCGCATTTCTACACCATGGTCAGTGCCGCGTTGAAAGAGGTCCACCACCCGAGTAATATCCGGTCAGCGGTGGTCACACACCGGTCAGTGATGAATGGGGTGTGTGGCTAATTGGACACGGCAATAGAATACGGGGGAATACGGCCTGCGGCTGTACAAAGTATGTGACTAATACAGAACAATTTAGAGACGCTATTGGGGATATATGAAATTGATCAGTGCACTCACAGTTCCCAGCGTATCGTTTACCGTGCTAAAACATCACATGTGGCTATTGCCAACTTCTAGGAGGTCTTCCCTTCAGAATGGAACTCTCCCAATTAACCCAGGCTTGGGACCGGCACTAAGAAAAATATTGATTTATGGATTACTGGGTTCACATCATTGAAAGTTGTGGACATTTGTCATGGTAGAACCAATTGCTAGCTGATATTAGCATTAGCTAGTGGAAATGAGTGCTAGTTTGCCACCAAAGAGGTAGAGATTTGTGTTGGTTCGCAGCAAAGTTAAGGCTAGGGTTGTGTGGTTTGGACCCTTTTGCGAAACACGATTGTGGAGGCAAAAATTCTGATCATTTCTGACAAATTCTGAGGAGAAGGTAACTCATGGTGGTTTACCATAAAGCTGTATTTGGTTGCATGGCACAGCATGGCAAACAGTTCACAGAATGTGACCTCAGCATTTGACCCATCCATGAAGGAGAAGTGGGCAGCTTTTTTTGGCACGGAGTGTCCTTGGCGAGGGTACCTTGCTCTTGAAAGTGAAAGTGAGTGATTATTTGTCATTGTGAACACACACCACAGCACAGCACACAGTGCACCACAACCACATATGACCTCTGCATTTAACCCATCCGTGAAGGAGCAGTGGGCAGCAAACAAGCGTCCGGGGAGCAGTGCTTGGGGACGGTACCTTGCTCATGAGTACCTCAGTGGTAACTTTACCGGCCCTGGATTCAAACCTGCGACCTTCTGATCACGGGGCGAACACCCTACCGTTACGCCACCAACTGCCCCAATACCTCGCTTGTACCTTTGTTGGTCCGGGTCTTGAACCAATGACCTTCTGATTAACGGGTCAACTCTCTAACCATTACGCCGCCACCTGCTCCAAACCGATGCACTTTCCTAACCATAATACCTCGCAATGTTATAAAGTTTTTTCTACTTTCCAAGATCCAAATTTCAGCAGATGGTTCGCAAACCTGCCTCTACCGCTTCCTGAAACAGCAATCGCTTGTTCTGCGCTCATAGCTGAGTAGCAGCTTCTATTGTTGTAGCTTTTTTCTCTTCTTCTTTTTCATTTGGTTAAAACTCGTAGTCCTGGTTCGTCTCTATCAATTATCGTCTCACAGCAAAACAAATTTAACCACCTGTGAAGGTCACTCATAATATTCCCTTTCCTGTAGACATGAAAAGAACTGCTGCTTTTTACAGTCACTCTCAGGGTGAGAATTGATTAAGAAGATTCCTCTCAAAGCCCCCGCAAGGCTTCGCCGCAGAGAAATGATTGCATTTTTGTGTATGCACAGTTTTTATAGTCTTTTCTATCAGAGAGTAACCATTGACTTCTACAAATATAAGTACAAGGATTTCTCGAGGGCATCAAATCACAACCGACCGTAAAATTGTAGAAGACAGGTAGCATCTTTACTTGCGTCTTCACGTCTTCATCCTTTCTTGTTTTTAATTAATCCCAAATCTCGAAAACACGTGGTTCATAGCAGGAGTATTCAAGTAAAATTCAAAGAGCTCCGCGTACAGAACCTTCATGCAAATTTTTTATTAAAGTTTATTGTTAGTGTTTATTAATAGTATTTGAATAAAAATTATAATAATAAATGTTACAAAATAATATATTTAAAACATATTTACTAATGATATATTTAAAATAATAAATATTATTAATGATTATTATTAATTTTATTAATAAAAATGTGAATAACTTATTAATAAATAATACTAAACATTATGAAATTTTTTATATAATATTTATTCTTTTTAATTTGTGTTGATCTTTATTATTAATGCTTTTGATAATTAATAACACCAACACATTGTTAATTATTATTTTATTAATGTATATTAATAATATAAGACAATAAAAATCTATATTTATTAACAATATATTTTAAAATTTATTATTAATGCTTGTCAAAAATAAATGTTCAGAAAAACATTTGACTATCTATATTTTTATAATAAAATATGAACTAAACAAGATATAAGCGTCTTTTCTCGTTTCAAGTTTGCCTTTAAAGATAAAAGAGCATCTTAATAAAGTGCTTAATTTTATTATAAACGAATAAACATAAACAATGGAAATAGTTGCTGTGTGCATTCCCTGTGCACATACGTACAGTGGCGCAAAACGCAAAAATTGAAAATAGTTGGACTCATTTAGCAATGTAAATTTAGTTTTAAAATTAGGCTACCGTTAATGTGAACGAGTGGTGCATCTCATAATAGAAACTGAAATAGTCAAAATCGGATGACGGGTCTGCGTCCGTATCGACTGGGGGCCGGATCTGGATCCCGTTCCGTCCGTTGGTGACTTCAGGTTTTTAGGCTAACGGCGAACTGTTGACAGGGGTTTAGACAAAGAGGCGCTGCTTACTTTAGCCGAGCCGGCGCGTTCCGAATGGAATCCTTGGCCAGCTCCGGTCGAGCCTGACTGGCGTGCTCGAGGCCGGCTATATTGAGCCATATTGATGTTTTTCCAAACCGGTGCCAACGCTAGCAGATGATGCTAACTGTGCCAAGGCAGTAGGTGGAGACAGATGCTACCTGTCTTCTCTGCTCTTTTCATCCAGCTTGCTGCCAGTAATAAAGCAATAAAGAGAAAGGATCTGAAAAGCAATTTCCCCGCCACAGTCGCACGGCCGTCGGGGAAATGTGTTTTTCTGTAACGTTCACCACCTTTATGCTTCTTAGAACTGGATGCATTTGAATGTACAGTACGGTGTAAAAGTTTTGAGTCACCCGTCATTTTTTTAAAATGTAGGACTGGGCAATTAATCGAATATGAATCGAAACTGACAGGTAGCTGTTAAGTAGTTCACCCTGTGATTGGAATGTCGCCGGTTCTAGTCCCGGTCAGGTAAAGGTACCACCGAAGTACTCATCAGCAAGGTACCGTCCCCAGGCACTGCTTCCTGGACGCTGCCAAAAAAGCTGCCCACTGCTTATTCACGGATGGGTCAAAAGCGGAGGTCACATTTGGTTGTGGTGCACGCTGTGCTGTGTTCACAATGACAATCACTCACTTAGCCAAAAATTTGGCATATCTCGGCATGGCGTGCGGTGTGTCCTTGAAAATTTGAGGAAAATGGACTAATGTCGGACAAATGAAAAAGTGACAGAACTACGTAACTGCAACTGATAAACTAAATATAAACTCCACATGCTTACACCTTTCTAAAATAAGTATTTTTGCATAGATGTAAGGATTTTTTTCCCTGTGTCGCAGATGTTGGTGTTCTGGCTGAATTCCTAGAAACGGATGTGAAATAATTTCATCAATTCTCCATTTCATGTTTTCCTTTTGATATCAAAGATATACTGTATTTTAAGGCCTTTGAGAGTAATAAAAATAATAATAATAAAAACATTTCTACCAGAACGCTGTTTGCTCTGCGAACGCCCACGTGTCGGTAGACACCTGATTGGCCCACAGGGGCGAGTACAGGTCAAAGTTCACGGCCAGACTAACAGAGACCGCTGTGAGTAAGATGGTGTTGATTGGCCATTAGCGATCGCTCTCTATGCAGCCTTTTTACGCAGGCTGTCAGCCTTTTTTATCTGCCTTCATTATGGTTTTCTCCCAGTACAACTTCATGTGGGAAGTTTTTTTTGCCCCTTTCTGCTTCATCTGTCACCTAGAATACGATGATAAAACGTTTTACTGTGAGACAGAGCTTTGCCTTTTTTCTCTGAAAACGGAATCCATTTTGACCTCAGCCAAGCCAGTTAGCAGATCTAATGGTTTCTATATTTGCAGTTCTTCTGAATGTCCTTTTTTAGCTGTTTAAAGCTGTAACATCTCGAGAATACACGCTATTTGGATAACGATGAACTTTTAATCAGCCAGTCCTCTTTTATCTGCATATCTCACTTACAGAAGTTTAGGCTTATTTAATTGTAATTTAGGCTTAATTTAAGTTCTGGCTTAACCAAGCGAAATCAATCTTCTGTTGGTAAACTGCTTTTCCACCGCACTAATTTGGAACCAGTTGCACATTTTCCGACTTCGGCTCCGAATCGGCTCCAACACTTCTGCCGGTCTGGAATCCACAACCTGTCATAGCATGAGAGATGGACAGATGAAATGTTTTGAGATAAAGAAAAAGACAGACAGCAAATCTGGAGTTGTGTGGGCTGCTGCTGCAATTCAGCAGAGATGACAAAGCACACAAAGAAAGAAAAAGGAGTGTGAGCCCATGAAGAAAGAACTGAAAGCTGCTGGAATTGATCAATCAGCAAGCTCCAAAAACGTAATTATTGTCAATGTTGATCTCATTCATCTGTGGATATTTAAATATATCCTCAAAGCCTGAAGCGGCCAGCTTGGGGCAGCTGGTAGCGTAACAGTTAGGGCGTTTGCTCCTAGATCGGAAGGTCGCCCGTTAAAGGACCCCTGAGGTACTCGCGGGCGAGGACCCCTCCCCAAGCACTGCTCCCCGGGTGCCTCCAAAAAAGCTGCCCACTGGTCTTTCACAGAGGTCACATTTTGTTGTGGTGCACTATGTGCTCTGGTCTGGAAATTATTACGCGGTAACAAGAGTGTCATATTGCTGTAAAAATCATATAGTATAGTAGAGTCTTACCATGAAATACGGTCGTTAAATGCTTGCACCAGTTCAGTGGAAAGAGATAAGAATCTTGTTTTGGTTCAGCGGTGCATGGTTTAGGCGTAATGTGAAACGAAGAGCCAGATACCGAGTTACATTATTTTCTAGGGATTTGAACATTTTCTCAGTCTTTGACCCCCTTTTCGTACACTTGCATCACCTCTGCAACACTTCTCGATTGACAGAATTCTGCATTTGCAATCCGATCTGTTGGAGTTGCTGATGTTGAGCGGTCTTTATTGAACATCTGCACACTTCTGTCCATGTCTTTTGGTCAGACGTCTTGGCAATTTAATCACTTCCCTAAAACAGATGCGGAGACGACTACGCGACGCCGTTGCATTAAAGTGAGTCGTAATAGAAGCAGATAATCCAAAGAAATGGATTAAGACGCAAAAAGAGAATCAGCATGTAAATCATACATGACAGCCTGTGTCGGAGAGAAGACTGTCAGCTGATGTATTTTTAATAAGAATGGAGTTAGGCTTACTCAAGATGCTCCTTTTTACTTTCCTACAGGCAGTATGTTTAATGAGCTGTTTCTCCATATAGCGTGACAGCTTGTTAATAGCTGGCTAAAAAGCCAACTTTCAGGTGTGTTATATGACCAGCTGACACATTGGCGGAACTGCTTTATTTAATTATCAGTTAGCTGTCAGGACATCAAAATAAAAAAAAAGTAGCCAAGGATAAGTATGTTTACTGCCTCTGAGTCGGCCAAATGTATTTTAAAACTTAAGTTGGATTAAGTAACAGCGATTGAGTGACGTTTGTGTTTTTTACCATTTTTGAATGCTAATAATCGAGTGTGTTAAGCGAGTTTGAAAAGAAAAACCTTTAGAATGTAATGAAACATGATTTTCATCATAATTCATGGTGCTAAATTACATTCAGAAACGGTTTAAAGCACAGATGTGACCTTTTTGTTGCTGAAAACAAGTTTTGAAATATGTCTGGTTATTGTTTATACTGGTGGTGTCGCAAAATACACTGTTTACGGCAAAAATTTTCCGTCGATGACGGATTGCAATAGTTACCGTGGTGCCACGTGGATGTAGACACAGAGATTACTGTGAGATCCTCCTGCCCTCGCTCGCAGATCTACGGAACGCCAAAGGTGCTACAGTTTGCCTTAAGGGCACCTTACTAGAGCGCCGTAAAAAGCCTCACCTTTACAGCCATTTTACTGTGTAAAACATAGCGTTTGACCACTGCTCACTAGAGCGCTGCAAATAGCGCCATTCTCAACGTCCTAAAAAAAAACCCAGTGTATTTTTACTGTGTTTTTAACAAATAACACCACGTGAAAATTAAACATGGTCGACTGAAGCAGCTTATAGACCTTAGCTTGCATCCTTAAAACAACAGAATGAAGATGATAAAACTACGCATTTTCAACAAGCTAGACTCCTGCTGCTGGCCGTTTACATTTGTAAACGCACGTCAAACAGTACCGTGACGACATTATGAACCAACGAGTCACTCGATGAGAATGAATGTACAACTTGGCCGCTTCTAGACATGCTGAAGAGGTGAAGAAGTGGTACGGTCCACATTACACTCATGCTGGCAGCTTTAGCCTTTCATTTTTAGCCCTCCGCTATCTGTTGCTCATCTTTTTTTTTTTTTCCCTCCACCAAGCTGCCAGATAGATCTTTTTGAACGTGCTACATTTTTGCACTTCCCCTTCTTTTCCCTGCTTGAACTTATTTCAGATGGAGAACTTGGCAGAAAGGGAACAAGCTTTGCGGTTCCACAAAAAAAAGCAGTCTTCTTCTCCCACTGCAGCTTCCTCCTGGTGTCGAGTCCCGCCGCAGCTCTCCACGTCCAGTTGCCGCTTTAGTGGAACTTCCGACTTCCTCGGCAACAGTTACAGAAGCCCGACTCTCAAAGAATCTCCCACACACCCGCATCAGCACCAAAAAACAAACTTTGTTTATTGGCTTGTACAAATTTTTTTTGTTGTACCTTTGTTGCTAGATACACTCATGAACTGAAACTGTATCTAAGGGAGTGATTATTTATAATTGTAAACACACCACAGCACACGGTGCGCCACAACCAAATGTGACCTCTGCATTTGATCTATCCGTGAAGGAGCAGTGGGCAGTTTTTTTGGCCAGCACCCGGGAAGCAGTGCTTGGGGACAGTGCCTTGCTCTTGAGTACCTCAGTGGTGCCTTTACAAGTACGAGACTAGAACCAGCGAGCTTCTAATCACATGGTCAACTCCCTGACCATTACTACCAACTAAAGATGGGTCAGATCCGACACGTGGATCAGATATTGGTCCGATATTGTCTCAAATAGCTGGACTGGGTATTGGTGGTATTGGGCCGATCTATAGAGTCAATCTGTAAATGCACGCACGCTCAATTGATAATGCATGGGAAGTGGCACTGCGGTAAAACAGTATGTAAGTCAAGTACTTCCTTAAGCATAACAGAACAATCTCAGTCATGCATTCAGGCGTTGTTAAAGCATCAGTTTCTGTTTTCTGTTTTAAAAATCCTCAGAGACTGTATCGGATTTGTATTTGCAGATATCCAAATTTACAATATCGGTATTGGTATCGGACATCAAAAAGTGGTATCGTGCCATCTTTACTACCAACTGCCCCCAAAAACCTGTTTATTCCATAATTCATTATCCGAACTGCTCAATCCCGACTGGGGCCGCGGGGGGACCGGAGCCTATCCCGGGAACTTAAGGGAGCAAAGCGGGGAACAACCCTTCTCACTGTGAGGCGGCAGCGCTAACCACTGCACCACCGTGCCACTCCTCCAAAAACCTATTAACCTTAGGGGCTAATGATAATGAAAAGTAATATTTCTAATGAAAAATAAAGAAAGAAATATGGAAATGTAAGCAAACAAAACACAGTCAAAAAATGGAGACTTTTAACATTTACTTAAGTTATCTTTTTTTTTTTACTCAAATAAAGTTACCGGAACACTGCACCTCTGCTTATTGGTTGAAATGACGCTGGTTGAACGGATCCCTAGAATTTGTCTTAAATTTTCTTAAATATTCACATCAGAGTGCCGCGTTACAGCTCCACTTACACATCATCATATCCACATAAATATCAGCTAGGGCTGGGCAATTCATCAACTCTATAAACATTTTTAAACTAAATTTAATGCATGTTCATGTACTGTCCTCTTAAATACAAACTAAGGTGTGTTGTTGTCACGTGACTGCCCCGTCCAGTCTCCGACTACATTTGAGTGCGTTTCCTTCAGTTATTCTAAAATCTCAAACGCTCGCTTGAGGTGTGTATGTAAAAAGTGACTTTATTTTCGGGGGGAAGTTCTCCGTGGTCACGTTGACCCGTTTTGGGCCGTAGTCCATATTTCATGGCTGAATATAGGTCAGGCCCAGTGCTTGTCTTTGTGAGGGCTTGGCTGTGCTATTTGTCACTGAGCATCATGTGACTCATCCGCGAGCTCTTTTGTTGTCACACACGGCAGCGCGTTCTCACACCTGATTGGCTAACCGGTGGCTCAGTGATTCAGTGAGTGTCAGGGGCAATTAGCATATGCATTATTGTCATTGCTTAAGTGAGACGGCATCCCTCTCTCTCTCTCTTTCTCTCTCTCTCTCTCTCTCTTCGCTCTATCTCTCATGCCATTTTCCATTCATCTTTCCGCTGGGATTGGGCCTCGTGGCAATTCATTACTGTGCGTATGCGGATGATGCTCATAATGGTCATATATTTAAATAGTATAGCATTAATCTGTTGATAATCTCCTGGTCCTTTGCGTCACCTGTGAAATTGCAGCGTTAGTGGTGTGCGTTAATAAAGTGAGTGATTATTTGTCATTGTGAACACAGCACACAGTGCACCACCACGAAATGTGACCTCTGCATATGACTCATCTGTGAAGGAGCAGTGGGCAACTGACATGGTCAGCATCCGGGGAGCAGTGCCTGGAGACGGTATCTTGCTCACGAGTACCTCAGCGGTACTTTTACCTGTCCTGCGATTCAAACTAGGGCTGTGTGATATGATATGATGATATATCAGATGAAGGAATTAAAACGTTTTATACTTTATTGTTTATTTCCTGGTGTTGCAAAAATACGCTGTTTACGACAATATTTTTTCATCGTTGGGTTGACGGTTTGCAGTGGTCGCCACACCGCCATGTGGATGCAGGCCCAGAGAATAAGCATGGCATTGTATTTGTGCCTTAATTCTGTGTGGAACTTTTACAAGCAAAATCTTGTGTTTTCGTCAGCTCAACTCTGCTGGCACACGCACTCAACACTCAGACCTGCCTGCCCTCGTGCTCAGATCTGCGTTACACCAAAGGTGCCACTATTTGCCTTAAAGGCACCTCACTAGAGCGGTGTAAAAGGTGCCACCATTTGCAGCCGTTTTACGGAGTTAAAAGCAGCGTTTGAAAACAAGTCACTAGAGCGCTGCAAAAAAGAAGCGTTCTTAACGCTGTAAAAATGGGCTGTATTTTAGAACGCAACTGCATTTTGTACAAATAAAACAACGTAAAAAACAGGCATTTTACTGTCAGTTGCGTAACAATATAGGCAGATTGTGACACCCACGGCGTTCCATATGACCATGCGTGGAGGGTTTTGAGCGTGTGTCTAGGCAGACTTAAGCGTGCACAGGCACAAGATTTTGCTTGTGAAAGTTTCATTGAATTTACGGAAAATGTACTATACTAAATGCTATGACTTCTATTGGGACATGAGATTTTGGTCATATCACACAGCCCTAGCACTAGCTGGAGGAAATTAACTAAATGTTCTTTTACAATTTAGTGACTGAGGTTTACATTTGTTTTAAATGTTCTCTTTAAAACCATTGGGCCACAATAGCCAGTGTTTTCAAAATAAAATAAAAATTGTTCTGAAGACAATTGCCATTGAAATTGTAAATTACACAAGTGCAGAACTGAAGAAAATCCAGTAACCCAATGTCGTGCACAAACAAAAACCTTGTGAATGAAGAGTACTCTTCAGTATTTGTAGATTCCGTTCTTATGCACTTCAGAAAAGAAGAGAAGGCAGTGGAGAATGTCAGAATCGTCATGAAAACTGCGTAAGAAGGAATTTCTTCTTAAGAACAGATGCTGAATGAGACCCATTTCTGCTACAACCCAGTGCTACTCTTGACACATTGGCATTTCCTTTAATGGAAATTAGCAGTTCCTAGTGGAAAATAATGTGCAGGAATTAGCATATAGAGTATTGGCGCTGCTTAAGTGTGAAAGCGTTCCCCCCTCTCTCTCTCTCTCTCTCTCTCCCTCCCTGAGCCATTCATCTTTCCACAGGGACTGGGTCTCGTGGCAGTTCGTAAGTGCGCTACGGCAATTACAATGTGCATGCTGTTTTCCGAACATACGCAGATGATGCTCATAATAGTTGTATAAGTAAAGAGTTTTAATCTGTTGCTGAATGCCAAACAAAGCCAATCACAAAACGCTAGAGAAATGATCTTTTCTTTGCCCTTAAAGAATTGTTTATTTGGTAACATGTGGAAGTTTTATTGATCTTATATAGATTTTTATATTTCTATATCCTGTTGGACTGTTATCAATATAAACAACTTTCACTCCACTTAAATAGAAATGTAATGAATCTTATGCATTTTTATTCCAGTTTATTTCTGTTAACAAGACAATTTGTCAAATTGCTGGTTACACTTCGCACTAAAAAGTTCTTTCTCTTTCTTTTTCGAGACCAAAGGTGAACCCCCTGCAGACTTTTTTTGTATGTAATGGGGCACAATTTTACACCTATTCCACCCAAACGTGTTCCTTTTTCATTTGTGCCCCTATTTTTGGGCCTGTGCCGGTTATACTGTAAGTAAAGCTGCTTTGTAACAATGTCTGTGCCTCAACATTTAATAAATTGCATTAAATAATTATGGCAATATTGTGTTATAGATAACAGATTCCTATAATTAGGGTTCGATCTCAGCTACTCTTTACTCCTCTGATGGTACATCATCACCGTGTCTGTGTGAATGTGGCCAGACGTGATGTTCCTGTGTCCGTGTGGAGAACACAGCCCTCATTTCTTTCTGTCTTCTTTTACAATGGAGATTTAGCTTAGTAGTATTGCTTTGTGCTTTGTCATTAAGGTCGACTGCCTTTAATTCCTTGCATCCCCAGGGCCCGGGCCCGGCCTGCAGCATCGACTCGGCAGCGGAGTGTGTGACCGGTGCCGTTAACTCGAAGCTGGGCGCCTGCGACCAGTTGTTATCTGTCATCTCCGCCGATGCATAATTGAGCTTTATTTTTTTTTTCTTTTCCTTTGCATAGGCCCTGCTTTTAGGTGTGTGTGTGTGTGTGTGTGTGTGTGAGGCAGATGGTGTTAGCATATGGTTTGCAACTTGTGATTACCTGCTGCAGGCCCGCTCCAGCTTTTCTTCTCTCACACCCAAACGGGACTCGCGGCTACCTCCCCGTTCCCTCCCTCCCTTGTTCCCCGCTCCCTCCCTCCCTCCCCTTTAGAGCTAAAGACATTTTAATGTTTGCAAGACGCAGCCTACCTTGATGAAACCGCTCTGATGGCGTGTGCCTTTAGCGTATTCACTAAACAGCCACTACAGGGGCTCTGTCGCTTGGGCCTTATGTATATAAATCAGTATAAATTCATATAAATTACGCTGTTCCTATATAACCCTCGTAGTGAACTGATAGTGAATGATGTGCCATGTTTTCACCATGTGATAGCGATAGTAGCGTGGCAGTTAGGGAATTGGCCCAGTGATTGGAAGGTCACCGGTTCAAGTCCTGGACCAGTGAAGGTACCACGGAGGTACTCATGAGCAAGGTACCACCCTCGGGCACGCCCTCCCAGGGGCTGCCAAAACAATCTACCCACTGCTCCTTCAGGGAAAGTCAAATGCAGAGGTCTCCTTTCGTTGTGGTGCACTGTGTGCGGTGATGTGGTGTGTTCACAGTGACGAACCTAATAATCACTCACTTAAATCAGCTATATGCCCATAGTGGCCTAAATATGCTCAGCTATTAAAGCTGGGATAATGTTTCTAATTTAAGAGTGCTTATCTTTGTGATTTTGATTTTTTTTTTTTTTAATTCTTTCAATCCTTTAAAAAAATCATTTTAATGACCAAGACTACTTCGATTAAAGGTTCTGAATGTCTTTTCCAATGCATTTTTGATTAATTGCCCAGCCCTAGTTTTATATATAATATTTATGTGCTTAAACTTTGCATATTTAGAGTGTAAACCATCTCTGAGAACTATGATTAAATAAAGAAAATAATTGTGTATTAATCATAAACATCACAATATTGATAAATATCGCCCAGCCCTACTTATATAATGTCTTAATGTTTTTAAGAAAAAAAAACAAGCCTCCTGAAATGCAAAATGAGAAGACGCTGAAAATGTATTTTTTATCTTTTGAAAATCCCTTTGCATGCAGGCGACTGCTAAACATTGCTGGCGTGGGACATGTATTGTGACAGACTGCGCTAATATACGGCGATATGCTGCGACTGTCACATTGCCGACAACCATATGCTGCTTCACTCAATCATGAAGCTGTGAAATTGGGTTGTACCCCGACCTAGCATCCTGAATTTATTCGTTTTTTTCCCCTTCCGTCTAATGCTAATGTTTGGTTTTTTTTTTTCCTTTTTCTAGCTGTTAACTAAGAGGTTTAAGCATATGTATCATATGCAAATTACATTACAGACATTTCTCACATACTGGGAGATAAGTACAGAGAAATCCTCATCTGATGGTGGTTAGAGAGAATTTTATTGTGGTGTAGAGATCTGCTTAGAAGTGTAATTCTTATGTGGCAGAGGCTGGAATTTTTTGAGGATATTGGAAGTGACGTTGTATAGGGTTTAGAGAAAAAAAAATAGGTTGCTAAGCTTATTTATGAATAAGTTAAGCTGAGATCGGGACTTTCTTTCTTGCATGGAAGAGATCACGGAATATTGAACGTTCATATGACATTGGGTGCATTTTATGCTTCTAGACATGTCATTTTATTAATTTTGTTTTAGAAGGACAAGTTCAGATTTGATCCAGATTGTAAGTTAGTTTGAACTGGAAGGTTAAATGGACCAGTTCTCGCACCCAGCGTGCCCTCAATTAACAATAGACATCTCTCGGTTGCCAGTTTTTCATGTTTAGGTGCAGCTCACCAGGGGCCTCATTTAGCTTTGGGGTGCGAAAAAATAAAAGTTGCAAGTGTAAGAAGACGGTCATATTTAAACTGTGGGGTTTGGTCCGTAATAGAGAATACTGAATGAATGTTTGCTTTAAAAAACACTTGTGTACAAATGTGTCGTGTAATTCAGTGTCTCATGGCTAGTTGTTGGGGCACACTTTATAGGAGGACTGTGTAGAGCGCGTTAGAGCCGAATGATTGCACGATTTGCATGATTTCATAGTCCATATTCTCCTAGCTAAATCCAGCACAAACTCATATTTGTCATTTGTACAGTCTTCGGAGAACCGCCTCAGATACGTCATGAATACACACAGTGCAATTTTCAACATCCCCATTGTAAGCCTTACTGTTGTCTGTGAAATCTACCTTTACTTTACCTCTACCTTTTCACACTTGCAGCACTTAACAGAACTCTAATTACAGTCTCAAACGTAGAAAACCTGGACCCATCCCACAACAGGGTTTTTAAAAAGGACTATTTGTGACCTTCCGCAGCAAAACCAGTAAACATGCATAGCGGAGGTTTCTGAGAAAAAAGCGGCGTTTATGTTGCGTGGGGAATTAAGAATTTTGGATTTTTTGTTTTTAGTGTTTTTGAAACAGTGGAAAGGTCTATACTGTACTGTTGTGAATAAATTTAAGCTGAAAAAACTTACCCTTTCCATCTAAAACCTGACTTTCTTGGTGAGGAATTCACTTCCATAGAATGTTAAAAGTTTCTGTTTGACCGCTCTACTTCAATGCTACGGTAAATCCACTGGTTGACTAAGCGTGAAGATATTTCTCCGGAATCCATCTCCGTCTCCCGAGTTCCGGTTAACCCTACGCCCAGGTAGGCTATCCGTGTGGCTGTGAATACTGGCGTAGGCTACCGTAAAATGCAAGCGTGGCATGACCGCTGGCGTCTGTGAGTGCTACGGCGATAGTCAACTTCAAAAGGCAGATTTCTCCGTTTCTCACTTGGCGGCGCTTAGAGCCGACTCCTTTGAATGTTGATATCTCAGTCATATGTCGTCCATTCATTCAATGTAGGTATCGTTTTGAAGCTTGATTTATGCCCTTTTATAAAAACATCATAACTCAATTTTGAAAATTTGCGACAAGCGACTGGTTTTGCCGTGGAGGGTCACCTTTGTGTTTAATTCAAGTCTTGATCATCAGAATTCATGTATAAATAAATATCTTTTTGATGTGCATTTGTACCGCCAGTGGAAAGACATTTGTCATGCCATGTTTTTGGCCTAACTGCTGTATGTGTTGCAATTTTTAGCAAAATGTTGACTATTTAATATAAAGTATAATATTACAAGGACACCCGGCCACTCTCACTCACCCGACATAAGTACGAAATTCAACCTCCAGTTGACTCTGAACTGAGACCTGTGTAGTGACCTACATGAAGTGAATTTTATGAAGACTCCTCTATTAGTCGTTACGGGGCAGTTGGTAGTATAACGGTTAGGGGGGTGACTCCGTGAGCTGAAGATTCCGCTGAGATTCTCATGACCAAGGTTCCGGCCCCCAGCACTGCCCCCCCCCCCCCCCCCCAAAAAAAAAAACTGCCCACTGCTTCTTCTTAGAGGGGTCAAATGCAGACGTCACATTTCGTTGTGGTATGTTCACATATTTTCACTTAAATCACTTAGCAATTTCTCATTGAGTATAAAATTGCAGATCAATTTAATGCCCAAGAACTTTTTGAACATTTGATGTGTCAAAAATTGCATGTGTGGCCTAAGAGATGCTTCAGGATGGACGGTGTTCCCTGTTTAATTCCTTTTTTAAATATAATTTTCCTCAAAACCTTTAAGCAATATTGCACTTGCTTCAATGTAGCTCTTTATTTATCTGAGCAATATTTCCCTTAATTTGTACCTACTATGTAATTTTTTATCTAAAATGCTTTCAACGTCCTTCAATTGAAAATAATCGGAATATTTCTCGTTCTCATTGCATTTTAACCGTGCTAGAATCTGCTGCGTCACACACACAGCCCACGTTCATTCAAAAAAGGACTCATAAGACCCGGACTTCACCTTTTGCTATAAAAGTTCACAGGCAGCAAGTGATGGGTGTGTGATAATTTTAAGAAGCATATCATTGCAGCGTACTATATCCTTTTCTTGAGTGCCTTGCTTGCTAAAGTAGCATGAAATGTAATGCTATTTGTAGCATGCTGTCAGGGGTGCAAAAAAGAAGAGACGGCAAGAGAGCGAGCGAGCGAGCGAGTGAGAGAGAGAGAAAACAATTTTAAACAACTGCGAGTGTTTTCTTTCTGCCCGGGCTTCAAAGACGCTCGCTAATCTGCTTACCCCTTTAATTGTGAGCTCTGGAGGCGGAGCGGAGCGGCGCTGGAATAAAGCTACTGATCCAGAAGTAAAGTGATGACCACAGTTATTCGCTGCTTTTGGCTTGCCAGCGCCATCCTCTCCTCCTCTTTCTGCACGCCCCTTCATTCTGGAGTGGCTAAAGAAAAAAAGCTCCTTGTTCCTACAATAGATTTTTTTTTTCCGGCCATATGTTCCGTTGACATTTTCATCAGGTTCACAGCAGGTTACCTTAGATAACTCTCACTCGACTGCTTGATGGGATTTTCCCCCCCAGTTCCCCAGGAGCAGCCCGCTCCGAGTCTAGACGAGCCCCCCGAAAGAAAACCCAAGACCTTTTCCAGTGTGCCACTTACAATGGCATTATTGTGGGTGTTAAATAGCTGCAGCTTCCTCTAACTGGCTCCATTTTTTTTTTTTTTTTCCACCAGCCCTGTTAGGGCGCACTGACAATGGCTTTGTTCTGGGACGTGGAGTGGGCTAATCCGGACCGCGACATACCACGAAGTAAATCTTTTAGAGACAGAGAGCGGAGAAAGACAGGAGGGAGAAAAAGACTTTGTCGAGAGGGTCGAGAGTTCGGCAGTTTAACCTCGGGATAAGAGGGAGGGGAGGGGAGGGGAGAGGAGAGGAGGGGTGACGCTTCACGCCGGGGGTTTAAACTCTGAAACTCTCAGCAGGTTTATGTGCATATCTCACACATCAGGAATGTGGCTGTGAGATATGTGATGACAGTTGATGGTAGCTTGCAAACACGTTTTAAATCTTCATTTTGACCACATTTGATTTCATGCACCCAAGCACCACATCTGGTGTCTTATGCACTGTTATGGCTGTAAAGCAGTGAAACTGTTGCATGTTGAGGGCCTAGAAGTGTTTTTATTTGAATTTTAATGTTATTATTGCACATGCTTGAGCATTAGATACACTGGGTGGTTGGTTATGTACCCCAGGCTGCTTCAGGGAGACTGTCTCTGTAATTAAGAAATGGAAATTCTGCTCAGTAGAAGACAGTCTGATCAGTGCTGTAAGGGTAACTGTATACACTGAGTGTATTTACATTTAAGGCATTTAGCAGACACTCTTATCCAGAGCGACTTCCAGACTCCTCATTTCAGGGACAGTCTCTGTGACATCAACTTGGGATTATGGGTCTTGCTCATTTGCTTTGTGATGATAGTAGTGTTGTAGCACTCAAGGCTAGTTTCAAGTGATCAGTTTGGATACTTCAAAAATAACTAAACGTGACTCTGCACGGCAAAACCAGTCGCTTGTCGCAAATTTTCAAAATTGAGTTATGTTTTCATGAAAGGGCATGAATCAAGCTTCAAAACGATACCTATATCGAATGAATCGGACGACATATGACTGAGATATCAACATTCAAAGGAGTCGGGTTTCTCCCGTCACGCCAAGTGAGAAACGGAGAAATCTGCCTTTGAAGTTGACTATCGCCGTAGCACTCACAGACGCTTGGTGCGGTCGCGGCTACGTTTGTATTTACGGTAGCCTACGCTGCATTCACAGCCACACGGATAGCCTACCTGCGTTAGGTTAACTGAACTCGGGAGACGAAGATGGATTCCGGAGAAATATCTTCACGCTAGTCAACCAGTGGATTTACCGTAAATATTGAAGTAGAGCGGTCAAAACAGAAACTTTTAACGTTCTGCTGGAATTGAATTCCTCACCTCAAGAAAGTCATGTTTTTAGGATGGAAAGTTTTTCAGTGAAATTTATTCACAACAGTACAGTATAGACCTTCCACTGTTTCAAAACACTAAAAACCAAAAAAATCCAAAATTTTACCCCACGCAACATAAACGCTCGTTTTCTCGGAAAGGTGGACAAAAATCGCAACTTTGACTTGTTTCCGCAACTTTATTGCAACAAAGCGCCTAAAACACCGTAACTTCCATCGCAATTTTTTAGAAAAGCTACTGCAAAATCAGACATTTTAGGCCGCAATCTCAAAAACAAAAGGCCCGTGAAATCCCGCGAAGGGACTGGATTATTTGTCATTGTGAACGCACCACAGCGAATTATAACCTTTGACCCATCCGTGAAGGAGCAGTGGGCAGCTAACATGGGCAACGCCTGGGGAGCGTTGCTTGGGTATGGAGCCTTGCTTTACCTGTCTGGGTTTCGAACCGGAGACCTTCTGATCTCGGGGGGAACGTCCTAACCATTAAGCTACCAACTAGCCCCCAAGACCCCTAACCCCAAGTTGTTCCAAGAGACTGTCCTTCTAATTAGGAAGTTGAAGTGGTTCTTCAGTAGGAGTCTTCTAAATGTAGGAACAGGAAATATTACCCAAGTATGTGAACTGCAGACGGAAGACAGATTTGGCTTGTACTCAAGATGCAGCAACCTTTCCAGTATAAACAGGGTGTGGTTTATGATTTATGTCACTCGAACTAGTTCCAAAACATGTGTTTACTCTGATTACTTTCTGGAAAGCTAGAAAGAAAGCAACTTTTGAGAAGAACATATAATCTAGACATGAATTCGGCCTGTCCTTTGGTTCGGAAAAGGGGAACACCCGCGTACACCTGCTGACCTAGAGCGTGTTTAAGAACGAAAGCGCTATCCACGGACGGTGCTTTTTATGGCAGGATAAAGAGTTTACATTCGACACGTCCTTATTCTGTTATGATTAAACTTCTGACTTCCTCTCGGTTCCTCATGACAATTCCTCATATTAATTACTTTAAAAGTGGTGCATTAGCAGTAACGGACACCGTCTGACGCCACAAAGACACAAGTCACGACCCCAGACTACTGGAGCCTCCTTGATTATGTTCATTTTGAGTCGACGTTCTTAAGACCAGGATCCACGAGAAGCTGAGATCTCTGCCACGGCATCATTAATGGATAACGAGCCCCGCTCACTATTCATGTGTACTAGTGATATAATATTGAGCAGAAATTGTTTAGAAGTCTGACTCTTTGAGTCCTGGTACATGATGAGAGGTAAAATTTGCATTGCTACCGTCTCACTCTTGCAGTCCTCCCCGTGGCGCCTTTGTTGCCGGGACTTCACACAGAAGTTTAGGCTGGTTATGTGCTTCCTCTTCCCCAAAGCCAAAACCGCAGTGTGTGAGCTTTCAGAGCTTAGGTGTGTCCAACACCAATGCCCCTGCGTGTGTCAGACCTAATTTGGGCCTTTGTTGGTAGAACGAGGCAATAGTTCTGTAATTTAGTAGTTGCTGATCATTATGGTTGTGTAGTTGTGTGTCTGTAGATTTTTTTTTCTGATACAGACTCGTTCTTAATCAGGATTATATGGCATTGTGAGAATTTGAGGGGCTGCTGAATCCGACCTCTGGCGTTACCAACATTGGGTCCCTGAGCAAGACCCTTAACCCAAAGTTGCTCTCAGGGGAACTGTCCCTGAAATTAGGAAATGTAAGTCGCTCTGGATAAGAGCGTCTGCTAAATGCTGTAAATGTAAGTGTCTGCTAAGTGCTGTGAAGGCTTACTAGACAATTAATGACTTATTTTTGCCTTGTAAGGAATGGATTTCATTTTTTATTTTCAGTGTTCACAGTTTCAGTTTGTGCAATACACTTTTTAAAAACTGAAAGTACACAAAGATACTAAACAGTTGGGTTGCACGATCCGGAAATCTCACGATTCGATTCGATTCCTTTTCTGATTCTTGGGCTCATAATTGATTCACAATTCAATAGCGATTCACCAATGCTAAACGATTTGTTTCCAGATTGCTGTTTTGAGTTACTTTTCCCATTTGGTTGTGGCAGATCAACAAAAAGAATCACACTGAATCAAATGTGGTTTACTAAATGTGATGCATGTGTACTGCACTGACTGACTGCTCACGTGAAGGTCTGTTTGTGCAGATTTCGACATTGCGGCATCTATGGGATTGGCGCGCTAAACTCGTGTCTGGGGGAAAAAGTAAACTAGCAGCATTACGTTAGTTGAAAAATATGAATCGATTGTTTTGGAATGCATGAATCGATTTTGAATCGACGTAGAATCAATTTTTTGGCTCTAAACAAATAGATAATGGCAATCGTGCTGTAGCTACGTAGAGCTTAAATGCGTTCTTAACAACACCATTTTGGTATTTAGAGTGTCTCACTGACTTGTTCAATGATTAAAATGTGACCCTCCACGGCAAAACCAGTCGCTTGTCGCAACGGATGTTTCCTAGAAAAACGAGCGTTTGTGTTGCGTGGGGTAAAAATTTGGATTTTTTGTTTTTAGTGTTTTGAAACAGTGGCATCTGTACTGTTGTGAATAAATTTCGCTGAAAGACTTACCCTTTCCATCCTAAAAACCTGACTTTCTTGAGGTGAGGAATTCAATTCCAGCAGAATGTTAAAAGTTTCTGTTTTGACCGCTCTATTTCAATATTTATGGTAAATCCACTGGTTGACTAGCGTGAAGATATTTCTCCGGAATCCATCTCCGTCTCCCGAGTTCAGTTAACCTAACGCAGGTAGGCTATCCGTGTGGCTGTGAATGCAGCGTAGGCTACCGTAAATACAAACGTAGCCGCGACCGCACCAAGCGCCTGTGAGTGCTACGGCGATAGTCAACTTCAAAGGCAGATTTCTCCGTTTCTCACTTGGCGTGACAGGAGAAACCCGACTCCTTTGAATGTTGATATCTCAGTCATATGTCGTCCGATTCATTCCATATAGGTATCGTTTTGAAGCTTGATTTATGCACTTTCATGATACATGAAAACATCATAACACAATTTTGAAAATTTGCGACAAGCGACTGGTTTTGCCGTGGAGGGTCACAAATACTATTTGTGTTCTTTACTGTGTAATGACAAAATGATTGATCATGAATCATACGTTTGATACAGTTGTGATGGTGATATTTTAATGTCATATCTCTACATTAGCCGTTGCCTCATAGTTGCTGACACATTACGCCAGCTGAGTACATTAAAGCAGCATTTTGTATAGTACTGTGCAAAAGTTTTAGGCAGGTGTAAAAAAAATGCTGTAAACAAAGAAACCCCAGTTTGCTTTGAAATCTTTGTCTGGGAGAGACCTTGCTGATGCAGTATAACTACCTTGTGTCTTGTTGCTGTGCTCAATCTTGCCATGACATGAAACTGTCTTCCACAACCTCACCTTGGTAGCAGAGTTTGGCTGTTCCTCAGCCAGTTTTAAGTCTCCTACACAGCTGTTTCTGTTTCAGTTAATGACTGTGTTTCAACCTACGTGTGACATTGATGATCATTAGCACCCGTTTCGTATAATTGGTTGATCATACACCTGACTATAATCCTACAAAATCCCTGACTTTGTGCAAGTCTACCTAGAAGAATTGATGCTGGTTTGAAGGCAAAAGGTAGTAACACCAAATATTGATTTGATTTAGATTTTTCTTTTGTTCGCTCACTTTGCATTTTGTAAATTGATAAAAATAAACAATCATTATTTATATTTCTGAAAGCATTCTTTGTTTACAGCATTTTTTCACACCTGCCTAAAACTTTTGCACAGTACTGTATGTGTTTACTGCAAACAGCAGTCACTGTATGAGGTTTTGAAGTAAAAAGTAAATGGTAATGTTAGTTTGGTAAAGTATCTGGACAGGGTTGGCTTCCTAATGCAGAGGTCACATTGGGTTGTGGTGCACTGTGTGCTGTGCTGTGTTCACAGTGACAAATTATCACTCATTTTCTTTCATAAACTTAATCCAAGAACCCTTAAATCAGAGTAAATAGTTTTTAATATCAGACAGAACTCATACATTAGTCATGAAAATGAGAAGCGTCTTCCTGTAGCAATGTATTGTTCAGCCTTAACGTCTGCATCCACAGCCAAGTCTGTGTTGACACTTGATCATATATTTGTTGTCCCGCACCTCTTGTTTAAACGCACCTCCGCCCCTCGCTGAGCTCAAAGCCATCAGCAGTTGCGTTAACATTCAATGACAGCCAAGCAGCCGGCCATGTCCTCCGGTCTCACCCCGCATGTTTGTTGTGTCTCGCCGTTCTCGCACCATCTCCTCAAGCCCGTTCCGGAACGCCGGCAGACGGACGAAGGTGGTAAAAAAAAAAAAAAACAGGATGCCTGCCGTCTCAGGCGCTCACCTATTAACCCGCTTCCCCCCTCCATCAAAGTGCGGCATATCGACTTTTAAAGACAGGCATCCCCTGGACGTCAAAACATCGATTTGCGGCTGACCCGGCGCGCTGCCGAGCAGCCACGGCCCCGTTGAAGGTTAGCTAGCCGGGGGGAGCGATGTCTGGTCCTCTCGAGTTTTGCCGTCAGCTACGGCCCGCAGCACTTGGGGAATGAAAGCAGTCGAAAATGGCTCACTCCTCAGAGGTGGTTTCAATTCAATTCGCACCCATTAGTCGGTGTTTGCTGAGCAGGCAAATGACTCCCCCAGGGCAGGCGGCTGCGTGGCCGATTGTTGGCCACCGTCACCGACAGGCAACACCTTTTCAAGGCCTTTACTCAGGTGGATGTTTCTGTTGGGAGATGACCGCGACAGCCGAGTGTCATTGCCTCCAACTCTTGGGACTTGAATGTTGCTACTAGGCTCCTGTCGGTTTGCTAACACTACTTTGACTGAAATCTGGTTAAAATGACCTGTGAAAGTCACTGACCACTGGGCAAGTTTTTATTTTTGAGATGTTTAAACTAGGGATGCACCATGGGGGGATTATTGCCGATGCCGATATCCTACGTTTTCATGCTTACATCTGCCGATAATGATGCCGTTAAATAGCGAAAGGAGAGTCGAGCGCGAGCGCAGGCAAAGTTGAGAGTGTGAAGACAAGATATTTTGCTTGGCAAAGTTCCACTGCGCGCTCTAACTCTGACACAACGCCAAGTCAAGCGAATGTGAAAACTGAGTCGAGCGAGGGTGGAGCATTTCAAACGTAGTGCACAACATTTTAAGAAAAGGTCACTTTCCGCCCTATGTGGTGTACCAATTGAAATAGGGCACGTGTGCACTCCATACGCACTACCTATTGCGTAGACAGCCGTTAAGCTACAACCCCGGCTTTTTTCTGAGATGCATACTAACACAAGTACGGTAAGAACGCCTTACCTACCATACTATTACGTGCGATAGTACGTAATAGGCTTGGGACACAGCCCATGTGCGAGCTTACATTCGCTAAGTGAGGTAAGTGTTGAGTGCCTAAAGGCTCAGCATTTTAAGACAGAAGGCGTGGGCCATATGACATCTTACCTTGGACTTTTACATGCCTGGCACAAGCGATGCCTTTCCGACGTACAAGAAGTTCGTCATAAAATATCGGCCTAAGCATCGGTCCGATGCTGATGACTTAAAAAACCAATTATCGGCCGATTCCGATATGGTTCTGATATCATCGTGTATCATTGGTATAAACTCTAGCACAAATGCTGATTTTCTATGGTATATCTTATGCATATGTGCTCATCTGTGTTGTGGCTGCAACACTGTGTTATAGTGCATCGTGTCTTGGGGTGTGTGTGTATTTGTGTGTGTGCCCATGCTGGCTCGGGGCGGTTCACAGACCTGCTGGGAACAGGAAAGCTCTCACCACGGCAGGCCCAAGGGGGACAGAGGGAAGCCCGTTGGGGAGGGTGCGTGTGTGTGTGTGTGTGTGTGAGGGGTGGAGCGGGGGATTAAGCAGCCTCAGGTCTGTCATGGTGACATTTCTCTCTGGCTCAGCAGTAGGGGTTTGCTTTACCCTCCTAACCTTCAACTTTCAGCCTTAACCCATTAATCCCCTTTGTGTCTGCCGGCCCGGCGCGCTTACAATATGGCAGCAGGAGCCCCACCGTGGCCAGGAGCCGGGCTCGCTTTGACAGCTTTTCACCCTCAGACGTGGGCCTTCATCCCACCACACTCCCTAGTGTACCCCTAACACCCCCTCCCGGCTCCCTACCTCCGCCAGCAACACCAGCACCACCCCACCACCCCAAAAAATAAGGAGACAGTTGGTGACTAAATCAGAGCAAACAATTACTTCAGCCTTCAGTTTTTCCCCTCGATTGTGAGATCAGGTGTCTGGTCTCCACCCAATTCAAAGACTTCAAAGCGTTTGGACGTTCCTCTCGAGGAGAGAGTGTAACTGTCAGCAGCGCCAGTTACTACAAGGAGCAACAAGCTTTTTTTTTTCCGGCTTAGAAAAGCGTCAGTGCCGGAGACAAACATGCACAGCTGAGTATGTTACTCATCGTCGTCATCTCTGTCGTGTTGTTAAACGATCGCTTTGAGTGTTCAAACTCAGCAATCACGGGACTTTTAACCCAGTCGAACGAAGAGACGAATCTCATTCAAGGTGGGACAGTGAGGAGAGAGATGGAGAGAGAAGCTTTATGAAAAGAGCTCATCTGAATTTTGGGCCTTTCATGTGAGTCCCCCGTGGCGGAGAGGAAAAAAAAAAAAGAGAAAAAGCTCCCGCAGGGGGATCGGGATTTGCAAGTCCTTCCCCTCTCCTCGTATGAATAAGCATGTGTCTTGAGGTATGTTTGAATACTTTACAATAAGGGACCCTCCAGGATATGCTCCAGAAGGTGCAGCGTTTGGGGGGGAGTGGGATGGGGGGGGGGGGACACCAAGCTTCTCTCTCCTCCCAACTCTCTCCCTCCCTCCCTCCCTCCCTCCCTTTCTGCTTTGTTTTACTCTTCTCCTTGCCTTGTTTTTTCCCCTCTAACTGTCCTGTTTTCCTCCTTCCCCACTGCACTTTTTTCTTCCTCTCTCCCAGCTCCCATTTGCACCATTTCTCTCGAGTCCACCCCCCCACCCCCACTCCCTACTTTCCCCAATCCCTCCCTCCCTGGCGGTGGTTCTCATCCTCTCACCCATAAAATCAGCATAAAATTGACCTAACTCTGCCAGATCAGATGGAGAAGTTGGACCGGCCGTCCCCGGGGGAGAGGGAGAAATCGGCCTTTGTGAAAAGAAAAGGAAAAAAATCTTAGAAGACAAGGTCCGTGAAATCTGGAGATGGGATTATGTAACGCACCTTTGTCTGTCGTTCCTCCCCTCCCACATGCGCTACCGAAGTCACGCTCACCCCACGTCTCGAGACAAGGAGAAGCGTGGCGCTGATGAGCGAGGGAGGAGAAACTGACCGTAATGAAGGAAGAGCTTGTTGTGACTAGAAATTTGTTTGACAGCGTCTCGAGAGTGGCTCTCGCACGGGCAAAACTCGGAATGGAGGTTCATGCTGAGCTAGTTGGTTTTTTTTGCTTTTTGGTTAATCTTTGCTGAGCGATGGGCAAAACTTGCTGACATAATCTGACGGCTTGCACGTTTGAGACTTGGCAGTGAAAGCTGAGGTGGGGTGGAGAGGAGATGTAGGATTCCAGAATCGCGAAACTTTTCTATAAAAATTCCAAATTGTTCCCCAATAAAAGGTGGCATGAGCACAAAAGTTGGGTCAGAATTCCCTAGCTAACTTGGTTAATGAATTTAAGTGAGTGAGTGTTTGTGAACACAGCACACAGTGAACCACAACAAAATGTGACCTCTGCATTGGACGTATCCGTGAAGGAGCAGTGGGCCACTTTTTTGGGGGACAGCGCCCAGTGAGCAGTGCTTGGAGATGGTACCTACCTCAGTGGTACCTTTATTGGTCTGGAACTTGTCCATGTCCCTAACATTGTACGTATTGTAGGTAGTCAAGCACTGCTCTTTCACGAATGGGTCAAATACAGGTCACATTTCGTTGTGGTGCACTGTGTGCTGTGCTGCGTTCACAATGACAGATTTCACTTTTAGGGTCAAGACCTCTCCCTAAAACATGTCTCTATGTTATAATTCTGTTTATGATTTGTTGATGAATTGTGACAAAACTGTTACTTCCAGCGTCATTACTAGTAATAAAAATGAACGAGACAACACCTACCGGCTACAGTTATGAACACAGACCTTGACTGAATGGCAAAGCTTTAGTCATGATGGTTTTCTTTTCTGCTGAGCCGAAGTCTGCATTTACTGTTTAATATCGCTGACAGACAGCAGGAACTTATTTTGGCTAGCATTTATTGCAATGTATTGCCGTAGTTCTGATATGAGAATTAGACGTTCATCCAGGATCCACATAAAGACAGCAGTTAGCGGATCTGGGGAGCGGATCTCCCAAAAAACACTATGTTAGTTGCTAATGTACACTATGTTAGTTGCTACTGTAGTTAGCAGTTATACTTTTGGGAGAGCCTCTCCCCAGATCTGCTAATTGCTGTCTTTATGTGGGTCCTGGATGAATGTCATATGAGAGCAATACATTACTGAGTTAAATCTGTACTGTAATTGAAATAATAATAATAATAATAATGATCAATAAAACGCTCAGTTGATCCTCCTCGATTCTTTTAGTCTCTAAAAGGCAAGAAGCAAGCCAACAAAACACAGAATGGGTTGTTTGTGTTATAGTTTCTCTGATCTGTTTTTGATGCATTGTGGCAAAATTGTCATTACTACTAGTACTAATAATAATTTTCATAATGAACTTGATACCCTAACAGCTGGTGTGTTCTGGATTTTGTTGTTGTCGCTTAACATGTAATTGCGGCCACTGACAGCTGCGGTCAGACTCTTGATTTTTTAATTTATTGGCATTTAGTGTAATAATAATAAGAAGAAGAAGAAGAAGAAGAATAGGCTAAAACATCCGATTTAGTCTCATTAATGATCATTGGCATTGCTTTCATGAGGAACCATAATCCTCAGTTAAGACTTTCAGCACCCTGTCCATTTAGGTGCCTAATTCTTCACTAAATCGGAGGTGTTTTCCTCATTTGTTCGTTCTGAAAGGCGGGACAGGCCTCGCTGTGTAAATGTTCATCCGTAGTCTGGCAGCATCACGTTTTTAACTGCAACAATTACGGCCGTAACAAGCTGCCATCACCCCGGCTTCTTGGAGATGCTCGGTATGAAATTTTCATGGCGCGTTGGAGCCGGGCGTCTGCGGTCCTCGGCGCGGCCGGCATTAGCATATGCAGAACCCCGGCGCGCTCCCGCTCGACGCTGCCGCTGCGACGGCGCATAGGAGACGCCACCCTTTGCCCCCTCCCCCCTCATTAATATGTATGTCTCCTGAATGGTGCGTGGCGTTGTGCAGCCGCTGATTAATGCTGTCTGTCAATTGCTTACAGATCCGACAGTGCTGTGGAAGTTCCCCCAGGACTTCGGAGACCAGGTTGGAAACAGAGGAACTTTTTTTTTTTTCCCTTCTCCTCCCCCCCCCACACTTTTCTCTTCCTCCCTCCCTCAATCACTCCCTCCCTCCCTCCTCCCTCGCTCATTTATGTTCAGATGAACCTCTGCACCTCATCCGCGACCCCTCCCCTTTCCTTATGTCCTGCTCCCCCCTTTTCTCCATCTATATCTGTTGTCTATCTGTCTCCAATCTGACTTATAATTTCTCTCTTTCTGTCTCCATCTTTTTGTCTCCACCCTCTTGCTCTTAGAAAACAATTTGAAACGTAGCAGGTTTTGAATTATTGTAATAATTAAAGATGGGACTTCTCTCTATCTGTTTCTCTATCTATTTATTGATAGCTCTCTTTCTGTCTGTGTATTTCTCTATCTGTCTGTCTGTCTAACTGCCTGTGTTTCTCAATCAGTCTTTGTCGTTTCTCTATCAGTCAGTCTATCTGTCTGTCTGTCTATTTGTTTCTCTATCTATCTGTCTGTCTGTCTGTGTCTGTCTGTCTGTTTCCCTATCTGTCTGTTTCTGTTTATCTGTTTTCATCTTTGTCTGGTTGTCTTTCTGGTTCATTTGTCTTTTCTGTCTGTCTTTTGTCTATCTATCAACTGGACCGGGATTAGTCAGTCAATCAGTCTGTCTATTTTTTCTGTCTATCTTTTTTCTCTCTCTGCCTTTTAGACAATTTATCTGTCCTCATTCTGTCCACCCCTCTTTTGCTTGTCTGACTGACTCATAATTTATTTTCCCTTTCTGTATATTTATCTTCTTGTCGATCTGTCTTCACCCAATTAGATCTCGTTTTTCTCTCTCTCTCCCCCAAACTCTGTTAACCACATTAATTGCCCCTCCTCATCTTCAAGCCGGTGCTGCTGCTGCTGCTGCTAATGAAAAGCAGAGCAGGTCTTCAGTCGATAGGTACCATCATGCAGTCAGTGATTAGGAATGAGTGGGGATGAGGGATCATAGCCAAGGGCCTTTCTGCCAGCACCGCTGCATTCATTTTCATTCCCACCACTAGCCCTTACATCCCTAACAAAGACACACCTATGCCCAGGCACGCCACAGAGAAAGCGCCTAGATTGACAAACCCCTCATCTTTTTCTAATGCAGCTGAAATTTAATAAAGCAAGATGAATTCCCTAGTCATAAAAAGGTGGATAATGGATGTTATTGATACATCGATGTCACACATAGTGTAAAACATCACAGGCACTTCACTAATGAATGCTGACTTTGCTATTGCTAATTTCCAGTTGCTATGGCTAAATTTTGCTAGCATGTCTTATAATGTTAGGAATGTGTTAGCAACAGAGGTTTGGGCATTTTCTCACACAATCAGCTGTAAGTGACATATTTTATTAGAACATAATACTAATAACTAATCTGTAATGCTTGTCACAACCCTGACTATCACAATCCTCCTGTTTGCAGTGACACGTTGAAGGGCATCATAAATTATTATAAATCAGAATGAGGGCGCATAAATAGTGAAATTATGGGAAACGTTTTTGTAACCAAACGAACTGGATTATTGGATAGATTATTCTGTATCTCTAGTTGGATCAGGTCCACTAGCCGCGGTGACGCCTAAATCTGTCATTGGACCCCTGAACAGGGCCCTAAACCTTTTAGGGGAAGCTGTCCCTGTAATTAGGAGATGTAATTCTCTGCGTAGAAGTGTCTGGTAAATGTCCGTTTAAAATCAGGCAGATTGCGTCTAACATTTTATAATTTTGAAGACGCTTATGCAGCTAGACAGCTCCTTTCACAACACAGCATTCGTTGTAATGCTGGGCCTCACGTCCTGTAAATGTGGGAGACGTGTAAAGCAGTGGCTGCTGTCCTCTCAGTGTCCGATCATGCAGGAGTGTTGGGTTTGTTAGTGTTTCTGTTATTGATGGGAGCCGGTGACGGCCCCTATGGGCTCGGCTGTGTAGAGCTTGGGGAGAACTGAGCTGCAAATTAAATAAGATTAATGAGCGAGTACGAGAGAGCAGCCTCACACATCATTTCATGTTTCAGGCTGGCTTTATTTCTATAAAGCCAGCTATGATGGTGATTTAATGCTAGAGTTTCTTGGCTAAACTTCATATGTGTTGCAGTTCTGCTCTCAGGTTCTTAGAAGCCTGCTCTTTTTCACTAATATACTTAGCGACTTATTTGTCTTTGTGAACACACCACCACAACACAGTGTGACCTCTGCATTTGACCGATCTGTGAAGGAGCTGTGTGGCTTTTTTTTTCTTTCAAAGAACCCAGGGAGCAATGGGGACGGTATTTGCCTATGAGTACCTCAGCGTGGCACTTTTGTCAGTCCTGGGTGATTTGAACCAACGGCTGCCTGGATCACGGGCCAACGCCAAATAAAGCAGTGGGAGATTTTGTGTTGGGAGTGACTGGACAGGAGTAGGATGGAGGTTTTAGGAGGCTCAGCTCAGGTTGGACGATTTTGAGACAAAGCCAGAGAGGCGAGACGGCATTAGTTTAGACACGTGCAGAGGGGAGATGCTGGTTTTCCTGGGAGAAGGAAGCTGAGGATGGAGCTGCCAGGGAGGTTGAAAAGAGGAAAGCCATATGGATGGGGGCGAGAGGGCACGAAGGTGGTTGGTGTGAAGGAGGAAGATGAAGAGAACGAGAAGAAATTGAAACGGATGATCTGCCATGGCTTAATTCCCTAACAAGTAAGTCGAGCGAAATAGGAAACCCCCCCCCAGATGTGAAGTACAAGTAAAGATTACTTAACTATCACTAAAAATTGAGCTAAACTGCAACTGGAGATATTATAACGAGTCACACTTCAGAGACGTGTTTCCCAATTCACTCCTCAGGGACCTCCACAAACTCTTTTTTACTGTTCCCCACATTGCACAGCCGCTTTTGGTATATTCCCAGTTCGGTGATGGCTATTGGCCCGTACACTGAGCGCTGGGATACAGGGAAAACTCCTTCCTCGGGCTTGTCCTGGGTCCCCGAGGCCCGGATTGGGAGAAACGTTGCTGTAGATTGTACTCGTCTGTTGAACTCTTTCTCGAGCCTTGATTGTAGTGAGTTGGGCTTCTATTGGATGACCTCACAACGCTAGTCGAGCTGCCGGTCAGAGTCTCTTCCTACCCTCCTTTCTTTCTGCTTTCCTTCCTTCTTACCTTCCTACCTTCTTACCTTTCCTAACCACCTCCTTCATTCTTACCTTTCTTCCTCTTTTCTACCTTCCAACCTTTCACTCTTCATCCTTCCTACTCCACCTTTCTTTCTTTCTTACCTTCCTTTTCTTTCTACCTTTCCAGCTCACTCTCCTGCCCTCTTCCCACTTCACCTTTCTTTCTGCCTTCTACCTACCAACCCACCGACCTTCCTTCCTT
This sequence comes from Distichodus sexfasciatus, assembly GCA_032718565.1. NCBI lineage: Eukaryota > Metazoa > Chordata > Actinopteri > Characiformes > Distichodontidae > Distichodus > Distichodus sexfasciatus. The sequence goes on along the minus strand of JAVGVS010000213.1, from coordinate 168,188 downwards.
CCTTTCTTTTTAACCTTCCTACCCACTTTTCCCTTTCTTCTTGCCTCTTACCTCTGGCTTTTTCAACCCACTCTACTGACCTTCCTTCCTTCCTTTTCTTTTAACCTTCCTACCTACCTTCCTTCCTTTTCTTCCTGCCTTCCTTCTTCTGTCCTTCCTTCCTTTCGCTCTACCTTCCTTCTTTCTTTTTAACCTTCCTCACTACTCACTGGCCCTTCCTTCTTTTTTCTTTTTAACCTTCCTCACTCTACCTTCTCCTTTTTCTTCCTACCTTCCTTCTGTCCTTCCTTTCTTTTTCACCTTCCTCACTCCTTTCTTCTTCTCCTTTTCTTCTACTGTTCAACCTTCCTCCCTGCCTTCCTTCCTACCTACCTTTCTTCCTTTCTTTCTGCCTTCCTCCCTACTAACCTACCTACCGACCTTCCTTCCTTCTTTTCTTTTAACCTTCCTACCTACCTTCATTTTCTTCCTACCTAACTTCCTTCCTTTCTTTCTTTCTACCCACCTACCTTCTTTTCTTTTAACCTTCCTACCTACCTTCCTTCCTTTTCTTCCTACCTACCTTCCTTTCTTTTTCTACCTTACCTTCTAACCTACCTTCATTCTTTCCTTCCTTCCTTCATACCTTTCTTCCTAACAACCTACCTTCCTTCCTGCCCACCTTCCTTCCTTTATTTCTAGCTACCTTCCTTCCTTCCTTCTTTACTACCCACCTTCCTTCCTTTCTCTCCCTTCTTCCCTTTCTCCTCAATCAAGAACCCACCTTTCCTTTCCTTTTCTACCAACCTCTCTTAAATGAAAAGCAGTGAGCAGGTCTGAAGGACTGTCTCTGGAAAGGTTCCAGATTGAGTTTTTTCTGTTATGCTAGGTCTAATATGTAGCTTTGGTGTTCTGAACTTGCTTGACGCTGCCACCTCGGCCACGGTGGTGCCGAGGCCTTTAGCGTGTTCCTCCCAAAGTGCCAAACAGAACCAACAGTTTGATCGAAAACCCCGTTTCAGTTCCGACATTTTTGCCAGCCGCGATGCTGGAGGCGCCGCTCCGGCCTTGCAACGCCAGCGAACATGCAAGTCGGAGAGAAACTCAAGACGAAGAGAGGGATCTCATGCATCGTGGTTAGAGAAACTGGCCCATGACTTCAGAAGCAGCAGTCTTGCCCACTTCTTTACACCTTTCCTTTCCAGTCTCCATTTTTCTCAACCCTCTAATCCCCCCCTAATTCTTGTAAAGGATCAAGATGCCTATTTTTCCTCCGATGTGTACAGATGGATCGGCCTTTTCCACGTCCCGCCTAAAGCCCCTCATTCAGTCGCCTCATTACCAGGATTAAGCTTTTTCTTTATGGAGCTGCTGTGTAGCTGGAGAAATCCCTTTTTTCCACAAGTTAGCCAGCATATACAGCAGCAGAGCTAATCTTCTAGGCCTCTTTATTTAATATCCTGTTGTTGGCGCTTGTAATGACAGTTGTAGGCCGTAGATAAGGGGTTAGTCTACTCCTAGGAGCAGAGAGAGAGAAGGAGAGAGAAAGAGAGAGGAGAAAGGTGAAGAGGCACAGACAGACAGCAGTGGATTATAAATATGGGATTATCCTTCTGCTTGCAGCACGGCTAGAATAGGGGGCTCTAAATAAGCAGAGAACAGACTGGAGGCTGGCACCGAGGGGCGGCGAAATATGAAAGTGTGAGAACCCCGGCCCTCGACTCGCCGCGGTCCCGTCATCTACAGCTGCGCCATGGAGAGGCCAGAGCCGAGGCTTGAATCGAAGAAAATGAAGCATGATGGAACTGAAGCCCTGCATCCAGATCTCAAATTCCAAACTTATGAACTGTAAGAGTAAAAAAAAAAGAGAGGAAGAAACTGGAATGCTGGAGGAGATTTGGGTGTGTTGCATGCCAGTCTGGCATGTTATCTGTCTATATTTGGAAAAGAAAACAGCATAAAAATATTTATGTGCGTCGGCTCGGTTAGAAGACCTAAAATTCCGACTTCTGACTGACTTGACGCCGATCTGCAATCACAGTTCGTTTGTTGCCTTTCGTGAGCTTTAAAACATGCAAAAGAACTTGTCAAGATGAAGTAAATTTGGTGGTCTATATAGGAAGCCTTATCTTTTACCACATTTACTATAAGTGAAGTTGCAGCTCAACTTCCTGATGAACCCGTGTCGACTCGGCCAACAGATACGACTCAAGATGTCAATTTTAAAAACGTTTCCCCCCCATCTAAAAAAGACAGTAACATAACAAATTCTAAGCTGGTTTGTGATGGTTGTTTGCTATACTGCTGAGACGGTCAGCATTGAAATAGATGGTTTTCCAGGTCTTTGGTGGTCATTCGCTTGATTTTTTTTGTTGATGTAGTTGTAGTTTGAAAAGGCTTGTTGATGGAAAGTGAGTGATTATTTCTCATTGTAAACACACCACAACAAAATGTGACCTTTGACCCATCCCTGAAGGAGCAGTGGGTAGCTGACATGGGGAGCACCCGTATAGGTGTTTAGATATAATTTGCCTTATGAGTAATTCTTAGTAGTATTTTATCGTCTGGATTTGACCCGATTAATTTTCCAATCACGGTCAAACTTTCATCATTGCTGCTCAGCCGCTCCGGTTCGGTGTTATTAGATGTGATTTGCACAATGTTGTTGGTTTGGTGTTGAAGGTGATGGTGATTTGGTACAATGTTGTTGGTTTGGTGTTGGTTATGATGGTGATTTGCACAATGTTGAGATGGTTTGGTGTTGGTTGTTGATGGTGATTTGCACAATGTTGATGGTTTGGTGTTGGTTGATGGTGATTTGCACAATGTTGATGGTTTGGTGTTGGTTTGTGATGGTGATTTGCACAATGTTGATGGTTTGGTGTTGGTTTGTGATGGTGATTTGCACAATGTTGATATTTGGTGTTGGTTGATGCAGATTTGCACAATGTTGATGGTTTGGTGTTGGTTGATGGTGATTTGCACAATGCTGATGGTTTGGTGTTGCTGATGGTGATTTGGCATGACGTTGATGGTTTGGTGTTGTTGGTGATGGTGATTTGCACAATGTTGATGGTTTGGTGCTGGTTGGTGATGGTGATAATAATGTTGCTGGTTTGCGTTGGTTTGTGATGGTGATTGCACAATGTTGCTGGTTTGGTGTTGGTTGGTGATGGTGATTTGCACAATGTTGATGGTTTGGTGTTGGTTGCGATGGTGATTTGCACAATGTTGATGGTTTGCGTTGGTTGGTGATGCAGATTTGCACAGTGTTGATGGTTTAAGTTGGTTGATGATTTCCGTACAATGTTGATGCATATTTGGTGTTGGTTATGGGATTTGCATAATGTTGATGGTTTGTGTTGCTGATGGTCATTTTTTCTTGGATATGGATTGTTTTTATTTGTTAAAGGTCATTTGCTCAATGCTGATTTTTTGCAGTTTAAACTGGTCAAGGGCCCAAATAAATAATCTCGCTTGGGACCAAAACTGAAATGGTTAATTTACAGTTCTACCAGCTAATGTGATGACCATTTAACCGTTTTCTTATCTAAACTAGTTTGTTTTCCCGTGTGATTCCATAATATCATGCAGTGTAAGCATGGAAGAATGAGCCAGCACCTATGAGGTTAACTAGCATTTATTACTGTCCTTCCTAGTTCATAAAGAGCATTAAGATACCACTTCTTGACACTCCATCCTCATTCTTGGCAAAGCCGAGGAGGCTGGGGGGAGCGATGGCATGCTGAGCGATGCACTGTAGAAGAGAAGCTGTTCTCCTTGAGCCTGGAGAGCAACATTTGTCTGTCTTGACATAGTGTTCAATCACATGTCTTCAAGCAAGACACTCTATGATTGGCAGGCCTCTTCCCCTCCACGCGTCCCCTTAATAGGATGTTGATGGCCACCCCAGGGGACGGCCGAGCCAGCGGAGCGTCATCCCGGAGTGCATGGGGGGCAACCTCCATCACAGTGGCCTTACTGCTTTAGCATGAAGAAAGTGCCAGTGATGGTGGGGTTTAGTGGGGCTGGGACAGGTGGGCTATGTGGAGGGGCAACTTGGCAGAAGTTGGGAGGAGGGGAGGAGCGAGGGGACGGAAGGGCAGCGATTCCTTTTTCCCCTTCACTGCATTACGCTGACAGCAGTCTCAAGACGTGGCACCATATATAATGCCCTTCCCTATGATCGCTAAGCCCCCTGGCCGAGCCACAAACCTCCCTCACCCCTCACTCTGCACCCACCACTATCATCTTTTTTTTTTTTTTCCTTTGTTTCTGGTCTGCCCACAGGCTGCGGGTCATAGGTAAAAGCCACCTCAGTGACCTGGCCTTTGTGCCTGCTCCGACTAGACCTCCTCATTCAGGCTTTATGCCGGAGCTCATGCCTCCTGATTACTGTGACCTCTGGGCTGCTGTTGCTGCTGCTGCTGCTGCTGCTGAGACAATAGGAGACGCTTTGGTTCGCTCTCACAAGTCAGCTTCAAAGTAAAGATGGTTGATAGGGTGAACAGGACTGTTCACTGTTTATATATCGTCAGTGGATATCTGGGAAATAATAGAACAATTAAACTTTATTTGTTTCGTGCAAAAAAATCAATAAATTGTACTTACCAGTGTAGCAACAAGACACAAAATAAGTACATTTAAAATATAATTATTAACAAAGTAATATAAACGACAAACAAAAATACACATTAAATTACTATTAGGAAACTGCTTAACTAAAAGTTTCTTAAGATTTTTTAAACAAAGGAGACACTTTCAGACTCTCAGAATGTCACTATAATAAAAAAAAGTTTCTATGGATAAGTGAGTGATTGTCATTGTGAACACATCACAGCACCACAGCGATATGTGACCCAACCGTGAAGAAACAGTGGGCAGCTAACATAAGCAGGGCCCGGGCATTCTCATGAGTACTTCAGTGATACCCTTACCCTCCTGATTTGAACTCCGCTAATTTTCCGGATCACGGAGCAGATGCCCTAACTGCTGCTCTATCATGCCTCTGAACAGCACACAGTGAACCACAACACAGTGTGACAACTGCATTTGACCCGTCCATGATGGAGCAGTGGGCAGCAGTGTTTGGGGACGGTACCTTGCTCACAGGTAAAATACCTCAGTGATACTCTTTTACTCTGTCCGAGACTTCAACCAGCTATTCTGAGCACGGGGCCAGCTCCATAACCATTATAATACCAACTGCCACGAACCTCATGCTTGTAGGAGTAGTGATGGTTACAGAGACAATTTTAGGAGAGTTAAGGTTGAAAGCAGTGTACTTTACTCACCAGTACCTCAGTGAGACCTTTACCTGTTTGGGATTGGACCAGATGCCGTTTCGATCATCGGTGCAACCTCATAACTGATAGTCCCACTCTAGAGCAAATATTGAAACTTTTGGGCCTCATCCACCAAGAGTTTTTTCGATGCATTTTTCCAGTCGATTGAAGAAACCCAATAAGATGATGCATGAAATTAAATTACTTCCACACTTGTTTTAGGAACACATCTTAAATCAGAAAACATTGGTGAATGTCAGAATCCTTTTATGAAACTGGAGGAAGAACAAATTCCTTCCTTAAGAATGGTTTGTTGATTTAGGCTCATTGATTGTTATTGATACAGTAAGGACTAGAAAACAAGATAAAAGAGCGGTGGAAAAAAAACAACGCTCTGACATTAACAGAAGTTTAGTAGAAGAGTTGCTCTCTTTCTCATCTGCCAGTTGGTGTCCCCATGCCAAGACCGGATTAAACCACGGATACGGCATCTTATAAGGGAGAAAAGGACAAGCAAAAGAGGAAGACATGATCAGCTTCTCACTCTAGTAGGGAGGGGAGGAGGAGGGAGAGGGAGGCAGGGAGCGAGAGAGGTGGAGGAGGAGGAGAGAACTCATGGGACATGACAGCTTAAATGCAAAAAATTCCCTCAGGCCACTTATAGCACCAATTAATGATGTTTTGGCTCAATAATTTTTTGGGGGCATATGTATGAATCTCTTACTTGGCCCAGAAGAATATCATTTGTATCATCATAAGAAGAAGAAAAAACAAAAAACGCTTTGTCCACAATTCACACTGCAGGGTTCAGCCAGAGAGTTTCAGGAATAATAATCTTGCAATTGCCTTTGAAATCGAAGGAGCTCAATAAGGATGTCAGTTTGGATGTAATCTAGCATAAAATAACCACAGTATTTATGAATTGTGATTGAATTTTCTGCGAGAAATGATCTAAACGGTATTTACTTATAAGCTTAAAGGGAAGCTTTTAATTTCTGTCTTGTGCCTTCATAGTGGCAGGATTTAAACTCAAGGCTACATGCTCTCGCTCTTGTTGCTTCCGGCTGATTCCGCTTAGGGGTGGCCCGTTAAATGGAGACAATGAACATATATATGGGGGGCTTCGAGAAGGCCATAGTTCAGGAAATAACCAGCTACTAGGGCCGGGCACTATGACCTCAAATCAATATTGCAATTAATTGAGCTTTGTAACGCGACTACAACTAATGAACACAGAGTTACTGACAAAACACACACAACAGTATGTTTTTAAGGGGACAGTAGATGGACACGCACTGGGAAAAATATTAACGGAATTTCAAAAATAAACGGAATAACTGACACTGGATTGTATTACATCTGTTAGAGGTTCTGTATGATGGTTTTGATTCATTTTCGATATATTGTCCAGCCCTATTATCCGCATTTCCTTAAAGCAGTCCTTCACACACAAACCACATCAGCAAGCGCGCAAGAGAGAGAGATGACCTCTGCGCTGACACGCCGAATATTAGCTTCTTTGCACCTAAGGGTTGGCTCGGGAAGCCGTGAAGACGAAGAAAAGAAGGCGGGGGGAGCGGATGAGAGAGAAAAGAGAAATCACCCACCTCCCATTCTGCTCGGTCTTTTTCATGTGAGAATAAGTATGGCTGTAAGAAGTCCAATTTGAAACTGCGCGGTGGAGGCCATACCTCTTTAGCACGAAGGCTTTGGTCCGGGGCTAAGTCGGGTATTTTGTTAAAGGCGCCGTGAGCAGAGGGTCAGAAAATGGCAAGCTGCAAGCAGCACAAGCGACAAAATATTTATAATGTGAAAGGAATCTCTGCAGGAGGAAGCTCTGAAGGTCCAGAGCAATATTAAAAATTATTTTTCCCCATTGATCCCTCCTACAGGCCAGACTGGGCGCCGACATATGAAACCGTGAGAGGGCGGCGCGGGCGGGCGCCTGGATGTTGGCGTTTCCAGAGCCTAGCGAGGATATCGCCGAGGGGTGGTGGAGGGAGGGAGGCAGGTTTCAGTTCGAAATAACTCGCGCTGCTTCGATGCGAGTTTCTACGCTCTTTCCTGGCGCCCGACGCAATATTCAGCTTTCTGAAGAAAGTTAATGTGCTCAAATATGATTGAAGCACGGAAACTGGGCATACCACTGCCCATATAGTTTCTATTTATTCTGCTCGTAAGCCACATTAGCGGGTTTGAACCTAGCCAGTCGTGCAAGTTCTCACTTTGGCTCTCAATGATTTTTAGCCAGAATAGTGTTTTTTTTTTTTTTATTATTATTTTTTATTTAACAGTTTCTAGGGGAGTCGCAATACTCTGGACTCGCGATTTGATTCATCTGTCGTAGATTAGGGGTCATGGGTCAGCTGCCAATTTAAATGTGAAGCAAATCACATCTCGCAGATCCAAAGCTTTGAGGCAGGGTGTTCAACGCAGATCGGAAGGTCACCGGTTCAAGTCTCTGACCGATAAAGGTACCACTGAGGTACTCATGCGAGTAAGATGCCGCTCTCCAAGCGCTGCTCCTCGGGTGCTGCCAAAAAACTACCCACTGCTCCTCCACGGATGGGGCAAATGCGGAGGTCACATTTGGTTGTGGTGCACTGTGTTGTGCCGTTGTGTGGGTGTGTTCACAATGAGAAATAATCGCTCCCTTTGACAGATTCAGTCTCAAAATGTTCTATTTTTTGAAACCTGAATAAACTCACATGGTCATGGTACCTACCCATATCCCTGCTGTTGTTACACAATCGGATGTTATCACTTGACACATAGTTTAAAGCTGTCCTTGTTGAGCAGGAAGAACACTCCACCAAATTTTAGAATGACGTTTTGTGTGTGACTTGTGTGCATGCTTTAGTCGAGAAAAATTCTGATTGGTGACGACGATGAGGCTGAGTACAAATGTTTTGAATATGTTCATTAATTTAATTGAGGTTTGCTGTTCAATTCTAGACTACAGACAGTTGGTGTAATTTGCTAGGAGTTTCACACTGCATCTGAAGGTTGTTTCGTCTTGTCCTGGGGATCAAAGATACTGGCCGAGGTACTCATGAGCAAGGTACCGTCCACATGCACTGCTCCCCGGTGCTGCCAGAAAGCTGCCCACTGCTTCTTAATGGGTGGATCAAATGCAGAGGTCACATCTCGTTATGGTGCACTGTATGCTGTATGCTGTGTTCACAATGACAAATAATCACCCACTCACATTGACATACAAATGACGTCACTTGTGTGGTCTAACACTAAACATACAGTACGTAGTTTCAAGCGCTGAACATGACCCTCAATCCCACGGATCAGTGTATTTTAACCAACCTAGAGATATTCACTTGTGTTAATGGAAGCGAAAGTAAAGCCATATTTACACTTGGTTGTCAGGAACACTGCCGGACACACACTGTCGTAACCTGCTTTAAGGTGTTACTTTGCTGCTCTTCTGCTGCGGGTCAAGGTCTCAAAACACAGCCTAAGATGGTTTTGATCTGATACTAAAAATAGCCTGAAGGGGTTAAAAACGCCAGCCTCAGTTGTTGTTTTCAGAATGAGTGTATGTATCCAACAGGTCCAGATAAGACTGAACTGATACATTCGGTCAGGTGGCGCTAGGAAGCAGGATGGGTGCTGCAGGGGTTGGTTGTACAGCAGCTGGTTTGCAACGTAACACAAATACAGAGTGAATTCCCATGTGCGACGCCTGTACCCTGCCCAACTTTGTAACTTTGCTGACCGACCTGCAGCTAAGTGATTGTTAAATTGCCCACCACACCATAAAGGAGCTACAGTATCTCTTGATGTTTGTTGTAATTACAAGGTCATTGTTAAATTTGGGAATAAATTGACATTTCATTGTGAAAAGGTGTGTGTATATATATATGTATTTCTTCACAGCACCAGACAAAATCAAAAAATCAGCCAACAAAATGTGATGGAAAATTGGACAATAAATTGACATGGATTAAATTGTAGTTCTGGCGCTATTACATTTCAGGTGCGAAGTGAATATACACACTTTTACAATGTATTATTGAATTGTGTATTAAGACTGTGATCATTTTGAGGGATTGACGACAGAAACAATACAAGCACATAATATATCTATATAATACATAATATTTAGTGAATTTACTATATGTATTTACTATATTAGTATTATTATTTATTACTTTATAGTAATATTCTCATTATGTACTCTATATATACTATATCCTGTACCTTGCACTTATATATACTATTTTATCCATGTATATATATATATATATATATATATATATATATATATATATATATTATATATATGCGTGTGTATAGATATCTATATCTATCTATCTATCTATCTATGTCTCTGTCTCTCACTATATGTGTGTGTGTGTGTGTGTGTGTATATGTATATATACACACACACATACATGTGTGTATATATATATATATGTATAAAATAAACTAAAATCCAGAGTGCTATTATTCTTGCCCTGTTATCTAACATCCAATATTCCAGGTGACTGTTGTACAGCGTGAGGAGGTAGTGATGTGAGTTAAACGGATTTCCTCGCACACCTTCCAACTGAATGTCAACTTCCTGATATTTCCGGTTCTGGTTCCCTAAGTGGAACTGGCTAAATCTGCCCGAGTAACGCACTTTGCATTGCTTAAAAATAGCTACACGGCTTTGAAGTAGAAGATATACCGACGGCAGCGTTACAGGTGCCTGTTCGGGGAAACATAGCTTCTTTGTGTCACTGTAGCTGCTACTTGGCCGGGAGAGAGAGAGAGAGAGAGAGAGAGAGGAGAGGGAGAAAGAAATAAAGAGAGAGACAGAGAGAGAGAGAGATCTAATTGGGGAAGGGGGAGTGAGAGGCCAGGGGCTCGAGCATTGATCTGGGGGGGAGATTCAGGGCTGAACCTGTCACCACTACTTCTGTGCCATCAGCACGGTGGCTCTGCCAGTCACACACATACACACACACACACACACACATCCCCTGCCGGAGACAGTTCCACAGTGGCGCGTAGACCTGCTGGCTGGCAGAATTTTTAAAGAGCATGGAGGTTTAAAGACTGAAACCCCTGGGGAGGAATCCCACCAGCTTGTGGAGGAGGAAGAGAAGGGGAGCGCTCTCTCTCTCTTCTCTCTCTCCTCACACCACACACACAACTCCCCCGCTTTGCATTTCTCCCTCTCCGCTGTCTTTTCTCTTGTCTCTCTCCTGTCTGTCTTCCAATTGCCTGTCTCATTTCATTCCCTCCTCTCCCTTTCCGCTCCGACTTTCACTTGCTTTCTCCCACTGTTTTTCACTCTCCTTCCCACAATTTCTCTTCCTCCCTTATCACTCCTCCTCCTCCTCTTCCCCAGTAAGTATTGGATGAGTGTGGGACTGTGTGTGTGTGTTTGTGTGTATATATACAAAGTTTCTGCATCGTCTTTACCTAGTAGCGTCACAACGCCAGTAAGTTCCACTTCCTCCCTCCCTCCCTCCCTCCCTCCCTACCAAGGACCGAGAGACTTGTCTTTATTTATTTTATATTTTTTTTTTTCTTTTCTCTCTCTCTTGCCAGTTTGTCTGCTGTTCTCATTTTCAGCTGTCCCCTAGCCCAATTGCTGACACCAGTGGCTACACTATGTACACACTGAGGCGACGTCCCCAGGTTGCCGGCGTCGCTGATTCCCTTTCCTCTGCTTACATGCAGCTGTTGCTGTCGTCCGGCTCAGGAGCTCAGCCCTTAGGGAGGAGGAGGGAGGAGGGGATGAGGAGGGAGGGGAGGGAGGGGGTGAAGGAGGGAGGGAGGGAGGCACGGATGTGGAGGTATCATGTCGATGTGTGGGGATGTAATAAATGAAGGTGGTGGAGAGCGAGAAGGGGAGGGTGAGAGAGAGAGAGAGAGAGAGGAGGAGGAGCATGAGTGAGGAGTGAGAGGAGAGAAGGAGAGAAGGCGCCAGGACAGGCCTCCGCAGTGTGGGGACCTGGGCGGAAATGGAGACTGTTGTCCTTCATTGGAGGATATCCTGTCTCAACAGTAATAAATAATGCAGCTGCAGAGTTCAGCCCCACTGGCCCAGTGAGTTGTAAATGCATTAGCTGCTTTTATATTCCTTTTGTCTTGGGAAAACGCCAGTGAAGTGAGAGAAAGTGTTGAAAAGTGGCAGTGGAGCGGGGAGAGGAGAAAAAAGCAGGAAGAGAATGGCGCATCAAACAAACAACAACAATAGCAACACGAGTCGTACTCGCCCCTCCACCTCCACCGCCACCTCCTCCACCTCCTCCCATTCTGGTCTTCCTCCCCTCCACTGACACGCTTTGGTGTAGTCCCCCGATCACCTGGAATGAATGGCACAAACGGGAAAGGAGGAGAGGAGAGGAGAGAGGGGAGGGAAAAGGAAAGGTGCTGCACGCGACCAGATTCGCCACGCGAGAGCTCGGGAACGCTTGGTCTTCGCCCAAAGGCTGCTGGGGTTCGGCGCTGCACCTTCTTAACCCCCTCCTCTGTCTTTTTTAGTTTTTTTATTTAAATACAAAATACGGATTTTTAAACGCACACCAGAATGGAAAAATGTGAAATGGTGATTTATTTTAAACTGGTTTTTTCATCATGTTTATTTCCACAACCGTAATATGCTGCAGTGTTTCAGGTTGTGGTAAATGATGTATATTAGTTTCAACCTGATTTCTCATCTTCTGTCTAATATGCAGACAAAGTTCTTCCAGGGAGGTATTTATGTGTGAACTTTGAGAGGAACCGCGACCCCATCCTCCTTCCGGGCCAAGATCAAATCGAGATCACTCTTTTGAAGTGTGTATAAGTGTATTTCGAACAAAAGACTCTAGTGTAGAGATGATCAGTTACGTATATATAAATAACCGACACTGTCTTGTGCATAGCGACGCAGACATTACAACTTCTAAAAAGGATTCTGCCCGCCTTCGAAAAGAGCGAAAAGCTGCCTGCCGTGATGTTGCTCGTAACGCGGATTTGTGAAGACGAAGTTTATTTGCTGGCGCGGCGGATGAAGAAGTAGACGCATCGAACATATATTACGACGCTTATGGCGCAAAAGCATTAATAGTAGCGGGCACATACGGCGCCGCTGAGCTCGCTTGTCTGTGACGTTTTCTGCCCCGCCTCCTTTAAAGAAAAAAAAACAAACCAAAAAAAACGGTTGGTGGTTAGCCGACAGGTCAGCGAGAGACACGGCACGGCTGTTGTTGCCGCTGCTGCTAATGCCAGCTTCCACCGCCACAGCCTTCAATCTCTCCCCTGCTATCACCCCCCGTCCCACCCAAACACACACACACACACACCTCCTACCGAGCCTTACAACAGCCAGTCATCAGCTCTGCGCCTCAAACACAATGTAAACACACACACACCCGTACACACACACACTCTCTCTCTCTCCCCATGAGCGCTGGCAGAGTTACAGGGACGAGAGCTTTTAGATGTATGACCGATATTTATCAGCTGCCCACATTGTATACACAAATATGCATGTAGATATACAGTTTGTGGTTATATGTAAGTGTAGTGGTCCACATGTGTACTAGTTGTGTATATAAGTCAGTGGGTCTACAGTGTGTTTTCTTGTGTGTGTTGGAGTGTGCAGATGTGTCCACATTACTATATAAATCTCTATCTCCATATTCACATATAGTGTGTGTGTGTGTGGGGGTGTGTAAACTCCAGTTATATTTATTTCAGTTTTAAATGTGTGTGTATATATATATATATATATATATATGCATATACAGTGTACTTGTCTATATTATATGTGTTTATATCATTTATCATTTCATTTATTCATTCACGGCGTATAATGCTTTGTTTCACTACTAAAATCGCTTTATGAAAATGATTTCATTTGATTAATTTTTCAAAACATTTCGCGATGATTTGGGCCGCCTTATGAATAATGAATTAATGTAATATCTCAAAGTACAGGAAAGGTAATATTCTACACTCACACCGCTGAGTCTGAGTGATGGCCCCTGTGACAGAAGCAGTTGAAAACCCCTGCATTATATCATAATGACACTGCTCGGCGATTTTCCGGCTATGGCATAAAAATTCTAGTCAAAAAGAACATCCTGGCAGTAACTATAGCTGCACCCATCTGCAGTCCGTACCCCGCTATGTGATATAAACACAATCGTTTTTCATTCTAATGTGAATATAATTCGTTATCAAACATAAGTCGTTTTATAGTCAAGAAGACTGTGTAGTTACTAAATGGCTAAGTTGAAACTCCCCAAAATGCTTAAAACGCTTGGACCGATGCTCGTTGTTGTTTATTTGTTTTTAATAACTAAGAGTCCCATTATCTTGCGGCGGAAACTGTACGCACTGTCACAAGACTTTAACGGATGTTATATCGATTCCTCTGTACGGTGTTATTCTACGCGACAAAATGAAAGTAAATCACAAGTAAAGCGCCATGACCACGCCGAACGCTTATCGGCCACTAAAAACGTTCTGAACAATTCTTTCCCTTTTATTATTACAAGCAATAACACTATATTTACACTAAAAAATGCTAGCTTTCTACTCAGCCTTTTAATTGATCTTTTCAGACGGGCATCCATCACATTATTGTGACGCAGCTCCGAGTGACGTGCAGGGGATCGTGCGAAATGTAGTTCTCTCCCAGAAAGACCAAAATATGAATAAATATTTAAATAAATATTAGTTGTAAAATACTCAGTGTATCCCTTTGGATGCTAAGGATTATTAAAGATATCAACAAAAAAAAAAGTGATTTTCTCAGTTTTCTAGTTGGAAAATATATATTTGTACACGTACATGTTTACTATAGTAAATATAAGGGATGATTGACGTTCCCCTTGGGGATGAACTAAGTTATCTACACAGATGAGTACATGCATGGATATGGGGTCATATATTCAATTTAATATAACACGTATTGTCTGTGTGTATATATATCGTTGGGTGGGATAAACCGGTGGTCGGGTGTGTGTGTAACCCGTGGCTGAGGGTCTGTAGCGTCTTGTTAACCCATATGGTGCGGTGCTGACTGTAGAGATCCATATGCTGCTGGTGCAGGGTCTCTCCCTCTGGGCCTGCGTGGGGAGGTAAAGACCTTAAGGCACTCTCCTCCGGCCATTCTCTTCTAAAAAGCCCCACCCATCGCCCATTGTCCGCCACCCGCTTCACACCAGCCCCGCCCTCTTCAACCCCCATCATCAAGAGACCACCACCGCCCCCTGTTCTGCTCCACCTTGCTAGTAAATAAACGTAACTGTAGCTAATTAATGTAATTCTTTAAACGGCAGATAACCACCTCTACCGCTCGGATTTACAACATTAGCTCATTAACCAACAGCTGATTTTGTACCGAAACATTACAGGGACGCGTACTGGGGTATGTCACCGGAGTTCTTTTACTTGTGGTTTTGCTTTTCTTAAAGGATGCTCAGAAAGTGCCTCCTTTAATCGCACTCGCCGCTTAAAGCCGTAGAGTAATCGCCCCCGGTCACTTTTTTTGTGTGTGGTGAACCCTACTGTCGAAGGGCCCCTTCTGGATGCTAATTTTATATAACGCGGCCATATTCTTTCTGTTTCTTACAGGAGGAAGGTCTTGCAGACTGTGTCAAGTTCTGCTTCTTTGATGTGGAAAGGTAGGACTCCTTCGCCGCTTCTCTCCAACTGCCAGCGTTTAAGTGTAAAAAGACTTAATTTTTATCTTTCTTTTTTTTTTTCATGCAAAACCTCCAGCTTTTAAACCCTCCCACACTTCCACACACACATCCACATCCACACACACACTCACAGGTGGGGCTAAATGAAGAACAGTGTGTGCCAGATGCCGTCTTTCCCTCCTTCTTAATCACCTGAAAGCCCCAACTTCTCTCTAAACAATATAAACTACTCCCAAACGCATAACCACCCCTAATTCTGGTAAATAAGCTTATAGTTTGCGTGGCACCATCCCCACGTTAGAGCTGTGATACAGGTCTTCGGGATTGGGGTGATGGTGGTGGCGATGATGGTAGCGATGATCAGTGATGGTTACGTGGGGGTTAGGACCTAGTGTAGGGTAAAGGAGGGGCCCCGAATCGAGTTTGCGTCAGACTCTGCTGGTGGAAATAAAAATGTGAAAAGTGCTTTTGTATAGTTTACAGGCGTAGGTGGGGGGTGGGGACGGGACGGCTTTTCCGGCTCAAGCTTTACTGCTGCCATCTAGTGGTGGCAAGAACTACTCTTTTTAGAGCTTTGACGCTTGCTGTAAAAACGGACGGACGCTGCTTAAACGAAGTTTAAAAAGGGAGGAGAATATTCTAGATCGCGGCGAAATCGAGCTCAAAACTGATTTATTTTGAATTCTTCTTCACTGTTTTAATTCTACAACCTGTAATAAGAAGAGCTTTCCAACCACTTATATATAAAGTTGGTGAAATTTTTCTCTCCATTCTTCCTTTTTTTCCCCAAGTTGACGATTTGCAACCGTACAGAAGCGAACGAACGTTTAAACGAAACCTTCTCTCCCTCCCTCCCTCCCTTCCTCTTTCCCCGCTTTAGATTCCCTGCAATTAGTCTATAATATGAGTCAACTGTTCGCAAAGTCAGCACAGCGACGCTCATTAGCGCTGGGTTTTGTTATTAATCGCTGCGCTTTCTCTCCTCTCTCTCTGCTCTCCTCGTCCGTCTCAGAGCCGGCCAGAACCAGGTGGGCCAGAACTTCACCATCGTGCTCACCGACATCGAGAGCAAGCAGAGGTTCGGCTTCTGCCGCCTCACCTCCGGCTGCAAGGTCTGCGTCTGCCTGCTCAGGTGAGTCCCGCCGCGCTCCGCGGAAGGCCAAGACCACAGCACTTTTTTGAGACAAGTATTTTTCTCACAAGGAGACGTAGCACAGATTAATATCCAACGGTGGGAGGCAGCTCTTCATTTTTTTTTTAATGATAAAAAGTTCGTGGGGGGATGAAAACAGAAACGCGTAGAAAAGTTTGAGACGCAGATTGTACCGGATGTACAGAATGTTTGGCTAGTTTTAGAATGTTAGTCAAATTTGGGAAGTTCATTTTATTTTTAACAGTTAGTTATGTATTTGAACGTAAGTTTGAATGTTGTTTTTTTTTTCTTTATTTAGAGTGGATTTTTTTTTATTCATACATTTATTTTGTTAATGAAATTTCAGGCTAGTGCAAACATTCATGCCAAAAATTAAACCAAATAATTTAAGGTGCATCCATTTCCGCCGAAATTAAAACGGATCTCCCCCCGAAAAAAGGAGAAATCTGAAATTCAATGCAAGGTGTTCTTTTCTTCTGGTAAAACGGCCACTAGATATTGATGGACAAATGCAGGTTTATCATCGATTTGATGAGCTTTCGGTTGTCAACAAGATCTTTTCTCTCCTCCCCACCCTGGTCTGGATGGCCTTTGTGTGAGAGCGTGTGTGTGTGTGTGTGTGTGTGTATGTTTTCCTCCCTCCCCTCTTTCTACCTTTTCCATTGCTATTCGGATACTGGCACAGAAGCATGCCAGAGACGCTTCGCCGATAATTATGCATGAAGCCTCGCTGCCAATTAGCAGAAGTCTCCCCTGTCCTTCTCACTGAGTTTTACATGCTAATTCATTTGACATATGATGTATAAAATTCATTATGCATTCTGAGTAGTTTGCATGGCTTACTCATCCATAATAAGGAATGCACTGTGCTTTTTTTTTTTTTTTGGGGGAGCGGGGGTTATGTCTTCGAAGCCCTTTGTTTGAATTTCGCTTAGCAAAATAATCAGCAAACAAAAATGGTCAATAATGACTTATTATACGTTTTTTTTTAAAACAAATGCATGCTTTTTGGTTTGCATAAAGAAATGGATTTATTTAAGAATATAACATTTTTGTAAAACATTATTTTAATGTTAAATTAAGCCTGAATTTTCTTCACACAATATACACTTTGTGCATTTCCTATATCGCCAGCTTAGCTTTTCACGTCGGCAAATAATCCCTCAACTCCGCTGTAAGAAGATCGCGAGCGGCTCTCGGCTCGAATCGAAAAAGAGAGTAATTAAAGCGGTTTGTGTCCGTGTGATTGTTGAAGTGGTGACCATAAAATTGTCGCCTACGCTTACACGAGGAAGTGGCCTAATGAGAAGGACAGTTTTATGTGATGGTGACTTCAGGTCAGGTGTCTGTGAACAGGCCGTATAGCAGGGTTCTTCAGGCCAACGCTTTTAAAAGCCAAACCGTCGCTTTCTTACACACGCCACCCTCACACACACACTGGTCAGTCAGTCTCTGTAACGTGTGTGTGCGCATGTTTATATGAGTGTGTATACAATATATACGGCACAAATCGAAACTGATATTCGGACCCTTAAGTTAAGATTAAGTTTTGCACGTGATGATTATTTCAATTAGTTAAAAATTCTGTTAATCCTTTTTAGAGAAGAATTTTGTTCCCCAGTATGTGTTTGTTTACTGTCCCTTTAAAAACCTACTACAGTACGTGTTGTCATGTGACTCTGGCAATAAATATACACACACACACATTTGTTATTGAGGTCATGTAAATATAGCATACACTAAATATAAAGGTAGGCAGTATATTATATTATATTAAAGTATCTAGTATAATAGGTGTGTGTACATAAGAGCGTGTACACGCGGAGGGTTGATGGTTCAAGTCCCGGACCGGGAAGGTACCACTGAGGTACTCATGAGCAAGGTACCGTCCCCAAGCACTAGTCCCTGGGCACTGGCAAAAAAAACAAGCTGCCCACTGCTCCTTCGCGGATGGGTTAAATGCAGAGGTCACGTTTCGTTGCCGTTCACACACGTGGTCCGCTCCCGTCGCTCTCGTCACAACGTTTTGCAGCAGAACCTGAGTCCGAAAAGTCCGAGGAGGGAAAAAGTTTTAGTTTAATGGGTATGCGGAGATATAAAGGCCTGACGTTAGCGGTCACTTTAGCGCCGGGACGGGAATAACCTGCCTCGCTCACCTTAACCCGAGCAAAGACTTGTTGCATCAGACTTCAGAGGCGCTGCATAAAGGTGCAGGCTGACTGAGGAAGCACCTGGAGAGGGGCTGCACTTTCTAAGATGTGGGGACGTGTACCGTAACGAACGGAGACGAGACGCGGGGCAGGAAGCCCCCATTCCTGTACATCTAATAAATAATAGTGAGGTTGTGATTTACTCACGATGTAGACTTACTTACAGCCTACCGCCGTCTAGATGGAACAGCATTTTAGACTTGTATGCTGTAATGTCATAAGTAAGGAGAGGTCGGAGTACATGAATGCACACACACACATATAAAATACTAAACTATATACGATATATGTCTGTCTATACCATCTGTGTGTGTGTGTGTGTGTAGGTGTATATACATGAGTACTAAAAAGTTTAGGCAGGTGAAAAAATGCTAAACAAAGAATGCTTTCAAAATGGAAGTGTTAATCATTTATTTTCATCAATCAACAAAATGCAGTGAATAGAATAAAAGAGAAATCTTAAATCAAATCAATATTTGGTGTGACCACCTTGCCTTCAAAAACACCACCACCCTTCTAGGTACAATTTCTGCACACAGTTTTTGAAGGAACTGTGCTGGTAGGTTGCTCCAAAACATCTTGGAGAATCCAACCACAGATCTATAATCCTATAATCCCCTACACAAAATAATATATAATGACTACAAAATAATAGTGACTATAATCCTACAAAATAATATAATGACTACAAAATAATATAATTATAATCCCACAAAATCCCTGACTTTGTGCAAGTGTACCTAGAAGAATTGATGCTGGTTTGAAGGCAAAAGGCAGTAACACCAAATATTGATTTGATTTAGATTTTTCTTTTGTTCGCTCACTTTGCATTTTTGTAAATTGATAAAAAATAAAACAATCATTATTTATATTTCTAAAAGCATTCTTTTATTTACAAGATTTTTTTCACACCTGCCTAAAACTTTGCACAGTACTGTATATATAGTATAGTGTGTATATATATATATATATATACACGTATATATCAGAGATAATAAAAAAATTGATATTAAAAATAATGTAATTAAAGCAGCTCTTTTTAGTGCTCTTTTTATATATGTGCATGTGTGTGTTTCTGTATTGTTTAGTAAATTGTACTTGTAACGTGTGCATAAAACTGACTGAACCACATGCTAATACTAATTTATGCACTGAAAATAACAGGTATGTGTGTGTGGATATATATTTATATATATATATATATATATATATAGGTATATATATATATATATATATATATATATGTGTGTGTGTGTGTGTCTATCTATTCATCTATCTATCTATTCATCTATCTATTTTATATCTATATATCTATATATATGTGTATATATATATATATATATATATATATATATATATATATATATAAAGAAAAAAAAATATATATATCAGAGATAATTTAAAATTTGATATTAAAAATAATATAATTAAAGCAGTTTTTTTAGAGCTCTTGTTATATATGCATGTGTGTGTGTTTCTGTATTGTTTAGTAAATTATAATTAAATGTATAATGCATAAAACTGACTGGAACCACATGCTAATACTAATTATAATGCACACAGGTGTGTGTGTGTGTGTGTGTACATACAGTACATATGTGTGTGCATCGCATATACTAAATCATGTGCTAACAAGTAGGCATTTGTTTGCATATATGTTACTGTTTATATACAGTATTTTTTAAATGTTTTAACTGTTCATTTTTTTTCGTGATTTTGCTCCAAAGCCTGTTAAAATGATTCAAACTCATTTGTAGGTTTACATCCTCATCGGCCTATAGGTCTGATTTGTCCTATCAAAATATGTAGGAATGAGCAGTGGGCCAGGACTTCCCCCCCCAGTACTGTACTGTATGTATGTATATAAGTGTGCGTGTGCAGTTTATACCATAATCGTATGGTAACGATATGGTGTGTTCGTGTGGGTGTGTGTCGTTTACTAAACCATACCATTACAATAAAGAGAGTGTGTGTAGTTTAGTAAATCATATTCTAACAATAACAAGTGTGTACGTGCATATGTATATTTATGTAAATGTTTGTGTGGTTTAGTAAATCAGATGCTAAGGATTATATCTGTGTGTGTCTGTCATGAATGGATTTTTACTCTCAGTATAAAAACGACATAAACCGCCTGCATCTTTAACCGTTTTTTTTTTTCCCTAAATACCATTTTTCTCCCACATCCCACCAGCGCTGGTCAGGTTGTACCGCTGAGCTCTGTAAGGTCACCCTTATCCAGCTCTTATCTTTTGTCGGAGCGAGTAGCTGGGTCCAAGGCTAAAGCGTTAAGCGAGGAGTGGGAAGTGGACGGAGGATTAGCCGTTTTGGGCTGTGAAGTACGCGTCCCGCTTTGGAGCCGAGAGTCCGAGAGGGGCGGAAGAGATTGCCTCTCCCCAGCGCGGTTCAGGATGATAAATGTCTCTCTATCTGAGGATTTGTCGAATGCAAACATATTTTTTGACTCGCTCACCGTGAAGAGATTTGAAGAGGAGGAGGAGGAGGAGGGTGCGTTTGGGAGGCTTTAGGGGCTCCGCAACTCCTCCAACTTATTTTGTGGCGCTAAGTAGAAAGGAATGGCGTCATTTCGGGTTTATTACGTCGAAATAAAACGCGGTGCCAGCTTTGTGCGAGACGCCGCTTCTCGCGGGCGTCTCTCGGTAAGATAAGGTTCACCGCTCGTGCCGCCGTAATTTACTCGGCTTTAAAAAAGACAAAAACCCCTACGATTTACAGGCTCCCTCATTTAGGAGTAATAAAGGGCGTTTCTGGCCGCTGCGAAGGCCCGTCGAGCCTCTTTGACGGCGGAGACTTGGCTATTTTAATCCCCTTCACCGGTGAAAAATGGAGGATTAGCACGGAGGAGCCTCCAATATTAAACAAAGAGGGAGCAAGACAGATAACGATTAGCTTCGTTGCTGTCAGACCGAGGTGTCGGACGATCGACACGTTCCAAAACAAATCTCCCCCTTCCTCAAAAATGCCGACCCCAAATCCCCGATTGGTGTGGGGTGGGGAGGACGGACGGGGGTTTGTTCAGATAGTGTGACCCCGTTTTCGTGGGGAAGGATCTTCCTGAGGATGTCAAAATATTGGCATGTTAAGAGCTGATTGTTTCAGGTTAATGGTCATTCAGACTCCGGGGCCCCTCGCGCTTCACCGCACCTCCCTGGGAACGAGGCCCGGCGCTGGCCACGCGAGCCCCAAACGCACGCACGCTGCCCCCCCTCATCCCATAATGCTCCCCTCTGCGGATTTAACCAATATGAAAATTTGCATTGCGTTCACTTTATTGTTCTCTGTTAATTCCAGTCTGCCGGAGTGCTCACTGACCCATGCAGAGGAAAGGTTTGAGGAGGAGGAGGAGAAGGAGGAGGCGGGCAGGGGGTGGGGGGTAAGAGAAGAAGGAAAAAGTCCCATCAGCCCACTGTTATGCACACAAAAAATACTGAGTAATGAGTAAAAGTGTGCAATCTAATTTATAAGGACGATTTCCACAATTTTGCTTTCCTCACTCCTCCATCAAAGCTTTTTCGTTTGCCTTTTTAAATGAGCGTCTTAACGAGGTTAATGAAGCATTTATGACAATTCCACTCCACAACTTGATGGAAAGCTCAAATGCTGTAATGGATTTGGATGAAATGTGAGGCTTTCGGGTGGAATTGGAGTGTCATTTTTTTTTTTGTTCCAAAGCTGAAGTGAGGTTTTTCTTATAAAAAAAAAAGCTGCAGCTTTACCATGAACGGATTTTTCCTTCTTACGAGGATCAGTCTTCAGTTTCAAAAATGTCTCGCCAAATAATGAATGAAAATTCAGTCAATGAAAATTGGTCAAGTCATTAATATAATACTTACCTCTAGACAATACATTTGTTCAGGTGTTTGTTATTCTATTCAAGTCAACATTTTCCCCTAAAAGACAAGCATATTTGAGATTTGAGATTGAGAAATCAAAGAAGTCTCAAATATTTCTGTCTTTTAGGGAAAAATGTGCCACAAAAACTGGCAAATCTTATTTATAGTAGTAACAAAAAGATTACATGTATTTATGTCCTCTAGACAATGTGTGAGTCCCCTAAAAGGCAGGAATATTAGGAGATGAGACACAAATCTCAAAACCTTCCTCTCTTTTTGGGGACAAGACGTCTAGAACTATGCCAGATCTCGCATAAAGGTTGTTACATGTACAGTACTGTGCAAAAGTTTTAGGCAGGTGTGAAAAAATGCTGTAAACAAAGAATGCTTTTAAAAATGGACGTGTTAATCATTTATTTTCATCAATCAACAAAATGCAGTGAATGAACAAAAGAGAAATCTCAATCAAATCAATATTTGGTGTGACCACCCTTTGCCTTCAAAACAGCATCAATTCTTCTAGGTACACTTGCACACAGTTTTTGAAGGAACTCGGCTGGTAGGTTGTTCCAAACATCTTGGAGAACTAACCACAGATCGATAATCCTATAATCCTACAAAATAATATAATGACTACAAAATAATATAGTGACTATAATCCTACAAAATCCCTGACTTTGTGCAAGTGTACCTAGAAGAATTGATGCTGGTTTGAAGGCAAAAGGTAGTAACACCAAATATTGATTTGATTTAGATTTTTCTTTTGTTCGCTCACTTTGCATTTTGTAAATTGATAAAAATAAACAATCATTATTTATATTTCTGCATTTCAAAGCATTCTTTGTTTACAGCATTTTTTCACACCTGCCTAAAACTTTTGCACAGTACAGTATATGAACTTTAATCATTCATTTATGACCTCTAAACTGTGTGTGTGTGTGTGTGTGGACGGGTATTTACAGTATTGTGGGGACCCTTTTCTCTCTTAAAATCACTTTTTTGAGGCTTTGTGGGGACATTTGAGAGGTTTCCATGCCGAAAAATGACTAAAGAAAATGTGCTTGTTTTATTTGAGAAACGAAAAGAGGTAAAAGATGTGATTTTTGTTGCTGAGGTTAGGCTTAGGCTTAGGCTTAGGCTTAGGCTTAGGCTTAGGCTTAGGCTTAGGTTTAGGTTTAGGGTTAGGATTAAGATTAGGGTTAGGTTCAGGTTTAGGATTAAGATTAGGGTTAGGGTAAGGTGCAGGTGTAAAATGATATACATCTAGTCATTAAGGGAGTCTATGGAAAAACCTCACAAAGATAGTAATACGCGACTGTGTGTGTGTGTGTGTTTAGCTATTTGTGAGGCTGTGATTGTCCCCTTAAAGGTAGAAATATTTGAGGATTGGCAGGTTTATGGGCCCCTGCCTGTTAGAGGCTGACCGACCAGACGTATACATTGGGTTTTATCGGGTGCAATGTGTAACCGAAGCGTTGGAGGAATGGGAAAAAAACGGCGTACACGCGTTCCTGCTTTTTTAAAACAATAACATTGCATAACGAAATGGACACAGTGTGTTCCTGCAACCTCTAAGCCAAAAACAAGCCGTTGGCCCTGGTCCAGCTCCAGAGTCCCGTCAACTTTGCCAAGATTCTGTCACGCTAAACAAACACACACACTTACACACACACACACACACAAATACACAGCACAACACTGCAGATGTACGATGCTGTATCTCTTGGCCAGGCATTGGGCGATTAGTTAAAACACAGATACACCGCTCCTTTATTTATTTATTTATTTATTTATTTATTTATTTCCCTGGCAAATTCAGTCTTCACGGCCAGGCTGAAACGGGGAAGAAAATAACAGCCTAATGCTTAATGGAAGATGCCTGGTGCAGCTGGGCGCAGCATGCTTGTAAACCATTGCATCCCTCCCTCTCTCTCGCTCGCTCTCTCTCTCTCTCTCGCTGTTTCTCTTTTTTCACATCCCCTGCTTCATTCTCTCTTCTTTCCCTCGTTCATTACAAGCTACGGTGGCCTGTTTGTTCTTTTTTTTTTTTTAAGAAACTCAAGCCTTTTGTTCAGCGTCCACGTCTGGAATGTTAAAAATGCAGACGCAAGCCGGGAGAGACATTCTGTAATGGGGACGGCGTACTGTAGCCTTTTTTTTTTTTTTTTTAAAGGAACACAGCAGTGGGGGTTAAAGGTCAAGGTGACGCGTGGAAGGCCGGGGTGGGGTGGTGTCGGGGGGGGGGGAGATAAGGGTTAAAAAATGCAGGAACCCAGTTTGCGCGGTGAGAGGTTTCCAGTAACAAGGTTTTCATTTGTCACTATACAACATATAGTGAAGTGCACCCATAGAATGTGCAGATTTAACTAGAACTTCACCCACTGGTTACAGATTAAATTAAAACAACATTAGAGACGGGTTTTAGAGAAAGACACGTTTCTGAAAGGGAAAGAGGAAGGTCAGATGCAGTTCAAAATGCAAGGTGAGAGATGGATGGGAGTCGGGAAAATGTGTAAAATTTGGTTAAGATGCTTAGGACCTTGGTGTTTGCAGGCACCAGTTGCAGAATTCAAGACTTATTTACCACATGCAGAGTTCCACAAGTGCAACATATACACACCCTAAAAATGTGCAAATTTAAATAGAACCTGACAAACTAGTTACAGATTAAAGTTCGGAGAAATTCACTCACTCACTCATTCATTAATTCATTCATTATCCGAACCGCTGAATCCCAGCTGGGGTCGCGGGGGACACCGGAGCCTATCCCGGGAACTTACGGGCGCAAGGCGGGGACCAACCCTGGGCAGGCGCCAACCAACACACCGCAGGGCACACAGTCACACTCACACAATCACACTCACATTCACACCTTACAGGGCCAATTTAGAGCCGCCAATTAACCTATATCGCATGCTTTTGGACTGTGGGAGGAAACTCACGCGAACGCGGGCAGAGCACGCAAACTCCACACAGAACGGCCCTACGGCCGACCCGGGCCTAGAAACCCAGGACCTTCTCGCTGTGCGGTGGCAGCGCTAACCACTGCGCCACCGTGAGGAGAAACTAAATATAAAAAATACAACCATGTTCCTGAGAAGGAAGGGGGAAGACTGAAGCCGGTTAAAAGTCATTGACGGGAGTTTGAGAAATGGTAAAAATTTGGTGAAGAAACGTAGAACACCGAGTTTGCAGGCTCCAGTTGCTGGTTTCATGATTGAGGATTTCTGCTTTGCGCTTTTAATGGAACAGGAAGTAGGAACCCAGTTTGCAAGATCCATTTGTGGGAATCAAGATCACGCGCAGCACAACCAAATGTGACCTCTGCATTTGACCTATCTGTGAAGGAGCAGTGGGCAGCTGACATGGGCAGCGCTTGGGGACCTTTCTCATGATTATCTGAGTGGTAGTGTTAGACTCGGTCTCGAGAGCAGGTTTTGAAAGTCTCGGTCTTGTCTCGGACTCGGCCGTATGTGTACTCGGTCTTATCAAGGACTCGAGATTTTATTTCGAGACCAGCAGAGACCACGACTCTGAGAATATTTCTATTAACTCTTTGAGACTGACTCAGGGATTTGCCTTGTTTATTATTGAAAGCGAGTGATCATTTGTCATTGTGAACACACCACAACACAGCACACAGTGCACCACAACCAACTTGGGGACGGTACCTTGCTCTTGAGTACCTCAGTGGTAACTTTACCGGCCCTGGATTCGAACCTGCGACCTTCTGATCACGGGGCGAACACCCTTCCGTTACGCCACCAATTAGTGTTTTAATAACTCAGAATCCCTTGAAATTATTTTTGAACATTCGCGTTATCACTTGCGACTCGCATATGGAACACCAACATGCGCAAAAATGTAGTTCTATTCCAGAGAGGCCAAAAGCAGCTCATTTTATAGGTCGAAATCAGTCCAAATCGGCTCAAAATGACCCCAAACCAAAGCATTTCTTCATTTTCAATTGATCAGAAAATATATTTTTTTTCTATCTTCTAACTTTAGCAAGTAATCAACAGGGAAAAAAATAAATCTAGAAAAATGTATTATTTGTTGTCAAATAATTGTTGCTTAGGCTTTGCATGTTCCACTTTTTTTGTCATGTGGTGTAAAACGTTGGTCCGGTCGCGGTCTCCTCCTGGTCTCGCCTCACCCTGGTCTCGGTCTCGGTCTCGGCTCTTCAGAGTGTTCAGAGCACCCTGAAAATGTGCAACCATAAGTAGAACCTGGCAAACTATTCACGGATTAACGTTAGGAGAAACGAAATGTGAAAATGTGAGGAAGGCCGTAGCCGGTTAAAAGGTGCGGAAGGGGTTTGAAAAATGGTAACGTTTCGTTAAGAAACGCAGGAAGCGAAAGTTTTGCAGGATTCAAGATTTTTTTAATGTCACATACATAGTTATTCAAGTACAACACACAGAGAAGTGCACCCAAAGAATGTGCAGATTTAAACAACTCGATGAACTAGTTACAGATTTAAAAAACGCAAACATATAGAAAGGTGTGTTTCTACAAGGGAGGGAGGGAGGCCGAAGCCGCGGGCTCTAAAGGTCAAGGCGAGGAGACGTGGAAGGTATTCATGTGATATTTTTGAGGGGAAGCACCAGTGCTGTGGTTTTGTCGTTATTTAAAATCACAATTCACGGTTGACTCACGATTCTCTGGTTTCCTCTCTTTTCCTCGCAGCTATCTCCCATGGTTCGAGATTTACTACAAGCTGCTCAACACCCTGGCGGACTGCTTAATGAAACACCAGGTACGTTTCCACCCTCTTTATCGAGTGACGGCTCTCCGAAGTCTAAAGAGAGGTCAGCGCCCGTGATATCGCTCTCCCGTTTTGTTCCTTGTTTGTTTTGGAGTCGGCGCAGCGGGCCCCGGTCGTTTTTCTCACGTTGCCACTCTGACATGCTAACGAGGGCCTTTTTTAAAAGTTTTCCTTTGTGACATCAGGCCCTTCATGTGGCCCTCTGCTGAGCAAACTGCTAATGCCGCAGATGTGAGTCTGCCAAGCCGAAACTCCCTCCTCCTCCTCCTCCTCGTCCTCCTCTTCCTCTTAGCCAGGGCCAGCGCCGGCATGAAAGCGCAGCTGAGAAACCGAGCTCGCTCGCCGCACGCTGACGTGTGAAGAAAGAGAAGGAGGCCAGGAGGAACGGCTAATCCGGTGCCGCTTAGCCGGCCGGCGCTGGTGTCAGTCTCGCTCCGCCGTCTTGTTGACATTTAGCAGAGCCGGCCTCGAAGAGGAAGTCGATCCTCGGCGATTTACAGGAAAAACAAATCTCTGGCAAACGCGCTGGGCCAAAGCTTTGTTGTCCCCCCCCCCCCCAACCCCCTCTTTTCCAAACAAAAACACACACAAAAACACACACACAAACACACACACACACCGTCGAGTTGCGTCTTCCTGTCTTGAGGAAGTCTCAAAACAAAAGGACATATTTTCAGACTGTTTGGTTTGGAAATAAAAAGATTCTTTAAAAAGTAGTTTTTACTGATGAGCTCACATACAAAATTGTCCTCTAAAAATTTGACAAACCTTAAATATATATATATTTTTTACATTTACCTATCTTTTAGGGGACAATAAGAAATGTCCTCACAAAGCCACAACAATATGGCAAATCTTAAATATTCCTTTCTTTTATGGAACAACCAAAAATGTCCTCAGAAAGTCTGATAAAAAAAACCCTGATAAATCTGAAATAATCACATCCTTTGGGGGCAATAAGAAATGTCCTAACAAAACATCAAAAATCTGACAATTCTTAAATATTATGTTTTAAGGAACAATAAAAAATGTCCCCCGTAAGCCACGACAATATAACACCTTAAATAGTCGGAACAATTCAAAATGTCCTCACAAAGCCACCAAAACTGGAAAATTTTAACTATTTCTGTCTTTTTGGGGACAACCAAAAAATGTCCCCACGAAACCTGACAAATGTGATCTAAAGAAAAAAAAATGTCTTCATAAAACTACAGCAGTAGAGCAAGTCTTAAATATTCCTTTCTTTCAGGGAAGAGTAAAAATATCCTCAAAAAAAACTCCAAAATCTGAACAAATTCCTTTCTTTAAGGGGATTCAGTAAATGTCTCCACAAAGCCAGAAAAACGTTTTGAAATATTTTCATCTTTCGCGGGAGAATGCCGTACAGACCATGTCCTCACAAAGCCGGCGTCTCTCGATTCTTCCTCTATTTTAGGCGTCGGTCGAGACCCTCTCCTGTTAGTACCTTAGACCCGAAAAGTACCTTAAGTAACCAAAAGCAGATCTTTTGACTCTAATCCGTTCATAATAAAACTGGAACTGGACCTCACAAAGAACAGGGTCCTCACAAAGGCATAAAAACAGGAAATCTGAAGGAAATCTGCCACATCTCAAATATGGAAGTTGAAGGGTCCAAAACTAAGCGCCCAAAAATATGACTCATCTCCTGAACGGGCCAAACGGTTTGGGAAATTCTGGGATGAAATATGCAGCTTGTGTGTAATAAGAGGCACGAAGAGGGAAAACAAAACTGCCCGGCTCTACTGGCCTCACTGACTTTCATTCATTCTTAGCCGTCTTGGCGGTTCTGGGCCGCGGATCTCACACACACACACACACACACACAGATAGTGTGCGCTGCCGTATCAGCCCTCTGTCATACAGCTTACATTAGCAGAGCTACTGAGAGAGAAGTGAAGGGGGATGAAACCGCACTAACACAAACAGATCACAGGCTTAAGTACACTCCGAGTCACACAGGCCAGTCATGTGATACACTCCATCTTGTCAGACCACACACACACCCTTTTCATTTTTTATTTATCTATTTATTTTTGCGATAAAAAAAGGTTAGTGTTTATGTTTTAACTCGGATTTTATTCTTTAACACCAAGATTTTATTATAGAAAAAATATATGACGTAATTTATTACAGGAGGGCTTTTTTCTAGCCATTAGTCACTAGATTATTTTACAGATTAGTCAGTTTATCGGATTAATTTTTCTACAGAGATATTAATATCCTCCACTAACTTGAACTCACACATGTAATTCTGCGGATCGCGATGATTCGTTCACATGTTAGCGGTCGTATTTATGGCGTTTAATGCACATATTAATCATTTGAGAATCATTAAAAAGTCAAACTTGCACAGAAACGCACTCACTGTTACTGTAGAATAAGCTTTATTTGAAGACAGCAGGTCCGTTTCGACTAGGGGTGGGAGTCGAAAACTGGTTCAGACTCGGAACTGGTTCCATTCGGTCATCACCATCGGAATAGTGCACCTCCAACGTTAGCGATTCTTTTTAATGATTCTCTCATTTCCCGGCACGTTTTTTCCGGTTTTCTCTAAGTTTTGCACTCTCCGCTACTTGACCTTCAACCACGAGGAATCATGATGCATAAATGATATTTTCCGCGACATAAACACGCGCCGCGTTTGTTAGCGCGCACGACTCTCACAGGGAAGTCCAACATTCAAGAAAACGTTCCAGTTCAGTTAAATCTTCTCGTTTATTACAGACAAAACTTATATTTTAGCCGATAAACAACAAAAACAACCAGCCTTCTACTCACACTACACTATCCGGCCGTTTACTCTCATATGGAACGCCCTCGTGGCAAAAATGTACTTCTCTCCCAGAAATGAGTCGAAAATGAGTCATAGGCCAAACACCAGAGTAGAGTCCAAATGCTCAAAAATTGCTAAAACTTCAGTATTTCTTTGTTTTTCCATTCTATAATGTCAGAAAGTAAAAAATAAATATAGAAAAATGCGTTATCATTGTTTATCAAATAGTTTATTCTATAAAGACGTGGATAAAGACGTGTTTCCACCTGCACTAACCTTATTGTTCTTCATAGAACTACGCCATAGAATGTCTCTGCAGAATAAAAAATTAACTCTGAATATGAATGTGAATGTGTTTATGTTCACGGTCTTGTGCAGACATCATTTTGGGGAAAAATAATATGGTTGCTTTTGGTTTGGAAGTCTGTGTGGAGCTCAAAAAACTACTCGTAATTTTGTGAAACGATAAGAGACTTGATAAGGAATTGGATTGAAAGGCAGAATCAACAATGTCATTGATCTTGACAAAATCCTATCAATTCCCACCCCTAGTTTTGACGTAATGATGAGTGTATTTAGCAGCTACTTGGACAAATTAAATGAATCATTTTTTACTAATAATTGATTAGTGTTATTACTAATACTAATAATTTTGGGAGGTTTTGTCTTGCTGGTGGTACATCCTCCACAGCAGCGCTGCTGCTTTTGTGTCCATCCAGGTGTGAGCAAAAAAGGGGCTGAAAAACCTTTTATCGTTTGGTCTATTTGAAGTTCTCTCATGCTTTCAGAACCTTGGGAAATTTATCTCCACCAAAGCCCTTTTAGTGATCAAGTCTTGATTTTTGGTGCTCCAGTGTTCCTTCGACAGGAACCAAATAATGAGGCAGGCCAAAAAGGGGCTGATATCATTCATACCGCATTCATACAGGGACATGAAAGAAATAATATTGGTTAAGAATGCCTCGGTTGTAAAATTCCGTCAACTCTTTTTAGCAGCACCCCTCCGTATTACCGTTGAGGGTCTTGTGAGTGTTTCCCATTTATTCCAAAAGCTGTCCAACGAAGTCTGCAGCTCGGCCGTAGCGCTAAACGAGCAGGATTGGTGCGGTTTTGCGCGGGCGGCCGACGTTGACTGACGAGGGAGGACAAGAGCGATGACGGTTTAAGGCGAGGCTAAATGAAGTGTTTCCTCAGGCTGTGTTACTGACCATGCGTGTGAGCATCCAGGCTCTCGTGACAGCAGCCCCCCCTCCCACACACACACACACACACACGAAAACACACATACCCACACCCACGAAGAGACACAACTGAACAACAAATCAGAGAAAACTCTTTGATTTGTTGGAGAACCAAAAAAATCACAAAAACAGCAAGTCTTTTTTGTCGTCTCATCTTCTAGCTGGAGCGAGTCCTCGTTCTTTCTGCAGCATTTAGGCCACGGTTTGGGAAAAGTAAGCCTGGCCTTGTTGGAAAAGCTCGTAAAAAAAGGCTGGAAAGGCCATTTGGATGGCACTTAAATATTCCTGTATTCAGTGAATGATCACACAAAGGCTAAAAACGTTAGACAAGTCTTATGTTGCCGTCTCTTTAGAGGACAAGATGAAACGTCTTTACAAAGCAGCAAGCATGGACAAAAAAAAACATATATAATCCTTGTTTGGGGGCAATACTATTTTTTCCACAAATATCTCAGAAATCTCTCCTTGTTTGTATGTCGTAAAAGTTCAAATCAAAGTCAA
Organism: Distichodus sexfasciatus; assembly: GCA_032718565.1. Lineage (NCBI taxonomy): Eukaryota > Metazoa > Chordata > Actinopteri > Characiformes > Distichodontidae > Distichodus > Distichodus sexfasciatus. The sequence continues at coordinate 136,753 of JAVGVS010000213.1, read as the reverse complement.
AGTATATCTCTGCTATATACTGTACAGATATACAGAGAGACGAGACGACGTGGCTCCAGTTTCTACAGTGCAACAAGAAACAGGGAACAAAGAACAAACAGGGCCTGTAGAATAAACAGTGTATCAGTAGAATATGAGTATTAAATATAAAATATTAACTTTAAACTTCTAGTTTCAAGTTTATATTTTATATTTAATACTCCATTTCTACAGAAGTAGAAAGAGAGACAATTAGGATGCAGTATTAACCTACAAAAGTGGAAATAGACTTTTACACTGAAAGTGTGTGAGGGTAGTAACAGTTGCAATATGAAAAATTCTATATCCAGTCTATTAATAAAACAGTATCTCTTAAAAAAGTCAGACTAACATCTAGGTTTGTGCAGATATTATAACAGCAGTGGAGAATGAGAGTCTGTGCAATACTTTTGTGCAATAATTTGTGCAGATACAAGTTGGCACAAAAATTAAGAGTCAAGTAAAGTACAGATACCCAAAAATTCCACTGAAATGTTTATACTTCGTTACTTCCCATTTCTGGATGATACAGAAATGCCTTCACAAATCTACAAACGTCAAATCTAATCTCCCGTTATTTTAATGGACTGATTAAAGCAATGATTTGAGGCTTGATAAAGGGTCAAGTTAAAGGCTCAAAGATTGGACAGAAGTCAAATATCATTTCATCTTTACATACATAAATGACACCACAAGCCAGAAAACTAAAACAAACAAAAAAACAAAATAACAATTAGTTGGTGGCATAACGGTAGGGCGTTCGCCCCGTGATCAGAAGGTCGTAGGTTCAAATCCAGGGCCGGTAAAGTTACCACTGAGGTACTCATGAGCAAGGTACCGTCCCCAAGCACTGCTCCCCGGGAGCTTGTTAGCTGCCCACTGCTCCTTCACGAATGGGTTAAATGCAGAGCTCACATTTGGTTGTGGTGCACTGTGTGCTGTGCTGTGGTGTGTTCACCATGACAAATAATCACTCACCTTCACTTTAGGGGCTTTCTTTTGCTCTCGTCTCCTATCCGGAGTGGACGGTCGTCTCTCCCGCAGCACGTAGTTGTAGTTTGGGGAGAGAAAGTAAGGCCTTGCCTCTGTTGGAAGAGCTCGTAAAAAACAGGACCAGGGTTTTTAATTCTGCGGCGAGAGCTTTTCCTCCAGCGGCTTCTTAAAGCCGGCGTCTGTCGGTGCGAGGACCCCGCGGTTAATTACGAACAGCCGACGTGGGCCATAAATCATCCGCCGGAATAATAAGCGTCTGCCGCGGCCGAGTTTACCGTCTCTTAACCTCAAGAGCTCTCGTTAAACGCACTGTTTTTCCACCGAACGCTTCCAGAGCTACCATTTCTCTCTAGTAACAGGGCTGGAAGTAACGGATTCCGACTACTCACCTTACCGTAATTAAGTCGTTTATTTCGGGGACTTGTAGCTACTTTTATGAGAATGTTTTTAAGTCCGTAATTTTACTAGAATACGAGTAAGTCATGTACTTCACTGCTTTTAGAGTTACTGAGTAGCACACACGCGGTTCTCATTGTTTATTCAAGTGTTTATTTAGATTAAGAATGTTATTCACTCTTTGATAGCGAAAATTTTATTTTGTTCTTATATATATATATATGACGAAAATAAAATTTATGTATATACATGTGTATATATATATGTGTATATATATGTGTATATATACAAAAGTTTTAGGCAGGTGAAAAAATGCTGTAAACAAAGAATGCTTTCAGAAATATAAATAATGATTGTTTATTTTTATCAATTTACAAAATGCAAAGTGAGCAAACAAAAGAAAAATCTAAATCAAATCAATATTTGGTGTTACTACCTTTTGCCTTCAAACCAGCATCAATTCTTATAGGTACACTTGCACAAAGTCAGGGATTTTGTAGGATTATAGTCACTATATTATTTTGTAGTCATTATATTATTTTGTAGGATTATAGGATTATAGATCTGTGGTTAGTTCTCCAAGATGTTTGGATTGAACACAGCAGCCAAATTCCTTCAAAAACTGTGTGCAAGTGTACCTAGAAGAATTGATGCTGTTTAGAAGGCATCGGGTGAATCATCAAATATTGATTTGATTAGATTTCTCTTTGTTCATTTACTGCATTTATATTATTTTGTAGGATTATAGGATTATAGATCTGTGGTTAGTTCTCCAAGATGTTTGGAGCAACCTACCAGCCGAGTTCCTTCAAAAACTGTGTGCAAGTATATATATATATATACACTTATAATAAATGCTCTACTGTAATAATATATGTATGTATGTATGTATGTATGTATGTATATATTCTAGCCATTAATCTCTTGACTTTTGTTTTTACTGATTACTTAAATGATCAAAAAGATTAATTTTTCTACAGAGATATGAATATTCTCCATCTTCCTCGAACCTGCACATTTCATTCTGCTGATCATGATTCATTCAAATGTAAACTTTTGGTATTTATAGAATTTAATGCACATATCAATAATGAAATAATTAAACAAAACAAATACACTGTCACTGTAGAATAAGTCCAGCGTAAACATTTTCTCAAGCACGTATTTGATGGAAATTCAAGGAAGCGAGTAGTTGATGTTTTGACTTAAATGGTGAGTGTATTTATCAGCTACATCAGCTGCAAATGAAATAAAATAATCTCTTACTAGATATTTCTAATTGTAATTTTGTCTTGCTGGTGGTCTGTCTGTACGTCAATACAATTTGCATTAACATTCAGAATGTTGACAGGGAATTCGAGAGCTGTCGTCATATGTCATTATTAGTTCCCCAGTAGCTCTGTTATTTTAGGGAGACCATTTTAAAAGCGTAAAATTCAAACAAATACAGTACATAGTCAAATTCAAAGTAAACTTTGTCATCTTTACTATATACAAGTATATAGAGAGACGAGACGACGAGCCTCCAGTTACTACAGTACAAAGAACAAATAAGGCACATAGAGTAAGCAAAACTAAATTCATATACTATAACATATAAAAGCTCTTAACAAGAGGTAGAAAAAGAGACCGTGCAATATGGTTACAAGGGGAATTCAAAGTGTAATTTTGGTCCTGGAATTCTCTTTTTGTATTGAATATGTACATGATCTGCAGCTGTTGAATATGTGAATTCTAAACAGGCGGTCTATTAAATATAGTGACAGCAAATAGATAAAACTACAACCGCTAATGTGTACAATAATGTTCAGCAACACGTCCACACATCAGTAGTTTGTGCAAATAATATTTCACAAAATTACAATCAATAATATGTACAATTAGTGTTTTAATAAATATATACAAATATTGAAACTGCATAAATATTGTCCTTGAAAAATTATGTATAATATGTATTCAATAAATTTATATCAACAGCTAAAATGTCTTTAGCTTTCTGAGTGGTTTTTGAGAAGGGTACTTTGTACTTAAGGACTTTTTTTAACCTGGCTAAAGTGTTTTCTTGTAGTTGAGTGTTATTTCAGCAATGTAACAGTGCTTGTCCCGACGTACAAATATTCACTACTCTTTCCATCACTGGCAATAACGGATTTTTTTTTTCCCCCCTCTCCTTCCCACCCTAGGAAAACGATTTGAACGAAATGCTGGAAACACTGCACGAGCTGGCCATCCCCAAGCCCAACACCCCCGTGTCTCTGAGCGTGGTAGGTACCGGAGAAGGCTGACGGCTTGTTTAGGAACAGAAGTGGCTCCCGATAAGCTGCTGCTGCTGCTGCAGTTTCTTAACACTTAACAGCCACTTTTGGACATCAACAAATCTGGGTTAAAAAAAAAGAATGTGTTCAGTCAGTGCAGATTTGCTGGAATTCTAACAGAGTAGGTTGGAGTTCTAGTTTTAGTTCTCAGCTAGAATTTATGCTTCTGATTATAATAATTTATTTCCTTCATAATTTGACAAGATTCAGTGATTACCTATTTGTCTAATAATTAGTCTCAACATGAATTCCGCATAAATGTCTTATTTTTTATTAAGGGTTTTTCTTTCAGCTGGTTAAGTTACAACCTCGTTTTTAGCCTGTGAGCTTTTTGAGAGCGTTTGTAGTTTAGTTAAATATGTCACATATATTATAATGATTTTAATTAAATACAATTTTAATTCTCTTTTATTCAGTACTGCGCAAAAAAACTTGTGCCAACCCTCGTTTCTTTATATTTTGCAAGACAAATGAGACTGTAGCAGCAGACGCCATACAGTGAGTTATTGTATTGTGCGAACATACGTGTAAATATTATTCCTCAAGACTACATAAAAAATATGAGAAAGTCTGGCTCTTTAGAAGCACGGCATAAAGAAATAACGGGTGGCTCTAGACGTTTGCACAGTTCTGTAAATCTAGCTGCATTCTAATTCTCTGACATCCTACGGGCAGCCGCTCGGCAGCGGGAAATAATTGTAGCGAGAAGATTGAATTAAATGTAATGTAAGGTAATTAAATGTAAATCGTGTGTGTGTATATATGTGCGACGAATTTCCTCCACTTCGCCTTTGAAAGGCCGGTAAATGTGCAGCTGTTGCCGTGGAGAGAAAAGAGAAGTTTGATGCCTAATTGCCGATGAGTTCGTCTTTTAGCTAAAAGGTGACAGTGTACAGAACGGCTGATGCTTCCCCGTGTTGAGTTTGAACCCTGTGTTTTACTCTTTCTCTCAATCTACAAGAACAAGGGTTTGCATACTGCCACTGGGCAATTTGTGAAAAATCCAAGAAGCCAAAAGCCGGTGAGTGGAACGAGAGAGAGAGAGACTGAAGCTGCCTTATTAATTGCATGGAAGATCAGGCTTTTCAGTTTTGCCAAAGAAGCCGCTCGCCGTCCCTTAAAAAAAAAAAAAAAAATATGGCAAACAAAAAAACATAAACCGTCGTGGGTCCTGGCGTTCTTTTTCTTCTTCTTTTCTGGAAAACAATCACTCTCTCTGAATGATTCATGCTCTTCCACGCCGCTGTATTCTCTTTTGGAATATCAAAAAGATTCTTTAGCGTTAAAAGGCGAAAGGCAGTTGTGTTCAAGAAATCTCCTTGATGCTTTTCCCGTTAACCCACATTTTGTGTTTTTATATAAACACGACTCTGAGAAGGGGGTAAAAAAAAAAAAAAAAAGTAAGCAAAGCCCCGACTCCGAATCCTTTAATATCTGCAGGAACAACACCATCATCCTACTGTATTAGAACCATCGCTGTTTCCCCCCCATTTACGTGCGTTTAAATCACAACGCTTTGGTATTAATCACGGGATAGAATTCACAACTGACTATCCGTGATATTAATTAAGTGGACAGTGGTTTTGTGATGCGTCTGACCACTAAAGGCTGAGGCTTTACTTAGTGAGCCTGAGGTCTTGCATCATCGCAAAGTCTTCGCTGGCCGAAAAGCCTGGTCATGTCATCAAAGGGGATTTCTTAGACTCGCCTGCACTTTTATGTGGGAACGTGGAGCGTCTCTCTCTCTCTCTGTCTCTCTCTCTCTGCCTGGGTGGAGGCTTCACCTATCTGCATTCTTCCCGGGCTTGCCGATGCGATGGTGGGAATGTGAGTCAAAATCATCATCTGGATATTTGCACTGAGGCCTTTGAAAACGGCATTCCGCTGTACGCGCAGCCGTGTGGAACGGAGAATACAGCGCTGGTGTGGCTTTGGGGGTGGGTGTGTGCGCGCGTGCGTGTGTGTGTGTGTGTGCATATCACGTAGGAGATGGTTTTTCGAGTTATGTCACAAATTTGAAAAGCAGTCATTGTAGGCACCTTTGTGTTCTATTTGGTTAATTCAAATTTTCTTAGGAGGCAGACAGTTTTATGGGGTCCTAGTTTCCACCCCAGCGTCGGCCATGAGGGGCTTTTGTGGGTAGTTTGTGGGTTCTCCCCGTGTTCGTGTGGGTTTTTTCCAGGTTCTGCTTTTTCCTCCCACAGTCCGAAAGCACACAATTTAGGTTAATCGGCGACTCCAAATTGCCCTGTAGATGCGAATGTGAGCGTACTCAATACTGCACAAAGCAAAATAAAGTTCTTGCAGTCTTGTGTTCATTTAAAATATGCAATGTGATTTATTACATCAGACAGTCCCTCCAGGATTTCGGACTTTTTTTTTTTTAGATCATTCCAGCCTAAAATGCCTGATTTTGCGGCAGCTTTTCTAAAAAAAATTTTTATTCAAGTTGCAGTGTTTTTAGTCATTTTGTTGCAATAAAGTTGCGGGAGTTGTGGAAAATGTGTGGAAAATTTGAAAATAAAGCCAACAAAACCAGTATTATTTTTATTGACCACTAATCATTTAGTTATTTTTGAAGGTAAATTGAGGCGTTCTTCTCACACATTTCCTGCGTCTTCTAAACATAACAAGGAAGTGAGTTCGCTGACGTATGGCTCAGCGTTTTGCAGGAAACGCCAATAATTGGTAAATTTTTTTTGTAAAAGTTGCGGTAATTGGTCAAATGAATGCACAGTAGTAATGAATACGCGAGGATTGGCTGAATTTGCGTTAATAGTTGCGATCTCAACATCACGAAATCCTGGAGCGTCTGGTCAGAGCCCTGAAAAGATCAACAAAAACAAATGTGTGTCTAGCTGTTTCAAAAGATCAGAAATCCCCAGTAACTAGTATTATGTAGTATTATTAATATGTAATCATTATGGAAGTCATTGGAAGTACCTCACAAGAATAGCAAGACGTGCCTTTGTGTGTGTTTGTGTGTGTGTGTGTGTTTTTGCGTGTGTGTTGGGGGAGTATCTCGGTTCCGGCTCACACCAGGCCGAGCAGCAGGCGATCAGGCCGAGTGCAGCGATAACAAGCGCCCTGATAATGTGTGATTTTTATAAACATGGCCGTACAGAGCTGACCAGCGCCAGCTGGAGCTGCAGGCCGCGACACCGAGGCCAGTACCACCGCTGGCCCGCGTGGGAAAATAAACACACGTGTTCCCGCACGCTGATATTCATCCCGCTGACAAACCAGGGACATATCGCAACCCAACTTTCATTTTCCCTGCCGACAAAATCCGGCAAAGCTCTGAAGTTCCTGTGTGAAGTTACTGCACATTTTCCCATCCGTTTGGTGGCAATTAGCGTCGGCCGACTCGCCAGCCCGCGTAAATAATTCTCCTTTTTTCCCCTCTGTATTACCAGTTAAACTGGCTTTTGTTTGTAGAGCGTACGCTCTCTGTAAAGGCAGGAGAGTTGAACCTGGGAGCTCAGCAACAGATGGGCCCTCTGCGTACTCACAGTGGAGCGTGGCCCAGCCCTGAGAGAGAAAGAGAGAAAAGACGAATGACAGAGGGATGGAGATAGAGAGCGAGGGCAAAAGCAAACAGTTAGCACGGGATCCCCGTTCCGGATCGGCTTTGATCCCGCCGTTAAAACCTGCTCGGCGGTTTAATCTGATCCAGTCGGAACTGAAGCGGTTGCTTATTTGCGCCTTAATAAAGGCTTTCTCTCCTGCACCAAGAGATCTATTTATTATTCCCTTACCCAGTGAGAAGGAGGAGAAGCAGGAGGAGTGAAAAGAGGGACCGTTTCCGCTCCTGACGAACGTTCTAACTCCGTCTCTTTCTCTCTCTTCCCCATGTGTTCCCCAGCACTCGTACTTCATCGCTCCAGATATTAACAAACTGCCCACCATACCTGAAAGTGTAAGTACCCGGCCTACTTAAAGTGACGTTTTGGAGATTGAAGACGATGAGGCTAATTATTAGCTTAAAGTCCTTATTAGCGGTCATTCTGTAGCAGTATTTGACTGGCTTTCCTTTCCCCAAATATTGTTTCTTAACCAAAAATATCCTCAGGATGTAGCAGAGCCTGCCCGATAAATCAGTGTCGGCATTATCGACCGATAAGGAGTAGCTGTGTTTGTAACGGCAAATTAATGACCATTAAAACAAAACGTAGAGACGGAAGCCGAATGCTTCTATATGTTGTGAGTGTTGTCGTTGCCTTGTTTGTCCACTAGAGGGCGAACTGCAAGTAGCCACACAATTTTCTACTGTCCACGGCCGAGAAATGTTTCTTTTTAAACTACATTATGTAATGTTATTTTCTCTTAAGTACTTGCAGATTCATGGAGTAATGTGTTTCCAGGAAACAAATCTGCCAATATATCATTTTTTACATTTAAAATATCGAAATCATTATCGGTTTTAAATAGGGCTGGGAATCGTTGAATCGATTCGATTCCAATTCACAAGGTCATGATCCGATTCAATTCGATTCGATATCGATTTATTGAGAGATTTCTTTGCGTCAATACTAGTTTTGCTTGGTTATAAAGTAACTTTTGGTTATAAAGTAACTTGTTTTAAAACCGAAGTGTTGCCAAACATCGGCCTTTAGGCCAGACGGTGATTTGAGCGGAGTAGCTTCAGCCATGGCTCTGTTTGGTTTGGGTTTCGGCGGTCTCACGTTTTTATAGCTCTCCTTGAGCAGTCGCGGTAAGTACTGGATAGCCGCAGGAAAAGATCGATCCGCAAATTTTTGAATCGATATCGTATTTTTCGAACGAGAATCGATATTGATCGGTGAATCGATTTTTTTGAACCCAGCCCTAGTCTTAAATATCTCATATCGGTCAGGCTCTTGTATGTTGAATATTTTTTAATGTAAATCATTTTTAATCAGCTTTATGCTACTAATAGTCGACTCTGACCGGACCCTCCAGGATTTTGCGATGTTACTTTCAAAAATAACTAAATGATTAAAGGTTAACACAAATAACAGTGGGGTTTTTTTCTGTCAGTCACCACTTAATCCCTATCAGGGTCGCGGGGACTACGGGCATGAGGCGGAAGACCGCAGGGCGCATAGTGGTTTTGTTCCCTTTATTTGAAATAATTGTTAACGAATACTTATAAAGGGGGAAAACCGCAACTTCTTCCCGCAATTTTATTTTCCCGCACCAAAATGCCTAAAAACACCGCAACTTTCAACACAATTCTGTAGAAAAGCAGCCACAAAATCAGGCAATTTAAGCCGCAACAATCTCAAAAAAGGCCCACGAAATCCTGGAGGGACCGTGTGACTCTAATCGAGTTTATTTTGCCTTTACAATAATTATTTGTGTTTGATCAAATTAACTGGACCTTTAAACAGTATTTTTGTCTTCCTTTTTGCGAAACTGTATTTTTGAAATAAGAATCTGTTCCACAAGTCAGATGATTAACAGTAGGTTGTATCAGCTGTTGGAAACTGTTGAAGCCTATTGAGCCCCATTCCTAAAGTATTAAAAAGTAATGATCAACAATCATTAATACAAAAAAATTAATGTAAAAGTTCTCTTTTTTGGCGTCACACAAGGTTTTTTTCGGCCCAAAACCCGCTGTGAGCAAATACTTGTTAGTAAAATTTGTTAAGCGCAAGAATTTCACCTCTAACCCTGACTGCTGCCTTTTTACCTCACTAATTATAACCAGATAATTCAACATAAGAAGTATAAATCTGTAATGGTGCTCTTTTAATGTATTTATTTACTGAATTACGTTTAATGTTCATTTCTTTAAAAAAGGAGTTTTGATAGACCCCTAGTTTCTCAAAATGTAGCTTTTAATCGTCTTGCCCTTACCTCCTGCCCCTTTTAGAGGAACCTAACGGAGTACTTTGTGGCGGTGGACGTGAACAACATGCTGCAGCTTTACGCCTGTATGCTACACGAGCGACGCATCATCATTGCCTCCAGCAAGCTTAGCACTGTGAGTATCTACCGACTGTTGCATATGCGATGAGTGGTTTTAATCAGAATATTACAAGTTAAAGAGGAGAACGTTCATAAAATAATATATCAAAGGAATATTTAGGTCTGCACAATATATTGTTCAGCACCATTACGGTGACAGTGTTGAACGTTTTATTGCGCTTCCCTCAATAATATATTATTGAAAGGATCATTTCTCGCAGGCATAATATTCACATTTCCGGGAATATCTAGCACAACAAATGAAATCAAAAACATCGCGCTAACACTTTGTTGATGCTTGATACAAAAGGAAAACAAATTTTTCATGACATCTTTAAAGGAGATTTGATTTAACATCATTCATACTGATTACAGGGTTCTTAAAGTTCAGATAAAGTTCAAGAAAGAATATTTTGCACTTAAAAAGGTCTTCAGAGATTTTTTTATCGTGAATTTTTTATATATTGCGGAATATTTTCCCCGAAATCATGTGACCTAACTCTTTCAGAGCTCCACCTTTCCATGGACTCCAGGGGTAGACTGCTGTCCGCTGTCTTGATAATCGTTACCGAATTCCAGCTCGCCCACATACTTTCGGTCCGAATTCGCCTCCCATCATAAAGGGAGTGGACGCTTATCTGGGGCCGAGGTTTTCGCGCAGGTTCAAGGGGGAAGGCGGAGTGAAGTCATGACTGCCTTATCTCTGCTCTCTGAGTCCTTATCTGCAGCGGGGAGGGCAAGAGCGGCCAACGCCGACCCGCACCGGAACCGGCGACCCCCGAACCTCCGGGCCCCGAGCCCTCTGGAAGAGCCTGTCGCTATGACCCAATCCACCGAGTATTTCACTCCTTCAGCTCTCCGCCATCATTCCGCGTGCTCACTGACACGGGGGCTTAGAATGTGTAAATCATTATGCTCTTGGGAGAAAGCGTTCCCCCTCTCCCCCTCTCTCTTTCTCTCTCTTTTCCATATGATTTACTGTTTAGCAAAACGAGAGGGCGGCCGACCTCCAGTTTATGAAAGTAATATGCCAACAGTTAGTCTGACGCCTGGTGTTATTAGGGTTCCCCGGCAGTTAAGCCTTTCATCTTTCCAGATCCTACACCCATCTGTCTTCTTTTTGTTCCCGTTTGGGCTTGTAAAGGTGGACGCGGAGCCTGGAAGTGTCTGCATGTTGGTAGTAATGCTGTCAGTTTATTATTAAATGCCTTTTCATTAATCTTTTACATGTAATTAATCGTGATTAATTGGCCAGTATACTGCAGCCATAAACACCAGTTGGAGTTTGAAACGGAGTTAGACTGACTGGAAAAACTCTTGGGGGCTTGTTGCATGAATAAGTAAATATTTGATTGAAAATAGTATGTCAGATGAACACAAGCTGTAGCTATGCTTTGGAATCACAGAGCATTCAGCACAGCAGCTTCCATTTACTAATTACACAAACAGTCTTCCTGGAGCAACGTGGGGTTAAAGATCTGGTCCAGGGGCTCAGCGGTGATAGTTCTGGCAAAAGAGTTGAGCTGGAATTGAAGCTACAACCTCTTGGTCTGTACCGTTAGACCAGTTTTGGGCAGTCCCAGTCCTGGAGGGCCAGAATCCAGCAGGTTTTCCATTATACTTGATTTCCAGAACATTCACACCTGGTCTCAGGTATATAACCACCAGAAGAGACTCAAGCAGGTAGGATGGAAAACCTCCAGGACACCGGCCCTCCAGGACCAGAATTGGCCAACCGCTACATTAGACCATCACCCACGCTGGAAAGCAGTCTATGTGAGCATCCATGAATGTTGAAACTGTAATAAGAAAGACGTGTGAAGGCTCTAAAATGATCCAACTCTACTTATAGAGCATTAAAGTCGTAAAGTTACATATTTATCACTAACCAAATCACTTCTGCAAGAGCCAACTGATATATCATTGTTCCGATATTATCGACTGATAAGAGATAACTGCACGTAAATTAGTATCATACCGTTAAAGACAAATAAGGGTGTACTCACACTAGGCAGTTTGAACCGTGCCCGAGTGCGTTTGACCACCAAAGCGCGGTTCGCTTGACTAGTGTGAGTGCTCCGAACCGTGCCCGGGCGCGGTTCGTTTAGCCGTCTCTGGCCCGCTTGGAAGGGGTGTGCCAGTTGGACTCGGGCACGGTTCGCATGTAGTGTGAGCGCTAACCGTGCTGGAGCACGAAACAGGAGGCGTGACGTCACGTTTTTTCATTACAAAAAACATTATAAACATATTGTATTTCAAATTTCATAATACACTTTTCAATTGTATTCAGTGACATTTCAGTATATTAATTCTCACCTTGTCGATGGACGGGAACTGTAGTCGGTAATCAAAGCTACAAAGTCCTTGCTGCACTTCAGCTGGTACCTTGCAAACCTCCTCATACGAGCAGCACGATTGCGTGAAACTTTTCGTGCCACAAAAGCGATAGACCTGTTTAGCAACAGGCTGTGAGAGGGCTGTGGACCACCGCGGACCAAACGACTCAAAATTACTATCAACAAAGTAACCAGAGCGATGGACTCCATTGCGTTCAGCGAGAGCGCCGCTCTTCCTGTTTATCCTGAAACCGTCGCACCATAATGACGTAAGCGTGCTCCGGCACGAATGCTGAAACCCTATGTGAGGGGGGACACACATACTTACTCGGGCCCGGTTTACGGCAACCATGCCTAGTGTGAGTACACCCTAAAAAAATAGACAAAAGAGGAATCTTTCTACCGTGTCATGTTATGAATGTTGTCATTGCCTAGTTTGTCCAGAGGAAAGCTACGTTAATGACATGACATGCGTATTTTTGTCAGGTGGTGCGTTTGTCAGGTAAAATGTTCATTTAAATAAAAAAATAATAGTTTATAGTGAATGTATAGTTGATAACTATGATGTCAATAGCTGTTGTACTGAATGCATTCATTTGTATATTTTCTTAATTATATTTCTGCCTTTTAATGTAAAATTGGGTGCTGAAAAGACTAAATACCCGGCCTCAAGAATGACTGGAGATACAAAACACAGCCATAAAATAGTAATGTGTTAGGAAGTGTAGACACTCTATGACATAACTTGCCAAAAATTACACTAAGAATAAATATGAGGAAACTATATAGTATATATTTACAAATATTTGGTTGTGCCACCTGACATTTTGGGGGGTGAAATAAAAAAATACAATCCAAAAATGAATTTGAAAACTTTGAAACGATATTTAACTAATGAGACCTGTTTGAAGAAATTGGTCCAGAGTTTTAAAAAATATGCACGACATCCATTAAAAAAAGTAGTTAATGAAAATAATAATAAAGAAATAACATGTAGCAGCTTTATTTGCCATTGACCCTACTCCACTATTGGTTTTTTGTGTTTTTATACATTTGACTCCTATTTAGTGCTATTCATTTTACTATGTCATATTGATAGGACCCGGCGGAAAAAAAAACGGAAAAATAGTATTCTCTGCTATACTGTGTAATTATTAGAGTTTTATATTCCGCAAATATCAGAATTGATCTCAGATTCGGAATCTGTGAACATCAATATTGACGGTCAATATTTGATTGAAAAATCATGAGTTAGAACTATTTTTAAAGGCCTATAAAGGTAATGAAGATCAGTATTTAGGAAACCCAAATTTCCCAGCACGTCCATCTACAACAACCTGACTTTGATCATCGTATACCAGATGTCAGCTGCTTGAACCAATCAGGCCACACCATGCAAATTAGATGCAAATGTCAGACCAATGGCATAAAGAGAGTATCTGATTTACATATTTAGATCTTCCTCTCGTATCTTACTAAGGTTGTAGAAACACTCCCGCCCAGTTTTGGCTGAGGATGCGGCTGGTTAGGGTGTGGTCAGTCATCGCCCTTGTCCTTCCATCCTTTCGGCACGGGCAGAGAGGAAAATAAAGAGTGAGTGTGAATATATATTATGCATGCTTCCAGCCGGCTCTCGATGTTTGGGGGGCCCCAGTGTACCTGCTGTGTCAGTCTAGCAGAACATGGGTGCACACTGGCCTGTGTTGGAAAGCAAAGGAATAAATCATGATCTTACAACAATGCATCAGTTGACTTATCGCTGTTTTGTGACCGGAGGTAAGGAGTACCACTGTTTTAAAGCCGTGTCGCCCCGGCTCGGGGAGGCAGCGGCCCGTGCAGCCTTGTCATATGCCAGTATAATTGTGCTGCATCAGGCGCCCTCTAACTAGTCAACTGGGAGGCCCCGGCGCGTTTCATCCGCGAGACCCCCATCGGCCGGCCCCGAGTCTTGACAGCAGCCTTCTCATCATGCTGTCAGTGGTATGCTAACAAGAGCTGATCCTGTCTTGGCCTGTGGTGCTGGCCACCGAGCTTCCTTTCGGCCTCAGACTTCTCGCCGTCCCCCCTCCTCTCCTTCTCTCTCTCTCTCCCTCTCCACTTCTCTTTGTCAGTCTTCTTTCCCCCCGTTTCTCACCCCTTCCCCTCCTCCTCCTTCGCTCCGCGCTACCGCCATCTCATTTTCGAGGCCTCACCGAGCATTTCTCTCTCTCTCTCTGTCTCTCTCTTTCGTACCCGGGCTTTGATAGATCCTTCTTCGTGTTCTGTTTTTTATTCCGGGACGGATTAGTATCACGGCTCCTGTTTACCTCCCCCCCCTCCCGCTCCGCTCCTCTCGGCACCTTCGTCGTTCGGTCGTTCATTCATTCATTCGTTCTACACCCCCTACCCCCCCTCCATCGGCGCCACCAACTTGTTAGCGGCGCACTCGTGCCGGCGTCGGGCTCCGGCGCCGCCGGTTTTTGCCGACAGGAGCGAGGAAAGGAGCTGGTGGTAATTGGGAGGCAAGCCGAGGACCAGGGGAGGAAGGAGAAGGAGCAGAGGCTGGCGCTCTCTTTCTCCGCAGCCTTGTCACCCATGTCACGGCGAATCACACCTCCAGTCTGCCCCAATCACGGCGACAATGCTGTCGGAGGGGTTGCTTCTTATCAAAGATGGGGACTTTTTTTTTGGTCCTTGTCTGCTTTTCTTTTCTTTTTTCTTCCCCCGGGTTTGAGGTTGCTACGGACGTCTTCTCTGATGCAAAGAGAAGGTTTACCAACTTCTTTGCATGGCCACAAAAGACTTGCAGCTCGTTGCTGCTGGAGGATGTGTTTCAAGGCTTTACCAGCGTGGCAGGGTGGACTATCTATCTGCTTTAACTGGAGGCAGAGAAACTACAAGTCACTGATGCTGTACTGTCGCTGGGAGAAGATTTTAGGGATCAATTTTTCTCTTTCCTCAGTGAAGTCAAAACCCTGCACACATTTTCTGTTTGCCATAACGGGCAGCATCCTGAAAAAATGATGCATTTTCTTCTTGAGCCTCTCCTTAGACCACAGCTTATATTCTCTACCCCGATTAATGGCATTAACATGTCTAACAATAGCTGTCATAAAATTCAGAGATATCATGTGATGGAGCTGCCGTATTTTATTCTTGTTATTTTCCAGCACAGACATTTCATGAGTTGCTGATGACAGACACCAGCAGCTTACAAGAGGAGTATACCAGTATGATGGTCTTTTAAGTCACTGTTGAGTATATTTAAGAAAAAAAAACAACAGCTTTTTCCCGTTGAACAGATTGTTTTTGATCAGATTTTCCAAAATCCACAATTTGATCAATTAATCAGATTACTCAGGAATATGAGGCTCCATCTAAGGGCCTGTTTACAGATATGCAGGTATTTTTATAAGCGCATAATTTTTATACGTTTGGGCGTTCTGTTTACACGTAAACGGAGTGTTAGCCACCTCGAACGCGTATTTTTTAAAATCGCGCTCCAAAGTGAAGATTTTTCAGAAGGCTGAATTCCGTGGATACGTTTAAACGAGTAAAACAGAGTTTTCTTAAAACGATGACATTAGGGCTTAGCCTCTAGGGGTGTGGTTAGGGGTAGGGGTAGGGTTAGGGTTATGCGCTACACACGCGCCAAAATTTTTGCATCGCACCTTCATCAATGAATTCGTTATTTGAAGAGCATTTACCAGGACCTGTTATCTCACTCTCTTTCCTTCCCTGCCTTCTTTGGAAGACCCTGCTGACCTCAGGACCGTTACCTTTGCTTAACAGAGAAGCAATGACATGCAGCTTCTACCTGGGTTCATATGCCCGCCTGCCTGCCTAGTATCCCCGCTGGGAAACAGAACGATAATTTTAATCAGATAATAACAACTTGTAGACCTATGACTATTTATTTCGACTCATATTCTTGCTGGTTCATGTTATTTAAAAAATCACCTATAATTATAGGGGGGCTCAGGAACTTTTTAGAGTGGCTAAAGCCCCCCTAAAATAGACCTAATGATGTCCATGGATGACGTGTTTAGTTCTGTTGTGCGCGTGTAATTCCTTACATACCACAAGTGACTATGGCAACCATGAAGACGGCTACTGTATCGTGATCCACGCTAGGCATGTCGCGTACTGTTCACTGACGGAAAAAACAACAGGTGACAGAGACACAGACAGGTGGTAAACACTCAGGTTGGAATCATTTTGTGTTCTAGTGTTTACAGGGATTTTTTTTAACCGAATGTGGTGTAAACGCAATTTTAAAAAAAGTAAACCTCTTTTAAAAATATGCATTTCTAAAAAATATCCACATACGTGAAAACTGGCCCTAAGATAACGACTAATGGTGATGCTGGAAAGTCTTCACATTGTCTACTTTTAATCTTTGTCAAAATTTTCTGTCATTTTAAAGTCTGTCTCCCCTAAAACTAACACTGAAGCTTCTTATTCCTTATGTGTCCAACCCAAAAGCAGTTTTAATCTAAATTCCAAATACCATATTAGTAACATTAATCTCGGAGCATCAGAGACTTTACAGCCCCACTGATGACCTCTGTTCCAGCCAGAAGCGACCCCAACGCTCTCTGAAATCTGTGTGTGTGTGTGTGTTGCGGTGTGGGCTGGGCTGGGGCCAGCTGTGAGGATGTCCCTAATGGCTGAATCGAGGCTGGTGTTATTTTCCCTGAGCCTGGTCACCTCTGTATAATCGTCGGTGTGGCTGGTCTCCACTGAGAAGACCTCCACTTAACATGCTCACGGGCTGCTCATTAGAGCCGGAGCTCATGGGCCCCAGCAGGCAGCGGCCGGCCCCGCACCCAAACAAGCCATAATCCAGCATTTGTTCTCGGAGACGTGATCTGTGCTTTCCCGTCCAATGGAATATCAAACGCGTTCTCTATTCCCTTCACAACCCTCACTTCCTTCACTCCCTCCCTCCAACCGGAGCCCCCCACCCCACCCCTTTTTGTGCTCCATGTAAGCCATTTGGCTCCTGTCATTAAATATTTATCAGCTTGGCAAATATTTTATCAGCGGCCCCGCTCCACGAGACTGTGAATGGAGCGGCAGAGGCAATCGTATGTTTTCGGCTGCAATTTTAGTTCATTAATACTACTAAAAAGAGGGGGAAAAAGAAAGAGAAACGAATTTACGCCGTGATACCTTCCGCGAGTGCTGGGTTATTAAAGGTTAGTGACGAAGGGTGGGGGAGAAAAGGGGCCTTGAAGATAGATTGGAATTAAATCATGTGCCTAATTTTCACCTTCAAATATTTATCTTGGTCTCAGCACCTCCTCTTCTTCCCGTGCCTCCAAAAGGAGATAGCGCTTGCCTTTTAAGTTGAGAATAAATCAGGCCAGTGGGGCTTGTCCTTAGGCTTTGTTGAAATAATTGGCACGTGTTATGTTGTTAGTCTTCCTCGGCTCTACGCGGTACGGAGCGAGGCGCGTGACGGCGACCTGTTTGCACGGTAGGAAAAAAAAGTGCTTTTTTGAGAAGTTGGGTGACCCCTGGACGTTGCTGGAGAAAAACTCCTAAAAACGAGAGTGTCCAGAACGTTTCGCCCAGTCGTCCCCGATTCCCACCTGCTGAGCGGTGATATAAATATTCATTAATCGCTCCTTAATTACCCAGACACAATCGCAGACGTCATTTGCTTAAGTTCTTATTTACCGAAAAAATTGGCATCGCACATTTGCATATGTAAAAATGCAGAACAAGGTCTCCTTTTTTGCGCCCCCTTCCTGTTAATTAAAGCTCATCGTATTTGGACCCGGTGCGGCGTTCCTTGTTTAAAACGTAGAACAAAGACTTTCACACGCTCATATTCTCACTCGCTCCCCCCCAAAAAGTGAAACGTAACAAGACAAAAGCTCTCGCACCTTATGCATGGCCTTGTGAACAGAGGGACGAACTTGAACCTAGTCTCGGTCAGTGTCACTGCTAAGCTCGGCCGGTTTTGCCGGTCACTTGTGACATAGTGTGTCACCGAGAAAAAGAGGGTGGTGCGGTTGGGGGTGGTCTCAGGATAGTGTGTTTCACACATTACTGGAAGCTCCAATTGTCAACCCTCTCTCCCTCCCTCCAAATCCTCACCCAGCCCCAGCCCCGGCCCCGACTCCGGCTCCGACTCCCTCCGGTGTTCCAGCGGCTCACGGTCTCTCTCGGCTAACTCATGTTTCATTCTTTGGCAATTTGCCCTAATGAAGTCCCAGGGGAGCCTTCAGACCTCTGTTCTTTTTCCATATTTAATCATGTTATTTTAATCTGGAAGATGAGCGTGTGTGTGTGTGCGAGTGTGTGTGTGTGTGCGTAGGTCATTACAGTTGCTGGGTAGCCATGAGCACCGATGAGGTTGTGAAGAGGGTTCACTTGGGCTTTTCACCCACCAGACTTCCACACCAGCCGTGCAATTAACTGCTGGGTTTTTTTTCTTTTCGTTTATTGCCTTTATTTGTGCCTCTCATTAAAAGACCTTAATTTCCTCCTAATATTGCAACAATCGTCATTCATCTTTGGTGCTAAATTCGTTTTTCCTTTTATCAAAATAAAAAAATCGGACACTGTCGATTAACTGCATTACGTCTTTTAAATTGGTCGTCTCAATGGAAAGCAGAAGCCATCTTTAACATGTGTAAGCCGTTTTTATTTGGAAGATGAAAGCTTCTGATTCTGTCTGCTCTCGTATAGAAGCCCCTAGCAGCGTGTGCGCGTGCGTGTGTGTGTGTGTGTGTGTGTGTGTGTGTGTGCTGTATTGTGTCTTTAAGCCTGTGCTAACAGGGATCTCACAAGTGTGTTTCTGTCCTTTTTACTTTCGTCTCTCTCTAGTTAACTGCATGTGTTCATGGGGCGGCTGCCATGATCTACCCTATGCACTGGCAACACATCTACATCCCCGTTCTTCCCCCACACCTGCTGGACTACTGCTGGTAAGATCAGTGATCCTGCTCTTCTACTGACATTCACAAACACTCTCTCTCTCTCTCTCTCTCTCTCCCACCCATAGCTGTTTGTGAGCCTGAGCGTAAGACGTCTGGAAGAGACTGTGTGTGTGTGTGTTTGTGTTTTTTGAGGACCCTGAAATAACCGGAAAACTTGATATTTTGGTATCAGATTTTCGACCTCGTTCGCCAACCATTCTTTAGAAGAAATATCTTCTGAAAACACTTCATGCAGTTTTCACAAAGATTCTGACCAATATTTTCTTATTTGAGATATTTTTTTAAGTAAGAACAAAACGGTGAAGTGCATTTTGTGTGTGTGTGTGTGTGTGTGTGTATTTGGGGACAATGTGAGCATATTGGGCTTTCTTCAACTCCTAAATGCACAACGCACGGCAAGACTTTACCTCACGTGAAAATAATCGACGTGGCTACTGCTAACAGACCATCCGTACAGCCGTACATGTTCAACACAACACTCCGGCGGTAGACTTCTTCATTGCGATTCCTATGCTAGCACTTGCAAGAAAACATGGCGGATCAGGAAGCGCTAACAGTTCCACCTGCTGGGCAGAGCTTCTCAGATAAGGGGGTGGAGTTATTCTAATGTCTCCTACTGTGACGTAGAAGTAGGGGAGAAGTCTAAACGGCTCGTTTAAGCACACGATTTCTGACATTCGTAAATTAATACTAACACAATTGAACCATTTTTATCAAACTTGCAGTCTGTGTAGAGGCAGTACAGACCCAAATGGATGTCCAAAGAACAGAAAAAGTGAATTTTTCATAATATGGGACCGTTAACTTTCTTAAGAGCATATTTAAGAAAGAAACTATTAGTGAATGAGGTCTAGGGAGATACCAGAGTAGTCCTCACGTACAAAAATGTTCTTATATAGCTACAAAATTCTGAAACTACAGTACTTGCAAATACCTAAACACATGTACACACAGTCTCGTCCAAACATCTTTCTCTCAGGCTTGGCTGTGACTTCAAGTTCTCATAATTCCCATAATTACTAAATCTAAATAACCTTTCTAAACAAATGCAAAGTCTTTTTAATATAATAAAAGCTGTTACTTTTATATAAAAGCATTTGTTTCTTATGATGCCCTACACTTTTAGGGGACAGTCCCAACCTTACAAGTGCCCACTCACACAGTCTCATCCATACATCTTTCATTCAGGCTTGCCCATGGCTTCCAGCGTGTGTATGTAGTGCGTCGGCGTTAGACACCGCTCTCACATCTCTCGTCTATTCTTAGAAAAGGATTTATGCGGCTCGGCGTGACATCGCTTCCTCACCGGGTGGTTATTATTTGAGATATTCAGCATTGCTAAGCGAGCGCGGCGCTCCGGCTGTGATTAAAGCCTGATTCAGCATCGCTCTGGGTTTCCCGCTCAACGCACGCATCCTGGAACGTGTACTTAATAAACGCGGTGCATAACCTTCCTAAATATTTGATTTCTTTCGCCTGTTCTTCCTCCTCTTCTAGCGTGTCGGAGGTCTCAACAGATCTCCGACACACAAATCAAATCCGAGTCTGCTACCTCGCCAACATGCAACACGCTGTCATGTCTGGCCGACTGAGTTCTTGTTGTTTTTATATGGGGATACCTACCGCTGGCTCTGAGCTGGTCGTACTCTAAACTCCGGCTCACTACAGTTGGTCTGTGTTTCTCCTCTTCATCCCAGCCACCCAAAACACATGAGCAGATTTTAGAACAAGATTTGTTTCGGTCTTATACAGAACTGATTCCTCCATTCCAGATGACTCCAAATCAAGTAGACTCAAGTTCAGTTTTACAAATCAAGACATTGTATTGCCACATCACATACACAGGTACAGTGCATATGAGTGAAATAAACCTTTGCTCAAAATGTCTCAGAAAAGCAAGTGACATTTTGCAAGTCACACACAAACACACACACACACACAGTGGAATCGTGAGATTTTCTGAATCGTGCAACCTAGAAGTTCACCGCAAGTTTGCCTCAAACCTAATTTGCAAGTGAAAATATGACCTTGCTGCAAATTTGCAGCAACATTGACAAAGGTTAACAGCAACTAAGCCTAAATTCTTTCTACCTTTTTTTCTTAGAGAAAGCTCATACTGATTTTGCCAACTTTCTGTATGTTATTAATAAATAATGGCTTGTTTGAGTAGTAGCTGTGACAGTAGCAAAAAAAACAAAATTATGCAAATAGCCGTGATTACTAGTATGACTTTACAGTGAGTAATAAGAATGAAGAGAAGGTCTTTCCCTCTCTCTCTCTCTATCTCTATCTCTCACTTACTCACTCCGGGGTGGAGGCTGTAGCAGACGCGGTGCCCGGACTGGCCTATTAGCCATGTAACTTGATTGAGCGACCACAGCAGTAGCTTCCCCAAACCTATCTAATTACCGGGCTCTGCCTCACGCCACACTCCAGCGAGCCTGAAAAGTGACGCTTACCAATTACACTAATCACCTCCACCGCTCTGAGCGGCCCTTCCCGGAAACCGCCGAAGACGCTAATAAAGTTTAGCTCCTCAAGCTCTGCTCTGCATGTGAAGACGCGTGTCAGATTCGTCTTTTATTGCTTTATTTACACACAATTGTTTTGGAGACTTGCAGATATCACGTCTGTCTATGTCTGCTTGTTTTCATTTGTGAACGGCTAATTTGGGTATTTCCAACTGTATTAGGTTTGACCAAAGCCCGGCTCACTTGCTCAACTGTTTCCAGGTCATTATTAGTCCGGCTGCTAACGACTGTGGTTTGTCTCTATTCCCAACAGTGCGCCTATGCCGTACCTGATTGGAGTTCATCTGAGCCTGTTAGAGGTAAGCAACATCAATCTCCTGTCAGAGGACCGGTGTCTGTTCATTCTCTTCCAAACATTTCAGCAAACGTCTTCATCAGAACCTGCTGTCAGTTACACTCACGTCACAAATTTTAGCTCGATTTTACCTCCAATTCACTGTTGCAGCAGATGAGTCATAGTGAGGGGAAGGATTGAAAAAACAATCAAATGAAATGGTGTTGTTATATAAGGTGTGCACTGGCCTTGTCTAACGACTTTTAATTCTCTTTTCTGTATGATTTGTAAGAGTTATGTAGACTAAATCTGTCTAAGGGTCTGTGCCCACCAAACACGTTTTTTGCGCTGAGAGGGGTCAAAACCTCACTTCCAGAGCATTTCTCTCAGCGCTTGTTGTTGCTAAGTTATGAAAAGTGTCATCAGACGTTCGTTCCTATTTCATGTAAATATTGTAACGTGTTCCTTTGAGATCAGTAGTTTAGTCCACACGAAAGAGATCACCTTTAATGTTAGTGAGTTCTTGACTGTGTCCTGCCCCTTCCTCGATTTTGATTGGCTAGCAAGAGAGAAGTGACTTTAACGAGTGTGGCACTGTTCTAAAAGTTGAACGGATTTCAACTTGAAGCGCCCTGAGTGCTGTGGTAAAAAAACATCTCCGCCTGTTGTTTTTTTGTTTCTTTTCAGTGAAGGCGCTTAGCACTCTGAATGCTGAAGCTCATAGGATTTGTATTAAAAACAGGCGCTGCCAGCACAAAAAACATATTTGGAGAACAAGGGCCTAAGTAAAGTTTTAACTACACGACTAGAAATTTGTCGTATCAGACAATGTCAGGATTCCTATAAAGTTCCATGTTTGTTAAACCACAACTTCCCCAGGTCTCGACTTGATGTCCCTTTTACACACCATTTTCTTTGCCGACTCTTACCCACAATAAATACACACCTGAAAAAAAATACAGACCCAAATCCGACTAGCTTTGACTGAGAATAAAAAAGAGCTAAAATTGAAGTCAACTCGTCAGGTCAGTCCTCATCGTATATAATACTGCCATTTTAATTTATTCACAAAAAAAAAATAATCCAGTCACTAAACAACACACAAGTGGTCACTTTCCACCAACTGCTCCTGGTAAACAACGTCTCCCAAACCCGAGGACTAGAGTCGGTATACTTTCAACCGTGGTCATTTTCTGTTACTGACCTTCTCTCGACCACCACAAAAAGACTAAAACCGATTAATTCTGAGTGACAGCTGAGGTTAAAAATGATTTTTTTTAAAAAAAAAGTCTTACATAAACCCAGTTTCTCACCTTGTCAGTCCTCACTTTATATAAGACCGCCATTTTTTCATACCCGTTTTATCCTTACTTCTCAAGACAGGTGGTCACTTCACTTCCCACCCACAGCTGTGGTCACTTCACTTCCCACCCACCGCGCCCGGTTAACAACGCCACCGAAAACCGTTAAAAAATAAAACCCCGGTTATAAAATTCGAATTTACTTTGACGCTTCGCACCGAACAAAGACGATCCTGGGAATCTGACAGATCTCTCTGCGTTTTATCTACCGGGCGCGTGCGTGGCGCGTATATGAAAGAGGCGGGAAGCGCGCGGAGAAGAAACAACACACACACACACACACACACGAGGCACGGGCGCGTGTTTGTTTGGTTTAGCGCGCGGGAGAGCCCGTGAGTGGCTGGAGCTCGAGCTGGAGCCGGAGCCGGAGCCGGAGCTATGGCGACGGATTTGATAGCGCTGACAGTATTTATCACGCTTCCGCATTAGTGACAGTCTCCCTCTCTGGCTGCGCGTAATTAGACCAAATCAGCACGCGGGCCTCCGTAGCAGCGACTGTCAAAAAAGTGACAAACCAGACGTTTTTTTTTCCACACTCGGCTGTTTCCCCACCTGCACCGGCGCAATAATTGCGGAGTTTGTCGCCATCAGGACGCGTGACTACCTCCGTGCGCCTCAAACACAATGTCCTCCCTAAAAGTTAGCGCGAAGTGGCTGAACACAGACTTTTCCATTTTTGATGAGACGCTGGAAGTGGCTGCGCGCTCACTATTTTTCCGGACTTTTACCCTAAAAGTGGTTTTGTAGATGGCAAAGTGCAGGAAAACTCTTCATTTTCTAATTTCTCCCAGATATCTGTTGACTTATTCTGCATATTCTTTTTGTAATGATAGAGGAATGATTTTTGAGGCATTGATATTTTATTTTCATAGTATTTTTTAGTGTTACTAACTGTATCATTATTTAGATTTTTTTATTTGCCTTATACAGAAATAAAAGAGAATTTAGTTAATGCAACTATTAATAATCCCCATAGCAACTATCCAAATAAAAAACAAAAGACAATTTTTTGATAATTATAACAAGGCTCCATTAGCATTATTTGAGGTTGTAATATCTGTAATGTAGAAGAATGTTCCAACTTAAACGTATTTATTACACCCCTGCCTTTCATTCTGTTATTATTAAGTACACATTTATTTATGTCTGTTCCAGTTTAAATGACTCTAGGCTCTAGGCTAGGTGTTGTTCCTGATTATTTGGTAGTGTTTATATATAATCTTATACTTTATATTGAGAAAGTGAACACTGTGATTAGTGTCTGATCAGAGTCTCATCCTTCCAGAGAGTGAAGAGCCGCTCGCTTGAGGACGTCGTCATTCTCAACGTAGATACAAACACACTGGAGAGTCCGACGGATGACCTGCACAACCTGCCAAGTGATGTGGTGCGTGTCTTTAGCAGCAAGGCCTACTGCCCTCGGGTCACACACACACACACACACACACACACACACACACACACACACACACACACACACACACACACACACACACAGTGTTCTGCTCCCATGATTATTAGATGTAAATAATACTACAGCTGCACTGGAACATCAGCAAATATTTTCACTCTTTTAGTTTTTCTTGTAAATACTAGAACTTTTCTATAAAAGTGTTTTTTCCCTCCTGAGCATTGTTCCTCTCCTACAAAAACATCCTCACGAAGCCGAAAAGCTGACAGATCTTTTTCCCAGGTTTTAGTGGACAGTTAGGCCATCACGACTCCATAACCATCCTCCCACAAAGACACACACACAGAAAGAACATGAAAACTTGGTTCTCTTCTTCCATGTTTTTCTGTTGTTTTTGAGACACACTCATCCTCACATCCTCTCTTTTCTCGGTATCCCAACCTCTTTGTCACCCAAACGAGCTCTTAAACAAACACACACACACCGCACACCTACACAAACACACACACACTCTCTCTCTCTCTCTCTCTCTCTCTCTCTCTCTCTCTCTCTCCTCTCTGGCCACAGGCGATCTCTGTCATTATCGTCGGCGGCGACAACTGCGGCAGCGAACGCGGCAAATCGTGAAACCTCGCCTTGCCGCCTTTAAAGCCTCTCAGACCGCCGGAGCTTGACGAACGCAGCTCCAGTCTTCATCTTTCCCTTTATACCTCTTGCCTTTTTTCCTTACCATTCTAATCATTTTTTTTTTAACAAAGCTCGCCTCTCTGCCTGCCCAGTGGCACGTCTCGGTGGAAGGGAGCGCGCCGTTGTTTTTTTCCTCCTCTTTTTTTTTTTTCTCTTTCAGAAGGCGGCGAGAAGAAGGGGGCCAATTACCCGTCTCCGCTTTCCAACCACCTGCCAGCGCTTTCTCTCTTTAATTAATGTTTGCAGTGACACCGGTCACTGCAACAGGAAATGCGGCTGCCGTCAGGGTCAGAAATATGTCTGTCATGTGTCCCATTTGAACAGTACGGAATTTGTTTGTTTTCTCTTTATTTATTTCTTTTACTCTTCCTCCCTCCCCTCCCTTCCCTTTCTTTATCTTCTCTCCGGCCTGTGTGTGTGTGTGTGTTTATTGGGGAGTTAGGATTTTAATGGTGGTCCTGTACGAAGCCCTGCTGCTGTCTCTCTAAGCAGAAAAAGACACACACACACACACACACACCCTCACGCGATGCTGTCTCGGCACCGGCGTACCATTTGTAAATTAAACTGCAAACTGAGAGTGTCATAAAACGGAGCCGGGTCTTTTTTGAAACTGACAGAGGAAGGCGAAAAGCGAGAAAAAAATTCACCCCCCTTTTTCTTTCCTCTTTGTCTTCTTAGTGTGATAAATTAAGTGGAGGCACAATGTTTGCTTTGATCCTCTCATCCAATTCTTCATTGACTAATGATGGATCACGCTCTGCATATCATGTTAAATTACCACACCTGAAATGTAAATGTCACCTGCAATAATATATTTACCCCCCCCTCCAAAAGAAAAATCATTTCCTCTCTCTCCCGATGCCCCCCGCCCCCCTCCCCTCTTTTGGGGCTATTTTACCTTTGGGGATATTTAAAACGTAGAACAAAAGGAAGAAGGCTCTAATTGAGCGGCGCTCGAGCTTTCTTTTCTTTTCTGTTCTGTCTTTTCAATTCGCTACTTAAACTGCCTGTCACACGGCATTTTCTGCAAGGTGGTGGCCTGCAAATCAAGGATTACAAGGGAGATTTGCACAAAAACACACTTGAAATTGAAAGCTGGGCAAAAGCAAACAGATTTCAGGTTGAGTGATGATAAACAATATCCAGTTTTAACTGTTTTTTCAAACATTTTTATTGACTCTTAATTTCTATTTAATTTGATGTTTTTTTCATGCTTTTTAGATCCACAAGAAAATCGATGTTTTCCGACCACAAAAAAATAAAAGGGAGAATATAATAAAATTATCCCTGGGGCGTTTTGTCGTCTATTGATTTAAGCCCAACCTTTTGAGATTCATGTAATTATGGGTTTGAGGGCTTTCTGCCATGTGGACCCGATTATTTAGCGAGTCTGACCGTCGGTTGCAGCGACGAGCCGGGTCAGAGGTGACAGTTGTCCCGAATTACCTGGCCCTTTTTTCCAGACGGGACCCTATGCGGAGAGCTTGGCCGTCCCTCGCTTAATGGCCATTTTTCCCCAGTTTCACACATAATATTTTAGATTTATTGACTATTAGAAACGCTACCATGCCAGTAGCGGTTCCGTTCCACACAAAAAAACAACTATGGATTTACAAATGGAGAGAATAATTGGTGCGGCTCAGAGAGGATGTGAGCTGTCTGTTGAGAAGGATTTCTGACATCAGTTTTTACCGGAAAAAGGTGACGGAGTTGAACGTCTCGTGTTAATTAGGATCTTTCTTTATCCCGTGTTGTGTCACTACATGTTCTGAGAATTCCGCCAGTGTTCGTGGAAAAGTTTTCAAATTTTTTCTTCACCTTTTTTTTTATAAAAAAGAAACTAATTTGGTTCACTTTAATTTTATACTGAGCTGCGATCATTTATTCCCGTCTTTCAATAAACAATAGGATGCATCTACATTCTTTTCCTTCCTTCATTTATTTTTCCTTCCTTGTTTTTCCCTTTGATAACTCCACGTTCTTACATGCAACTTTCACAAAGCCTTCTTCATTATGATTTGCAAAAATAGAATATGAAAGTTTATTAACATGTTTTTTGGTTTGTGAGGGTAAAACATGATTAAAAAATAGATTTCTTTTCATTCTCACCAGCACTTGAAGGTGTTGTCTTTTTCCTCTCTCCAAATTGTGAAACTGCTGCATTTTCTTTTTCACTTATAATTGGTTTGCGCTTGTTGGTTGTTTGGGGTGGGAAAGGGGGTGTTTACTTCTGTAGTCATTAAAACTATCTAAAAATAGGAAATTATGAATCCATTACAGTACCAAACAGCTAAGAATCGAGTGTGATCTTTATTTGATCTGGCGCTCGCAGGTCGAACATCAAGCTCAAGACAAGACGCCTTCCTGAAAGTCTGTTGGTTTTTATTACAAGCAACAGGAACTCAAAGCTCTATATGTGCCCCCTTTATTATTATTCTTTTTTATTTCTTCACCGTTGTTGCTCATACGACATATTTTTATCTTGTAGACACAGCTTACGTTTGCAGCCTTTGCCGCGTTTGATCATTTGCGTTTCCAGTCATCAGTGAAAATTTGAGCATGCACACACCCACCTTGTGTATGTTAAGGCACCAAATGGAAGTTAACAAATGAATCACAGGAAGTACAATCGCGGGGTGAGTCCTCTGAGATCACCTGGCGCCGCGTTGCAAAAAGCAAGGTGTTTAATTGGGAGTTGTGCAGAGCTTCCACTGCTTTGCAGAGAGAATGAGAGAATGAAGAAGAAGAAGGGGGGGAGAAAAAGCAAAAAACAACAACAACTACAACAACAACAAGAGCTAAATTAGCCAACATGCCAGATAATTACAGTCGAGAGTGGGAATGTCGGGTTCTTTAACATTAGCTCGTTGCCACTTGTTTTCTTTAAGCTCGTTTTTGCATCACATCAGTTCGTCTTCTTTTGGACTTCTTTTTCGTCTCCCCAGTGGTCCAAACTTCCTTCTTGTTCTTGGTGTCCATAGTGTGATTTGACACTAATTATAGTTTTTTTTTGTCTTCGTGTCGTCCGTCCTTTTATTTATTTATTTATTTTTTACTTATTTTCATTATGGTAAACAAGAGGATATTCATATATTCAATCTGTTTCTCTTATTGTGATGTTACACAGTTACAACCGACTGCCCGAAACAACAACCAAAAAACCAAAAATGAGAAAAATAATACAAATCATTTATAAGAATAATATTAGATATTTTTCACCTCATGTAGGGTACAGGTTAGATGTGTTCCCCCCAAATCACAGCATTCCAAATAGTATGAATAGTTGATTTGATCCTCTGAGGGAATATTGAACCTTGTCTCCCTTTAGATACAGCTTTAGGCCGTTAAACCAACAGTAAAATCAGCCGTGAGTTGTACGATTTCCACTCTCGACAATATTCTCATCCTGGTCAGTCATCATGCAAAAACCTCTTTCAGGCGAGTGCAGATGATGCTAAAAACATGACAATTTGAATGTCTGTAACAAATGATTTGGACAAGGTTTTGTGGGACAAACCCTGAACGTGTGTGTTAAATCTGCCCCACTGGGAGGCAATGCTCACGTCTCCTCCTAAATGATTGTCAGTTGTTGACAGTCTTGCCTTACTGTAGTGGAGTTGTGGGAACTTTTTTAAGTGTATTTAACTGAGCACAGGATGAGAATTTGTTTACTCTAGCACGGACTTTATTCCAGTTTTCCTGAGACAACTTCGGTCTTTTCATGCATGAATTATATTCACAGAATTGCATTATGATCAGATTTGAATTGTAATCAGAATAGACCCTATACTCGAGTAGATAGCAGACATGAAAGGTTTAATGTCAAAAGCATGTTCATAATGAAGCAGGATATTTGCATGTTCTAAATATAAATATATATATATATACAGCGTTGGTGAGTAACAGAATACATGTACCGACGTTACGTATTCCGATTACAAATTACAAGTAACAGTATTCCGTTTAAAAGAGATGGTAATTAGAATACAGTTACATTGTGAAAAATAGTGGATTACATGACAGTATTTTTCTGTTTCACATGTTTATCCTCTCTCTAAAAATATTCAGCAAATACAGTCATTACCGTAAACCCTTCAGGACACGCAACCCAAGGTTCTAATGTAAACGCCCATTTAACGTAAGTTGCCACAGTCACACAATGGAGGAGTCAGAGCTGCAGCCAGCAGGACAGAGCCAGGGCAGAAACGCATTTCTATCTTGGAAATTCACACAACACTTCACATTAAAGGAAGAAAGAGGGCGGAATATGAAGTGTGTGATTGTCACATTCATACAGCTGTAAAAAGCAAGACAAAGTGAAAGTAATCCAAAGTATTCAGAATATGTTACTGACATTGAGTAATCGAACGGAATACGTTGCAAATGCACATTTTAGGAGTGTATGTATATGTGTGTATATATGTATGTATATATATAGATAGATATATAGATAGATATAATCTGCCTATAACTATCTATCTAATATCTATATCTATCTATCTATCTATCTATCTATATGTGTATATATGTGTATATATGTGTGCAAAAAAAAAAATATGTGTGTGTATATACATATATATGTGTGTGTGTGTGTGTGTATATATATATGTATATATATATAGTTTACTTCTTAAATCTATATTTAGAGGTACATATATATATATATATATATATATATATATATATAGTTTACGTACTTAAATCATATTTAAGTTACATAATCCATATTTAGAGGCTACATAGAAGCTTTTGGACTTCAAACTTTTAAAACCTGTCATTTTCCCACATCCAAAACTGACCTCTTTGCAACAGATAAACATCAAATCTATTTTTAATCTAAATATGCTTCTAGCAATTTGCCGTTTTTCATCTTGCCTAGTGTTCTTCATTGCACTCAGGGTTAAATGACCACAGCGGACCTGAACATGGCTCCTTTCGTGCTTTTTTTTTAATCTGGAGTCATTCTACCAGACAGTCGGGCTCTCACAGAACCCGTTCTCCTTTTATTAAGTAGCATGTTAAGCAGTGGATATAATCTCTGGCATTTAATCAATCTACATTAAAAAGACATGTAAGGATCGCGCTGGCGTTGAAGCCGCCGACTCCGGCCTTTGTTTTTCTCATGACTTCTTGCTCGTTATTAGCAGAAATGTTAGAATGTCTTTGTGTTCGTCGGAGGGCTTCGCGTTGGCTCGACGCCTGTATGCCGCCCTGCGCATCAAAAGCAGCAGATTTTCATAACTATTCCTCTTTTCTTTGTAGTTCTTTTAATTGCATCCCCACGGCTTTCCATCCCTGGACAGAATCCTTAACTCCAGCAACCTCACCTCCCCACCAGCACCGCCCTCACTTACAGAAAGGAGAAAAAAAAAAGTTTAAGCACTGTTAAGGGAGAAGCGATACCAATATTTGGTGCTGGCGTGTTTTGCATTGATGCGTTTTTTGGAAGTCAGTGAGTGTTCTTTTAGTCTTAGATTATTTGATTGTCGTTTATTGCTGATGGAAGTTTTTGTTCCTGTGTTTTTATGGACGCTACATAAATATTCTTGCAATGCTTTAGATCTAAATTATGTGCATATGTTTTATTTAACAAATCACGTTACTCAGGTGTGGCTCTGTGAGCTTTCAGTACTCGACTTACAGATTTACTCACTCAAATTTGCCCACACAGAGAGAGAGAGAGAGATCATTCATCCAGGACGGTGTGTACATATGCCCAGACCTTGTCTAGTTCGATTACATGGACCATTTTGTTTTCAAACCAGAGAAGCCAGATCCCAATCCAGTTTGGGTGAGTGAGCCCACCTGAAGATGAAACAGGTTTGTCAGCAGTTGATCTGTTGTGAGGATCCTGATTGTCATAAAAAGGAAAGGTGCTTGTAGATATGTGAGAACACTTTTGTATGTGACGAGCGGAGAAAATCTCCTATAAAAGTTTTATTTTTATTTAAAAGTTAAACTGGTCAAAAGAATTAGTTAATTATGGAGGATCCGGTCTGATAATACTTGAGGTTTGTCCGATTTTTGTGGCTCTGGGAGGACAAGTTGCAGAAAGAAAAAAGCTCAAAGAAAAGTTAGCTCAGCATCTGAACCGCATAATCCCTATCGAGGTCACAGGGAGCGGAGCCTATCCGGGACCACACGGAAGGCAAGCCCGGGGACCAATCCTGTGTGGGCCTTGGTACACACAAGAAAGAAAACCCATCTTGAGGAGAACATACAAACTCTGCAGAATGGCCCTCGGCCGACCGGAGAATCAGACCTAGGACCTTCGCTGTGGTGGCCGTAACCACCCGCACTCTTCCGCCCCACTACTAAAAGTGAAAAGATTTGGCTTTGGTTGTAGAGGCAGGACTTGGAGTGTGCGTTTGTGTGTTTACAGGACTCTCATTATGACGATCTGATTGTCTTCTAGCGACAGAAAGAGCGAGGTTTCTCAGATTTTTACTGCCCTTGGCAGAACATTTTTGCATGTTAATGATGGAAAAAATGTTTAATTATTTTATAGTTCAGATTCCAAACAAAGAGACTAAGCCGGTCCTCTTTAAGGACAAAATTCTTTCAGAAAACTTAAAATAAGATAAAAGATTTGCATTTTTGGTAGCTGAGGTTAGAGTTAGGGTTGGAATTATTGGCTGTAAGTAGTGTTTACAGCTAGTGGTTGTCAGTAAAAGTACCTCAAAAAGATTTGGTCAGCATCTGTCTGCATGTGTGTATATGTCTACACACACTCGTTAAATCTTGGTGTGGGTGTAAGCAGTGTCCTTCCAGACATGGGCTGTGGCATCGTCCTTTCTGCAACCCCCCCTCTTCCCCCCACCCCAAAAGAGACAGTGATGCACCTGCTAATTATCATCTCCAGCTGGTGAGTTAAATGGAGATCTGTTTTCTGGGCCACCTTTGACCCGGTGCTCTTTAGCAGCACTTCAAACCCTGTCGTGTGGAGAGTTTAATGAGAACCCGTGTTTGCCCCAGCGCCGAACCCCCGCGCTCGGCCGCACCACTCATCCTGGCGTCCTCCCTTGATGTAAATTGAAAAAGATCACAGCTACGAGAGACCTTATACTGGAAGGCCTCTCTGCATAGATTCATGAATATCATAACTCAACATCACCCCACCCCAACACACACACACACACACACTCACTTACACACGTCCTCTCTTCCCTTCTACAATACCATGGTTATAATTGGACCCAATGGGGGACTCTCCCTTTGATCAGATCATAGGCTGAGTGACTTTACACTAAAAAATGTCACTGCCAAATAGGTTTATCACCTGTAGAGCTAAGCTTCCGACTGAAGCCCACCCCCCTCCAAACCCCAACCCCAACCTCATGTGTCTCGTGATTAGCTGACACTAGAGTGTAATAACTAGATAGCCCGACAGATCAATTACCGCTATTACCGTTGCGCCGCCGTCAGAACCCTCCGATTATAAACTCAAAGTTTATCGCCAGCGAACCACCTGCTTGTCGATATACTCAAGAACTGCTGGATTTAAATTCAAAAGTGAAGTCGGCGAAGATCTGCGCTGTCTTAATTTTCCTGAACTCTGCGACGCCGTTTTTTTGTGCGGTAAATCATTACAACGCATTTTGATATTGAGTGTTGCAAACAAATTACTTCGCTTCCTCTCGCTTTCGCTCACTCGCTTTCGTTAGCGGGTTACCTTCCCGCGTGTGAATGGCAGTTTGTTATCTTGATTTTTCCTCAAGAAAAATAAAGAAAACATCTGATTAGCAGTTGTTTAGAGCGATAAGCTTAATGCGCTGGCATGAAATATTAATACGCCGCCGACTTTACATAAACATAAAAGCGGGCGGTCCGGTGTGAATACGGCGTTGACACTTGTTAATTTAAGCGGCTAAGCTTTCCGTTTGATGCTTGCCAGCAGCATTATAATGGCAGCTTCGGGGGAAAGCGGCTTGAGTAAACGAAATCGGCCGGGACCAGGGCGGCAGGAACATCGCTTCAAGACGGCAGCCTTGGTGGCGCCAAATCCTTTGAGCAAGGAATCTTCCATGCAGCCTTCCTTCAAAGTTTTCACTGCGTGATATCCTCCTCCTCCAGACGTGGCAATGGCGATCCGAAGAGGCGGGCGTCTCTGAAATGCTCGATGAGTTCCTCCCCTGCGCTGGTGATGATGGAAGAAGCTTGTCGGACGGTAAGGATTGTGATCTTTGCTTGATATTCGCTGATGAACAGAGTCAAACTGATTATTGATATGACAGGCGCTAATGCTGGCGTGCAAATCAGGCTTTGCAGGAGTTATTAAAATCACAATGACGTTCACTGACAAGTACGATGTCACATACAAGGAATTTGCTTTAGTGCTAAAACAGTTAAGGCGAAAAGATTATTTAAAAACATTTCACTGCATCTTTTTAAGGGTTCGGTCCTGGTTTTTGTTGAAGCAGATCCCAATCAATCTAAACAGGTTGCTCAGGTGCTTACTTGGATAGAGACCCGTGAGAAAGATGAGTTGCGATGTTTGAAGGTGTTGTTGTGGGTCCAACAGGGCGTCATCCTGTAGTCTGTGGATCCTGTCAGTACCCAGTTGGTTCCTTTTGTGTCCGTTGCATCATAGCGTGCTCTTGGCAGCTGCGTGATGCAGTCGAAGGATGGATTCCACATTACTTCCTTCTGCTCCTTCTTCCTTCTCCTCCAACTCCATCTGTGAATGGCTATCTTGGCCTTGGTTCTCATACGGCACACTGTCATTGCATCATAGGGTGCTCTAGGCAGCTGCGAGATGGAGTCGAAGGATGGAGTCCACTTTACTTCCTTCTGCTCCTTCTTCTTCTTCTTATCCGCTCCATCTGCATGAATGTGGCTGGCGTGCTATGGCGCCCAGTTCTCACCGGCACCGTCGCCGCATCATAGCGTGCTCTAAACGCTGCAGATGGGAGTCGGAATGAGTCCACTTTACTTCCTTCTGCTCCTTCTTCTTCTCCTCCAACTCCATCTTGCAGCTGACGGCACAGCATGCTATGATGCAATTCTCATATGTCATTGCATCATAGCATGCTCTTGGCAGCTGTGAGATGGCCTCTGATAGGCTAGCGTACTTACAGAGCACACCATCATTGCACCATAGCACGCTCTTGGAACCTGCGAGATGGAGTCTTAGGATGGAGTCCACGGCTAGCTGCTTCTGCTCCAATGTGGATTTCGTTCTCCGACTCCATCTCGCAGCTGATGGCGGCGTGCTATGATGCAGTACTCACACAGCACTTCATCATGGCATCATAACGTGCTCTTGGAAGCTGTGGACTTCATTCTCCGACTCTGTCTTGCAGCTGCCAAGAGCGCGCTATGGTGCAATGATGGTGTGCTTTTATGATAGCTAACCTATCAGAGAGCCGCTGCAAATCCAGCACCAATCAGAAACTGAATTCCCTCATTTACCACACCACATCACTATTTGTTTTAAAAAGTTTTGGGGTTTTGAGAGCAGCTGAAATGTAAAAATGCAGTAAAAAGGCATGAAACAAACGTCAAATTCATTCATTCAGTGTTCGTTCGTCTTATCATGCGCTTGAGTCGAAGTTAGTGACTACCTAGAGTCTGTCCGTCTCTTGATTCTTACACAAACAGCCCTCAAACCGAGTCCGAGCGTTTCGCCGCTTCCTCGACGACGCGGCGCCTTCAAGCCATCTGGCGTCGCTGGTGGCAGCGAAGAACAAATAATTAAAAGCTTATGTATGTCAAAAGATACTTTTTAGGTGCGAGGGGGTGAAAGTAGGGAAAGATGCTCTGTCAAAGTCTCTTTGCCTTTCAGCTTTCTCAAAAAAAAAATAAAAGGAAAAAGAGAAAAAGGAGGAGAAAAAAAAAAAGAAAGCGGCTCCCACCCCGTACACCCTGCCATCGCTTCAATTAACAGAGCAGCAGGTGCTCTCGGCAGCACAACAGATAAGCTTCGAGGGGAGCGAAGAGGCACCTCTTTATTTCTTTCCCTGCCTCTTTCTCTTTTTTGGAGGAGGAGTGGGGTGGGGAGGAGTGACCTGCAAATGTGACACTTCACACTCTGAATGGTTTTGCCTCTCCCTCACCAATTTCAGAGGTGGTAATTTAACTCTCCTCTCCTCTTCTCCTCTCTCTCTCTCTCTCTCCGTCTCTCAGGTCTCTTGATCTGAAGAGTAAGCTGAGAAGCAGTCGACAGCACGAACGTGGCGTGGCTAAGACCTTCCTCGTGCCCAGGCCGCGCTTTCCGGCTCCTACCGGGACGCTCTGAGATACAAACCCGTAAGACCCCGCTTCTCAGACTCGTTAGTACAGGAAGTTTTCGATGTGTCATTTGCCAGACTGCGGCGATATATCGGCTTAGCATCGTCATCGATGTGGGCATTAGCGGTATAAATCGCAACTTTTACGACCTGTCAGATTATTCTCACGGTTAAGGATGACCATTCGACGTCTCTGCCCGATATCACGGCGATTGAGTGCGGCTATGATGTCTGATCGATACAGTTCAGGAATCAGGGAATCGATATGAGACAACGTCAATCGATTTACACAATCACTTCCGTTCATATTAGAGTGCAATCCGATAGCAATTCTTTTCTCACCAGTTGAAAATCAATTTGTGCGTTCCAAAAATCGAGTATATTTTTTAACATGGCACTGACACAAGCCCACTGGCGATTTAGGTTGCTTTTCTATAGAACAGCTCTACAACTTATCTCTGCAGTTTATTGCAGGGTGTTTCAATAGCCTTACACACTGAGGAATTTGCATATCCTGCCATTCAGAATTAATCCCAGGTAAGTGATCGGGGTTAAAAATGAATTTATTGATATTCGAGTTAATGAACATAATCACATCACATACGTTTTTGCCTCAAACCCGGGAATAACTTAGGCTACAAAATAATTCTCTAAAATGTATATTTTTCCCTTTTTAACAATTACCTTTATGTTTTTACACAAAAAAATGAACGGCAACATATCAATCCGTTGGTCACGTCGACTCTCCGCTTTTGAGCGGTCGCTTAAAGGTAACCGAGTGGCAGGTCTTCTGTAAAGGGAAGATGGGTGAAGAGGGGAAGAATAGGAGGAGTGTGTGAGTGTGTGTGTGTTGAGGTGGGCCTGTCTGTATCAGTGAAATGTCAGAAGTTGAAAAGGCAGGACAGTGTGTTTGAAGCCTGCTTTCAGCAGCGGCAGCGTGGGTTTTTCTTCTCCGGCCCTCTCAAGACCTGAACCGGCGCCTTTCCAGCGTTAGGCAAAAACAAAGCGCGCTCCTTCAACCCCCACGCCACCCCACCGCTCAGCTCTCGACTATAGCGGCTTTGTTGTTGGGGAAGGGGAGTAATTGGTTTGTGTAGACCCACCGCGTGAGGATACATAATTGATGGAGCGGCGGTGGTGTGTGGACAAACACGAGCAAGATACAAAAACACACACTTAAAGAAAGGAGCGAGTTTGCACCACTCTCAACCTTCGGTGCGCTGTCTCAGCCGAGCATGTGGGCCGGATTTTCATTTCTTTAAGATATTTAATTATAGCGTTTAGAAAATCGGATCACAAGCTCCTGGAGGAACTGAATAAGACATGCGGTTTAGCCGTAGTCAAACTAGACTTTTCCATCCTGTTTATAGCGATGGCTAACCCATGTGTCAATTCATCAAGATTGTGATATTCAGAATGCTAACTGTTAGCGCAAATCCAGGCAATCCCTGTAAATTTACTACTACCGTGAAATTTTGACCAATTACCGTAATTTTTGCGCGATTTTTGACCCATTGTTGTTTGCCTCAAAATGTTGAACCATACGTCAGCGAACTCACTTGCTTACTACGTTTATAAGAGGCAGGAAGGTTAACAAATTAATTTTATAAAATCTACGCTAATAAACGTTCCCCAAATTAAACATGAAGATTATCAATAAAAATTTCTGCGGTAGAGTAGAATATATGTCTGCTATATCTGTGCATTGCAAAGTGTGATCTACCAGTTGATATACAAAAGTCATAAATGTCAGAATGTTGTGTTATATGACAAGATTTAAACAGTAAAATATTGAGTTTCCTAATTTAGTTTGCACGTCTTTAAAATGTTTAATTCTGCTGCATAGAGTCAACCCTTGCAGAAATTAAACATTAAATCTAATTACAAGAAATAGAGTCATTTGTTGTCCAATTTCAACTAAAATTCTGATTCAAACCCTCATTATTTCACTGCGTCTTCACTCTGCGTATGTGGAGATTCTTACCGCACAGCCGCCGGACGTCCAACCGAGCTGTAAAACGAAGCAATGGCAGCAAATGATAATGAGCCTCCGTGCAAGAAATTGTGTCGCAGCCTCACTGTATATAGGTCATTAAGGTCGACGTGCGAGCTGCTGTGTCCCTGGACAGCGTCTCCTTCCCTTCTGAGATCAGCTTTTTAGCGAAGCGCAGCAGCATCAGCAGCATCTCCAGCAGCAGCAGCAGCAGCAACACGTTCTTCTATGTAACATGTCTAAGACTCGGCTAAAGCAATTACGTCCGTTAAATGAGTTGATATGTAGGTTGCACTCGTTTAAAGAAAGCGTCTGAAGCGAGGTCGATTACCTCAGACCCAGTAAAATCGCCCGAGGGCAATAAATCAAAAGGCCTTTTTTCTTAGTGAGAAATAAAGGGGGGAGGGAGAGTGGGATATGCATATGCATATGCGTTGATGCTTTCCTATTTGCATTCCCATGCAGGCTTTAAATGAAACGTCTCCCGGCGGCCATTAGCTTCTTCTGTTCTCCGCTGTTTGCGTAAACGGCAAAGTCGAGAAATGATGTGAGATTCACGACAGCATGTGGCAAAAACCTCTCTTGGCGGAACTCTCCATAGCACCTTACGTCCAATAGGCCTGCCTTTTGTCATTAAATCCGGTTTCCTTCTCCCCAGGGGGAGCCGATCACCTTCTGCGAGGAGAGCTTCGTGGCCCACCGCTCCAGCACCATGAGGAATTTCCTTGAGATGGCCGTGAACCTGCAGCTCTTCAAGCAGGTACGGAGAGGTTGATGGAGGAGCTTCTCTTTTCTCCTTAACACAGTGTCTCCGGAGGTGGGGTAAAGAGAAAAAAAAAAAAAGCGGAAATGCGAGGAAAACAAAAGGTCCTGACCCGGAGATTTGCTCCAAACATTTATATTTACTGATTGCGTAAATATAGGCGAGAAACTGTAAACTCTGCAGCAAAATAAAAGATGCAACAGTGTATTCATATATTCAGTTATTCATTATCTGAACCGCTTAATCTAATCGAGTGTAGAGATCAGAGTCTGTCCAGGACCAGCCACAGGTGGTAGCCAATACGCAGGCCCTCCCCTTCACATAAGGGATCAGATTTAAGTAACCAGTCAACCTACTGTCCATGCTTTTGGACTCATTCATTCATTCATTATCCGAACTGTTTAATCCCATCTCGGGTCGCGGCGGGGGGACCGGAGCCTATCCCTTGAACTTGCGGGCAGGCAGAGGACCAACCCTGGGCAAATATGCAAGACACTGCAGGGCACACACACTCCACACAGACACATTCACACCATGCAGGAATGAATTTAGTGTAAGCCAATTAACCAATATCATACGCTTTTGGACTGTGGGAGGAAGCAGACCCCAGCGCAAACCCACCCTTGATTTCTCAGGGAGAAACATGCAAACTCCACACAGAAAAGCCCTGCGGACGACCCGGGGGTCGAAACCAGGACCTTCTCGGTGTGAGGCGGCAGCGCTGGCTACTGCGCAGTTATACGATTTACTAATCAAAAGCGTGTTGCATTTAACATGTTCACGTTAAACTGCCATGAAATGAGGGCATTTTTCACCACAGATCTTTTATTCTACTGCATCCATGATTCTACAACACATGTCGAGAGTCTCAAACCAGCCCAGTTGCAGGCGCTGGGCGTCTAACTGAAGTGTAAATAAAACCAAATCAGGTTCGCTGGATCACCACAGGTTTACACTGATAGAAAATTCTGCCACTTTTAACAAATGTGACTCTGCACGGCAAAACCATTTGCTTGTCGCAAATTTTCAAAATTGAGTTATGATGTTTTTCATGAAAGACATAAATCAAGCTTCAAAAGCGATACCTATATCGAATAGATGGGACAGTATATGACTGAGATATCAACATTCAAAGGAGTCGGGTTTCTTCTGTCACGCCAGGTGAGAAACTATCGCCGTAGCACTCACAGGCGGCAGTGCGATTGGCACGCTACGTTTGTGTTCTGGTAGCCCTACGCTGCATTCACAGCCTACGGATAGCCTACCTGCGTTAGGTTAACTGAACCGGAGGCAGATGGATTCCCAGAAATATCTTCCGCTAGTCAACCAGTGGTTCACAAAATATTGAAGTAAGCGGTCAAAACTGAAACTTTGTATTCTGCTGGAATTGAATTCCTCACCTCAAGAAAGTCACGTTTTAGGATGGAAGGGTAGGATTTTCAGCCAAATTTTATTTCACAACAGTACAGTATAGACCTTCCACTGTTTCCAAAAATCAAAATTTGCAAAATTTTTACCCATAGCATAAACAGTGGTTTTTCTTGAAAACCTCCAGTGCGACAAGCGACTAGTTTTTACCGTGAGGGTCACATGTACAGCTCAAGCAAAACCTGTTTTCTGTCTCTCCCAAATGCTGGAAGAATCTGAACACTAGAGGCTCTGTTGTTTTACACCTTGAACTAAGAGTTTGGGCTCAGCGTGGAGTCCGGTTGCAGCGGCCTCATTTCTCGTCTTCTGCCGTCACATTGTTTCATTTACAAAGCCGGTTTGGTGTGAGGTGTGTTGGGGCAAGCGTTATTTGATGTTTCACGTTTTGCGATAAATGAGACTAGTGTTTTTTCGTTTGTAACCTGGCGTAGTTAATAGAATGCTGTGACAGACATGATTTAAAACTAAGTGTGTCTCTTAAAACTCATCAATCCTCCTTTTTTTTATTCAGAGTTCTCTCAGAGATCTGGATTAGAGACCAGCGGTTTAGAGACGTGTATGTGTGTGTCCGTGCATGTTGTGCTTTGCGCAGTCACTTTGGGAGAAAGGCCCTTATCTGCGGGGCGGCTGCGCTGGCCTTTCTCGGCCCGTTCTGACCATGAACCGCATCCGCTCCGAGGCCGGGAGAAAGGAGGCACGACTAGCTGCCAAGAGAATGCAGGCCGAAACCTTTCAGCGACGACCTGCTTTCTGTCTCCGAGTGCACACACACACACACACGCACACACACAGCTCCTCTCTGCCCCGGCTCTGACGCTGGTGCATGTTCGCACTGCCTGCGAGAAAGTTAGATGCACTTGTG
Source organism: Distichodus sexfasciatus (assembly GCA_032718565.1). NCBI lineage: Eukaryota > Metazoa > Chordata > Actinopteri > Characiformes > Distichodontidae > Distichodus > Distichodus sexfasciatus. The sequence continues at coordinate 96,269 of JAVGVS010000213.1, read as the reverse complement.
CACCCCCAACTCTCTCGCTCTCTCTCTCTCTCTCTCTCTCGCATCCACACACACGCACAAACACACACACACACACACACACACGCACACACACACCCCAGTGTGCCCTAGTTTTACTCAACTGGCACATTTCCCAGCTCATCGTGTTAACCATTTAGTGTTGGATGACGCCAGGATATATATATGGTTTTTGTGTGTGTGTGTGTGTGTGCAAGATTGCAGCTGTTCCTCTCTGTGTTTCGTGCTTCTGGGTATTTTGTGTGTTGGAGGAAGAGGTTATAACAGCATGTGTCTCGCATTACTGTGCACAGTGGCCCAGTGATGCTGCAGAGGGTCGTGTGTGTGTGTGGTGTGTGTGTGTGTGTGTGTGTGTGTGGAGTTTGCTGGTGTGTGGCTGGGTTGTGTGCCACACTACTCCCTCGTGAAACACCTGCTGCCACTCAATGAAGAAAAGAAAAGAAAGTGAAGAAGAGGAGAGGAGTGATGTAAACAAATGGGAGGGGGGAAGAAAGAGAGGAGAGAGAGAGAGGAGGAGTGCGAAAGAAGAAAAAAGAGGAGGGAGAGGAAGAGTGAAAGAAAGGATGGCGAAGGAAATGAAGAAAGAGAGGCGAGGAGAGGGATAGGAAGACAGAGGAGGGGGATGAGATGGGGAAAGTGAGGGAGGAGAACGGGAGAGGGAGAGAAAGGGAGGAAGAAATTGGGGAGGGAGGGAGAATGAGAAAGGGAAGAGAAGAAAAGAGAGGGCGGAAGAAAGAATAAGAGAGGGAAGGGGGAAGAGAGGTAGAGTCAAAAAAGGGATGAAGAAGAAGAGCTGGTGGGGAGAGAGGGAGGAAGGGAGAGAAACAGGGCGGGAGGATGAGGAGAGAAACAGGGCGAGAGGATGAGAAGAGGAGGGAAGCAGGGCCGGAGGGATGAGGAAAGAGGAAAGAAGCAGAGACGGAGGATGAGGGGAGAGAAACAGGGCGGAGGAATGAGGGAGAGAGGGAGAGAAACAGGGCCGGGAGGATGAGGAGAGAGAAGCAGGGCCCAGGAGGAGGAGGATGAGGAAGAAACAGAGCGGGAGAATGAGAGAGAGGGGAGGAAACAGGACGAGAGGATGAGAGAGAGAGAGAGAGGGAGAGGAAACAGGACGGGGAGGATGAGGGAGAAGGGAGAAACAGGACAGGGAGGATGGGGAGAGAAAAGGAGGAAACAGGACGGGAGGGATGAGGGGAGAAACAGGGCCGGAGGGATGAGGGAGAGAGGAAGGAAACAGGGCGAGAGAATGAGGGAAGGAAGAGAAGCAGGAAACAGGACGGGAAGATGAGGGAGAGAGGGGAGGGAAACAGGACAGAGAGGATGAGGAGAGAGGGAGGGAAACAGGGCCGGGAGGATGAGGGGGAGAGAGAGGAGGGGGAAACAGGACGGGAGGATGAGGGAGAAAGGAGAAACAGGGGCGGGGAGGATGAGAAGAGAAGGCAGGAAACGTAGAGATGGGGGAGGGATGAAAGAGAGGGAGGGGAAAACAGGGCCGGGAGGATGAGGGAGAGAGAGGAGAAACAGGGCGGGAGGATGAAAGAAGAGGAGAAACAGGGCCCGGGAGGATGAGGGAGAGAGGAGAAACAGGGCCGGAAGGATGAGGGAGAGAGGAGGAAACAGGGCCGGGAGGATGAGAAGAGGAGGAGGAAACAGGGCGAGAGGATGAGGGAGAGAGAGGGAGGGAAACAGAGACCCAGGGAGGATGAGGAAGGGAGGAAACAGGGCCGGGAGGATGAGGGAGAGAAGCAGGACAGGAGGATGAGGGAGAGAGGGAGGAAACAGGGCGAGAGGATGAGGAAGAGGGGAGGGAAACAGGACGGGAGGGATGAGGGAGGAAGAACCAGGACGGGAGGATGAGGGAGAGAGAGGGAGGAAACAGGGCCAGGGAAGGATGAGGGAGAGAGGAGGAAACAGGGCGAAGGATGAGGAAGAGGAGAAGCAGGGCGGGAGGGGATGAGGGAGAGAGAGGAAAACAGGGCGGGGAGGATGAGGGAGAAACAGGACGAGAGAGGATGAGGAAGAGGGGAGGAAGCAGGACGGGAGGATGAGGGAGAGGGAGGAAACAGAATGAGAGGATGAGGAAGAGGGAGGAAACAGGGCCCGGAGGATGAGGAAGAGGGGAGAAACAGGACGGGAGGATGAGGAGAGAAACAGGGCCCGGGAGGATGAGGAGAGAGGGAGGAAACAGGAGGACGAGAGGATGAGGAGGGAGAAACAGGACGGGAGGATGAGAGGAGAAACAGGGCCCAGGAGGATGAGAAGAGGAGAAACAGGGCCAGGGAGGATGAGGAGAGAGAAACAGGGCTGGGGAGGATGGGGAGGAGAAACAGAATGGGAGGATATATGAGAGGAGGGAAACAGGGCGGGAGGATGAGGGAGAGAAACAGGGCCGAGAGGATGAGGAGAGGGAGGAAACAGGACGGGAGGATGAGGAAGAGGAGGGAAAAACAGGACGAGGAAGGGATATGAGGGAGAGAGGGATTTCTAGGTGTTTGTGAGGATCTGCTTGTCCACTAAAAGCAAGTAAAGCATTTTTATAGAAAACTTGCAGCGTTTATTAGCAAAACAAACGAGTGAAGAGCTTTGCTTCTGGTTAGTGAGGTTAAGGCAGGAGTTACGGTTGGGTGTGGGATTACTTACATCTAGTCGGTACCTCACCGGCGTGTGTGTGTGTGTCGTGTGTGTGTGTGGCGTGTGTGTGTGTGCGCGCGTGTGTGCGTGCTGGCGTGCGTGTCTTGGCGTGTGTGCGCGTGTAAGCGTATGCTGGCGTGTAGCGTGTGTGCGCGTGTGGCGTGTGTGTGTGCGCGTGCGCGAGCGCGTGCTCGTGCGCGTGCGCGTGCGTGTGTGTGTATATGCGTGTGTGTGTGCGTGCGGCGATGGCGACCTGCGTGTGTGCGTGTGCACAGGAAGAGAACTAAGTGGGGTTGGCTGAGGCTAATGGGAGGCAGTTAAGGCTGTAATTAGGGGGTCTCCTCACTCATTACAGTTGGTAATAATAAAGTTAGTCAAATGCAGCCTTCAGCCCCCAGACATAACACCTTTACTCCACACACACACACACACACCTCCTGTAATATTCTGCTAAATGGTGGTTGGCGGGGCCAGCTGCATGGCCGCTTTCTCATTATTGACCTGCTTGTTGTAAACTCCATCAGCAGCCTGAACACCCATGGCCAACTTCACTCTGCAGTGTTTTATAACCTCTGTGTGACAAGAGAGGAAATTACATTTCCCCCAAAAGCCCTGCACGTGCAACATGCCCGTCTGCCATGCTAATCGCCCCCTCGCCTGCCATGCTAATCCCCCCACCTGATGTGAATTAACCAAACACACACACACACACACAGGCTGACTCAGTAAAAGTGACCAGAACTGACTGTATGGAAATGTTTTGATGGTGTTCAAGTCTTTTTTTAACACTTCTTTTTCTTTTTAGTTTTTCTCTATTTTTCTTTTCTTTCTTTCATTCTTTCTTTCTTTCTTTCTCTCTCTCTCTCTGTCTACCTGTCTCTAATTTTCTTCTCTTCTTATCGCATTCTCTTAATTGTCATTCTCTCCCTCATATCCCTTTTCTTTCTCTCTTCCCTCTGTTTTCTATTCTCCTGTTTACTTGTTGTTTCTCTCATACATTCTCTTTTCTTTAGCTCAACCTTTTCTGTTTTCTTTTTCTCCATCCCTCACTCTCTTTCTCATATCCTCCACTTTCTAAGCTTGTTCTCTCAGTTTGTCGGACATTCTCCCTCCCTTTGTCTCCATATCTCTCTCTCTCTCTCTCTCTCTCTCTCTCTCCCTCTCTGTGTTTCTCTCTCTCTCTCTCCTCTCTCTCCCCCCCTTTAATAACTGGTGTTACTCTGATTTATGGTTACAGTTCATTGAAGGCAGACTGGCCAAATTAAACGCAGGACGAGGTTTTCACAGGCGTCTTTGAGGGCAGATCCTGAAGGGGCTTCTGCGGAAGTGAGTGCGCATTTCTCTTTGGGGGAGGTGGAGGAGGAAAAAAAAAGCTTTTGAGGCGGATGATGGGCGGGGGCACGCTCACCTTTGGAAGAGACCTTGATGTGCCATGGAGTTTAAAAGCAAAATTCCATTATGGTTACAACTAGTGCAGTTTTAGCTAGCAGCCATTTTTACCCCATACAGCAGTGTGAAATCAAGTAAACATACTTGTAATAAAAAGAAGAAAGAATGTTAACTACATACAGTGAGTATGAGCAAGTTGAGCAGATAGTTAGTCACTTACCTTGTTTGACCTTTTTGAAATATATGAAGTTATTGTTGGGGAAAGCTGTTTTGTCATTGAATCATGATGCACAGAAATAGTTTTGCTTGAATTTCATGACAAAAGACCCTATACCCAGGCAATAATGCTCAAAATAATGTCATGTAGGAGACGCTCCTTTTCCTAATCTAGGGACATTTTTTCCCTGGGAGCAACTTGGTGTTAAGGGTCATGCTCAGGGACCCAGTGGTGGTAGTGCTGGAGGTACGAGTCAAACCCACAACCTCCGGTATCCTAACCCCTAGACGAGCACTTCCTCATTTCAATTAATTAAATTATTATAAAATCATTACATTTATTATTAGTTTGCTTTTCTTCAACCGATGGAGATCTACTTGTGGGAATCATTCTTGAGGCTTAGCGTCCCCCAACTCTGACCATACTTGTGATACAAATTTGAAATAATTGTGATACTGATTTGAAATACGGCGATTAAGACAGACTTAACAAGACATTATCATAAGCTTGTTCTATGTTCTTAACACATTTCCTTACAAACATTTGAGTCAAACCCGTGTGTTTGTGTGTGGTAACACAAATCTGTTGTTGCTCAGGTAATTCCAGGTCTTACCAGCAGTGGATGCACACGGTGAAGGTAAGTGTCATTACCTAGAGCTACCTTCCTTGATAAGCCATTACTGTGAATTAGGGCTGTGCGATATGACAAAAAATCATATTCTTGGTACATTTGGGCCTAAATGGATAGACGGTATATATTGCGGTATATAATTAGATGTGTAAATTTCAATATAACTGTTACTTTAAAGTAACAATTCTTTCCTTGTTTGTATAAAACATTAAGCTTGAGTTTTTCTTCAGTTCTACAATACGTGTAAAAAACATATTATTTAAATGTCTTAACTTTTTAGACCAAAAAGCGTAAAAAATTGCACAAGGTGAAAGAAAGTGGCCCAATGTCCTTATCATTTAACTTTCATTCAAATGTATCATAATATATAAATGTAAATATTTTACATTCATGTTTTTACTTAGTTCTTAGCTTTATTTATTTACTTTCTCAAATTTCTTACTTTTATTTACAATGACTTGCACAGTCTCACGAAACCAATATTCATTTCAGCATTATGCCTGTAGAACTAAGCATGTGGCAAATAAAAGTCTTTAATCATTTCTGCCATTAAATAAAAAGGACGTTTCTGGCCAAATCCGTCGATCCCGGGCGGGCGTGGCGTGGCCGGCGGCAAGCCAGGCGGGTTCCCTTGTCGAAGCTGCTTATCGCAAAGACCCCCAGGCCGGAAAAGTAATGGCGCATTCTTTGGCTTCTCTCATATTCAACAGCGTATATTTTGCAGATTATGTTTTTCTGCTCAGTATCCGAGACCCTAAATCCAAACCATGTCCAGATTATGGACGTTGCACCGGTCTTTTTAACGATATTAACGAGCTGCTCTTCCGTACACTTCTTTCCGAAAACAAATGCCTCACAGTGTGGTTTTCGCGCATTTGACGCGACTTGATTGCGTCATTTTCACGGGCAAGGAGCGGAAAATTCGGCGGTATGCCGGTATGATCAAAATCTCTATCGTTGGCCAAATTTATATCGCATACCTTTTATACCGTTTATACCGTCCACTCCTACTGTGAATAACTATTAATAACTAGAGATGCATTTCCACAAGAAAATGCCAGTTTTGTTTTGAAGTTTTATGGCTGTGACATGACTAGAAAGACTTAAAGCGAAGTGGGGGGAAAAAAGAAATGATGAAAAGGTACGGAAAAAGACGAGTGCGGGTCAAGATGGTAGTCATGAGGTGTTGGATGATAAGGGCTGATGTTGAATCACAAATTTTGTGGTTGTGACATGAAAACTGGCCGAGTAGAAAAACAGATGAAAGTGCATGGAAGTGAAAGTGGGAAGAACGAGGGATGATAAAAGTAAGTAAAAGACGAGTGCGGGTCGAAACAGGTTCAGACCAGCGTTGACCTTTCGCGTGAAAGCAAGCTTTCGAGTCTCAAATCCCATGTATTCTTAATAGTAGAAAATGAATAGATTCCTATGGGAAAAATAAACGACAGAAATAAAGGATAAAAACAGACGTGTGCGGGTCGTGGCGGTTACTGATATTCGCATCACGCCGAATTTGGTGGCTTTGTGGAGAACGGTGGCCGTGCAGTAAAGTGTCGATTTGAGCTCCATGTTAGTCTGTGGAGATAAAAACGGACGGAAAAATTGACAGAACTGGCGAACGAGTGCAAGTATCAAAGACGTGTGTACAGGCAGCCCACATCGCTATAGGATCCACGTTTTAGAGTTGGCACAAAGTTTCTAACACAAAAACTGTAGAACGAGTAGCGTTATAAAAAGTTTGTGGAATAATAATCGGTTGGCGATATGTAGTTGTTCACCGCAATCAAATAATTTTACTTTAAATCGCATCTGGTGTAAGCTGGAGCGGTGTAACCGTCTGGGGTTGAGTTGAAGTCGAGCAGCAGCAGCAGCAGCAGCAGCAGCAGTGTGGGCCGGTTGAGATGTTGATCTGGCATTGATGTGACGTGACAGGCAGTCATCGGAGATGACACATGGATTCTGGCAGGAAACACAGCCATTACTCAATAGATTGAATGAAAGCAAAGCCCCCCGTATGCTCCCCCCTTTCTCATTCTCCCTCCCTCCCTCCTTCCCTCCCTCCCTCTCTTTTCTGCCAACCATCAGCCTGGCGCCGAATTAGCTCTCTGGAGTGCTCCCTACCACCATCACCCCCACCCCGACCAAAAGGCTCCGTTTAAAGTTCACGTCTTCTGACTGACACAAATCCATAAGCTGAGCCCTAACCTCCGATCCGCCGGTCGGAAGCTAGGCGGTTTTAGCCGCTTAGCGTGTTAGCCTGGCGCACCGAGTACCAGACAGATCGTTAGTCGGACGAGAGGGAGGGACGAAGTGGGGCAGGAGGTGTGTGTTTAATACGGCGTGCTGTAACCACTGCTACACACACACACACGTATATAGAAAAGCACACACACACACACACACACGACAAGGGCCCTCGTGGGAGCCGAGCTGTTTAATAGCACGGTTTAATGGCGTCAAACGAGCCCTCGCTAGACTCTGGCGTACACCGGGGGACACCGCAGTTAAAGTTTGTGCGCGAGGCCCGAGCTGTTTATTCACCTGATAATGACGCCGACGGCATGTGGCCCGCTCCGCTCGTGTTTGCATAATCGCACGTCTATTAAATTATATTTTGGGGGGTAATTAGATGTTGTAATGGCGAGGAGCAGCTTTCTCATGGCCTGGTTTTTCTGTCTTTTTTTGATTTTTTTTTTTCCTTCCTTGCATAGAGAGGTGTGAATAAGGCGAGTCCGGCTGTGAAATCTGCATACAAGATTGTAAGTTTTTACTCATCTTCAAATTGCAAAACCGTGTTTGACGTTGCTGATTAAAACCAATCTGTTCTGTAATCTTGACATGTAACTCGCTCTACATTCGTGCTAGGACAATTGTCGATTGCTTTCATGATATTCTGCGAATTTTAGGGTGTTTTCACATACAGTTCTCTTTAAAGGAACCGAACTCAGTCCTCTAGAAGTGGCTCAAAAAGTGGACCAACAGAAAGGGAACCCAGTTCTTTTTATGTTCACACTGTGAGTTCATTTGAAAGGGGACTTAGTTCTCTTTCTGCTCCACTTCAGCTCAGATGGGGCCTCAGTCCCTTTTCTGTTCATACTTAATTCTTATGGAGCTCTCAGACCTTTACTGCTTTGCATTCTGGCTAGTTTTCACTAAGAACAAAAACTTTCGACGCGAACCAGGAGCGCTTTGTGTTCATAAGGCGAACCGAGTTAAACGAACCGTACCGCGGACTTAAAGCGAACCGGACTGAGACCATCTCCCGATGTGGTCTCAGTTCGGTTCGTTTCAGAGAGGTCCGAGTTCGTTTGGCGTGTTCACGTAGACGTAAAAAATGCTGTTTAAACGATCTGAGTTCGCTTTAAGGGCTGAAACGGACCAAGTGTGAAAACACCCTTATTGTTCGTGTGATGAAGATTGAGGTGCTTTTGAAGCATCTATTTGTCTCATCTTTTGTTGTTTCTCTTTTTGTCCCACTAAAGGCCAAAGTTCATGCCAAAAAAGGCCTGCAGGGCGTTAAAGACAGGATAAGACAGAAGGTGAGTTAATTGCTTTCTACACACACAGATTTTTTCAAATTTATTGGAATCCCAGCACCGGTAAAGGTACCATTGAGGTACTCGTGAGCAAGGTATCGTCCCCAAGCACTTCTCCCAGGGTGCTGCCCTTGTTAGCTGCCCACTGCTCCGGGGCAGTTGGTGGTGTAACGGGAGGGTGTTCGCCCCATGGTCAGAAGGTCGCAGGTTCAAATCCGGGACTGGTAAAGGTACCACTGAGGTACTCGTGAGCAAGGTATCGTCCCCAAGCACTTCTCCCCGGGTGCTGCCCTTGTTAGCTGCCCACTGCTCCTTCACGGATGGGTCAAATGCAGAGGGCACATTTGGTTGTGGTGCACTGTGTGCTGTGGTGTGTGTTCACAATGACAAACTATCAGTCAAGACATGGTGGGAAATCTAAAAATCACTTTCTTATAAAGTTCTGAAGCCAACAGTTAACAAATTAAATGAAAATAAGTCATTCATTCATTAGATACCCGAACCACTTGGAGAGCGGAGTCTGTCTCAGGTGTGTGATGTGTGTGGTGGGGACTGACCCTGAGCAGGCACCAACACGCCACAGGGTACACGCCAACACACTCACACAAACACACCCGCAGAAAATCCGTCAACATTTGAGTGAGTGAGTGAGTGAGTGAGTGAGTGAGTGAGTGAGTGAGTGAGTGAGGGAGGGAGGGAGGGAGTGAGTGAATGTCATTGTGCACACAGCACGACACACCGCGAAATGAACGACCTCTGAATTTGATCGATCTGTGAAGGAGCAGTGGGCAGCTTTTTTGGCAGCGCCCGGAGAGCAGTACCTTGCTGATGAGAACCTCAGTGGTACCTTTACCGGTCTGGGACTTGAAGCATCCGATCACAGGAACAGCTCCGTAACAGTTACACTTCTAATTTGCCAGAATTAAGGGCCAAATGCAGAGGTCCCTTTTTGCATCTAACACTAACCCTAACTTAAAAAAACAAAACTTTTGCCTCTTTTAACTTTTCAAATAAAATGTGTAACATTTTTCTAAGAGTATTTATGACTAATGAAGAGGCTATTAAAAAATGTGACCCTCCACGGCAAAACCAGTCGCTTGTCGCAAATTTTCGAAATTGAGTTATGATGTTTTCATGAAAGGGCATAAATCAAGCTTCAAAACGATACCTATATTGAATGAATTGGACGACATATGACTGAGATATCAACATTCAAAGGAGTCGGGTTTCTCCTGTCACGCCAAGTGAGAAACGGAGAAATCTGCCTTTGAAGTTGACTATCGACGTAGCACTCACAGACGCTTGGTGCGGTCGCGGCTACGTTTGCATTTACGGTAGCCTACGCTGCATTCACAGCCACACGGATAGCCTACCTGCGTTAGGTTAACTGAACTCGGGAGACGAAGATGGATTCCGGAGAAATATCTTCATGCTAGTCAACCAGTGGATTTACCGTAAATATTGAAGTAGAGCGGTCAAAACAGAAACGTTTAACATTCTGCTGGAATTGAATTCCTCACCTCAAGAAAGTCAGGTTTTTTGGATAGAAAGGGTAAGTTTTTCAGGGAAATTTATTCACAACAGTACAGTATAGACCTTCCACTGTTTCAAAACACTAAAAACAAAAAATTTTACCCCACGCAACATAAACGCTTGTTTTTCTCGGAAACCTCCGTTGCGACAAGCGACTGGTTTTGCACAAATGGATGATCTATTAGAGGTCGTCAGGGCCTCACAATCCTATAAATGCATTCCCACACACTCACACAAACACACACTCGGAGCCCTGTTTAACGTGAGTGTGGTGACTGAAGGCTGGAGCCGGGGGTTTTAAGCGGGGCTGTGAAACCTGCTCGCTGCTTTGTTCGGGACTATACATTTTTAACAAGGCCGCCTCTGGCAATAGCCTGTCATGTCGCACCCTCACTCAGAGATGCCCCTTCATTTTTCTTTTTTTTTTCTTTTTTTTTGCATATTTCATCAACGAGCGGTGAGTGATTTCTTCAAAAGCCGGCGTAACGAGACGTATGTTTCCATAACGCTGATGACTTTGATAAGGCAAATTGCCGAGCCGAGCGTCGAGCCGGAGGTCCACCGAGGCTTCCCCGCTCTGATGCAAATGGTCTAACAGGGGCATGGCATGATTTGGCTAAAACAAAACAGGTTGTGACAAGACCGGGAGCCTCAGATGATGGACGTGTGTGTGTGTGATGTCTGTGATCGTGATGTTAAAGGTTATATAAGCGATTTGTCCACATCCAGAGCCAGTCGTTTTGATTGACTTCCACTGGATTTAACGTTAAAAAGAAAAACAGTCAGCGTTTATTTCAGTGCAGGTGCTTTTCCACTGCATGGTGAGTTAAGCTCTACTAGAAATTAGATTTCGATGTTGCAGACGACGCTACCATTTGGCATCCCAGATTGCTGTTTGTTTATCTTGTGGATGAGTTTAAGAAAGAGATAAGATTTATTACCGAGGTTTAGATTTTACTCTTAAATTTTAAGAACAGGCTCATTTACCTACAGTAACGTCTGTGGAATGTCCAAAGAAAGCACAGTCAATTAATGTGTGTGTATGTGTTACGCTTTGGTACTATGCTGTTTGGTACTGGTGAAAAAGTTGTGGCATGGTTTGTTTTCCATCTAATAAAGTAACTAGTAACCAGTTTTGCAAAATAAAACGAGGGACTGCTGAAAATTTTCAGGCAAAATTTAGTTTTTCATCTAAAAGGTACTAGTGAAGAAGTTCTGGAAAAAATTCATTTTCCATCTAAGTGGTACTAGTGAAGAAGTTCTGGAAAAATTTCATTTTCCATCTAAAATATACTGGTGAAAAGTTCTGGCAGTTTAGTGTTTCATCCGAAAGGTAGTAGTGGGGAAAAATAAGGCACTGGTTAATTTTTTGTTTAAAAGGGTACTAGTTAAAAATTCTGGCAGTTTTGTTTTCCATCATAAAAATACTAGTGAAAATGTTCTCACACAGGTTTTGTTTGGGATGGGATTTCATCTTCTGTCTAAAAAGGTACTAGTGGAAAAAGTTTTGATGGGATTTCATCTTCTGTAAAAAAGGTACTAGTGGAAGAAGTTTTGATGGGATTTCATCTTCTGTCTAAAAAGGTACTAGTGGAAAAAAGTTTTGGTGGGATTTCATGTTCTGTCTAAAAAGGTACTAGTCGGAACGTTTTGGCATGGTTTCATTTGCAATCTTCTAGAGAAAACTTCAGGCAGGGGTTTGTCTTCCATCTAAAAAGGTACTAGTTAAAAAGTTTTGGCATGGTAATGTTTTCGGTCTTCTAGTGAAGAAGTTCCGACACGGTTTAGTCTCCTATCTTAAATGGAATAAGTTTTCGGTACCATTTCATCTTAAAGGTACCGGTGTAAAAAGTCTGAAGGTTTTGTCTTGGATGTCTTCTATACCATCTCTTCAGGAAATTAATATTAGTTTTTGCAGAAATTAGCTTTCACCAGCAGAGCGGGAAATACTAGTGAAAATGTTCTCACACAGGTTTTGTTTTCCATTTGTGAAGGTATTAATGAAAACTTTCCGGTACTATTTCATTTTATAGCTAAAAAGGTACTAGTAGAAAGTTTCACCTTGTTTTTGTTTCATTTCCGTTTTAGAAGGTACTAGTGAAAAAGCTCTGACGCTGTGTTTTTTCTTCATGTAAGAGAACTGTGGGAGGGAAAATCGAATCGACTTTGGCAAATCGATGTTTTACAGGGAAAGCGGGTGAGATAAGCCGGTTAGTTTAGCCAGCTATCATTAGGGCAATTCACACCTCTGTGTCTGACCAATCAGCAGCCTGCAGGTTTCTGACTCCGCCTTTTATGTCCTGATTGGTACTGAAACTGAAAGACGGCCAAATAAAAACACAGCTGCTGATACTTTAAAAGAGAACTTGCTTTTCATCTCTTACCTCTCTCTCTGTCTCGCTCTTCATCATCTCTCCATCTCCTTATCTTCATCTCCACAGGACGCTGAAGAAGAGGACGGCCCATACTGCACAGGTTCCCCCACCAGCACTAAAAGCCTTTCGCCCAGGAGGCTTCAGACAAGAAGGGTGAGCTCACACACACACACACACACACACCCTCTATCTAACGCAAACAGCCAAGTTCTCGGACACCACTCCAGCCCTTGAAAGCGCTGCCCATTTGCACACCAGTAAGTGGGAGGCAGTTTTGAGGCGGGGTGATTGACAGCTGCAGCGGATATGTGTGTGTGTGTGTGGAGCGTGAGGGGAAGGAGTGTGTGTGCGTGTGTGTGTGTGTGTGTGTGAAGCGTGCGGGTGCGCAGGGCGCAGTGATGTGTTGCCAAGGCCGGGCAGGAAGGCTGCGAACCCCCCCACACCCCCCGCAGCAGGCACAGGAGGTGGCCTGGATTCCTACCACTCCACTTCCCTGCCTCCATTTCACACTCAAGTAGGCCACAGGACAGCCGCGCCGCTTCGCACCGTTTTCACCTTTTATTTGAAGAGGGAAAAAAAAATCCACTTTTCCGATTCAACACTTATCGATTCGTCCAGTATGTTGACATTTGGGTGCTTCTTCGTACTTTCTACTGAAAGACGAGCTCTAGAACCAGCGCTAAAATCGATTCGTTATGGTCTCTGCTAATCTCCACTGCCTTTCCACTGGTCATTTCGATTAGCAGTACAGGTCGTCCCAGACTCACCATGCATTCCGATGCCCACATCGTCACGTAAATCATCGAGACGTACTACAGCACCAGCAGTCACTACCGCTTCCAGCAGGAGACACGCCTGGGTTTAAAACGCCGAAAACACAGAAAACAGATACTCGCTGTAACGCCAAGACGACTGAACCCTGTCGATCGCTGGCGAGAGTGAGGCATCTCACAAGGCAGCGCCCCAACGTATTGTACGGTATACGCTGCTACGTTTGTCTGCCACATTTTCACAATTTTACTGTATTGCTATCATCGTCGTCGGATAGAAAAAATCGTACGAGAGTCGAAACATCTTAACCTGGAAATCGTGTTGTGTCAGGTTACCATCAAGCACCAGTGGAAGAGGGCTTTAGGAACAGTACTAGTGGAAAACGTTCTGGCACAGTTTCGTCTTTGTCTAAAGTGGAAAAAGTCGTGGCAGGGTTTGGTTTTTCGGTCTTCTAGTGAAAATGTCCGGGCGGAGTTTCATCTTCTGTAAAAAAGGTACTAGTGGAAAAAGTTTTGATGGGATTTTATCTTCTGTCTAAAAAGCAGTGTTGGGAAGGTTACTTTTAAAATGTATTCCACTACAGATTACAGAATACATGCCCCAAAATGTAGCTTGTAACGTATTCCGTTAAGTTACTCAATGTGAGTAACGTGTTCTGAATACTTTGGATTACTTAATATATTGTCATGCTTTTTACAACTACATGAATGTGGCAATCACATCCTGCAAATTCTTGTTTGTTTTTCTCTACCAATTGGCTGTTAAGCCCAAATACAAATCATTTTATATTAAGATTTAAAAATCTAGTTGGTATTGCTTTCAGAACTGCACATGATTATTTGCAGCTAGCAGGTTGTTAATGTTATCTATCAAGTCTAACAGTCTGCAGTCTATGAACTAACCTCAGCTAACGCCAGTTAACGATGTTAGCTCGGTGGCGAGTAGCCTTCAGTGAATCACACAGCAATAGTACGTCGAAGATGCTGAAGTGGCACATAACCCAGGTAGCTACTACCACTAAAACAAGGTAGTTGCAGTAGGCTAACGTTACGTTTTTAAAAAAGAACTTACTTCCAGATGTTTCTTCAGGTTGGAGCTGGAGTATTTTGACGCTGACAGCAGCTTTGCATTGCACGGTCAGATTTCGCCTGTCCATTTCTTCTTTAAATGTGGTGTCGAAATTTCCGAGTAAGAAATGCATTCCTGTTGTGCTGGCTCCGGGTCCATTGTGTAACTGACGCCACCAACATTAACAGGACGCTTACATTAGAGCCTCTTATTGCGTGTTTTGCGTGGAATTAGCAAAATTAGAGAGGGGATAGCCTAACATATGAAACAGGAAAAGACCGCCGTGTAATCCATTTATTTCAACAAAGTAACTGTATCCTAATTATCACCTATTTAAACGATAACTGTAACGGAATACAGTTACTCATATTTTGTATTCTAAATACGTAATGCCGGTACATGTATTCCGTTACTCCCCAACACTGCTAAAAAGGTACTAGTGGAAAAAGTTTTGATGGGATTTCATTTTCTGTCTAAAAAGGTACTAGTCAGAATGTTTTGGCATGGTTTCATTTGCAATCTTCTAGAGAAAACTTCAGGCAGGGGTTTGTCTTCCATCTAAAAAGGTACTAGTTAAAAAGTTTTGGCATGGTTTTGTTTTCAGTCTTCTAGTGAAGAGGTTCCAACACAGTCTCCTATCTTAAATGGAATAAGTTTTCGGTACCGTTTCGTCTTGCGTTTAAAAAGGTACCGGTGTAAAAACGTCTGAAGGTTTTGTCTTGCATGTCTTCTATTCCATCTATTCTGGAAATTAATATTAGTTTTTGCAGAAATTAGCATTCACTGGCAGAGCGGAAATTACTTTCATTAGTTTGATCATTTTTCAGACCCAAAGCTCTTTAAGTAAAGGCCACAAATTTTCGGTGACCCCCCGTCTCTTTGACTTCTGCTTGCTTGCTTGAAATTTATTAGTGACTCAATTTCCAAAATATTCCCAAGCTCAGGCTGCAAAATTAAAATAAACACACACTTGCATTTACAACTCAGCGGTTTTCCACTCCAGCTTCCCTGTAGCATCATTAAAGGAGCGTCAGCAATGAACAGAAGCTCTCCTTTTTTTTGCTTATTTTCCCTTTCTTTTTAGTCGGAACCTCTACATGCATGTGACAGATTGTTTCAAGATTAGGTTTATTGTCATAAGCACAAAGTCAGTACAGGGAACACAAAGACAAGATATTTTCCTCGCCAAAGTTCCACTGTGCGCTCAGAATTTTGGCACAGAAATAATTCTAACAATTCTATCACAGCGCCAAGTCAAGCGAGCGTGGAAGCAGAGTGGAGCAAGGACAAGTGTAGTGCACAACATTTTAAGAAAAAGTCACTTCCCGCCCTATGTGGTGTACCAAGTCAAATAGGACGCGTGTGACATTCCATGTGCGCTACCTAGTGCGTAGAGAGGCGTTAAGCTACAACCCCGGCTATTTCCTGAGATGCATACTACCATGTAGAAAAGTATCATAAGAGCGCATTACCTGCCATAGCACTAAGTGCTGTAGTACGCGGTTTGGGACACAGCCCATGTGCGAGCTCACTTTCGCAAAGCTGTAAAGTTGCAAAGACGCAGTTTAGTTCAAATTCTTCGCGCATACAGGCAGAGTTGAAAGCGTAAAGACAAGATTTTGCCCGAGAACGTTCCACTGCGTGCTCAGAATTTCGGCACAAAATAATGACATACATTTTAAGACGGAAGGTGTGTATAAAATCTGACCACGGACTTTGGACATGCCTGGCATTACCGCTACCTTTCCGACGTACAATAAATGCGTTGTCAAATATCAGGAAAATTAAAGCATCTGTCCGATGCCGATGACTCTAAAAAAACAACAATTATCGACCAATGCGTTCTGCCTTAATAAGACATGATATTTCATTGTTGTTTAATAATAAAGCAGATTTTTGCTTTTTAGTAAAAACTAGCTGAAAGAAACTAACAGGCTTAAAAAAAATCTTGTCCAAAGTTGAGATCAGAATGCCGGGGGGTTGAGGTCGGTCGTGGTTTCAGATGCTGCGTTTCAGCATCGGCCTCGGCCTCATCTGCACGGGTAGAAAGGGCAGGGGGTCAGAACCGAGCTCGATGTCGCCTCTGTCTGGCCTCGGCCTGCGATCGCACGACTCGTCCTCTGCCGGTTTAATTAGCACGGCTGTTTGCCACATCGTCACGGCGAGCGGGGAAAGGGAGGGAGGGAGGGAGGAAAGGAGGGAAGGGGTCCGTATTAAATAAGCAATACCTAAAGGTGTGGAGACAAGAGGTCTTCCAATTAGGGCCTTTCATACAGAGGCCTGGATATCACCCCCACCCACCCCCATCTCACCTCACCACCATCTCCCGTCCCCCGTCCCCCGCCCTCTGCTCAACTCCACGGTAACGGGGCCCAGGGGACCGTACACAACACACACACACACGGGATGCGTTGTCCTGCAGTTTTGTATACAGTGTAGTCGCGAGAACGCGACCGACACAAAGACCCTCCGCGCGATCAATGGCTAAATCAATCGCCGGAGCATTTCAGACGTCATTAGCTTCAAAATAAAGGCCGGTGTAGGACAGAGTGTCGCTGCGCTACGCGAGGCTAATGTCTCACAGTAGAGCAGAGCTGCTTTTAAGCCACCGCAGCTTGCCGTTCTAATATGTGACCCTCCACGGCAAAACCAGTCGCTTGTCGCAATGGAGGTTTCTGAGAAAAACGAGCGTTTATGTTGCGTGGGCTAAAATTTTGGATTTTTGGTTTTTAGTGTTTTGAAACAGTGGAAGGTCTATACTGTACTGTTGTGAATAAATTTAGCTGAAAAGCTTACCCTTTCCATCCTAAAAACGTGACTATCTTGAGGTGAGGAATTCAATTCCAGCAGAATGTTAAACGTTTCTGTTTTGACCGCTCTACTTCAATATTTACGCTAAATCCACTGGTTGACTAGCGTGAAGATATTTCTCCGGAATCCATCTCCGTCTCCCGAGTTCAGTTAAGCTAACGCAGGTAGGCTATCCGTGTGGCTGTGTAGGCTACCGTAAATACAAACGTAGCCATGACCGCACCAAGCGTCTCAGAGTGCTATTTGGCGATAGTCAATTTCAAAGACAGATTTCTCCGTTTCTTACTTGGCGTGACAGGAGAAACCCGACTCCTTTGAATGTTGATATCTCAGTCATATGTCGTCCGATATAGGTATCAATTTTGAACATTTGCGACAAGCGACCAACTTGGCCGTGGAGGGTCACATTGTATTTGCATTTAGGGCTGGTCAATTAAGTGGAAATTTAATGAAAGTGACATTTAAAACTGACATAAGAATATATTTCTCATATTAATTCATTGGTATTAATTCTTCATAAAAACATAGAAAAACCAATACAAATGTCCAGTCGCCTTCATTTCAAACACAAGGCTTGCCCGTTATTCCTCGGCTAATTCCAGGTGTAATCAGCAGTCTTGCTCATGTCAGTTAATTTGATTAAAACTATCACGTCTCTTTAGAAAACAGTCACTTTCCACCGTGTGCCTTCACCGCATCCAACCACATTGCAAAACAAGATGAAATAATTGGTCATTTATTAATTGTTGACCAGGAAAAACTTTGAAATAATTCCAGTAGTGATTTGAAGTCATATTCGCCAGGTCTATTTGCATAATAGCAGTAGGAAGACGTTTTTGCCAGAACTGCATGTGGTTCATACAATGAAAGCATTCCAGTGCAGAAACGAAAGAGCAAAGATTTTTAAATAGTAATAATTATAATAAAAATCTTTTCTAGACACTGAACCAGCACAGAAGCATTGACGTAAAGCGCAATCTCCACACATGCAATCCCTTGTTAGTGTTGCTGTCTGTTAGCAGAGGCGCTATGTGGTCAGGAGGTGGGTGCAGAATTAGGATGCGGAGAGGGTGAGAGCCCTGCCGAGGAAAAGAGGAGGAAAAAGAAGAGGAGGAGGAGCGTAGGTCCGATCTGAGCCCTGCTCCATGCTGAGAGGCAGGCTGGGTGTCAGTGGCATGGCCTGGGGCTTGGTGCAACTGATCTCTGCACATCTGCATACTGCACTTAGTACTGTCCATTTTAACCGACTGAAGCCAGGAGAGAGAGAGAGAGAGAGAGAGAGTGTGTGTGTGTGTGTGTGTGTGTGAGAGAGAGAGAGAGAGAGAGAGAGAGAGAGAGAGAGAGTGAGTGAGAGAGTGAGAGACTGAGAGAGAGAGTGTTTGTGAAGTGTGTGGCCAGCTCCTTAGAGTGTTGCACAGCCTCTGGGGAAGGACTGCACACACACACACACACACACACACACCGGCCGGATAAGACGGGCAGATGGATCCCCCTTAGCCAGGGCCAGTTGAGCAGCTCTGCATATTAAAGAAAGCCCAGAAAGGCCTGTTGGAGTGGTGTATAATTCATAGACGTCTCTGCCGCAAACTCCTGGGCCCTCCACCTTCATTTCCATACCGTTTTATGCAGTGACCATGTTACAGGACGGGCCGGAGATGTTTAATACCTCCCGCGGTTCTCGTCCCCGTCGCCGGCCCTTACCGAGCCCCACGGTGCAGCTCGGCTTAAGAAATCCACGGCTGAAAACCCCCAAATTAAATGAAAACTTTTTGCCCTCGCTTCACGCTTAACCCTTCTTCTCTCCTGTTTTGTCTCTGTTCAGTGTTGGAATCTTATCGAGTTTTTGAAATCCCAAATGCAGCACGTAAGTGTCGGGACGGGAGACGGCGCCGGTGCATGCTGCAGTTTTTTTTTAATTAAAGATGTAGATGTAGAAGATTTAAAACTCGACGCATTTCTTTTTGTATTTTTCTGTTTCCACGTGGAACGATGCCAATTTGTATGTATCTGTGCTTGTGTGTGGAAGTGTGTGTGTCGGCCCACTGTGACACACTGTGCGTCTGGAGGACTGCCAGTGTTGGGAATGGATTTGTTGGGTGTCAAAAAACATTGACATACAAATAGAGGGAGCTCTCCTGGCTTAGCGGGCAGCTTCGCAGCGAAAAAGGCAGCGCCGCATCTGCATGGCTACCGAAGAGACGGCCGCGCCGTTGCCACGTCCGGGAGGGGCAAGTTCAGAGCAGGGACGGAATGAGCCTGCCAGGCCCGAGCCCTTCCTCCCTCCCTCTCTTCTTCCCTCCTTCCCTCTCTTTCATTCAGCTGTAACCAAAGTGCCATCTACTGGCTGCCTGCGAACGTTGCGTTTGCGTTGACATTTACTTTCTTCAAACCAGAGGTGAGAAAAGTCCAGGTTCAGGAAGTAAAATCCCAGGCCAGGTTTTCCTTCCAATACCCTCAATTAAATGTGCACCTGACCAAAAATGAATAAAATTCCACTATTAATGAAATGCAGTGGGAACTCTAGGATACTTTTGACATTCTCTATAAGCTTTTTAGCTTTTTATCTTGTTAGAAATAGAATCAAATAGAATTTTCGTCCCAGTATAAAACCTGGCGGGATTTGTACTTTCTGAACCTGGACTTTTTACGTCTCATTAATAGTTAGTTGGTGCTGTTACATTTCATTAATTGCCAATTAATCAGAGTAATCAAAGTTCAGAACCTTTAATCGACCTAGTCTTGCTCCTGTTTTTTTAACTATATATTTTTTAATCTGTGCTTTCATATACTGTCCACTTAAAAACACTGTGCCGAACATTGTCGCATTCTTAAAAAAATATCCCAGCTTTAACTTTTAGTTGAGCCTAATTACTGTTCAGGCATCGTCAGTGAACAATAAGGCCAATATACAAACCAAAAAAACCCCACAACAAAATCATAATCGAGGTAAATGTTTAGTTAGTTGCAATATTGATTTGAGTTCATATCGCCCACCCACAAACCCACTTTTACATCTTCTAACAGTGAAACGACGCTATCGAGCGCGTCCATCTGATTTTCCTGAAAGCCTCTTTTATGCCTCTTCCATTTAGAGTGGGACAGAATGGGATGGAACGCCACAGCAAACTCCGATTTGGGCGCCATTGTCCAGACACGCCGTCTTCTCTCTAAGCGCCGCTAGCCAGATGAGATTAGTGTCCGGTCTGAAATGGCTCACGGAACGCACAAAGCGCGGGAGGGTCGTCTAACGCCGGAAAAGGGTCGCATTCACCGGAACGTGGCTTTCTTCAAGAGCGATCGGAGTAGCATGACAATTTCATTCAAGATCAGACAAATTTGAGCCGGGCTAACTTTGAAATGCCACACTCCAGTCATCTCCACATAAATCTTTTACAACTAATTTGTCCATACTGTAGCATGACTAGACCAAGCTCTTGACTTTTTAAAAATATATGTCTCTTTTTTTTTTTTTTGACAGCGTGAGATTTCAGTCAGACCTGCTCTGCGGCATTCTCGGCGTGGCTCGAGGCTGGTTTTCCGGCATTAACGAGAGGTTTTTTTGAACGTCCACGCTGACCTGCAGCAGTGCAACGCCTCCTTTCTGATTTAGTGCGAGTGTAACGGAATCCAATAGGCACATGGACGCATTTCTCCCAAACTCGTGGTTTTGGCCGGACTCGCTCCGATGGCTTAAATAGTTTCTTTATTCTTTTATTTCATGCGCTTTTTTGTTTCTTGGCCTCTTCCCGCACAATGGATACGGCCATGGAAAATATGAATGAAATGCAAAAGAGTAAAGACTCCCAGTTTTGTTTCTGCCAAGTTGGTAACTGTATGAAATATTATTATTATTATTATTATTATTATTATTATTATTATTATTATTATTATTATTATTATTATTATTATTATTATTATGTACTGTTATTATTGTTTCTTCCACATGAACACATACACACTTTCACACACACACTTCCTAACACCACACTTTCTCCCTTAACACACATACATTCCTGATCTACACTCTCCTGCTTCATCGTAACCCTAAGCGGTGAGGTTTTTCAGGCGCGGTAAAGCGCCGCTGTTCTGCGACAGATCGGGATCTTGTAAAAGGGCAGATACATCAGACCACCTGCTGGGCCTTTCTGGCCGCCTGATAGGAAATGAGCGCCAGGCCCTGGACGCAGGTGCTGATCAGTGCGCTATGTGTCGGGAGGTGTGCTGAGGTCGAAGCTGTTCGGATAGGGAGAGACAAGTCAAGAGCCCCACTGTACTCACCTTGTTTTAATAAACACCTCCACTTACAGAGCCCAGAGGGAGGAGGGCACACAACAAAACCCAACCCGAACGTCGGGGATACAGGGCAAACAGCAAGACATACACACACACACACACACACACACATTAATTCACAACCAAGGCTGCACGATATATCGTTTTGGCATCGTCATGGTGATGTGAGCACATGTGCAAATTGAACCATGCTACAGTTATTTTGATGCTTGATACAAAAGGAAATCTAACCCAGTTCTCATTTTTCATGACGCATGCGATGACATAATTATCTCTGTGATATAGATAGGCGCTCCAGATCACAGATTTTTTTTTTTTTTTCCAAAAATCGTCCACGTTTCCAAAAAAAAAAAAGCGTGTTTGTATAAAAAATTATATTGCAAAAAATATTTCTTTCCATAATCGTGCTGCCCTCCTCAAACCCAGAAAATGCTGTAAACCTCGACGGTAAAACCTAGACCACGACTACTTTGAGCCTTCCAGGCCTGGACCCAAAACGGGACGCCGAAAAGCCGGCTTATGAATTATTATTGCCGCTGAAAATTTCCCCTTTACAAGACCTGACCAAAGCAATGTAAAAAGTCTGGGCAGAAGAAGGTGTGACTCTTTCTGATTTCCAAACTCGACGTGATTTTCCCGCCCCAAAACAAACGCGATGGTGTCCGCAGGTGCACCCGTCGTCGCTCCCGGGCCCCGAGCGCCTCGCGTCTCCCAGATTTACGGCCCTGACACAGGAATCCATTAAAGCCTTTCGGGGAATTGGAGGCCTAAACCCCCCCTGTAATCGCTTTCATTAGTAGCTCCCAGCTACCAGCGTAGCCGGAGCAATCAGCGCCTCGGCTATGTGTTCCTTGCTTATTCCGACGACATTAGAGGTGCTTTTGCTGTCGGGCGCTGGTTTTCCTCAGCTATTTATGGAAAGCGGTGCTATGTTAACCCTTTTCCGAAAGCGCCGGTGTAGCTGAACCCGGCGGCCCATTTGACTTCTGGTAGAGGTCAGACTGGTGACCTTTAAATCCAGATGAGTCGACGTCCAGTCGAGGTTGCGACAATCAAAGTCTCCCCCCCTTTTCCGCTTCCTTTCCTCTCGGCACAGACACAGAACGGCCTCCAGTTTTGGCGGGCGTTGATAATGCGACAAAATCCCAGAGCTTACGGGCTGCCACGGGCGACTGGCCGACGCTCACGCGAGGATCGCAAGGAACGCCGCTTTAATGAGATCGGCCCCAAAGCCTGAAGCTCTCAGCATGGGCCGCGGTTCTAACGCCGCTTAATTTGGCAATTAAAAGTGTTACAGGTGTGTTATAAAACCTCAGGATTAGCAGTCTGAGCAGCGTGGAATTAACGCTGTTGTTTTAGACTGTTGTCGCTAAGCACGCCGGCTGACGCTTAAGCAAATGCATTTCTTTTAACCACATGCTTCGCCATTGGACGTCGCTTTTAACCTTTCCTCTTTTTCCCCTCCCCCCTAACAGTACCAGCATCAGAAGTCTCCCATGAGTCTTGGCTTTTCCGGACTACGCCATCGACGGGCTAAGAGGAAGCGGACACGCATAAAGGCGAGACAACCTGATTTCAGTCAAACCTCATGGTAGAACTCTTACCTGCACAGAAAGAACATCGGTTCTCTGCTTCAGTGCTTCCTTTTTTGCTAAGAATAAGGCAAGGTTGCTGCAGGGGTGAGATGAGATTTCAGCATGGTGCTGCTTTTTAAGCTTACCTTAAACCGCTGCAACACTGCCATCTGGTGTTCGCTACATCCCTCGTTAACCCCTGTTGGATGCGACGAAGCAGCGGCTCCCAGTTCCGGTCTTCGGGTGCTCATGTCCTCCACAGATTTTCTACTTCCTGCCCCAGCACACTTGGCCAGTACTGCTTTTGTTAATGAACTACCCAGTTGGGTTAAGCGTGTTGACGGTAAAACTCAACTCTGTCCAAAGCCGGGACTTACACTTGAAGCCGGGAACTTTGGGAACCTCTGAAGGTGGAGGGGCAGTGTGATAGTTTGACTTTGCTGATCTGACTGAATTTGAATCGGAAAGGCTACCGTCGCGTCCTCTGTAGCGACATGCTATCTTCTGGCAACATTCCAGGCAGCATGCTCATTGTCAGTCATTCTTTTTCATTCAAAATGAAAAAGACAAGGTAAGCTGAAACCCATGGTCTGGCCACCGCAGTCAGCGGAAGTGAACCCGCTTGATACTTCCCACTTCCCGCTCGGAAGTGGACACGCTCGATAGCGTCGTTTCACTGTTAGAAGATGCAAAAGGGTTTGTGGGTGGGCGATATGACCAAGAATCAATATTGCAGCTAAGTCCCAGGGTTAGTTTTGGACGCAAAAAGCTGTGTTCACGTAAGATGACTGCTAGAGCTAGTCTGGACAGAAAAGATAAAGGCAAACAGCCAACAAGTGATTCACTGCTGTGGACAAAGCTCCAGGAGTTTAACTGCTAGAGAGGGTCTGCTTAGAGCCGAGATATACTTAACGCTACATGGCGCTTGAGGACGCTGCTGCTATGCAAGCAGTGTACTGACCGTACTTGTGTGTGTAGTTTTTGTTAATCTTGAGGATTCCAACAAGTGGCAGTGTACACTATAAAAGCGACGAGTCCGCCGTAAAGTGACAGAAGAAGAGGAAGAAGTGTGAGAAAACATCAGCCGGTTTTGCTGTGAAATGAGGGAAGAAAAGATGTTGAAGATAAAATGATGATAACCCTAACTCTGGGACGTTACCAAAAAAAAGACGGTGAAACCGTTTAGTCATGTTGATAGTAACGAGGATTATGTCACGCACCAAAACTTGAACACTGACACTTAATTTTGTTGGTATTGTCAGCAAGACGCTGCTATGCTTATTTCTGACGACCCGCAGCAGATGCATCAAAAAGAACGCTTGGGAACGCTGCGGCAGCCACAGATGCGTTGTGAGCCGCTCTGAGCTTAAGTATATCTCGCTCTATGCATCAAAACTATGGCATTTTGCTAATAATGGTACCCAAATGGTGAACGATTGTAAATTTATTTGTTAGCAAAGAAGTGTATCTTTAGTAATAATGTTATGCAAACATGTCCTGCATTGGCCCTAATCCGTCTGGACAACGAAGATCTTGATAGAGGTACTCTTTGTGGTTCTAGGATCTCGTCTGAAGACAGCGGCGACGTGCCGTCCTTCACCGAAGACAGCGACGACTCGTACGAGCTGCAGCCTGAGTCTGTCTCACAGGGGCAGATGAACCTGCTGGAGGAGATTTTAGACTCACGGAGCACTCACTCACAGCATAGAGCAGGGCAACTGTCCGCTGCCAAGAGCCTGACTTCTTCTAGGTCCATGGATGACATCGACTGCAGCACCACGGTCAGCACTTAGATTTAATCGTGTTTTTAGGACTGTCCCATTATAGCTCAGAATATTCTGATGAAGGGCTATCCCAAAGTCGTTTTTGCATTGTATCAGCCCACAGTTCACTTATCGCTTGTATGGATGTCCCAATTTCTTAGTTGCATTGTATTTTCTCGCAGGCGAATCAGAAAACCTCTCTGTTAATAAATGTATAAAACCAAAGCTTGAAGCACATCACTTACCACATGCACATGTGTTTCAGAACAAGGCCAAGAGCCCAGCCGGGAGCAATCCGGCTGCGACTGGCACGGTGGCTGTTGGGGCGGTCAGTGGAGATCAGAGCTGCTGGAATACCGGCAGGACGACAGTGCTGTCCATGGCAAGCATCTGCCCCCTTCTCTCGGCCAAGTGCAGCACTCTGCTCTCAAGCCGACCCCTTTCTCCAAACCCCTGCCGAGGACTCCCCCGACATCCCTGGCCAAGGAATTCCTCCCGAGGTGCCCTACCAGCCACAGTTCTTCCCCGAAGAGGACGAGGTCCTACCAGAGCCCCCTGACCAAGATCAGAGTTCCTGAATCCAGGAATGAGTGCCCAGTGCACCGAGGAAGGTTCTATCCAAACGACAATGAGGCACTACCAAGAGCGCGCTCAACAAAGCGGGAATGGCCAGGGAGGAAGCAGACAGCCCTCGATGCTTGTAACCTGGGAGAAGGAAGAGGAGACGGAAGATCACGTAGAAGTGGATAGAGAAGCTGGAGGAGATGAAGGAGGTTCAGGAAAAGGGCTTGCTGGAGGAGATTGAGTCCATGTATAGCTTAAGTACCACCCCGAACTCTGGTCTGCAGGCGGCGCAGGTCAACAGCATCTCTGGACTGGACAAAAGCTGAGGATTTGTAGTGTTTTAAGCACAACCGTGTCCTCTTTTCCACTTTCTTACGTACATACACCGTTCTTCTGCATATGAGGTACTGGACAGTTTATGTTACCTTTTTGTGTGAGGCTTCATGTTTTGTGTCTGGTTTTGAGGTATTTCAAGGAGAAATGGTGAGGCAGGGTGGTAAAACAAATGCAGCAGTGGTTTGAAAAGGCATACGGTAATCCTCTTCCTTTATCTCGCTTAGATCCCAGCCGATTCCCAACCGATCCTTTGCACTTGTACACAGGAATATTCACTGTAACTCTAAATTAACTGTGCTTGCAGGGCGACGCTCTTGATCAGATTTGAGTATTACTGTTACAAAAGCCTTTAAGAGGAGAGAACCGTGTTCTGTTGAGATGCCTTAAACCGAGTTCTGATTTGCTCCTGGCACTACGTCTTACGAGACAGTGACACTGGAATCAGCAGAGCATAGACACGAATGCTAACGTAGCTGATCTGTAACTGTAGGTCAGTCCTGTTCCTCCATGGTCTTATAGTGTAGCGAGAAAGAGATGGTATTTAGTTTCATCTTAGATTTTTTTTTTTTTTTCCAAGACTATTCTCAGGTTGCTTTTTTCTTTCTAGGTAGTATTTATATGTTGACTACGCACACTATGCCAGCAAATCTATTATTGAAATAAAACATAGGTGTTGACTTATATGTAGAGTGGTACGTAGATGAACTCAGAATTAAGTTATCTTTTCACAGTCTGTATTAAACACACAGCCTTAACTTGTACAATGGTGGCCAGTAATCAACACCATCAACTCAAGAAAGTTTGAGAAGCACAGTCCAAACTGACCGCATGCAGCGCAACAATCACCCATCAATCACAAATTACCCACAATCTCCCACCTCACCTATGAATAAGCAATAGATTATTAACTGTTACTGAGGAATTGAGTGACACGCCAAACTTTCAGGGAAATTTGAGGGGTTTACTCTCTTCCCTCACCTATTTTCTCCAAAGTAGAGTTCGGGCAAATAGGTAGAATTGTCCGTTTCACCAGGCACTTGTTTCATTTGGGCCAATTAAGTGTTAAGGCTTTTAGGCTTACTGATTTGCCACCACACGCCATTTTGTCAGACACTTTAACAGCCGGCCGGCCCTTGCTGTGGGTTGCTTCGCGGTAACAAAAAGTTCTTTTAAAAGCCTGTGTGAAAGGTGCCCCCCTTAAAAGCCTTGAATCTACATCTCACTCCTACATTTAGGTTGTTATCATTGTATTTCAGCTGTGAGGTACATGACATATAAGGTGAAGTTTGGCCTCAGATCCTGTCACAATGTTAGACAAAACTTCAGGCCACTTCCTTAGAAACCAAAAGGACCTGAAGCAGAACCCTGAGGTAATTATGCAAAGTTTTATTGTTTTCTAAATGCTTTGAGACATTTATTTGCCTGCAGCATACTAAGTTTATGTATTTAAAACAGCTAAAGTGGTACTGATATCCAAAGGGTCAAAGTTGAATAATTTAAAGGGATAGTTTGCTAATCAGCAATTTTTAGGCAGTCTATTTTATTCACATTTTAAACGACTATGCTAATGTCCTCAAACAACTCGTGATTTCATAGCTGGTACAAAAATATTTATGCTATTTGGCACAAATATATATTTGCCCTTTATTCATTCCAGCGGCGCGAATATTATATATTTATAAAATCCTAATAGTGCTATCGCAATAGATGGAATCTATGAAAAATGTGAATAGAAAGATGTATTAATTCTCTCAACATCCAGAACTCATTCGTAAAGGTTATTAGCAACTTTGAATTTCAGTTTGGATGTGTGGGTGTGCCTTATGAGTAACTGAGCAGTTGCCTTAATAGGGCTGTGGAGGAAAAATTCAGGCTCGGAAATGGAAAACCTGACTGGAAGTGTGCTCCAGCTTTACATTTTTGATTTCTGTATTTTATTGTTCGCTAGTGTGGCAAATAATTGAATTTAACGGGACATTGAGCCCAAGTAGTGTTTCTAGGTAGGAATTCTACTTTTAAAGTTGTTTTTTTCCGACTCTTGACTCAAACTAGATTCTGAGTGGGTTCATTTGATGTCAGGTGTTGTCAGATTTAAAAAATATATATTATTCACAGAATGCCTGATTGTACAGTTTTTGCACAATGCACATGATGTCTGTATTGTACTTTACTGAACTTCCTTTATCTTGCACAAACAAATACCTGAAACAGTTTTCCTCGAGCAACAGACCTGAATGTCGTCTTATGCACAAATTATTTTAAAAATATTAACTCAACTCAATGTGTTGACCCGGACTAAAGTGTTGTGGGTGTAATTTTATAGGCCCCTATTCAACCACGAGTACAGAGACCTTACCTCATAGTAGTTGTGCCACAGTATTGTATCGCAAGTATTTAAATTTCAGGTATCAAAACCTAGCACCTGACTGCATGGCATTGATGAGGTATTATGTGTCAAAATAAATTTAAGTAAGTTTTGTTGTTGGAGAACATGAGATGTCTGGCGATGTCGTCAGTAAGTAAATGGGACTAGTAGTCCTTACACAATCTCTGTCTTACTAACACAGTTTTGTATTTTGTTTTGTGCAGAAACTTGTAATAGGGTACAATTTATGTGTACTAACGTCTGGTTACATTTCAGTTTAGCGTGTAGAAATGACCAAGTTTGCATGAAGAATTATTAATGTTGAAAATGGTCACTGTTTTCTTTTTTACTTCACAATTATGTCCTTGCCCATCATAAAACACTACTGAGCACCAGATAGTTGGCAAAAGAACAGCAAGTTTTCAAAGTTGGAAAAACTTGATCTGTAGTAGAAACGGCTCTGTAAAGTCAAGTGCTATGAAAAATCTTGTTTTTAAAGTGTTTCTCTCCTGTTTACAGATGATTCTTCTTGTTAGACCTTCTTGACTATTGAATTGGTTTTAACTGCTGTGTTTTTGTCCAATTCGTAAAAGTACATGACAAAACTGTAGTGGAAAAAGAACAAAATGAAAGAAAGTTGTTTGGTTTTATGACTATCCATGCATGATCTCATCTAAAGTACCTTAAATAATACTATTCCTTTTGTTTTTAATTCTGCTTTTTTGTTTCACTGCTTATTACATTTTAATTCTTTGATTTTGTGCTGCAGTTATTTAAGATTGTACATTTTTGTGAACTTCTCTCTCAGTTTGAAATAATTTGCTTTTGAGTAATCCAGTACCAAATTCTGCCTCTCAAAGAAACGAGATCAACTTGTGTGTGCATTTTTGGAAGCATTTTATTGTTATATTACATTATTATAAGTGGGACTATAATAGAACAGAGACTTCTGATTTATCGTTCTCGCAGTAAAACATAAAACACAAGAGGCAACAAAGAGAAATCTGGTTGATTTAGGTACTGCATGGTCAAAGCTTCTCATTTATAAGTCTTAGTAGAACCCCTGTCCAAGTTATCAACTGTATTTAAGCTCCCCAGACAGACGCCTACTGTACGCAGGGCGTAAACGTCAATCTGCTGTTATTTGTGAACCACAACTGTATGCACTAGAACTGAGAATAAAATTATAGATGTTGTTACTTTTGATTCTAGTGTCATCTTTTGTTTCTCTTGTGCAAAAGTAAACTGAGTCTTGAATTGGCAGAAAAAAACATTTATTACATCTGATCTCAAACAAATGACATAAATAATATTAAAAGATATAGGACATTTTTTTCTC
This sequence comes from Distichodus sexfasciatus, assembly GCA_032718565.1. NCBI lineage: Eukaryota > Metazoa > Chordata > Actinopteri > Characiformes > Distichodontidae > Distichodus > Distichodus sexfasciatus. Next base: position 67,055 of record JAVGVS010000213.1, on the reverse strand, counting down.
AGATTGAGATTGGTCAAAATGTCTTAAAATGAAATTGCTCTAGTACCCGCCGTTTTTCGCCAAATTTCGCTAAAAGATTACTGTCTAGCTTGCTAATCTACTTCTATAGCTGCCATTTGGACCAAATGTTCCCATGAAGATTTAAGCTCTTTTAAGTCCTGTTATTTGACTGTGGAAGTGTCCCATTTCAGATGAGCTCGCAGGTGGAGGCTGGACGATGTTCCACATCTCCACTCTGGATCCCTCCTTCTCCTGCCGGCTCGGGCTGTATGTTCCTCGCGTGGCCCGGCCGGTTCAGCGCCACCACCAGGGCGGTAGCGGCGGCTGCCAGGGCCAAAAACAACACCCCTGACACCAGACTCACCGACAGCAGCAGGTCAGATGCCACACTCTCCGCATTTAACTACAACAGGACACAGAGGAAAGACCTGAGTTGGGAACAGCGGTAAGAACAAACTAATCAGGACCATCACAACTCCTCAGATAAATATATACAATGACTTTCCTACTTTTTACTGCATTATTACTATTTTTTATTGTTATTTTATACCCATGTGCCCTCATATGGCATGTTTTAACACAGAACAAAATCTGCCAAGAAAATCTGCTTTTTTCATTGGATCATCCAAAAGTTTTTGCTGTTGCTGCTTAATCTAGTTTGTGTTTTTGATGAATGCAATCTCATTCCTCTAACTTCCTAATGCTGAACTAGTTAGGGCTCATAGCCACTGTTTTAGCCATGTGAACATGTCCGTGGTTCTTTCTATAACACATTCATAAATACTCCTAATGCATCTGTGAATCAACATGCTTGAAATCTTAATGTTATATAAAGGATACCTTCATCAATCAACTACTGAAGTAAATGTTCCCACATGAAGATGATTTCTCAGAAGCAGATGTGATCACGTTTCGTTTGAAACAGTTTTCATATCTCAAAGCTAGTTAATTTATAACATTATAAATGTGGACTTTTCATGAAAATGTGTTTGGTTCAGTTTGTTCTAAGACTCAGCTTCATCTCTCTTTCCTCATAAAGGACCTGAACCTGCGCCACAGGAGGCTGGCGAATGGCATGAGAGATATATTTTGCGCTTGTGTCATATTTCATTTCTCAGTCTGATTTGATCTTAACCAACTCCGAGAGTCGTTTATAACTATGAGGAGAAAAGCTGTGCATGATTCTGCAAGTTTTTGGCACTTTTACTGTCCAGAGTGTGAAAGCACACACAAGTGTTGATAAATGCTTACATGTTTTGGAAAGTAAAAGCCCAGAGTGCCTTATCAAAGTTTTTTTTTTCCAGAACCAAAGGGCTGAGATGAAAGCAAAATATCTTATAAAAAATAAGCTAAAATTCTGAGATGTCAATGTCAAATAATTTAATGAAAAATTTATGAACTTTATGATTGATGTATAATTAAGATTTTAAAGAATGTCTTTTTATACATATTTTTAGCATTTTTTAAATTCTTTGAATCATTGATTGCGGAATCTTGTCTTTTAATCTCCTAGATTATTATTATTATTATTATATTGTTATTATTATTAATAATAATAATAATAATACACACAATAATAATAATAATAATACGTGTGTGTAAAGGACGTGTATGTCAACTATTTACATTTTTAAAATATAATTTATTTGGCAGACATCTAGTAAGAAACCGCTTTGAACTCATATGCCAGGTTTTCTGACGAACTTCCTCAAACTGTTTTGATCCGCTAACGAGTCCTAAAGCTGAAGTTTATGCCTCGCGCCCCGAGCGAAGAGACACCACGTGTTCCCAGGTCGCCAGCTTCACTCGGCTCTCTAAACCGCAGTGACAGCCGGAAAGCCACACAGGGCCTGGGTAAACTTCACCCTGATGAGTTCAGCTTAGCTCATCACCTGTTCCATGACTGTGGCAGTGTTGTGCGTTTGCTCGTGTGTGTGTGAGACTCCTCCAGATGAACGTGACCCTGTCATTGAGCTGCTTCTCATACATCCTGGCTATGTTTCCTGACCTGCAGCGTCGCTGCTCTTAAAGCCGCGCTGCTGAGTTGCAGTTCAGCGCCGACGTGGAGTGTGGCGTCGTTCCTGCTGGCCCAGCACTATTCAGCGTCACTCTGGAAGACGCTGCGTCTACGCCTCTGTGCCGTTGCCTCAAACACACACACACACACGCACACGCACACGCATGCATCCACACTCACACTCACACACACACACACACATCCACACTCACACGCGCACACACACACACACACACACACACACACACACCCCACACTCCACACACACACACACACATCCACACCCACACGCGCACACACACACACACACACACACACACACACACATCCACACCCACACTCACACATTCACACACACACATCCACACCCACACGCGCACACACACACACACACGCATCCACACTCACACACCTCCACACACACACACACACACACACACATCCACACCCACACACCCCACACACACACACACACACACACACACACATCCACACTCACACACCCCACACACACACACACACACACACACACACATCCATACCTACACACCTCCACACACACACACACACACACAGACACGCATCCTTGAGATTTGCGCTCTCGGCAGCCACCAAAACCGGCCCCTGAACTACTGAGCTTCTGCGCCGTCACGTCATGATTTGTGACTTACTTAAAGATGAACTTTTTTTCCACTTTTGATCGCAAATGGAGAACTTTCTCAATTTTGCTCTCGTTTCTTCTCAGTCGTTTTAGAATTTGTAATTTTACGTGCATCAACATATATATATATATATATATATATATATATATATATATATATATATATATATATATATATATATATATATAAAGGTCCAGCTTCCCTCAGACATGTCTGCTTCCGCCACTTGAACAAAAAACACAGACTCTCCATCTCACAATCCTGACTTTCCCAGAACCCATCCTGACTTTTTTCAGAACTCTCATTGACTGCTCTGCCACTGAAGTTCTGACTTTTTTTTCAGAATTGTGAGATATAAAGTCGCAGGAGGCCAATCTCTCAGTCGCAGAACGAGACGCCAATAAGAAGCCAAACTAATCGTAGAAGCTGCGTAATGAGTAGCAACTTCATTCTGGCCCACTTTCACGGTCCTTCGCAAGAAGTTAGTCTCACTGAACCAACTAATCAGAGTCACAGCTAAAAAAGTCAGAATTTGAGATAAAAGTCAGAATTCTGAGATAAAAAAGTCAGAATTGCGAGGATATGTCAGAATTCTAAGATAAAAAGTCAGAATTCCGCAGATAAAAAGTCAGAATTGCGAGAAAAAAAGTCAGAATTGCGAGATAAAAATCTATATAAAAGTAATAAATAAAAATTTATAAAAAATAATAAAAATTTATATCTCGCAATTGCGACTTTATATGTCGCAATTCTGACTTTTTATCTCAGAATTCTCACAATTCTGAGAAAAAAAAGTCAGAATTGTGAGATAAAAAGTCACTATTTTTTTTTTTTATTTTTTTTATTTAGTGGCGGAAACGGGCTTCCATAGTTTTCTACTAGTCTTGGACTAAATTGTAGTACCGACGGAGATTCACCGCTGAAACTCAAACCTAGTTTAGACTTTAATCACAGGCTGGGAAACCGGTAAATTTAAATTGAAACACGGACACGCCAGTTTCAAGTCCTTAGCACGACCTTTACAACATGGAGGGAGATATGATGACAGTTAGGGGTGCGAGTCGCAGGTTTCATCACGACATGGTATGATGTAGTTTCGATGGACAGCGATTCAGTGTCTGCCATCATTTTCATTCAGTTCAATCCCAGCAATCCATATGAAACAATCGGATTGAACATCTCTCCTGTTACTTAGAAAAAGCAAGTAAAATATGTGACCTTTTCATTCCTAAACTTAATCAGATATTTCAATGAGAAATTTTCTTTTAATAAAATATCTTTGCTTGATAAGTCAATGTACTCAAGTAATCCAACAGCTGATTTTAGTCGTAAAAATAAGAAATAAGTAAAAAAAAAAATAAGCAAGAAATATAACTGCATAAGTCTCTTAGAATATATATTTAAAATCTGTGCTTCCCTGGCACTCAGTGAGCTTCCAGCCCAATTAAAAGCCGGTAAGATCAGACTAAATCTCAGATACCTAGAGAGTGTCAGATGTCTTTACATAGATGTGCTGCTGCTGTCATCCTGTTAGTGAGGATTAGCAAAGAAGCTGTCTTTAAGTCTCACGCATCGCATCTAGCACATGAGCTCACATAGAAGACGCCTGAAAAGGAACCGGAGCTGTTTTACAAACTTATTTTAAATATTTACATTTATCAGACTCCCTTATCCACAGCAACTTCCATTTTCCTAATTACAGGGACAGTAACTTGAGGTTAAGGGTCTTGCTCAGGCGCCAAATGTGGTATACAAGAGGCAGGGATAGAGCCAAACCACAATCTACAACCTCTTCCTCTGGCAAGTTTCCTACCGCTAGGTCATGTACACATTTAAATGTGGAAATTGTTTATATACAGTATGTAGCCAACGATGAATCAACCCTAATGCGATAAACTTGCCTTATACTATTAAATTAATTATTCTTTATCGTCAAAAGTTCGAAACTGGCATTTTTGCTTTGCCAGCTGCCTGCTTGCTACCTGTTTAGTATGAACTGGAGACAGTAAAAGTAAGATCATGTGGATTTTTTTGTGCTAAAGCAGTTCCATTTTAGTTACAAACCCTCTCGTCTGCCTCCGATGCTATAACTTAATTACTTTCCACATTTTTTGGTAAGTTTCAAGTCATTTCAGTGCCATTCACTAATCCCCTGCCACGCCTCGGCATCCGGCGAAGACGAGACAGGCACAAAGAGAGCGATGACTTGACACCCTGCAGCCGATTCTTTGACGCCACTTTTTTATGCGTGATGTTTTTGGCATGTCTGCTTCAGAGGGGCTGTCCGTCAAAATCTGTGGCAGCGATGTTTCACACCGAACAAAAGAGGGAGAAAAAAAAAACGAAAAGAAAAAGAACTACAGACACAAACACGACACTACAATGGTGAACAATGGGGACAAGACAGACAACCAACAGCAACGTCTACAATGACAAACAACAGCTCTGGGATGGCCAGAAGAGAGACAAATGTTTTATTTGATGATGGAAGCTAACAGAAGATGAGACATGATTAAAGACATGATGAAAACTAACATGGGACAATGTAAAGACAGACAAATGAACACATGAATGAACGTGAAAACTGGAACAACTACTTTAACACTATAGCATACGAACATGAATATGGAGAAATGGTTTAAAACCTAACAGTGAAACAGATGAATAACAAAATATACTGTGTAGTGATATAAATAATTTGATAAACAATAGCAATGCGTCATATGCATGAATACTGTACGTTCATATATTTGCCCTGTAAATTATTTGAGTAATCATTAATGACCTGAGCCAATTCTAACTCTAAACATTGAAATAAATGTAAAGTAAATTAACAGCCTAAAATAATAAATGATTATTATGCATGATTATGGCATATTATTACAATCTCTTTTCATCATAACTGCCATTGGTTATTTAAACCAATTAAATCACTCTAATAATAATTTTCTATGTGATTGTTCTTAGCCGGCAGTAAACTTGGACCTAAAGTGCAGCATTCTGTGGAACATGAATCAGCTACAAATTTAAAGTGATTTAAAACATTTCAAGTGATCAAAAATGTTGTGATAATAGCTGATAATTGAATAAAGCTTCTAATAAGGCACATACATTTGTCTAAAGTTTTTTCTACACATAGAGTAGATTTTGTAATAAGAGTTCAGTTGGTGGCCTCAGACCTTAAAATAAAAATAATGTGCTGACACTCGATCCACATGAAAAATGATGCGCTATGAGATGTGATGAAACAAGATCACAGATGAAGATGCCAACATGGAAATCTTAAAGCAGTTATTATTACTGTCTTATTATTCTTATTATTTTTGACTATTCTTTTTAAATTGTGCTTTTCCTGACAATTATTTCATAGTGTATCACATTATAAAATACTGAATATGTAGAAAAGAGTGCAATTTAGAATAGCAGCCCATCATAATGCTGTGCATCACTCTCACCCCCTTTAACGTGGAATTCACGACCCTAAATTTGACAAACACACACGTCTCATTCGTTCGCGCCCCACTCCACCGCCGGCTCGCCGTCGTCCAGCCGCAATATGAGGTAGGAGAGCAGCTGGAAGAGGTTCTGCCACAGCAAAACGGCCACGTAAAAGTAGATGTCGCTTACGTCGATCTGGCACGTCTCTCCCGCGTAGCTCAGCTCACACACGCAGTGGAACTTGTTCACCAGGTTCCGGCAGTAGCCGCCATTGAGGCACGGGTTCGACTTGCACTCATCCACCTCCTGCTCACATCTGAGCTCAAACGCACCACAACAAAAACAAAAATCGTTGTTTGCAATGTTTGCAATTAACTGCTTTTTCTAATCAATTAGTCTCAATCAATATTAAATGCCAGCAGCTGGCCATTGCGCGCCCGCTAAGGAGTGAACGAGGACAGAGGTGTGCTGACCGATGGCCGGTGAATCCAGGCGGACAGTCGCACGTCAGCTCGGTTTCGGAGCAGTTTCCTCCGTTGAAGCAGGTGTAGTTCCACTTCTCGTGCCCACAGATGGACACCGGGAGCTTGGGGCGTCTGGGGGCAGCAATGGGGAGAAAGCAATAAGGAAAAAGAGAGGAAACAGAGGAGATGAAAAGGCAGACGGGCCCTGCTTTTGAAAACCCCCAGGAGAGGTCACCGGCTGTGTCTCTCACCCCCCCCATCAACACCCCCCTCCCCAACCGCCTCCATCCAGCACAGAAGCGGATTAGCAATTGGGATAATGAAATTAGCATCTCAATGGGCCCCTGACAGCTCGACAAGAAGAGCATATTAAATTACTGCTGTTTGAGGATTAACATCGGCCTAAAACCAGCCAGTGCTGTCTGTGCGCTGGACGGAAATAAGGATACTGTAGTGTAAAGGTCAGGTTTAAGAAATAAGAGCGTGTTACAGAATTACTGATTTATTATACACAGCACATGCTGCAATGTGCACAAAACAACTTCAGGTAATGCATTTGAGAGAATATCTTCATCTTTTTATTGCACTGTTGCTGTGTATTATATGCACATAAAGTCTTCTAATTACATTTATATAGTTCTCTTTGGCGGTTGATGCAACATTTGCACAATTTTGTTATAAATACCGAATTGTAGCTGTACCGAATTGTAGACTTTAAATATATTTTCAAGTTCCTTTATACATTCTATATACATATACTGTATAGTTATGTGTGTATCAATATAACTTGATCACACAGCCTACCCTGAAAGCCTAAAAGATGAGTCAAAATTACAGCCTATAGTGTTGTAGTTATAGTGTAAGTAAAGCTGAGTCTACATTTACATTTATAGCATGTAAGCAGATGCTTTTATCCAGAGCGACATCCATTTCCTAATTTCAGGGATAGTCCTGGGGTTAAGGGTTGTGCTCAGAGACCCAGTGGTGGTAGTGTTGGAGGTAGGATTCAAACCCACGACGTCTTGGTCCTGAGGCAAGTGTTCCTAGACACTAGATCGCCATCATGCCCATTGTAGGGTGGTGGTGGTGGTGGTGGTGGTGCAGTGTGTCAAGTAAACATTTTCTGTGTTGGTGACCATGAGTTTATACAATGTTGCAGTTTTAGTGTACGTATAGTACAGTTGAGTCTATACAGCGTAGTTGTGTTGTGAGACCATGTTCTACTGTTGCTATCAAAGTAAATGTTATTGTCATTTCAGATATATGCACTTTTATTGAGACAGCGTATATAGCTAACATGACAATATTTACTTTGACCTTAACTACTAGGATTTAGTACAGTACAGTAAAGCCATAATATACTAATACTGTCACTACAATGCTGTGTTGTGGTTTGGTGCATTAATCATGTGATCAATAAGAAAGGAGAAAGACAAAATCCAAAAGAAGATGCCACAACCTAAAAGAGGCTGCTGATGTTATGATAAAAGGGAAGAAAGGAGAAGATGAAACTTACACATTCCTGACAACTATGTACCATGGAATCTCCTCCACCTGGTCGCTGAGAGAGAGGGCAAGACAAAGAGAAAATGTGATTCGCTGTTCTTTTATTCCGCAACACAACTTTCGCACCAAAGATCGCGCTACAGAGGAGAGGAAGACGGATGTGTTCCATCTCCCGGCTGCCTGCGAGGCAGTTTCAAAGGAAGCACGAAGAAACGATGTGGCAGCAAGAAGTGTTTACGAGATAAATGCTTGCAGGCGCGCCTCTGATTCAGCCCTAAAGGCACAGCACATCCGCAGGGGTTCCTGCCTCAGCAGAGAGACGCCATTACAACCGGCACTGCTTTTTAAAATGACACTTACGGCGGCATAAATAAAACCACGAAAAAACATTTGCATTCGGAGGGTTACAAATCACTCCCCGAAGGTACGCGGTTCAATAAAAGGAAGTTGCTGTTGTGCTTCTTCAAGAAGCCTCTTCGCGTTCTTCTTTCGGCCTATTAAAATTTACAAAGGGCAGAATATCATTTTGTATTCTCTTTCTGCAAACGAACTTCATGAGGATATTGTTTTTCATGTGTGAGTGTGTGTGTGTGTGTGATTTAAGTGTCTAACGCATGTCTCCTTAATGCATTCAGTTAACATCAATGCTGTGTTAGAAACTGGGACCCTCACCACCCTGAGCTACACGAAGACACTGTGATGGAGGAAAGAGGTAAAGATCACTGAGGAGAACAGGAGGGGGAAAACATGCATGATGGCCTTATGAACACATGATGTCCAAATTAACTCATTCAGAGCCCAATTTTCTTATAAACAGTAATGTGTCATCATATGAGGGGACCACTGTAGTTGTGGTTAATGTTTATTAAACCAAAAAGTTGTGGGCAAGAGTAAGACCCTTAAAGCAAGTTGCTCCAGGGAAACTGTTCCTGTAATTGCGTAAGTCACTCTAAATAGATATTCTGATTACTCCCGTAAATGCAAGTTTAAAGGTTTGAAATAGTGATGTCAAAAATACCAGTATCACTTCAATTATTTCTCTATCAACTTTTAGGATTCGATTCACACATAAAGAAATAAAAGGATACAAATTGAAACAGTAAAACGTCTCCATATCAGACGCATGTGTCTGCCTGTAACGCACTATAAAGAAGTCATCTCTAGAGTAAATACAGACTTTGTTTCTACACAACTTAAACGACTAACCTAGTGCTGGAAGCTAGTCATCGGAAATAAGAACTTTCATATCATGCAGCTGTAGCATGTCGTGTTTAATTTAATTTGGCCTATTGCAGGGCTGCGTTGTTACTACTAAGCATGCTCACATCACAATGACGTTTCTGAAATTATGTTTACATATACGGTAATTTAACAGTACTCCGCATTTATAAGCACCTCCATCTAAAATTAAGTAAAAATTAATCTAATAGAGTGTATCCTCCCAGACTAGAGTACAGTCTCACCTGCAGTAGGGTCCGGTGAAGTTCTGGGGACACAGGCAGGCATACTTCCCCAAGCCGTGGAGACACGTGCCACCGTTCTCACAGCGGTGCTCAAGGCAGACATCCTTCTCCTGCTCACAGTGGGTTCCTTCATAGCCTAACTCGCAGGAGCACTCATACTGCAGGCCCATGGCGCTGCAGTTACCGTGGTGACAGGGGCCCGAGGCGCAAACGTCCGTGTTAATATCGCAGAGCCGTCCCGCCCAACCAGAGGGGCAGGAGCAGTTGAAGAGGTCGAAGAGATCCTCACAATGCCCGCCATTTAGACATGGGTCTGGATCGCACACCGGGCCGCCCGCACACCCGCTCGCAACCGAAGTGTTGGATGTTTTTTGGAACTGCTCTTCCTGGGTCCGAGGAAGTTTTATGTCGTCAAAGCCGAAATACGGCAAAACAATTCCACCGATTTCCACGTTGCTAAGACAGCCAACGAAATCCCCGGCTGCATCAGAACTCGACCCCCCCACCAGGATGTCCACGTCCTCCCTGAGAAAATCCAGGTTTCCGGTATCAGAGTCAGATATGATGGGAACGTCCCCATCGTCTGGGAAACTCATGGTCCACCGGGAAACGTTAGCCCAGGGTTTAGCCATGTGCATCTCTACGGCGTGCCACGTGCCGTCGGCTATGGGCCTTCTGCTGCGCAAGATCAGCGGGGAGGAAGAGGAAGAAGAAGAAGAGGATGTGCTTAGCAACTCCAGCACCAACAGGCCACCTTGCACCGACACGATCACAAAATCTGTTGTGCTGTTGGCGTGGAGCACAGTTGCGTTGGATTTCCGTGTTCGGATGCTGAAGAGGATGCTGATGAGGTGGCGGGAGATTAAACCGTTACCTCGGTAGCTCAGAGCGAAGTCGTTCTGGAAAGTAGCATTGGAAATACCTGCGAGCATAGAAAAGGATTTAGGTTGAACATCCTAACAATGCTGTCTGTATAACCTACTTTTATTTAAATCTGCCTACTTAAATTAATTAATAACTGTCAACAGCAGTCTGAGTTAATCAATGTACCCTGATGTCACAAGGTTAATCCTTTGGGATAATACTTCATTAGGGGGAGTGTCATTAAAAACTGGCACTGTGTACACAGTTGATGACCAGCAACACTGTAGTTAGCAAGATATGCAAATTCATTCATTAATATTGGTGCCGATTAAAATATAACAATGGTAAACATTATTTTTTACCAGTATTTATTGCTACAGAGTAAGACGTAATTAATGACCTGTTGGGCCTAATTGCGTGGAGTTAAACTTGTGATATTGCCGTGAAGTCACGAGGCTTGACGTGGCAGATGGATTGTAAATCATAGTTAATCCAAAGCAGGATAATCCTGGCTAAAATAAATCTGCTCGCAAAGTCGATTTAACACGACAGAATGGACAAACTGGAGAGACTCACATCATAAGCTTTATGGTAAATGGGGAGATAATGAATAATTAACTTAGTAATTAGCTAAAATCCACATGTAAATACTTGCTATGAGGGGTGCGAAGAGGATTAATAGTTGAGTGATATGTTTAATTTAATTTACAGGTATTACTTAGTATACTGTTTACTCTCTACAAGGCTAATTTTTGCTTCAACTTCCCTTGGGATTTGATCTTAACACTGAAGCCCAACTAAAACCCCTCTTGCAGAAATTTGCACTAGGGATTAATGTTAACTCAAGGCTCAATTTTCTCTCAGACACACTAGCAGAAATTCACCTTAGTCAACAGAATGCTGAAAGTTCTCACAGCACTGCTAGCATTTGACGCTAACACAACATAAAAAACCTCTTGCAGAAATTAGCATTGGCTGACACTAGTGTTTAAAGCTAACGTAACCCTGTAAGCTCCAACAGATGTGCTATCAAAGTTTTATTAATTGTCAAAAATACTGTTTGGGAGGATGCAACATTGTTAGCTTCAAGCGATGCCTCAAACTAATGCTAATTTCCGCTAGCGCTTGATGCTAACATAGTGTAACATGTAACACTCTTTCTAAGGTTGCCGTCATAAAGCAGAACTTTATGCTCATGTACACAATTCAGTGACATCACACTGCACTTTTGAGTTTCGTTCTGAGGCCTTTTTTGTAAAATAAACTGTTCTGAAATATGTTTAAAAAATGGACACAATTGTTAAAATACATTCTCAACAGTTTTCGTTACTAGTATTTGTATATAATCAGACTAAAGGCACTGCTGTTGTTTCGTCTCTACAGATTTCCAGCAGGTTTGAGGTCACCAGTGTGGTTTGTCCCATGTGTTGTTGCACTCACACTCGTAGCCTTGAGACTGTGCTCTGCACTGGGACTGCTGTGGACAGGGCTCGAGTTCACACCACTGCACCTCCTCACAGCGCCGGCCAGATGTGCTGGAGGGACAGACGCAGGTAAAATCATCCCACACCAACACACAAATCCCTCCATTCTGACAGGGGGTTCTCTGAGGAGAGAAAACGAAATGAATGGAGACAAATATCAAATGTAAATGAACTACTTTAAGATGTTTTTTGAGCAGGACTTCATTTTAATCTTGACTGATTTTCATGCAGTGTCACAAAGAAATTAAAATATCTTGAATTGCTCCCTTTCAAGAAATTATACCTTTCAGCCAAAATGAAGTTGATTTGCATATAAAATAAAATATCAAATAAAATAAAATAGCTTTTGAGAAAAAAAGGTAACAGAAGGGTTTTACTGCATTATGTGAGAGGCTCGTCTAATCACTGCTAATTCTTAACCCACTGATAGTGTGACTTGCGACTTACGGCGCAGAAGTTGTCCCCCCCACAGCCTGGTGCCACGTTACTCAGCCGCTCAGCGTTCAGAGTCCTGACGGAGAGCCCAAACGGGAAGAACAGCAGTTGCCGCTCATTAAGGCGAAGATCCTGGATGCAGCCTTTAAAGTAGCCACCAAACTCCTCCGACTCCTCTTCCTCGCCCGTCCCACCTACATATACTTCGTCTCCATCACTGAGGAGAACCAGGCCCACCTCCACCGGCCCCAAAACGCTGTTAGACTCCAACACGGTCATCTGGCCCTGACTAATGACAATTCTAACAAAGTGGACGTCTCCGTCGTTGACCATGTTCTCTCCCGTTACGCTTTGTGAATTCTCCACCAGTGCACTGAGTCGGCCCTGCTCTAGCCAGATGTGCAGGTAGAAGTTGGCACTGTTTGCCAGCGCAAGCAGCAGCCCAGACTCCCGACGCGTTCGCAGGAAAAAGGAAAGATTGATGATGGTCGGATCAGGCTCATTGGTGACATTGAAGACGGCATAGCTCAACACGTCGTCTTCACCAAACCTGGCAGGGAGGTACTCTGAAGAAAACAATAGAGACTAAGAGTCATAAAACAAAGCTCTTCAAGATAACTATTTTAATTTATGTGACTTTAACTATGCAACAGGAAACAAACCTAAAATTGTAACGAATGAACCAGGAATTAAGCAAATGGCCCAACTTGTAAGGAAGTTGAACCAGTAAGGATCGCTGAATCACAATACAGTTACATTTTTATTATTGGATCAAATCTAACAGCAACATAAATCAGGAAGCTCTAGTTCCATAACACTTATTTTATATGTATTGTGTTTATATGTATTGTGTTTGTGTTTATGAACATATAAAATGAGTGGAAACCAATTCAGTTCTGGCGCCAATTTCAAAGTGATTTAAAGTTGATTCAATTGTGCTGGGTCCAGGTAAAAGCATTAAATGCAGACTGTGAGAAATTCAGGACCAAGAATGGGACCTGGGTGTTAGGTTTGAACTTGATATAAAAATACTTTCTTCAGAATGCTTGCATTTACTCATTTTCTTAGGACTCGAGAACTTACATAACCAAGAAATGTGCAAAAAGCTAAAAATAGTGAACTGCAAGGATAGCAATCTGTGAAATTACCATCAGCACAGTTGGGTCCCTTGTACGGTCTCCGACATTCGCACTGGTAGCCCTGCCACAAGTTGACACACTCTCCTTGATTCTCGCACGGACTGTCCAGGCAGTGGTCACGGTCAACGCAGCCGAGAGTGATGTTCACAGCTGAGTCGCTCAGCCAGTCCTCTGGTACAACAAGCTGCAAGTTCACAAACAAGTCCCTCATGCAGCCAATAAACGAGCTGAAAATCCCTCCGTCCTGTCCTCCGATCCAGGTGTGCTGCAGCTGTGTCTCTAGTACCAATGGGCCCGTCTCCACCCAGGCAGAATTCCCACAATCCTCAGCCTGGCAGGACCCAAGAAGCTGGAGAACCAGTGATCCTCCTCCAAGCAAAGCCTGGACCGTGTGCCACTCGCCATCCGCCACATTCCCAGGTAGATTCAGAGCCCAATCTGAAGCGTCCTCCCCAGTCTTGTTCAGACTTAAGTCGAGTCTCAAACGTCCATCCAGCAACTTCAGAGTGAGCGAAGGTCCTTCCCTTCCATGCCGGAACAAGATGGTGTCGCTCAGGACTGTACGGAAGGTCAGGCTGATGTTGGAGGCGGCCTCCTCTCCCCCAAGTGGAATGTGCAGGTTCAGGAAACCGCCCGGTGACTCAAAGGAGAAAATGGTGCTCGTCTGGCAGTGGGAACCAGTGTATCCAGGAGGGCAGAAGCAGCCATAGCTGTGCATGCCATCGCTGAGGAAGGGTTGGCACACCGCCCCGTTCTGGCACTCATGACCCTCGCAGCCCACCATGGCCTCGCTGCAGTTCTGCCCGCCATACATGATGCCATCTCGACTCTCAGAAGCGCAGATGCAGACATAGCCGCTGAGAGCGTCCTGACATGTGGCTCCGTTCTCACACGGAGAGGAAGCACAGTCGTCTATGTCCTCGTCACATAAGACGCCTGACAGTGAAGTGAAAATGAAAGCCATTAAACCACTTACGATCTTTTAGCATCACAACTTGTCAACACAGATTTTAAGAAGACTCAGATGGCCATTGGTTGCATGATGTTGGGCAAGCACTGAAAAATGTAGCTCGATATTTTCATACATGAATTATGAGCCACCAAGTCAAAAGCTATAGATTGTTGTCTACTCAAGTGGACTAAGAATAAGATGGTGTGGAACAGCATCAACATTTATCCAAAAACAGATTTTCAACTGTATGTCTCCTACTAGACATTGCTCATGCTATATGATCTGCACAATGCATTATAAGTGCACAATCAAATCATCTCGTTTCAACCATGATGACTCAGTCTCTTCATCTCCACCCTATATCTTATAGAATAGACTTGCCACTTCACAAGCTTTTCCTTCCTGTCATTTCTGCCTGGGTGGGAAGGGGTATAAAGCTGAGTCTTACAGCTAATGCCAAGAATCGTGTGGCCATGATTCAGTTGATCATTCCTCAGGCGGAGAAGTGTCACGCAGAGCCGGCTTTCTGACGGCCAAACTGCAACGCCGGTGTTGCTGCCAACTGGCAAAGCCTTAAAATTATTCATTCATTATTAGGTCCACACTTTCAGTATCAACCCCAAAATTTAGCAAGTCCACTCCTCACTCTGAATAGCAATTCCATTCCAACAAAGACACACAAAGAGCAAAAAAAGCAACTTTTGATGACCTCTATGCTGCATGATGAAATAAAGTCTTTGCATATACTGTATACTGACACCGCACTAGGCTGATGAAGCAAAAACAACATCCAAATAGCTGGCACCGTGGCTATCAAAACCAGAGCTGAGACTTGTACTGAAATGGAAATACACACATTTCAAATTAGCTACAAAATTAATTAAACATTAATCGTGTTGTCAACAGAAAACTCTTATTTGTCTCACCAATGGAAAGATGGAAAAAGGGAAAACCAACTGATTTAATTACAGAAGGTTCAGGCAAGAACAGTCAGAGATAAGCATGAAGTGAGGATAACTTGTATCCTTTCTTTGGACCCTTTGGGAATAGTATCTCCTAAAAATTGCAGACTAGAAACAAGAGATTACAAATCAGGACCTAATCAAATCTCAACATACACCTGATTGAAAAATCCAGCTGAATTCACATCTCTCCTAAAGATCAAACCTGGAGATGTTACCTGAACCAAACAACAGTGCACTTCCGAGCCAGATCACAACTTTCCACATGTTCCTGCGTTCTGAAATCAAATCACCAAGCCTTTACTGAGCTGCTGCGCTCTGAACAGATCTCCATCCAGCTCCATCACACTGTAGATCACTCTGCACACAACCTGCCTTTCCTCTAAAGAGACGTGATGTGGTGCTCTTGTCAAAGCCAGCTCCCGAGGGATTAGCTTAATGCAATTTGAGCATCTTACAACTGCAACAGCCTTTTATAGACTGCGTCTTCTAGTCACTTCCTAAGCTGCTGACCTTATATGCCACTTTCCTGGGAGAATGTGTGAAAGGAAATTGAGAAGAGCTTCAGTTTTGTATCTCGGTCACTTGGCTAGGAATTGAACAAAGGCCTGCCTGGTCCAAAGTGAATGTTCTGAAGAATCTGATCCAACAACAAGAGCTCCAGCCATACTAAACTGGCTTATAAAGACACAACTGATTTAACTGATACATGATCATCGCAAACCAGATTATAAATCTTTTATAATCTTGTCCACTTGGGTTTAAAGCTTTTTAAAAAAAAATTTATTAGATAATGTTTATTTTATTTTGAGTCTGCAAATTAATGTAAGTTATGCTGGTTTTAGAATTTGCTGTTATTTAGCATGGACATTTGTCACATGACATGATCGTCCTCATATCTCACAAAATTGCTGCTGATTGCAATAACCTTGAACAAAACACAAATAATCAGTAATGTGTTGGTGCAGGCATAGCAGTAGTATGCTCATTTATGAACCAAGAGGTTGTGAGTTCAAGTCTGGCTCCATCCTGCCTCTAACTTGAATCAACTTGAGGTTAAGGATCTTGTTTGGGGACATGATCCCATGACCTCTTGGTCCGTAACCAAGTATCTGTACTGTACTGTACCACTAATGTGCCACCAACCCATAATTGGTTATGCTAATTATGTTTGATTTTATTTCATTTATGCGCTAATCTGATGCTGGTGAGGGATTCCAAAAGACAACATAAGCAGATCACAAGTAAAATCTCTCTGTATGGACTAGCTTATGTTGGAAAAAGTCATTTTCGTGCTGCAGATCTTCACGCCGTCCACCCTCCTGGTCCTTTAAGTTTCGTTAGTAATTTGACAGCAAATGCAACTTTTCCATCTGACATTCTCACACCCTGTTCCCAGCAGTCGGACACTTCCTTCAATGTCAGACTGTGATGTCGCCGGCTTTTGACCGCTCCTTCGACTGTGTCCTCTTACCTGTGAACCCTGGCGGACACCTGCACACAAATCCGGCAGCATGTCTGGGGTCATATCGGCCAGGCAGCAGGGACTCTGTCCCGTAGTGTCCCTCCCACGAGCGCTCGATGCAGATGGCTTCGTTCAGACAGGGAGCGCTGCCACATTCGCTCACGTCCAGCTCACAGTGTCGCCCCTCGAAACCTGGGACACATCGCAGACAAGGACGTCCAGCGCCAAGACTGGATCATTACATAAGCAATGACATGACATTGTATTCTAACTTTTAACAAAAGTGAGTTAGTTTTGGCCTGTCAACAACTCTGAACAGTTCTTCATTGTGTTGCCAGTCCTCTCAAGTCAATCTTTTAGGGGAGTGATGAGGACGGTACTTTACAGATGGTTTCACTGCCAGGTTGGATTGGGACACCAACCAGATTGAAGGGATCAAAAATTAGAACTTGGCCCTCATCACAACTTCAAAAGACTCTTTAAACTGGGGGTAGAGTATCAGTTACAAGGAGGGCATCCAGCGATAGAGAGATGAAGGAACAACATCATTCATTCATTCATTATCTGAACCGCTTAATCCCAACTGGGGTCGCGGGGGGACCGGAGTCTATCTTGGGAACTTAGAAGGCGGGGAACAACCCTGGGCAGGCGGCAACACACCACAGAGCAGGAAGAACTTTACTGTATGGTTAAAAGAGCAATGGGAACCGCCAAACATACCAAATATACACATTAAACTCATATGGTGGGACATTTTTGGCTGTTCGTTTTCAACAGTGGAGAACCTAGAAGTAAAACATGCTACTGTTTTCAGTTCCAGGCAAGATCTATGTGTGTATGAATAAAAAAAAAATCATTGGAGAGGTTCATACCCTTTTTAAGGTTTTTAAGATTAAGGTTAACATGTAACATATAACATATTTGATGCAATGTGGATTCAATCTAAATATCCTGTAATAAATACATAACAACTCATGACATTTTGTTAATTTTCTTTCACCTCTAAAGGGTTGGAGGCAAAGGTTTTGCTTACCATCTGTTTCCTCTTCCATTTTCAAGACTATTGTTGACCATCTAACACTTATAGGTTGTAGATTAGTGGTAATGTGCTAATATGCTGATTTTTACAGCAAACAATCACAGACAACATCCACAATTGTAGGTATTTATTGCACTGCAAATGGTACCTGGCCAGCATTTGCATGTGTACTTCCTCCCATCCTCCTGACAGAGGGCGCCGTTAAGACAGGGCTGAGAGAAGCACGGCGGTACAGGAACCTCACAACGCTGGCCCGAGAAGCCAGTAAGGGAACAATCACAGCTGTAACTGCGGGGAGAAGTCTGTTTATTTAATTTCAATCTGCCCATAAATATAATTCATCCTCAACATGGGGCAAAAATCTCATTTCAATGCTTCAGTGTGAACACAGTCAATTCTGTCTCACCTGTTGATGCCATCGATGCACGGAGCCCCGTTCTGACACGTGTGACCTGCACAATCGTCTACATCAATTTCGCAGCGGTCTCCCTGGAAACCAGCCGGACAGCTGCACGAGAAGCCGTTGATGTGGTCATGGCAACTGCCGTCATGAAGACAGGGATGAGACTGGCACTCGTCCACCTCCAGCTCGCAGATGGAGCCTTGAGTGTGGTAGAAAACATCATTTAACAAGAATCTGCTGCCAGAGGTTTTATATCTGCCTAGGAAATGGCTCCAGAGTCTAAAACTGGGAAGTCCCTACTGAGAGTTTACAATAACAACATTTAATGCAGTAGTGACTTCTGAAAATCTTACTATTCAAGTTTATTTTGTAGTGGCCTGTCTTGTTGGAAGACCCAGCGACAACCTAAGCCTAGACTACGAGCAGATTTCTGCATATTCTCCCTCAAAATGTCAACATAATTTTCTTTTTTCATGATGCCATGCACCCAAACAAGGCTCCCTGTGCCTGAGGCTACAAAACAGCCCCACAGCATGATGCTCCCACCACCATGTTTAACTGTGGGAATTGTGTTCCTAGGGTTGAAGCCCTCTCGCTTTCTTCGCCAAACATAAGCAACATCCATGTGCCCAAACAGTTCCAGTTTAGTCTCATCAGACCAAAGCACAGACTTCCAAAACTCATCTTTACCTTTCAAAAGTTCACGGGCAAACCTCAGTCGGGCTCTGATGTGCCGCTCTTTGAGTAAAGGGGTTCTTCTGGGACGATGGCCCTGAAGGCCACCATGATGAAGAGCCCTCACAACTGTGTTCCTTGAAACATCGACTCCAGAAGAGGCCATGTCAGCACCAGCATCTCTGACTATTTTCCTCTCCAGAGTTCTTGAAATCTTGCGCTTACGGCCACGGCCAGGTTTGTTTCTTACAGAATTTGTCTCCTTGTACTTGGCAATGATGCAACGTACAGCAGTTCTAGACACTGTGAATCGCTTGGAAATGGCAGTGTAGCCTTCCCCCTTACCATGAGCCTCTACTATCTTCTTTCTGAGCTCCAGACTGATTTCCTTTGTCTTTGGCATGATGAGTAACAGTAGACCCTCTCGTGTGTTCAAGTGCCATGTTCCTTGGAGTCTTTTTATGCTGACTGAATGTTGTTAGGAAGCCAATTGACTGCAGGTGTTGTTAGGAAGCCAACTGACTGCACAGGTGTGGTTTCAAAGCTGATCGGTTAATTACCGTAGGTGTGTTTTCAAAGCAAACATTCACATGGAGCTAATATTTTTGACCACCCCATTTCTTACTATATTTGATATAAAGCAAGCCTAAAATTGATTTTATATTACAAAATGTACCAAAAGCTACTAAATAGCACTGATGAATGTTTTGAATGGTGAATATTGATTATATCAAGTTTCATCAATGCTGCAAACATTGGGAAGAAGTTTAGGAAAATGTTCCATAATTCCTGGGGGGCTAATAATTTTGGCCTCAACTGTACATGGTATCCTGGTAAGGACTTAAATAACTACATATGAAATATTAAGTTAATGTTTGTTGTAACTGTTTTACATTTCTAGGAAAAAAAAAGAATACAAGCAGAATAATATTTTGATATTTGCAAATGTCTTCAATATCCCAATTAGTTGGGCTCTAATCAATGTTACAGCTCACTGCAAGGGCCATAATGAACTACAAATATGGATTTTAAATATTTAAAAAACAATGATTTTCATAGATAACATCATGAGTGAAAGTGAGTACACCAGCAGATTCCTGTAGAAGTCCTGGTCACATTTAAAGTCTACTGGGAGATCTCTGCTTTGCAGTGTATTCTGTAAATTAATTTGTGAATAAATGAATGGCAAGAGGTCAGTTTCATATGTTTTGCCAGTAATAATTTGATGGAAACAAAGTTAGCCCTTTTCTTGTTTTTGTATGTAAATTAATCATACGTAGGACTCCACTAATTCTGTACTATTTCTGAACAGTAGTGGACCTGTGTGGTGTAATACTGCTATTAGGCCACTAGATGGTGGTATTTGAAAAGGAGGTGCTTCAGTATCAACATGAATGAATGAACGAGGCTCCTATTAAAGTAATACTGGCAGAAATATCCAA
The DNA here is from genome assembly GCA_032718565.1 of Distichodus sexfasciatus. Taxonomy (NCBI): domain Eukaryota; kingdom Metazoa; phylum Chordata; class Actinopteri; order Characiformes; family Distichodontidae; genus Distichodus; species Distichodus sexfasciatus. Next base: position 46,645 of record JAVGVS010000213.1, on the reverse strand, counting down.
TTGTCACTCTGGCAAGCCACACTAAAGAGTATGTATGTCTGTATAATAGTGTGTTTACCTGTATATCCTGGCTTGCAGACACAGAAGTACCGTCCGATCTCGTCCATGCACGTGGCTCCGTTCCTGCATGGCTGTGAGGCACATTCGTTCACCTCAATCTCACAGCGCTCGCCCTGGAACCCCGGCACGCAGAAGCAAGCGGGGAAGCCGTCTTTGCTCCGGCAGATGGCGCCGTTGTGGCAGGGACTGGGCATGCACGGGTTCAACTCCCTCTCACACATGGAACCCGTGTATCCCGGCCGGCAGAGACAGACATACCCTGGGCCCCTGTGGGAAATAGGGAGACAGCGGACGCTCTCTCCGCAAAGGCTCTGAGCACAGAGCTGGACTCCGGAGTGACAGGCTTGGCCTGAACCGCCTGGGCTGCACTGGCATGCCAGTTCCCCGGGCCGTGCACTGGTAAACTGGCACGTGGCATTACCCTGGCAGATTGGAGGGTGGCACAGGGCATCGGAGGAGCTGCACCTCGAGCCGGACAGGGCTGACAATGAAGACTCGCACAGGCAGACGAAGGTGAATGGGTCATCATGGCACTCGCCGCCGTTTTGGCACGGTTTGGACAGGCAGAGAGAGGAGGCCTTTGGTAGAGTTACACCTAAACGAGGTTGAGAAAGATAGAATGAAACAGTCAGATCCCTCTCTCTGAGTAGAGGTGTATTACAACGGTGGAAAAATCTTTTTATATAACATTATTAAAATTATATTGGTAATAATACTGTATATTTTGCTAGTTAAAATATACTGTAATAAAAATGATTTAAAAACATCTAATAGTTTAAGCCATAAACTGTGGAAAAACATAACTACAAATAATTGTTTTGTCAACATGCGCTAATGAATATATTTTAATAAATGACCAAGAACAAGGTCAGAATTGAAAGTTTAAAATACATATTTTGTCATATGGTATTTAAAGTGCTATTTATTATAATAAAACGGAGACGGAAAAATAATAAGCTCCTTTCACTCTTTTTCACTGTTTTCATCTTCAGATATCAAAATATATAATCTTAAAAAATCTTAAAACTAAGATTCCAATTAACCCTATATGCTTGGAGTTTTATAGAAATAATAGAATGTAAATGCATTTTAAAAGAACAAGTGAAATGGCATCAGCACACACTCTTTAAACTACTTATGAACAGGGACATTTTTTCTATAACAAGTCAAATTAAACATAAATGTCATCATACAGGCGGCACAGGCCAGGATAGGCTCTGTTCCCCACAACCTCAGTTAAGCGGTTCAGATAATGAATGAATGAATGAATGAATGAATGAATGAATGAATGAATGAATGAATGAATGAATGAATGATTGAATGAATGACATCATATAATTATTATTAGAATTATTTGGAAGGATCTTGGATTACATGAATATACATGAATAATATGTATTATAGTATATTAGTATATTATACTAACTGTACTAGCACAATTGTCATAATTCCAAAATGAAACACAGAAGCCTGACAATGGCCCTGAGGAATAAGAACCAAAACATTTTTCTCTTGTCTCATAGGTTATTTACCATACAAATTGGTCTCTCCTTTTTAGTAATATTTTGTAAATAATATGCAACAAATTCTAAACGTCTTATTAAAAAATACACATTGCAGTATCTGGTATTTCATAATAAATAAAAAGCCAAAGCCCTGCTGAGAACGCTTTGGAAACCCACATTTAGAGTGCCTATTAAAGAAATACTTCACACCAGGAGCTCATCTGATACAAGTGCCACCCAGCAATGAAAATCTTTCTCGCGCCACTATGCAGCGCCTAAACCGTGTTGAAAACGCCACGATCATAAAAGCCACCCTGCATTCAAGCAGTATTTCTTAGCACTGTCACTGGTCACAATGCCCCGTTATCGCTGGAAGAAAGGCTGCTCTCCCTCTGAAAAGCTCCTTTCACTTCCTGTGAGCTCCACGAGGCCATTTGCAAACTTTAGGGCAGACACAAAAGCATCAGACCGCACTGTCATGGCAACCAATTCCATGCTTGCCGCTCTGCATTCTCTGGGTTGCTATGGCGATGGGTCGCAGACATAAGTCCGGTCATTTAGGGGACGTTGATCACTTTAATCATGGCTGTCCCGAGAGCTCGTTCTTTAGATTACAGACTGAGCAAATGGAGCTGCTAATCACAATCATTTCAGCTAGTCAAGTGCATCCATTCAGTTACAAATTGGCTCCATTTCTAGCTAACACATCATCTTTAAAGCTAATGATACATTTACTGAGGAGAAGAAGTGCAAAATAAGATGATTATGTGTCTATTGCACCAGTCTTGAACCACTCGGTGGGTTAAAAGACACTGTACATTAGTTCTCTATGCCACACAGCAATTTTACAGCCCAGTCACGAATGCAAAGAGCCCAAATCTCACCATTCAACCCTCTCGACTGCAAATGACTTGCAAAGCATCATATTTCAAGAGGTCCTTTTAATCATCTGTTCATCAGACTATCAGGAAGAGCATCATTTTCTCCCACTTTGTAGCACAAAATCAGTGGAAATTGGCCCAAATGGCCCAAGGGAAAAAATTAATATATTTCATAGAATTTGTGCCAAACTGAAGTCTTGTTACTACAAAACACATGGTATGGCTTGAAAAAGAGAGAGGTGCCTCACAAGCAGCATCTACAGGAAATATCATTGTTGTGATATTACATGCTTTGAGAATACATTTTCTAAACAAGAACGAGCAATTTATTATACAGCTTTAGCCGTATACTATAGTTATTACCATTTAGAGAGTATTATTTAATTGTAAGTTTGTCTCATTAACAGTATAAAGGTCCAAACAAAACCTAATGTCTCGGATGGGATTGTAAAAAGACTTACGAGGGAGTCTAGACCTCACAGCATGATCCCCTCCTGAGGAGTGTGAGCTGATGGGGGCGGGGGGATGTCCCCAAAACATTAGTTTGTCCAGCCATATGGTCACATTTGCAGAAAACCTTACACCAATATAAGATTAAATGGAATTTGCAGTTGCAACTACTTATCACAGTGAACAAATAAAACAACATACCCAAAAGGCAATAAAAAGTCATAACCCAGAGATAAGTTTACATTTTTGTTAGGTAGTAAGCAACAATTGCAACAACAGTAGGAAAAATAAAAATTAAGATGTACGTTATTATTATTATTATTATTATTATTATTATTATTATTATTATTGATATTAATGTACATTAATGTTTTAATGTACTAGCTATATAATTAATTTCACTAATTTAATCGAAATTTCTTACATAAAATTAATTTGGAGTTTTTTTTTTTTTTGATTGATCGTTTGCCCAAAAAGAAACTCAACAGGTGGAGCTGCTGTAAAACGCTACTTACTCCGCGTCCACTGCGCGAGCAGGACGATGCAGATGAAGGTTTTAACGCTACCCGGTCGCAGCAAAACAGTTCCCATGTTTAGAAGTCATGATGATTGTGATTTTTAGTTGAGATGATCATTGTCCTCTCCGCTCCGGTCTCACTAACGCCGTACAAACCCCGACGCGAGCCCTTCTGCGCTACGCAGCACCTCGCGCTCCTCACGTGCGCACCAATCAGAAGCGGCAGCGCGAGCCTTGTCCTGCCCATCACTGCGCATGCTCAAAAACGTGACCGTTATTAGAGCGCCTAATGAAGACGTGTGACGAAATGCTATGTTATGTACTTGATATATGAAATAGTCCTATTAAACCTATGTTACATAGTTAATAAAATTCTATTACTTGAGATAAATAAATGTTTTTTGTGTTTTTTTTTTTCCATTTATTTATTTATTTTACAATTTACGTGTTGACAGAAGTCCTAACACAAGTATGATTAAATGTAATTAAGCATATGTTTAAATTAAGATGCAATAAACATATCCCTCAATAAATGTTTATACGATACAACAATACAACATGCAAAGCGTGTTATTATATGTCCACGTGCAGTTTGTAATTGCGGTTGTGTAACGGACAAGAGTCGACATTTCTTCATTTGTCATATACATATTAATTTAACACAAGAGCAACATCTAGCGTAATGCAAACTTGGTTTAAAATATTAGTGTTACGAGAAACGAATATGCTAAAATAAATATGTACAGCTCAAAGTGCAAAAAAATGCAAAGAAAAAAAAAGAGAATTCTCTGAAATTTGTCAGACGTCAATAGCAAAAATATGTCCTATCCAAATACGTTCTATCCAAATCGCAGCAATTCGAACAATCCCAGCAAGACGTCGTCTTCCTGTTATGGGCGTGGCTTTCAAACTTTTAAACTTCCCTTCACTCTCTGATAGGCAGCGTTTTGTTTACCCGGCGGCAATTGGTCCATCAAAAGTCGTTCTGTAAGCCGATTGGCTAGACATTTCGTCACCAATTTCAAACTGCAGCGTCTCGATAGACTGCGGCTCCGCTGCGTGTTTACTCGTTTACTTGTCAGATCTGGACGCAAACTGTCGCGATGTTAGGTTTGTCGGGATAAACGCTAAAATGGCTCAGACGTTTGCGAAAGCGGGACTGTTGGATTTTAGTCCACCGTTTAATGCGCCTGCCCACGGCGACGGCAATAAAACGAACAAGGAAAATGATGTTCCGGTGCTCAGCCTGGTTCAGTTCTCCAGGTCTCCGTTTGTGACTTTCGGGACGTTGAAGTTAGGCTCGTCCAAATCTCTGCCACTACGCGTGGAAAACGCGAGCGAGGACGCGGTAGCTACCGTGACCGTGGATAAAATTCCCTCTTCGAAGGGCTTCACAGTTGATCCTGCGTCCTTTACTATTCAGGTAAGCATGCTAGCTAACGCGCTAAAGTAAGCTATAACATTAGCACCGTGTCAAGTTGATTTCATAAGAAGCTTGGTTGAAGGAATTGTTTTAAGCTAATAAAAGAGTGAAAATGTAAAAAGCTGTTTTAGTTCATGTTCTGCCTTGTTCTATATGTGCTGAACTACTGGACATACAGATGATGTAGACACACACACACAAAATGTTTTGAGTAATTTCTGGCTCTACACCACAAGGCCTGCCAACGTATTTGACACATTAAATATTTATAGTAGGCGTAATATGTGTGTTCATTTACTGTAATACAATTGTTTTGCTTTTGTGTCTGTAGCCTGAAGACAGCATTGTTATCTCTGTAACGTGGACCCCCGTAGAGGAAGGAGGTGTGAGGGAGCTCCTCAGCTTTGTTGCAAATGGAATCGTCAAACATCAAGCAATTTTGCTCGGAAAGGCTGAGACGACAAAAAAGAAAAAGGTAAATATCTGTCATTATACTGGTTATATTTTTATGGGGCCTGTGGTCGAAGTGTGTTGGTCCACGAAAGGGAAAACATTGCAGTATTGGTTCAGCTTAATTACACTTCAACCTGCATCTTTTTTCCCTCTTTTGCAATCATAGAAAAGCCTATGGGATTCAATCAAGTCCAAGAGAGGTCTCTCCACACCCTCAAATGGCAGTAAAGTGTTGTCAAAGCCGCTGAAAACAGTCGACAAGACGTTTCAGGTGCCTAAACAGTCACAGCTTCGAAGAAACAGGGCGTCAAACCCTCTGTCACCGCTAAATGTGGAAAGACCATCTCGCAGACGAAGTGGCTGCAAAGATCAAATCTGCCTGTCTGCCCATCCTCAGATCCTTCAATCATCTCCTCTATCAAGCTCCATCAAGGCTAACCTAGAAAATCTGCCTATTCAAAAGGATTCGCCCATTGTGCTGTTGGTGCCTGCTGACAGACTGATTGATGCTAAGAATGATGTTGACATTTCCTGCGAGAAAGCTGAGAACAAACGAGTTCGGGTATTGAATACGACATTGTCACCTATTAGCACGCCGCAAAGGTTTTCGGACCCTTGCTCGTTTCAAAGTCCGCTTCCTGTGATCGGTAAAGTAATTCGGGAGGGAGTAAAAGAACCGGGATCGCCAAGATTATCCGTGAAGGACGCACTGGCTGTTATCGAATCGGATCTGACTCATGCCGTAAGCCCTCCTAACGCTTGTTCAAGCTTCAACTTCTCTGATTCTCTAGAGTCTGATAAGTTAGACATAGACTTTGAAAATGAAGCAGACATTAGAGCCACTGAAAATGTCCATCCTCAGATCGATAGCCCTCAGCCAAGGCTCACTTTCTTCATCAAATCGAAAAAAGTGTTGGAAAATGAACCACATGACAAATGCTTAGTGCTGAGCTCTGCTTTTTCCTCTGCTACTGTCATCAAATCTTATAATCGAGCAGGAGATAAATTGCATCAGGATGCTCAGAAATCCAAGAAGATACAATTAAACTCTGCTACAGTTACTAAGGGTAAAGCAGAAGCTTCTCCAGAAGACACTTCAGGCCCACGCAAAATTAGAACCTCCAGACGACGACTTTTGGATAAAGCTTCTACAATTTCCAACCCGACCAGTACGAATCCAGACTCAAGTTTGTCCCAGGGGGTCTCTGCTCTCCCTGTCATTCACTGTGACACAGACGACGGATTCAGAGTTATTGGAACTTCACCTCAGGGATCACCGCAGCATCTGATGCCTCATGGACCAGCTTTCCCAAATCTGTCCTTAACCTTTACGGCGCAGCTTCAGCAAGTCTCTCTTACTGATGAAAAACATAATAAAGATAATGTGTCAACGGATCAAGATTCTGTGATCCCACCTTCTTGTGCCTCTCTGGATCTGTTTCCTGTTCAAAGCCGGGCTGCAAATCGAAACAAAAAGAGAAAAAGCGAGGAGTTTTTGAGAGACTCGGATGACGTGACGAAAGTGTTCCAGGTCAAAAAAACCTGTCAGTTGACACAGGAGCCCAACAAACCATGTCATGCGAAAAGATACACGGCAAGGTCTGAGCAAAGCCAATGCAAACCCATTGGTAAGTATAGAAGTAAAAAACCCAAGCGCTTAAGTTATTTCATAGGAGCTTTCATGGTAGTTTAATTAGTCCAAGTAGAAGTCTAGACCTGGACTATTAAATGCTTATTTTTTATGAATGTTATGAATTGCCTTTCATTTTGTAATCTGTTTTTCTTTTTTCTTTTTTTTGTAGCACCACCAAGCTCAAGAACATCCACAAAAGTTCCACCCAAAAAGTCCTGTCCAAAATCAAACCAAAGTAATAATTTAAGACTTAACTAACTCTAGACATTGTCATGGTGTGTATGTAATGAGGACTAGTATATTTAGAACTGGGCTTTAAAACAATGTCATTTTTTTGACAATCATTTGATATGGCAGCTATTTATAGCTTAACGTTTGGTAAAGATGTAAAATTGTTATGTGAGTAGGCATAACTTTGTAACAGTAGCCAACCAGCTTACATGTTGCAATTATGGTTTGCCCTCATACAACTTACTGTTACACCGTGAACATTTACAATGGGATTAGGCGATGTGAAAAACAATGCCATGTAAAGATGCCACTGCAATTGTTTCTGTCTTGTGATCCTCTGGAAAACAGGGTGTTTACTATGGGTTTGCTATGTAAATTCCACTGATGGCAACATATCTAAAAGGGGGAAGCATCATCAAAAGAAATGATTAGTATATCAAAAAGCAGAAAACGCAGACTCCCAATATATGCTGTTAATAGCATTGGCTAAAAATATACATATCTAAATGAGTTTTAATTTTTATGTTTATTTTATTATTAAAACTTTGACAGTATTTTTTGCCTATAGTTGATTCTGATTGACAGTTTAAAAAATGATGCTATAATGAGCGTCTTTGTTTACTCCATGTGAATTAGTAAAAATAGTTGGCTAACAAATTGCAACAAGAACGTGAAATTCTTTCTCATGGTATATCAAGATTGATTAGTTTAGAAAGAAATATTTGGATATTTCTGACCATATTGAATGCACGTTACTTTGTATTTATTACTTGTACAGAAGGACAGTCTGTGAAATCATTCAGCATCTCAAAGACAAAAACTGCAAAGGTGATCGCCGTGGCCCAGTCCCGGCTTACGTTCGTGAAGCCAGCCCAGACGGGTATGTTTGTGCCTTTTTGTCCTTTATGGTTTTGTGATTGAGTGGTTAGAACATTAGCACAACAGAAGTAAATCTTTCTTCTGGAAAAAAATTTAATGAAGGCAGTGACAGAGTGAATCAATCCAGGATCATCTCATTACATTCAGAGAAGCTTCACAAACCGTAACAAACCTAATTTCTTATTGATAGTTACTTTCATATTGAAACTGTTACTGACCTTGTGCACATTCAGTGTAAAAGACAACTCCAAGACCATAATTATAGGCTGAGTACCGCATTCTAATTGTCTCTCTTTCTACCTTTAGCTTAAAGTTTATATTTTATATTCCACTTCTAGTTTAAAGCATATATTTTATATTCTTTTCATATATTGTTTATTCTATGTGCCTTATTTGTTCTTTGTTCCTTGTTTTTTGTGCACTGTTAAAACTGGAGCCACGTCGTCTGTGTTCTTGTATAGCAGAGATGACGATGTTTACTTTTACTTTGACTTAAGCAGATGATTTCCAAATTACCTGTTGACTTTTATTCCATTTTTTACAGCCATACCGAGGCATCCCCTGCCATTTGCTGCCAAGAACATGTTCTATGACGAACGATGGATGGAAAAGCAAGAAAAGGGGTTCACATGGTGGATGAATTATGTTCTCACTCCTGATGACTTCAGAGTTGCCACTGAGGTCACCAAAGGTCTGTTAACTTCTTAACCCATTTTTGTCTACTGTCCTTTCTCTGTTGGATGTATTGCTCAGTGAATTTTGCAGCTCAGATTTTGTTTTAAGTGTTTTGTTTTTTTTGTTCGCTGTAGTGAACGCCTTGTCCTTAACTATGGGTGACGAGAAGTTCAACATACCTAAAGCGCCCACCAAAGAGGAGATGTCCTTCAAAACCTACACGGCCAAACGGCGCTTGAACCGTCTTCGCCGAGCGGCCTGTCAGCTGTTTACGTCTGAGACCATGGTAAAGGCCATCCAGCGCCTGGAGGTGGAGGTGGAGTCCAGGAGACTCCTCGTACGCAAAGACCGCCACCTCTGGAAAGATATTGGTATGCAGTTGTCACGTTTATATGAATCTGTTATGGCCTGACCAATTTTGCTGTTAGCTGGTAACAACTACTATGGCTAGGTAATTCACAGATATTGCAGTATATTATTTTTTAAAAAGGAAAAAACAACTATAGACCTTCATTTCTAATGCAGTTCCAATCCTACTTTTGATGTTGCCTTCTAAAAATGTATGATGACATTAGATTTCAATAGGCATTGATATGGTGGCATAAGTGCTAGGAGAAACGTTTTATCCAGTTGCTTACAACCAGATTTTTATGAATTTTTGTTTGAAAAAGTAGATTTTTGCCGTGAAAAAAATGTTTTCTAACCATATTGTCTCTCCATTTGCAAGAAATATTTCTTCTGTACCTTAATCTAAATTGGTGACTTTTTAATTAATTCATTTTGTTTTGTACTTTTTATAGGTGAACGACAGAAAGTTTTAAACTGGCTTCTGTCCTACAATCCACTTTGGCTTCGAATTGGCCTTGAGGTATTTAATGTCTGGAATTTTTCGTGTTTTGGAGAGTTTAAAATAGGACTAAATTCTGAAAATGCACATTTGTTCACACCATTCCCCAACACGGTCCTATTTCAGACGATTTTTGGCGAGTTAATCTCCTTGGAGAGCAACAGTGATGTCATGGGCCTTGCCATGTTCATTCTTGGACGTTTGCTGTGGAACCCGGACATTGCTGCAGAATTCAGACACTCTAAAGTGCCTCACTTGTATCGAGACGGTAATATTAGTTGTTAGTGACCGTTTTCTGTCTTTACCTTTCAAAAACCGAGTAGGTCTTTAATACACTAGGATTGTATCTGCTTTTGTGACAGGACATGAGGAGGTTCTGTCCCGCTTTACGTTGAAAAAACTGCTCTTGCTGGTCTGCTTTCTGGACAAAGCCAAAGAGTCCAGGCTGATTGAACACGACCCCTGTCTCTTCTGCATGGACGCTGAGTTTAAGGTTTGCTTTTGCTTGCATGGTTTTTTGTACCTTTGGGGGGATGAACATGCATTAAAGTTTTAGAGAAAGGTGTAATTTTAAATCCTGCATTCTTGTTCTCAGACAAGTAAGGACCTGTTGCTGGCATTCTCCCGGGACTTTCTGAGCGGTGAGGGCATTCTCTCTCGCCACCTCAGTCTTTTGGGCCTCCCTGTGTCTCACATACAGACTCCGCTGGCTGAGTTCAACTTTGCTGTGCAAAATCTAGCTGCTGATTTGAGATGTGGCATTCGCTTGGTGTAAGTTTAAGAGGAGATCCACATTCACTTTGTCATTGGGACTACCTTTGCAGAGTATTAGCAAACAATGAAACCTTAACAATGAATGTTGGTTTATGTTCCAGGAGAATCATGGAGCTGTTCACTCAGGACTGGTCTCTGTCGAGTAAGCTGCGGATGCCTGCCATTAGCCGCCTCCAGAAAGTGCACAATGTGGAGGTTGCTCTGCAGGTGCTCAAAGAGAAAGGAGTTAATCTGAAAGATGACTACGGTACTTCGTTTTTGCTTTGCCAAATAATCTTTATTTCAGCAAGCCATTAAGGGGCTCTGGAAACTTATTCAGAACTGGTTTATTATGACCTTGATGTATCTTTGGGGTTGTTTTCTGTCCACTTGGTTTTAAATCCAAATCATTTAAAAGGAATAAATAGTGTCTTGGAGGAGTTTTCACCAACTAAATGTTTAATGGTTTTAGGAGGTAACATTGACTCCAGAGACATTGTAGATGGACACAGAGAGAAAACCCTCAACCTTCTATGGAAGATCATCTTTACCTTTCAGGTAATTTTTAGTATGTTTTATTTTACAGCACTAGTGTTTTAATACAATATGCATTCATAAGCACAGTCCTACTGAGGAAGCTGTCCATCTGTCCATCTCTGGCTTTATTTAGGTTAGGCCTTAATGTTCAGTTTTATTCTTTGTTGTCTGCTGGTGCTAGATTCTAAAACTTTATGGATTTACTTCCTTCAATTAGGTTGAGGTTCTGCTTGATATGGAGCAGCTTAAAGAGGAAATCAGCTTCCTGAAGAGAACCTGGAGAACCAAACGAATGCTGGCCATGTTACGGGCTGATAAATGCACCGTTAAAAGCTTGAAGCAAAGTCCGACGTTTGAACACCCCAGTGAGAAAGTGACCCTCTTGTTTGACTGGGTTAACGCTGTTTGTGATTTCTATCATTTAAAGGTGGGCTTGTCAAACATTTTACATGCAAGTGTGTTCCATAAATAACTAGTTTGTGTAGAATTATGACTGAAATTGTAATCTTTTTCCTCTCTCCAAGGCTGAAAACTTCACAGTCTCTTTCTCGGATGGTAGAATTCTTTGCTACCTTGTTCATCACTACCATCCAAACTACCTGCGAGCGGAGGCCATTCAGCAGAAAACAACCCAGACCATTGAGTGTGGCCATCGAGGCAGAGTGGAGCTCAACAACTCTTCCATTGACTCTGACTGCTCCCTGGACTCCATAGAGCAAAATGGTAATCATTTAACATTGCTATTTAATTAGGTAAATTATTCATATATGGTAAGAAATTGAGTGGTTAAGGAAATGCTCGTTTTTTTAGGCACAGAGTCATCACTGGATTTCAAAGTGCTTCTTCAAAATGAGAGGAGCAATTTTCAGCTGGTAAACGCTGCTGTGTCTTACCTTGGAGGGGTTCCTGCTATGGTCAGCCCAGAGGACATGTCCAATACCATCCCAAATGAAAAGGTGTGTGTTTGATGGTTTTGTTTTTAATTTAAGCTTAAAGGTTAAGACACCCCGGGAAAATATCTACAAAATTATAAAAGACACAACATGACTATAATTTTGTAAAAATATTTTGTGTTTGTAGGTAAATATTTTAAAAAATCTGAAATTCTCCATGTCTGACCCAAACATTATGAAAATTTTCCAGTTGACTAAATTTTTCATTTTCCCAGTGTTTACAGAGATTCTTAATCAAGTGATGCCGTTCCACACAAAGTCGTCCAGTCGTGTAATGTATCATCAAAGTAACATGAAGTCTGTTCTCAGGTGGTTACATGTTACCTGTCCTTCCTCTGCGCTCGGCTTCTGGACCTGCGGAATGAAACTAGAGCTGCCAGAGTCATCCAGAGTGCGTGGAGGAGGTATAAACTGCAAAAAGACATACTGCTTAACCAGGTAACGCATACCAGAGTTCTGTCCTGTTGTGAAACTCTATATGTTTGCAACTGTAATCACCTCCAACACGTTTTTGCCAACAGCAACGGAACATGGCTGCGTCTAAAATCCAAAGTCTTGTGCGGAGCTTTATACAGAAGAGGAGACTGCAAAGACAGAATCGAGCTGCCACCTTAATTCAAGCTTTCTGGAGAGGGCACTCTGCCCGACAAGAGCTGAGGAGAATGAGAGAGGCCAAACGATTTGCTCTCCAAAATGCTGCAGCAGCGTTGATTCAAGTATGGGGATTTTATATATTTGCAAATAACTAATATATGCTCAACCAATGCAAGCTCAAAAGCGAATACTTTAAACACGTCATTGTGTTTCACCGTTTTTGTTTTAATTGTACTTTAACTTTACTTCCAGAAATCCTTTCGAGGATGGAGGACTCGGACTCTTTTAAAGAAGAACCGTGCCTCTGCTGTTATACAGAGAGCCTTCCAAAAATGGCATGCAAGAAAATTAGCTTTGAGAAATGCTGCAGCCCTGAGAATACAAACGTGGTACAGGATGCAGCAATGCCACAAACAATATCAGAAACAAAAATCTGCCGCCGTCTCTATTCAAACGTGGTTCAGGGCTCACCACCAGCGGCATAAGTTCCAAACTTTAAAAAAGCAGCACCGATCTGCCGTCATTCTCCAGAGTGCTTATAGGGCCTATGTCGTCCGCAAGCAGATTGGACACATGCGGCAAGCAGCAGCAGTGATTCAGGTATGGTACCGGGCCTGTATACAACGGACAGCAGCGAAGAAGTGCTATCGAGAGATGAAATCTGCAGCTGTGACACTTCAAGCAGCTTTCCGTGGATGGAAGGACCGTAGAGAGATGAGAGCGCGTCACCGGGCTGCAGTCCTGATTCAAGCGGCTTACAGGGCTTTTGTGGCTCAGAGACATTTCTTGTCTTTAAAACGTTGCGTAGTTATGGTTCAGCAGAAATACAGAGCCAAAATAGCTGGAGAGAAATTGAGAAAGGAGTATCTGTGTCTTAAAAATGCGACAGTGAAAATTCAAGCTTGTTGGCGGGGTACAGCGGCAAGGTTGAGGATTGAGTGGTTGCAGCAAAATGCTATTGTGATTCAGTCACACTATCGTAGACTTGTGGTAGAGAGACACTTTCAGGCTTTGAAGCATGCAGCGTTGGTCATTCAAAGACAATACCGGGCCTTCAAGGCCGGAAGGAAAGTACGATCTGAGTTCATTACAACAAAAAGGGCTGTAATCACACTACAGAGTGCTTGCCGGGGCATGAAAGTAAGACAGGAGATGATCAAAAAACGCGAGGCAGCCATTTTGATCCAGTCGGCTATGAGGTGCTTTACTTGCCGTCAGAAGTATTTGGTTCTAAAAGCAGCAGCTGTTGTCATTCAGCAGAGGTTCAGGGCACACGCTGTGAGACAGACGCAAAGACAGAGTTATGTTCATCTCAAACAAGCAGTCGTGCAGATCCAGGCAGCATATCGAGGCTCAAGAACGAGAATGGAACTGAGGAAAAAGCACCAAGCTGCCATGGTTATCCAAACTTATTTCAGGATGTATAAGGTCCGGGTTGCCTATCTGGCTGCCAAATGTGCTGCCATCATCATACAGCAACGTTACAGAGCCTATGTGTCAGGAAAGGTTGCACGTCAGACGTACCTAAGAATCAAATTTGCCACTGTGACAATTCAGTCCGCTTTCAGAGGTATGAAAGTACGCAAGAATCTGCAGAAAATGCACCAAGCAGCAACAACGATTCAGGCCTTTTTCCGTGGACGCTTGCAGCTGGTGAGATACAAGAGACAAAAATGGGCCGCGACCATAATCCAGCTGAAGTTCCGAGCCAATCAGGCAAGAGACATTGCCGTAAAGCAGTACGAGGCAGCGAGAGCAGCAGCTCTGTGCATTCAGGCGGCATACCGAGGTGCGAGGACGAGGAGATGGATGGCAAAAATGCAAAGGGCTGCCAGGGTCATCCAGCGGAAGCACAGAGCCTACAAGCAGCAGCAGCAATATCAGACTCTTAAGGGAGCAGCTGTGGTCTTGCAGAGGTGGTACAGGGCAAGGCTTCTTGCCAAACGCCAGCGTGAGAGATACTGCTCTATGCGGAACACGGCAATAGCCCTGCAGGCTGCGTTCAGAGGAAAGAGGGTGAGGAGAGAGTTCCAGGAGAGGCACAGAGCAGCCACAGTGATACAGGCAACATTTCGAATGTACAGAGTAAGAACTACCTTCCAAGCCTTGCGACTTGCTTCAGTCCTTATCCAGAGGCAGTACCGCGGCCACCGGGAAACAAAAGAAGCAAGGGACAGGTTTCTGAAACTGCGGCACAGCGCCATACTCCTGCAGGCTGCATTTAGAGGCCACAGTACCAGGTGCAAAATTGCCAAAATGCGTTCTGCCGCGATCACAATTCAAAGGAGATATGCAACTTACAAAGAAAGGCAGTGTTTCCTGTCCCTGAAAGCCGCCGTTGAAGTTTGTCAACGACGATGGCGTTCAGCATTGGCTGCCAGAAGAGAGAGGATTGCTTACCTTGCTAAGCGTAAGGCCGTTGTCATTTTGCAATCTGCGTTTCGCGGTGCAAAAGCCAGGCACGTTTTGAAACGGCAGAATCAGGCTGCTGTGGTCCTACAGAGGGCATACAGAACACACTGTGCCAGAGCTCAATATTTGTGCATGAGGTATGCCGCCATTGCCATCCAGCGGAGGTTCCGCGCCACTCTTGAAGCTAGGAAAGAAAAGGAGCGCTTCCTGAAATTACGTTGTGCCACTGTGTCTCTTCAGGCCTATTACAGAGGTCGAAAGGTCAGAAAGGAAATGATCCGTCAGAATCAATCGGCTGCTTTAATTCAGGCCTCTTTCAGAAGACACAGGGAGGTGACAAAGTATCAAGCCATGAGGCTGTCAGCAATCATTATACAGAGACATTATAGGTTGTACCTTCGAGCTAAAGATGACCGTGAGAAGTACCTGAAGGTGAGAAGGTCTGTGGTACTAATCCAGGCGGCTTATAAAGGTCACAGGACGAGGCATGAAATTGTCAAGATGCACTCTGCTGCGGTAACAATTCAAAGGAGGTATGTTGCTTACAAAGAAAGGCAGCATTTCCTTTCCCTAAAAGCCGCAGTTGAAGTGTGTCAATGTACACGGCGAATGGCTTTGGCCGCCAGACAAGAGAGGAGCGTGTTCCTGGCTAAGCGCAAAGCCGCCATCGTGATTCAAGCAGCCTTCAGAGGAGTGAGAGTTCGTAAGAGGCTGTGGCTGG
Source organism: Distichodus sexfasciatus (assembly GCA_032718565.1). NCBI lineage: Eukaryota > Metazoa > Chordata > Actinopteri > Characiformes > Distichodontidae > Distichodus > Distichodus sexfasciatus. Next base: position 31,121 of record JAVGVS010000213.1, on the reverse strand, counting down.
AGCACCAAGCTGCAACGACCATCCAGGCCCAGGTCAGGAAGCACCTGAGCAGAAAGTACTATCGAAAGCTACTGTGGGCTACAAGGACTGTTCAGCACCGCTACCGAGCTAATAAAATGGTGAAACAGCTTAGTGAGACTTTCAGGCAAAAGAAGAGCGCTGCCATTGTTTTGCAGTCCATGTTTCGGGGCTTGAAAGCCAGGCGCGATTTGAAACGGAAGCATCAGGCCGCAGTGGTTCTACAGAGCGCCTACAGAACCTATTGTGCCCGGACTCGATATTTGTGCATGAGGTATGCCACGATTGTCATTCAGCGGCGGTTCCGCTCCACTCTTGATTCTAGGAAGGAGAGGGAGCACTTCCTGAAGTTGCGCTATGCCATTATGTCGCTTCAGGCCCACTACAGAGGTCGAAAAGTCAGGAAGGAAATGGTTCGACAAAATCAAGCAGCTGCTTTGATTCAAGCTGCTTTCAGACGGCACAGAGAGGTGACGAAGTTCCAAGCCATGAGACTGTCTGCGATCATCGTCCAGAGACGCTACAGGTTGTACCTTCGTGCGAAGGATGACCGTGAGAAGTATGTGAAGCTGAGAAGATCTGCTGTACTCATCCAGGCAGCTTATAGAGGCCACTCTGCCCGGCAGAATGTAGCAAAAATGCACAGAGCCGCCACCATCATTCAGGCTGCTGTGAAAATGAACTTGCAAAGGTCTGCATTTGCGAGGCAGCGCAGGGCAGTATGTCTTCTCCAGAAGAGATTCCGAGCTTTGAGGCTTGGACATCAACAGCGGCAGAGATTCCTGAATATAAAGGAGGCAGCTGTGTGCCTGCAGAAGTCGTTCAGAGGCAAGCAGGGACGGGAGCTGGCAAAACGCACCAGAGCGGCCAGGACAATTCAATCTTACGTGAGAATGTGGGTCCAAAGACGGCACTTCCTGCAGATTAAAACGGCAGCTGTGGTCCTGCAGTCTGCATACAGGGGGCACTGTTGTAGACTTGAACTGTCCAGAACTCAAAAATCTGTGCTACAGATACAAAGATGGTACCGATCGTGGAAGATAGTCCAAGAAGACCGGAGCCGATTCAGAGCGGTTCGGAAAGCAACACTGACCTTGCAGAGCGCCTGCCGCTCAATGCTTGAGAGGCGACTGGCCAAACGACAACTGGCAGCTGTCAAGATTCAGGCTGCCTTCCGTATGCATATGCACCGCAGTAGCTACAGGAAGCTGCGCGCCTGCGCCATGATGTTACAGTCTCGTTACAAGACCCGTGTCACCCGAAGGTCATTTTTGAGACACCGGGCTGCTGCAGTGACCATACAGACGTTTTGTAGGGCTTACAGAGCAAAGGTAGAGCAAAGACACATCTATCTGAACGTGCACAGAAGCGTTCGACTGCTTCAAGCTCATGTGCGTGGCTTCATCGAACGTAGACAATTCCAAAGAACAAAAACAAGTGCACTCACTATTCAGGTTGGTGTTCAAGAATATCTATATACATTCACAACTGGCATGGATAGTCAACAAAGTCAATTATATTGGTGCTGAAAATGCTTTTAAAAACAATTTAGTTTTTAAATGGTTATTTTAAATCATGGTGAATGCAGTAAAGGCCCACTCAGTTGCAAATGTGGTAAACGTATAGTGTAAAAGTATACAAAGTTTTGATGTTTTTGTAGGACATTAAGATTATTTAGATTAATTTACTGATAGTCAACTGATTAATTGATTAAAAAAGTAATTTGTGGCAGAGATGTACACCTTCATTTAGTTTATAACTGGATTTTCACATTGGTTAATTACTCCTTGTTCCTCCAACAGGCTCATTATCGTGGAATGATTGAGAGACGCAAACATCAGCAAATAAAAAAATCAGTGTCCATCATTCAGAAGCATTACAGATTGTACCGACTCAGTCAGCAGGAGCGAATGCGCTTCCTCAGATTGAGGCGTTCTGCAGTTTTGATACAAGTAAGGCCCAAATATGAACTTTCCTCGAACCCATTTAGTAGCAAGGTTAGCTTTTTGTGACATTTCTCTGTTCGCAAACACAGGCAAAATTCCGTGCGTACCAATCAAGAAAACGTGAAGCACGATCCCAAGCTGCACTAAAAATTCAAGCCTGGTTCAGAGGATGCCAAGCTAGACATGACTATATTTTAAAACGAGCTGCTGTTGCAACTGTCCATCGCTGTCTACAGGCAAGACGTCAGCGGGCAAGGTGAGGGCTTCCTGCATTTTATTTTTTTTTGCGGGGAAAATCTTACATTCACTACAAATTCTTGCTGTAGGTAGCACAAAAGTGCGGAAATTTTCTGTCCTAAAATTATTAAGAATGGATTTTTTTTTCTCTTGTCAGGTTTCGAGTGATCCAGCACAGTGTCAGAATCATCCAGCAAAGATGGGGGGCGACTCTAGTGGCCAGAAGACAACAAGCCGAATTCCTGAGAATCAGAAAGTCTGCTGTTATTATACAAGCTTTTTGGAGAAGTCTGAGGGTCAGAAAGTCGATTGAAAAAGTAATCCTTTTTGCATGTATTTCTTTTTTTTATTTTCCACTTCTTCATATGGATACACATCCACTTGCAGAGTTAGCATTTTTTTCGTATTCTTATTAGAATGTGCACATCTGTTATTAATATTGTAGAGGCACTGAAGGTCTTGGTCCTGGAAACAAACAGGTGGCTTCATATTTAAGCTATGGACAGGTTACATATTTGTTTCAAAATTGTCAGGGTTTTGAATATGTTTGTTCTGTTACGTGTGCTGAGGTTGTGTAACTTGCCAAGTGGAGATGCAGCAAAGATGTAACAGGATGTAGAAACGAGGGTTAAACCAAACCTTTATAACAAAATCAAAATAAACTTGGGACCAAATCAGAGTCAGGTTTAACATGGTTGAAGCCCGTTTTTGAGATTAACTAAGACTTTTCCACCAAAATGTGTAGGTTGAGATGGTTTTGCACTTGGCCTTTTGGTGTGTGTTCACTATGTGCATAAACTTGTATGCAAACTTTCACCAATTGATATATTTCAGTGCAGCATTTTGCCATTGAAAAAATACAAACTACATTTTTGTGCTTTATGTCCTGTTTGCATAGCAACACAAGGCAGCTGTGGTGATACAGGCCTCTTTCAGAGGCTTCAACAAGAGGCGCATCTTCATGCAGCAAAGGAGATCGGCTGTAGTTCTCCAGCGCCAGTTCCGAGCATTGCAGCAGTGCCGAGCTGAGCAGGAGAGGCACAGGAAAAGGAACGTCGCTGCCGTCACCATTCAGGCTTTTTGCAGAGGCTTTATCACGAGATGTCGCGTAAGTACTGAGTCTGTTTTACTTTCAAAGTCTTATTGTTTGTCTCTGTGTTTATTTTTCACATATTTGTAGTTATATTATTCAGCACAAAATGTGCCCAGCACCCAATATAGATTCCAGATTACTCCTTTAATTTAGGTTTACCTCATTTCTGTGTGGATGATGATGCACTGCAGGTGCATTTCATAATTTTACACATTGCACTCCAGTAAAATGCCATGTCAGTGGCAAGTATAAAGAGGACCTTTGGTTTCACTTGTTCATCTTGCCTATTTAAGGTATTTCAAATTCAGTAGTTACTGTTACTGATACTGTTTCTGCCTTCCATTGTTATTAATAGTCCGCTCTTAAATCAATGTTTGGCTAACTGTAAAAGCATGCTACTAAGGTCAGACACTCTGCGTCCTGTGAGACATCAGAATTGTCTTCATCTTGTACCTCATGTGCCCGCAGCAGATTAATTATCTGCCTAGAACAAGCTGGGTTTGATTTGGAGTCTGTTATCTGTAATCTTACCACCTACCGCAGAGTGACAATGCTACTTAATAAATATTCAATGTCACGGCCATACAGTTTGGAATACGAATTCCAAATTTTCCGTTACACTTCCCATCTTTTTTAAAAATTCTTCTCTAGGTAAAAGAAACGATCGGTGCAGCTAGACGACTTCGATTCGTCGCTGCTGTTTACCATCACCTGTGTGCGGTGAGGATCCAGAGAGCTCTACGAGTCCACTGGGCCCTGAAAGCAGCCAAGAGGCAGATCTCATCAGTCATCTATATTCAGGTAGATGGAATGTAAATGAATTGGTTTTATTTGTTTAGGGTATTTGAGTGAAATTGAAGGATGCCTAGTCAGGGAAAATATTTCAAGTGAAGCTCTAGAACATGAATATAATGTCTTACGTGCTTTAGGATCCAGTAAAAGTGCTGTACATTTTGAAGCAGCCTAGTAGTTCTTTTCATCCTTAGTTATGCATGACCGTATCCATGCCAAAAAAGGGCTGCTCAGAACCATCTGAATAACATTTTTACTGCTATTCCTTGACATGTAATGATTGTGTAAAAAGAAGCATAGTGGTCTAGTACAGGATGGTGATAACGGAGCCTAGACTGTACTTTCAAAAACCCACAAAATACAGTATTACATGTGGACAAACAATCTGCATTACCATACGTTGTTTCTCTTTTTAGCGCTGGTTCAGGGCCAAGCTGCAGAGAAAGAGATATCTTGAGCAAAGAGAAAACATCATCAGTGTTCAGAGAAGAGTAAAGGCCTGGTTTAATCAGCGCAATCATTCTGCCAGCGTTATCCAGCGTCTTGCCAGAAGATTCCTGCAGCGACGCAGAAGAGAGAAGTTGCAGCTTGCTATCATAAAAGCACAGGTAAGAATACATTTTACTGGAAAAATAGGGATGATAAGAAACAAATCACAAGTTTCATCACAATACGATATCATATTGATTCGAAGGGCAACAATTAGATGTCACAGTTTATGAGAGAATTTTGACTATTCCATTCAGGAGCCAGCAATCAGTATCCTTTGCTGATTTAACGTAATCACTCCCACTTTTTATTCCTGCTATGTGACTATTTTTTTTTACTTTATATATTTTTATTTAATAATTGTGAATAATGTAGTGAATAATTCCATCTCAAGGCCCTGTGGAGAGGCCATCATTCAAGGAATCTCCGGGACACTGCCAAGATTGTTTCTATCAGGCATCGCCTCAGGAAAATCAACAGACACATCAAAGAAGAGGACAAACTGTGTAACAAGACGTCTATGGCTCTAAGTTACCTGCTTGGATACCAGAATTATGCCTATATTCTGGCAGCTTTAAAGCATCTGGGTAAGAATTTTGTGAATATATAAGACTGTACTTGAAAAACCGACTTCCAGGATGCACTAAAGTCTTGTGTTGGTTATTAAAATTTAAGAAACTGCAACGAGACTTTCGCCAGAGTGCTGTGAGCGTCTGGTAAAAAGTGGAGCCACCCACACCATCTTCACCCTGATAAGAAGCTGCAATCGGAGTGTGCCGTCCATGGAGATCATCACCTTAGCCATTCAAATACTGCTCAATTTGTCAAAAGTATGTTGACACGCTTTGATATTTTTTTTGTTGATTTGCATGTGATAGTATTAAAGCAACGCCTATTCTGAGTGATTGCTGAACTTCAGATCATAATATTTTTTTAACCAAATGTAGATAAGCATCAACAGTTTCCTGTCCAATTTTACTCAAAAAGTCTTACATTTATATGTAACTAGGATCTAATTGCATTGAAGCAACTCTGAAGATACATTTTTGTAAGGAAATATTCAAGTGACAAAGTCTGTCAGTTGCGTCTTGCTTTAAAAAACACCTAACAAGAGGCAAGCTTTAGTCACAATGTGGACAGTGTTTAGGATGTAGACAAAGTGTATTGGGTAAACCAGGCCTTCGTTTTTTAATCTCTCCTCCTTCTGCATCATTTAAAGTTGCTGTAGTGCTTAATGCATCTTAATCATGGCTTAATCCATTATTCCTTTATGACATGAGCAGTGAAATTCTGTGTTTGCTACACTTTTTAATCGCCTGATTGCTTTGCTCTTTGCTGCAGTACATCAAAACTATCGATGCGGTTTATGAGGTAGAAGATTCCGTGGACACCCTGCTGGATCTGCTTCAGATCTACAGAGACAAGGCTGGGGATAAGGTTGCAGACAAAGGAGGCAGCATTTTCACCAAAGCATGTTTCCTGCTGGTCATTCTGGTGCAAGACGAAGCACGTGCATTGGTGCGTACTGCTATAATGCCAGTAACTTCTTAAACCACACAGACATATGACCTGATATAACACAAAAGGGGGAATGGTGCCTATTACTTAGCTATTAACTGTTTATTTTAGGTAGTTTGGGTAAAGAAATAACTCTTAAAATATGGCTCAAGGTTTAAGTAATTAATAAACATCAGTGTTGGGCTTGTTTCATGGTCCAAATGCTTAGATGACATAAATAATATAATAAAAAATCCAAACATACAAACTGTAATGGAAAAAAGGTTGTATAATGATTTTAGGCAAGTTGACACTTGAACAGTATTTAAGAGTCTGAGTATATTTAACATATAAATTGGTATATTATCAATGAGAGAAGAGTAAAAAATAGAGCAAAGAGAAGCAATAAAATCGTAGACACAAATTTAGTAAGTAGAAAGAACTCTACGTATCTCGATGCCATGAGTATCAGTAATAATTTTACCCCTTTTGTCCGGTTGCTGGTTTTGAAATTTCTGAGGTTATCCTAAGCCTTCTTTATGGTGTTGTATTATGTCAGCATTAACAGTTCAATACCGTCTAGGGGGTGAAAAAGCTTCCCAAGGCCTCGGAGCGTATTTGCGGCATCTACCGTCTTACGCTTCGCAAATACAAAATGGATGTCCAAAGGACCAAAGTGAAACAGAGGATGAACGTCTCATTAAATGGAAGTTTCCTTCCTCAAGCCACTCCTCAGAAGTCCAAGCCAATGGCCAGGTACGTGCTGTTGACTTGATTCAGTAGTGTAGTTTGTCCTTCTACTTTATAAGAAATGGCTGTTTTATTTTAACTCATATAAATGACCCGTATGTAATGTCAGTTGACGTTGCATTTCCATTTATTTGATGATCTCATCTTATTCTCAATCTTACTTGATTGCTGATTATTTTCCTTTTGGATGTTGGACAGTCTTATATGATACTGACACTGGAATGTTTGTGGTGGTTTTGTGGTGGTGCGAGTGTCAGTAAGGCTGCTGTAATGAGTCAACTTAAGTTGAGGGTTTCTTATCAAACATTTTTAGATGCTTGTGAGAAAACCTCATTAATTTCATTCTGGATGTGTTTCGAGTTCCATGTTTGGTTACTCATCAGTCAAGAACAGATTGTCATAAAATTTTGAAGACAACAAATGCTCAAGCACAAAATGAAAGCAAATACACCAGTTGCATTCCCACATGGATTCCCAAACAAAATGTGACCTTGATGAGAGATAGGTTCTTGTTTAGTTTAATATAATGCAATTTGGTTCATTCAGCAAATTCTTCATTGGCTCTATCCACCTTTCATCCAAGAGCATTTTCATATTTTACTTATTGACAGTTTTTAAAAGTTCTAAACAATCTTAAATTGTCTTGTATCTTTTCCACCAGATTTGCGCCTGACTGGGTTCTTCAACGGGGCAAGATGAAGGATATTGTAGATCCTCTTGGTGCCATTCAGATGTTGGTCAAAGCTCTTGCTCTCGTACCATAAAAGTGCCTTGTCCTCTGTTGTACATACATTGTATATTTCTTTTATGTCTTGTCTTATTGAACAACTTGTATGTACTTTTTTTTATACTTGTGGCGTTTTTTTTGTTTTGTTTTTTATTTTCAAAAAATGACTACATTTGTAGATTAATTTTGCAGTTTTGTAAAGTAAAGGTTGTAACCATGCCATCTTGGAAAGCCTTCAAAAAAGATTTATGATCTTTTGAAATAAAATGCATCTCTTTCAAGGTTCTCATAACTAGTCAGTTAAGATCAAGATCATTTGTTTGCTTATTTAAGGTTTTGGTCTTTTTAGTATCTTGCCCCTTTTTTTTTTTTTTTTAAGCAATGTGCTCTACTACATGTATCTCTATACAAACATTATTATTGTGCAAACATTCATTAGTGAAGCTCAGTTTTATTGTGTGATTGTAAAGCTTACTACTTGAAAAAGCATAGCTGTTAGTAAAATCCCGTGCAATGTTAATGACAAATGGGTAAATCCATTCTTCCATCAGCACACTTCTGGCGAAACTGAGGTGATCCTGGTCTTGACCTTCTCTGACTTTGACATTTAAAGGTAACAGACTCGTTATGTTTTGGGTACATGGGTTTCTTTTCTGTGTGATACTGCTGTATATGACGGGCATCCATGGCTTCTATGGTCAGAATGCAGGGTTCTGAAACAAGAGTTCAACATGCGATTATCAGTGTTATGTTGGTTCAAATACTTTAGCACAAGAAGACCTTAAAATATCTTTTCATAATTTGTATATTATTCTTATTTGATCATAACTTAATCGTTAAAAATATTATTTTCTAAAGAGAGAACGCACAAAGAAATATTTAAATCACGATTGCACACCCCTAGCCCAATCTGAATGAGCTCATCCACAGTGCACATCAAAAAGTCTGGTGGCCTGGGCTACGGGGGCCTCGAGGTGTAGTTGCATCAGGGTAGTGTTGTAGTCAAGACCGCCTAAACCGAGACCAAGACATGGCCGAGACCGGAGGGTATCAAGACCAAGACACTGCCGAGACTTGAGGGTACCAAGACACACTAAGGCGAGACCGAGACCGAAAACAGACTAGTGCTAGAATCGACATCACATTACTCAGATCAACTGTAGAGAAAAAAGGCATTGGTGTAAAGTGTCATTACTCGTTTAATCAAATTCATGTTATCTTTTCATTTATATTGTCCATATGTCTCTCATTTAAAATCTCCCAGATTTGTCATAGTTACGAGGCCTGATGGAAAATAATATTCTCAGCAATCCTCTCCTATAACCATTTTATCAGACCTCGTCAAGGGAAAGAGATGGGATGTACCAGAAGGATGTTCATATTAAGTCTCTTATACCAGGGACAGAGGCTTCGGGCAATGATCCCTTGCTTTGAATTGAAGAGAATGAGCCTCCAGATTGACTTGTACCTCCAAGACCGTGCTTTCTAATGAATGTAAAATACCAAATTTATTTGAATTATAACTATGCTATGGACTATGTTGTATCCATTAATAGATAAACTGGAATTGTCCCACTGTAATCTTTACACTTCGATATCAACATCACTAAAATTGCTTAGCATATAGCATAAAACGAATGCTTGCTCAACACAATGCCCATAGACAGATGCTATATAAAATCAATGATGATTTATTATGTCAAATAACACCACTGTAATAATTAAACAATACACCCACACAAACAAATACCAGATAGGTACACAAATACATCATGTAACCATATATATTCTTAACCGTGTATTTATCGTTCTTAACCATATATTTAGCTTTTGGCTAGTCAACGATCTTGTAGTTAGTTATCTTACCTTTCATGGTGCAAAATCGGCATGCAGCTGAATGTTTCTTTTTCTGGGACGTTTTGCAAATATGCTCTTTGTGCTCTGTAAAGCCAAAGTTAATTACTGCCGACTTGGCGGACATTTTCGGACATTTCTTTGCCGACTTCGCTATGATGCGATGTGTATGATGTGTGTGGACTGTGAAGCGCTGGCAGTGTCCGTTGAGGAAATGTATACAGTGTAACGTTTTTAAAATAGATGCATCTGACTGGTTGCATTTGAATTGAGGCGCGTAATAAATAATGACACTGTTCTGTGAGTATGTGCTGTTTTCTCTTTTTTTTCCCCCCATCCCATCGAGACCGCTATGTCCTAGACCAAGACAAGACCGAGACCAAATAGAGTCGCGACCAAGACAAGACCGAGACCAAATAGAGTCGAGACCAAGACAAGACCGAGACCACAAAAAATTAACTGGTCTCGAGAACTACAGCACTACATTAGGGCCCCCACACTATGGCTACATTCACACTGCCAGCCACGTCGTTCAATTCCGATTTTTTTCTCAGATCAGATTTGTCTATCTTGACGGTTCACATTTATAACTACAAGTGACCTGTAATGTGAACGCATCGGTCCTCTGAAACGTCACGCATGCGCACACTGATACGTTTTTACGCGGGTCAACTGCGTCACCAACAACAAAAAAACGTCATATCTGCAAATCGGATACTTATTAGATTTAGGCCTCGTTTACACTGTCAGTTAAATGTGACCCAATTCCGCTCATTTTGCTCATATGTGACACAGATCGGATCTGTTCCATGACAGTGTAAACAGGAAAAAAAACGCATGCATTCGGATATTTTGAGATCGGTTTCAGGCCTCGTTCATATGTGGACATAAATCAGATATAAATCAGATATGTGCCAATGCGACTGTCATGTAAACAGGCAGATCGGATTTTCCTAGGCATTACGTTCTGTACGTCATTAAAACTGCGACAATTTAGTACTTCATCACGGTTTAATGACGTCGTGTAACAAGCGAATCGGATATGGGTCACAATTTTTAAAAACGTGTAAATAGAAGGTCAAAAAAATCGGATATAGGCAACAAATCAGAATTGAGCATCAAGACCTGCAATGTAAACGAGGCCTTAGTACCACATATGAAAGTGACACAAATCTGATTTGAAAAGATCAGATTTGCGTGTCCACACAGCCCTGAAAAGATCAGATCTGTGTCACATTAAGGCACAAAAATCCGATTTGAGTCACTTCAGCATGGCAGTGTGAACGTACCCTTAGTTAATCCCGCCCTGGTCAGGAGTGATGGTGATGCTCACATAACGTCCCTGCAGTACGAGCTGTTCTTTAACTACTCACTCAAGACAGAAAGTGCTGAAATGCGTCAGGAGACGCGTAATCAGGAACACGCCTCCTTCCCGACCTCTTTTCATTGGTGAGACCAGTTGGTAAATTGTGTGCCATGGCCGAAAGAGATGAACCCCCAAACTTAAACCATCGGCGACAAAACCCCAATCCTGCTATCTACAGGAGCGCCCCCATCACTGCCAACAGGATGTCCCCGGGGTTTTAAAAAGTATTAAAGGTGATAAATCAAAATTGCCAAATTTAAGGCCATTAAAAGTGTTAAATTTGGTTTTAGAGGTATTATTTTTAAAAAATGGGTATTATTTTTTCAGACTATGAGGTTTCCTATGAGACTATGAGTTTCACATTTGCGCGCACGACTTTGAAATTTACGCCCACGAATTTTTTGCGGCAAGCAATTTTGCGCGCGGCAAACATTCTAATATTAGCTAGTAGCCACTTGCCGCTTCTAGTTTTTCACAAACGGGAAATGGGGAAATGTAAGTTTAATAAAACTTGGCTTGATGACCCGTCATTTAAAGACTGGCCGGTCATGGGGAATGACTGGGAAGCATTCTGCAGTTTGTGCAAGAAGACAATAAATTCAACCTGGAACAGCGTTACCGCGATCAAATCGCACAGAGAATCCAACAGTCACCAGCAGCGTGTTCGCGTGCGGGGGGAGCAGTTCCCTATTTCGTTGTTCTGTGATGCTACACGGACCAGGGGAAATGTAAATTTAAGGTCAGCTACGAGCACAAACATTGCCATCACACCACCTCAGCAGCAAACTAGTGCCACTAGCACCACGACGGCTGCAGCAGAGAGACAGCAAACCTTACTGTTACCAACGTCAGCTCTCAGAGCTGAAGTTCTCTGGTGCCTGAACACCGCAGCCAACCATCACTCATACAATTCAAATGAGGGTATTGGGGAACTATTCGAAAACATATTCACTGACTCCAATATTGCTAAAAGTTTTGCATGTGGCAAGAATAAGACTGCTTACATCATTCGGTTCGGCATTGCGCCACATTTTAAGAAATTACTTATAAATGGTGTCAATGATGCGGGTCAGTATGTACTGTGCTGTGTCTTCTCATTTATGTATATGGGCCTCGAGGCTCTAATCTTAGATAGTATAAAAGGAGGCCCACAGCTGGTCTCAGATCAGAGTGAAAGGCCTCAGCATGTAGCCTCTGCTGCCTGTGTGTAGGAGGAATTTGAGCAGAATTCTGATTCTGCAGCGGTGCTGGCCTGTAAGGCATTTTCTTTTAAGAAGTGTCAAGTTGACCTTATTAGGGTGGGACTAATGGTTATGGTTAGGATAACCCAGGGCTAGGGTTAAGGGAAGGACGCTAAAAAAAAAGGCCGCTGCTCGATGTCGTGTTGGTAGTAAAAAAAAATTTGGAGGTAGTAAAAAAGGTAGTAAAAGGTAGTAAATTCGACTCTAGGATTCCTGCATAAACCCTGTGCCAAACTCAAGGTAACGCTGACTTGAAATGAACGTTTATCACCCAGCTCCGATAGTAAGCACGTTTAGCACCAGTTAAATGAAACTTGCTACCGATCTTAGTTTTTAACTTGCCACTGCCTATCCATCCATCCATCCATCCATCCATTTTCTACCGCTTATCCAGGTCGGCTATGGTCTATGGTCCAGCCTAAGCAGAGAAACCCAGACTTCCCTCTCCCTGGCCACTTCGTCCAGCTCTTCCGGGGGAATCCCGAGGCGTTCCCAGGCCAGCCAAGAAACATAGTCTCTCCAGCGTGTCCTGGGTCTTCCCTGGGGCCTCCTCCCAGTGGGACATGCCCGGAACGCCTCACCGGGGAGGCGTCCAGGAGGCATCCTGACCAGATGCCCGAGCCACCTCATCTGGCTCCTCTCGATGCGGAGGAGCAGCGACTCTACTCCGAGTCCCCCCCGACTGACCGAGCTTCTCTCCCTATCTCTAAGGGAGAGCCCAGCCACCCTACGGAGGAAGCTCATTGTATTCGCAATCTTGTTCTTTCGGTCACTAGCCACAACTCATGACCATAGGTTTGGGTAGGAACGTAGATCGACTGGTAAATCGAGAGCTTTGCCTTTTGGCTCAACTCCTTCTTCACCATGACAGGCTGATGCAGTGCCCGCATCACTGCTGACGCCGCACCAATCCGCCTGTCGATCTCCCGTTCCATCCTTCCTTCACTCATAAACAAGGCCGCGAGATACTTAAACTCCTACACTTGGGGAAGGACCCCCTCCCCGACCCTTTTCTGGCTGAGAACCATGGCCTCAGATTTGGAGGTGCTGATTTTCATCCCAGCTGTTTCACACTCGGCTGCGAACTGCTCCAGTGAGAGCTGAAGGTCATGGTTCGATGAAGCCAACTGCCTATTAGAACTAAAAAAATTATCCAAATGAAAATTAGCTTCAGTGATTTTCCCTGCGCTTTTTTTCGCGCTTTTCAGCCAAGGGTGTGTTATTTGTTTTCATGTGCGAGTCTTTTCTCCGGGTCAGCGTTAGTTTGAGAAACATTCGCGGAGACACATTCATTTACACTCTCTGTTTTTAGTTCATTTCCTAATGTTCAAGAAATATTTAAGCATGATATAGATTCTGTTCAATGGAAATAAGGTTGTTTTTTTTTACTAAAACATTTTATATTACATTTTAGAGCCGTAGTAACTGTACTGTGATACCGCAATGTCAGAATCTAGTAGAATGCCTAGTACCAAGTGACCATTTTCTTGGGAAAGAGAAAATTTACGTATGTGTTTGATTGGAAACGAGTAAAGAAATGTCCATCTGTCAGCAAGTCAGCAAGAGGGATGCTGTTTATGCTATTTATAATATTCATGGCCTTTTTGGCCTAGTTTTAAATGACTTGATTACAGCCCAAGTGGCTATAGATTGGAGCCTGGCTTTATTCGGTCTCCAGCAAGACCACCTCACAGACCCAGAGCACGACTCTAAACCCTAAACTGTTCTTGTGAGAATGTCCATGTGATTAGGTAATTGATGTCGTCTGGTAACTTAACACACCAGCCATATCTTCCCCATGTAAATGTTGCCCATGTATACTGCCATGATGCAAGAGAAAACATTTAGCCCTTTGTAAATCCAAGGAGCTGTTAATATGCTTTAAAGCCTTTAGTGGCGTTTCAAAGATCACCAGCAGCTAGCCTAATCAGTCAGATTATCCTACCCCATGGCATGACCTTTGTTCACCTCTTTCACCTTTTGAGTTTTGCCTGCCCAACACCTTGTTGAGTTTTCCCTCATAAAATGTGTCATTTGTACTTGTATACACTCATGAGTACTTACAGTAGACAAATCTACTTTCAATCAAGAAGTGACTTTAAATTGTTCTTGTTTAATCTAGTTTTTGCCTGAGGATTTAAAAAGTAGCCTGTATATTGATTAGTAATACTGCAGATATCAGTGTTTTTATACTCACTGTAACACTTTACATATCCAGACCATTGTCCATTGAGACACATCAATTTTGAATTATCATCTGGCATGTAATACTGGGGACAGCTGTATTCGACAATTGAACCGTGACTGTAGAGGTCTTGCTTTACTGTAGTGAATTCTGCAGGTGGTTGAATGTCGGGAGCAGCACAAGCACCCTTTGCTGTTGACGTGCAATAACACATATACAGTAAAGGTTAAACAACATTCTTACATGTGTTTCTGTATTGTACATAATCAGGCAGCACTTAAACAGCATTCTCACCGAAACAGGTTGGGTACGGGGTGCTCCATGTCCCATCATTTCTGCAAGTAATTGATGGCGGCCCTATCATAATCATGAAAGAATAAGCACACTGGAACATTAAGGAATGTCCAGGTTTAAATGGCGGATTAACACTTGGGTTTCCCCAAACGATCTTCATATAGTCAAGAGGTCCTTCCTCGCAGATAGCCACTGTGAAAAGTGAAAGACATTTTAGATTGCAATGCTTAACGTTGATTTTCATTGGCCCATAATGATGCAGGTGATAACAAAAGACTAACGCCGACAACGTAGTAATGAATGTTTACCTCTACATGTAGGAAATGGGCTACTCCAGTTTCCTCCTGTCGAGCAATATACTTTCTCTTTTCCTTTCAAAACCATCCTTGCGTGTGAACAGTAGAAATCCAGCTTGTGCCCATACTTGATGGATACGTTTGTTTCTGGAAGCCCAACTACGGACACTGTGGGGTCAATCTTTTCAAGCTCACATGTAACCTCTGAAGAGTTTTAACACAAAACAAATAATTCAGACAGCAACAAAATTCAAACACAACATTTCATTTCATAATTACATTAGTCAGTGAACGAATTATGAATTATCAATTCTGTGATGAAAATAGTGTGAACTTCTGGTATAAACCTGACAGCTAATGGGATCAAGGGAAACTAACAAAATGTGAAATTCTTAAATACTTCTACAGCTGTATGTTTGTGTTTTCATGACCACATAAAAAACAAGAATGTAAATAGATGTTACAGCAGACATTTCTTATTAAGTGGCTTATGAAGCTATTATGACTATAAGTTGTAAAATATACAGTACATTCTCCACATGTTGCGAAACTGTACCTTCACAACTAGGATTTGGGCTTGTCCACTGTCCATTTGTCCCACATATGATCTCTGACGCCCCAACAAGTCGAAGTGCAGGACTAGAACATGAGAATTGTAACCTGTGTCCATATCGCATTGACTCCTCATCACTGTCATCAGGCAGTCCATGCACAATGAGGTTCTTGTCCCCCATTATGGGTGAAAGACATGATAATTCTGACAGACAGATAGAGGGACTGGAGGTGTTAATGTTATACAACAAGGACAAACCTCTTATGGTACCATTTTCCGTCATAGCGTGGCACTGACCAGATGCCTTCCTGATCACTCTGCATAATCTATGCTGCTATTTAATATTTTACTTCACTTTTCCATTCTTATATTCTTCATACTCTTGGTCTTTTTAATAGTAAAAATACATTTTCAGTTTTACATTCAAAGTCATCAGCTTGTGAATTTCCCATGTCTAAAACACTCCTAGGATAAATAAGGGAATAATTTCACGTCTTGTTTAGCAAGATTAACTCTCACCATGCTATTTAAAGACCATACTGACCAGGGGTGTGTTTCCCAAAAGCATAGTTGCTAACTATGTTGCTAACACTTTGCTAATGTAGCTAGCAACTATGCTTTAGGGGAACACACCCCAGACTATTTAAAGACCATACTGACCAAGGTGTTTTAAGTTTATTTTAAACAAGTATAACACTTCAGGGGGGAAAAATACAGAAAATGATGTGCTAAGATGTACACCCCAGTATATAAGTCTTGACAGATCCAGAGTTTGCTCATGATATTTGCTTTACCTTCACACACAGGTAAATGTTTGTCCCATCCAAAAGCTAGACAAGTCCTGGTGTCTGTCTGACTTGTCATCTGGTAACTACAGAAAGTGTTCTATTAGAAGCTTGTAGAATGAAACTCTTAACTCCTAAATGTTTGGAAGACAGATGCACTCACCCTTCTTTGCAGATGTACTTAATAGTGGTTTCATAAACAAAGTCAGTACCATTTACTATTGTGTAGTAGCCATTTTCTATATCTGCAGGAAGCTCACAGCGCTTGCCTGTTGATGTTTTAAAAAAAAAAATGATAAGGGTAATTGGAAGAAAGCATTAATTGTATTAGACCGAGAATTTCTCGAGCAAAACTATTTTTGAAACAGTCACAGAGAAATTAGTTTTTTAATTGGCAATATCTGTTGGTTAAATCTGCCAGATGTAATTTTTTTGTGTTTTTGTACACACAAAAGGTCTTACGTGAACATTCAGCATTTCGAAGAGGAGTCCATCGCTGACCGTCGCAAAAATAAATGATTTTTATGAAAGACACATATCCTGGCTGGCAACTGTACAATAACCTATCTCCTTTTGTGTAATTGCTTTTCACATACACTTCAGAAACTTTGGCGTGGTCCACTATAGGGAGCGTCTCTGGGCAGCCTGTCTTTATAGACGTTGTAACATCTGGAAAAGCAACCACACATTGTTGTTATTAGAGTTAGTCTAGAGACCTTTTGGTGACAACATGCATTTTGTTCAAAATATAATAAATTACATGTATCTGTTATTAATTAATCAATATATTAAAGTCTCACCTTTTTGTGTTAAAGTATGAACACTGACAATGAAGAGAAGACAAAGACTTATTAGACTTGACTCCATTGCTTCGAACTGTTCAGTTGACCGAAACAGAGACATGATAGAACTTAGTAAACAGTCAAAAAAGTTAATGATTCCCCAATGTAAGTCCACCCATTCCCACAAATGTGCAAAATAGGGTTTACGGTCATTTACCAGTCAGAATATTGTGAAATAAGTGGAGTTTAATGTGTGCTCAGGTTGTGGACAAACCACATATTGTGTACTTTGTAACTCTTAGCCACTCAATTTCACCTCCCTCTCACACTGATTATAAAGAAACTGAATATATTAACCTGATTTAAGAGAAATTACATTTGTTGTCGTCCCCTCTCCAACTACACAATAAAACAAAAAAGTGAGTCATCAACAGTGCATACAGTCTAAATGTACAGTACACAGTCTTTTTTTCCATAATGTATTCTAGGAAACATTAATATCTCCTTATGTTTGCATATTTAATCAATGTCTAAAGGTTAATGACACTGGAGTTTGTGCAATGCTCATAGGCTCAGCGGATCAATCAGAATCAATAAGCAACCAGAGAGAGTATTTGTTTTTTTCTGTGTTCATGGTATGAGAGGTTTAAAGTATTATAAGCGTATTTATCCTCAGAAAATTCCCATGAAATTACAGCTGTCTTTCAGAACAACTCATCTATGAACACACCATTAGCTGGTTAAACAAACAAATTGAGAGCGATGTTGAATGAAACTGTCATTTTACAAAGAGTTGGTTTATTATATTTGTTAGATACTGTTATCCAGAGCGACTTACTCAGTTAAGCCTTGCTCGGTGGCGATAGTGCTGGAGACAGAATTAGATTCAGTATTTCTGGAACTACTTGAGGCTTCAGGTGTCTAATGTCTGTTACCTATTCAAATTTAATTGTTCACCATATTCTGCTTATCCTGTTGTCACATTCTGGTAATTGTGGTTACCACTAGTTACTGCTCTTTGTTGTCTTCTTGTCTTGAGTTGTTTTACAGTTTTGTTCTGAGAATAGTTTTGTAGAAACAGTTTTTTGTAGAAACAGTTTTGTACTTGAAAATAGTCCGGATATAGTATTTGTCTATTATAACTCTACCTCTTGCACACTCAGTGTAAATGTCAATTTCAACCTGTTAAGAATACTGCATCCTGACTTGACAAACATGTTTAGCTCTATGTCTATTTCTAGCCTCTAATTATATATAAAATTCCCTGTCTAGTTTAAAATGTATATTGCATATTGTCTGGTTTAAAATGTATATTGTTTAATGTATATTTTAGTATTTCTACTTATTTATTGTCTATCCCATGTACCTAGTTGTGCCACTGCCTATTTATTCTCTGTTCTACTGTTCTTTGTTTGTTTGCACTGGAAATAACCTGGAGCCACGTCGTCTTGTCTCTCTATGTATCTGTACAGTATATAGTAGAGATGACAATAAAGTTGACTTTGACTTTGACTTTTTGACTTTGAGTCTGCAACACTCTAAAAAAGTGCTTCATTAGTGCTCTGGAAAACCTTTTTATGATGTAGAAGCCTTGTATGCTGTTTAAGGTTCTTTGGAAAACAATGCAGAAAAAGAGTTCTTTAAGTAACACATCATTTTCAGTGCTGTTTTAACACTTTATGTTAAAGTATGACCTTAATGACTACTGACCCTATGCCTAACCTACTGTGGATGTGTGTAGAAATTATTGTTATGGTGCAATTTTTTTTTATTTTAACGGATGATATCTGTCACTGCCTTTTAGAGAGATCATTTATTGCAATTTATATAAAATAATTGATAAATTGACTCAATTAAGTTTTCCAAACACTACATTTGAACAAATTGAACAAATTATTACATATTGCACACGTGTTAATGAAAAATTCTTCATGATCACTTCATGGATAAATGGTTCTGCAAAGCTCCTGCCAACTCTTTGTTTTCTTGATTTAGGCTGGTGTAGGGACATGCACAGGGCAATAAAGAGCCAAGGTTGCCTGGGCAACTGCCTGCCTGCCCTCTTTGACTCAAGCTGCCCCGAAGAGAAAAATTAATATATATGTTATCTGATTAAAATTATTGTTCTTTTTCCCAACCCAGGGACTAGGCAGGTAGGCAGGCATATGGACCCAGGCGGAAGAATTTCATCTCAATGCGTGTCATTGCTTCTCTGTTAACCAAAGGTAACGTTCCTGAGTTGTTAGGAAGAAGAGGAGTTAATTTGTAATGAATGATACACATAGTGAAACTGTAAGTTGATGTCAGTAATTGTTATTGCTTAACTTTACCTACATTTGCATAAGGGGAAGAAATGGCGATATTGTAGTTGACTATTTTAACCTTAATTTAGACATCTTAGGAGTGGAAAGGCAGGGGGTCTTCCAGCGAAGGCAGGGAAGGAAAGAAGGTGAACAAGATAACAGGTCCTGATAAATGCTCTTCAAATAATGAATTAATAGATGAATCCTATGTAGGACTGATGAAAACTTTTCGGTGTGCACATTTTTAACCACATGCTTAGGGGGTTTGCCCCCCTAGGGTTGTCACCTAGGTCTGACAAAAAAAACGGGACATTTCACCAACACAACCAACCACTTTGCTTATAAGCGGAAACGCCCTTCACGCATCTGATCTATGACATTCAGTGTCCCGGGAGAGTGATTTGGGAGGTTATCACATGATAAATATTTTTGTAAGGAAAATAGGCATTTAATGGTTATGCCCAAATCCTAATGCTGTTGTGGGTGTTTCGATGCTACACTAAGCTAGAATGGCAACTGAAAGGAGGATTTTTTCCGGGGTGGTGGTGCCCTTTTTCAGGTCAGAGCAATGACTCCTTAATATTTCTGTGCACATCCCAGGACTGGTAGTTAGGTTCTTTGTTTTATTTGATTAAAGTTGCTATTCAGAGAGAAAATCAGTGTCCATGGATTCAATGCAAATAACAGGATTTAAGAAAAAAATACATATTTTAAACATTGGAAACGTATTGAACAACTTGTACACACTTTATATTCTCGTGGTGCTTTTTTTTAATGAAAAATTACTACATTTGTAGATTAATTTTGTAGTTGACCTTTTTGGTCCAATTTGTAAAGTAAAGGTTGTAACCATGCCAGCTTGGAAAACCTTCAAAAATGGATGTATGATATTTTGAAATAAAATGCATCTCTTTCAAGGTTCTCATAACTACAGTCAATTAAGATCAAGATCATATTTGCTTATTTAAGGTTTTGGTCTTTTTGGTGTCTTGCCTTTTTTAGCAATGTGCTCTACTACAGTACATGTATCTCTATACAAACATTATTGTGCAAACATTCATTAGTGAAGCTCAGTTTTATTGTGTGATTGTAAAGCTTACTATTTCAAAAAGCATAGCTGTTAGTAAAATCCAGTGCAATGTTAATGACAAATGGGTAAATCCATTCTTCCATCAACACACTTCTGGCGAAACTGAGGTGATCCTGGTCTTGACCTTCTCTGACTTTGACATTTAAAG
The DNA here is from genome assembly GCA_032718565.1 of Distichodus sexfasciatus. Classification (NCBI taxonomy): domain Eukaryota; kingdom Metazoa; phylum Chordata; class Actinopteri; order Characiformes; family Distichodontidae; genus Distichodus; species Distichodus sexfasciatus. The sequence goes on along the minus strand of JAVGVS010000213.1, from coordinate 10,675 downwards.
GTAACATACTCGTTATGTTTTGGGTACATGGGTTTCTTTTCTATGTGATACTGCTGTATATGACGGGCATCCATGGCTTCTATGGTCAGAATGCAGGGTTCTGAAACAAGAGTTCAACATGTGATTGTCAGTGTTATGTCGGTTCAAATACTTACCACCTTCATTTTCTACAAAACAAGTCTCAGCACCTGTAGTTTGCTAACATCTCTATACAGTTCTTTAAAAATTGATATGCCATAACTGCCCTGTCCTTTGTCTTTACAGCCCTGTAATGCAGAGTTCTTTTCCTCTTAGCCAACCACACAATACTATGTAAACTCTTCGTGCCAGTCATGTTCAAACATAAGCTTTTAAAAATACATTTTAATTTCAAAGCAGCGGTACACTGAACTTGGCCAGGAGCAAGCCCGGATTTTCCATCGATTTGATCGGGCAAGAGACCTGGGGCCCCAGCCAGTGGAGGGCCCTATCATTTAGCACAAGAAGACCTTTAAATATCTTTTCATAGTTTGTATATTATTCTGTATATTATACAGATCATACATTAATCGTTTAAAAATATTATTTTCTAAAGAGAGAACGCTCAAAGAAACATTTGTTTAAATCACGATTACACACCCCTTCTCCAATCTGAAGGAGCTCATCCAGTGCACATCAAAAAGTCTGGTGGCCTGGGCTACGGGGACCTCGAGGTGAAGTTGCATCAGGGGCCCCACACTACGTTAATCCCGCCCTGGTCAGGAGTGATGGTGATGCTCACATAACGTCCCTGCAGTAGGCCTACGAGCTGTTCTTTAACTACTCACTCAAGACAGAAAGTGCTGGAATGCGTCAGGAGACGCGTAATCAGGAACACGCCTCCTTCCCGACTCCGTTTCCTTGGTGAGACCAGTCGGTAAATTGTGTGCCATGGCCGAAAGAGATGAACCCCCAAACTTAAACCATCGGCGACAAAACCGCAATCCTGCTATCTACAGGAGCGCCCCCATCACTGGCAAATTCAAGGTAACGCTGACTTGAAATGAACGTTTATCACCCAGCTCCGATAGTAAGCGCGTTTGGCACCAGTTAAATGAACACTTAAAACTTGCCACCGATCTTAGTTTTTAACTCGCCATTGCCTATTAGAACTCTAAAAATTTTTATCCAAATGAAAAATAGCTTTTCAGTGATTTCTTCTCTCCCTGCGCTTTTTTTTTTCGCGCTTTTCAGGCGAAAAAAGGTGTTATTTGTTTTCATGTGCGAGTCTTTTCTCCGCGTCAGCGTTGGTTTGAGAAACATTCGCGAAGACACATTCATTTACGCGCTGTTTTTACTTTATTTCCTAATGTTCAAGAAACGCTTTTCAAGTATGATATAGATTCTGTTCAATAAGTTGTTTTTTTACTAAAACATTTTATAATACATTTTAGAGCTGTAATAGTTCGAACCCCCCCTGGCTACAGGCCTGAAAATTGTCCACCTGTCTGGTACAAGTCAGCAAGAGGGAAGCTGTTGCAACTTCAATAATATTTATACTATTTATAATATTCATGGCCTTTTTGGCCTAGCTTTAAATTACTTGGTTACAGCCCAAGTGGTCATGGATTTTTCGGCCTCCAGCAAGACCACCTCGCAGACTCAGAGCAGGACTCTAAACCCTAAATTGTTCTTGTGAGAATGTCCTTGTGATTAGGTAATTGATGTCTGGTAACTACCATATCTTCCCCATGTAAATGTTGCCCATGTATACTGCCATGATGCAAGAGAAAACATTTAGCCCTCTGTAAATCCAAGCAGCTGTTAATATGCTTTAAAGCTTTTAGATGATGCATTTCAAAGATCACCAGCAGCTAGCCTAATCAGTCAGATTATCCTACCCCATGGCATGACCTTTGTTCACCTCTTGCACCTTTTGAGTTTTGCCTGCCCAACGCCTTGTTGAGTTTTCCCTCATAAAATGCGTAATTTGTACTTGTGTGCACTTATGAGTACTTACAGTAGACAAATCTACTTTCAATCAAGAAGTGACTTTAAATTGTTCTTGTTTAATCTAGTTTTTGCCTGAGGATTTACAAAAGTAACCTGTATATTGATTAGTAATACTGCAGATATCAGTGTTTTTATACTCACTGTAACACTTTACATATCCAGACCATTGTCCACTGAGACACATCAATTTTGGATTAGCATCTGGGTTAGAGTTGTAATGCTGGGGACAGCTGTATCTAACGGTTGAACCGTGACTGTAGAGGTCTTGCCTTATTGTAGTGAATTCTGCAGATACTGTTATCCAGCGCGACTTACTTAGTTAGGCCGTGCTCGGTGGCGATAGTGCTGGAGACAGAATTAGATCCAGTATTTCTGGAACTACTTGAGGCTTCAGGTGTCTGATGTCTGTTACCTATTCAAATTGGATTGTCCACCATATTCTGTTTATCCTGTTGTCACATTCTGGTTATTGTGGCTGTGCTACACCAGACCACTTTTGTTTTGCGTCAGCTACACTCTAAGAAAGTGCTTCATTAGTACTCTGGAGAACCTTTTTGTGATGTAGAACCCTTTTATGCCCTTTTAACCCTTTAGAACTGAATGCAAAAAAGAGTTCTTTAAGTAACACCTTATCATTTTCACTGCTGTTTTAACACTTTATTTTAAAGTATGACCTTAATGACTACTGACCCTATGCCCGATACCAGGTACTGATGTACCTGTGGATGTGTGTAGAAATGATTATTGTGCAATTTTTTATTTTAACGGATGATATCTGCCTTTTGGAGAGATCATTTATTGCAATTTATATAAAGTAATTAAAATTAAAATTGACTCAATTAAGTTTTACCAAACACTACATTTGATCAAATTATTACATATTGCACACGTGTTCATTAAAAATTCTTAATGATCACTTTATGGATAAATGGGTAAAAGGGTCTTTGTAGAACCAAAGAAGGTTCTTCTATGGCATCACTGTGAAGAACCACTTTGGGTTCTAATATTTTTAAGAGTGTAGGTTTGGTTTTGGTTTTGGTGCTGCGTTGTGTTGTGCTGTGTTCACAATGACGTATAATCACTCACTTAAATGCATTCACTTAAAAATCAGCTGACTGTTGTAGAGCAGTCCCAAAGTTTACTGTGAAAGATTTACAGCTCTTCACTAAATGTTTGCGTTATGGGTTTGAAGTATGGAAAGTCTCATTGTCATTTTATAAGCTCGTCTGCTTTCAACTTTCACTCATGCTCAAACAGCATTTTACGTCACTGGAAACAGAGCTTTTGAAGAACTCTGTACAAGATAAATATTCTCAGAGAAGTGACACAGGAGTGGTGACAAAGTGACAAAGGAAATGAAAAACTGACCGGAATTCTTCTAACAACTGATCATATGTTGTCAGTTTCTTTGGCTTACATGAGGCAATTTTGGGCAATAGCAGAGGCCCTTAACCCCAAGTCCTTCCCTATAATTAGCCAAAGTCACTCTGGTTATGTTTCCTGACTTTTTTTGTGTGTATATTTTGATAACCAGAGTCATTTGACTTACAGTGATCATCACTTAAAGCTGATTGTGTATTTCTTTAGAAACCTTTGTGAAAGTGTATCCAAATTCACTGTATCTAAACTAGTTTTCTACTTACTCAAACATGTAACGTTTCCTGTCCATCTCCCTTCTTCACAAGTCAGATGGGAATCACCATCCATGACATAATAAACAGGACAGGCATATTCCACGGATGCCCCAGAACTGTAGGAACCATCCTCAAGATGTTTTGGTGTTGCAAATCCATGTGTTGGGGGTCGACTACAAACACTTGGGACTGGAAGAACACACACATTATTAGATTTAGATAGCATACTGTATTATATGCAAATTGCCATCTTCCAAAAATATAGTGTGTGGATTTCTTAGTGGTACAGTCAACTTTCAGGTAAGTGTCCATGTGCTTCTTTACAAGTGGCTTGGGGAGTTTTATACTGCAGCCCTACATCACATTCATATTCCAAAGATTCACCTTCATTGCTATGTCTTTCCTTATGTGATTCTCTCAATGTGCTGTGCTTTATGCGCTGATCAGATTTTGAGCATGTAGGTCTCAGTGCTGCCATCAAGGAACAATAGAAAGACCCACAAACAACAAGCAAACAGGGGGCTGGTTATGTTTACAGGCAGAAAAATGTGTGGCTTATATTGGGCTCGCGGAGACTGGAGCCTACTGTAGAGGTGGGGACCAACCCTGGCTGGGCGCCAACACACCACAGGGCACACACACTCACACACAACCACACTATTCTTTATACCTTATGTGGTCAATATAGAGATCATCAATCAACCTAATATGTGTGACTATGGGAGAAAACAGGGCAGCTGGAAACCCACACAAAGTTATAACCTGGCTTATAACTGGTGTTACATGCATACATAAAACCATGGGACCATCCACCTCTTGTTGCATCTTGAACTTGCATGTAATGTATGAACCCATTGTCCAGAGTAACTGCACTATAAGATCCTGCTTTAGCTGCAACATAGCGGACAGTTACAACTAGTTAATATTAACTCAGTCAAGTTATAACAACTGGGATACATTGATGCAGGCTCATTATTTGCCAAAATCTCAGATCTTGCTATTTGCTTAGCATATCTTGTCCCCTATGTCTCAGGCAGAACTGTCAAGTTCATTTATTTGTGAACATTCTAAGTAACTAATGAGATCTGAGATCCTGCAAAATAGTGAGACTGCATCAATGTATCACAACCTGATAATACATTTTAAGCCTTAATGAGGGTAATTTTTAGGGAAAGTGGTACCAAAAGACAATATCAGGAAGAAAGACAGGAAGAAAAAAAAACAATAGGTTGTTAAAAATACACTTAACTGAGTTAGACAACACTTAGGAAAAACATTTGAGTTTACTAAAGGCAATCCCCAATGTGCTTGTCGCTTTGTATACCAGTGTGTAAATGCTGAAGGATTGAAGGCATAATTCAGGTGTACAAGGACACAACTTGGCTTTTAATAAAAAAAAAAATCAAAAGCCATTTCCTCCTTGTTGAATTTCCAGTGTTTCCCACAATTGCTGAATTGATTGAAAAATGCATTTAAAGTGGAAGAAACATGAATCACTAACTGCGTTTGCCTTTGTGAACTTTTCTTCTTAACTAAACCTGTGCTCGCGCTATAAATAAATAGTCACTTGCCAGTGCACTTTCTCTCATGAGTCCATTTCCCTTCATGATTACAGGTGATCTCGAAAGCACTTTCAGGTTGATACCCAGTATCAAATGAAAAAACAAAATTTGTATAAGCTTCAGCAAAACCAGGTAGATTGAGAGCCAGAAACTGCAGTTCCCATAGACCAGAAACTTACTAATACACAGGGGGTTTGGATGTGCGTCCACTTGACATATGGCCTCTCTCTAGCTGCTTATGTTGCCAGCTTCACATCTGTAAGACCGACTGATTCCCAATCTTCTCTCATGACGGAAGTAGTAATGAGGATAGTACACATGCTGTCCATATGGGACTTCACAAGAAATGTCTGCAAATATGTGTGATACGTTATGTTTATGTTAGACTAAAAACACCATCAATTGCAGTTTTACCATATTTACCTTCACATGTAGGTGTGTTTTCCCAGTTACCATTCTCTCCACACATAATTACTTTTGATTGCACTTTAGTTCCAATCACTCTGTACTCATCTGAGCAGATTAATACAGTGTCTCTCATCTTAAAAATGTTTTTTCCCAAGGGAAGCGTTCTGGCAACTCCACGTTTGGTGGTCCAAGCATGCAGATGATTTCTGTTGTAGGCAAAAAGCAAGATCAGTCTACGGTAATGAATGTCAAGAATTCAAAATAAGAATAAAAAAGTGAAGATTAATGGTGTCGGGATCAATAAACACACGTGATTGAAAACTTAAAGTAGTTGTTCGCTTTGTCTTTGATAGAAGTCACAATTAGTAAAGGGCCAATACCTTCACAATCTGGTTGTATACTCCAGCCATATTTGGTGCATTTTGAAACCCCTGGTCTAGGCTTGAATCCGCCAAGACAACTGTATTTGATCAACTCATTCTCTTTGTACTGCTCCATAAAGTTGGAAATTGTTCCGTGGTTTATATTAGGTGGTTGGCAGCTTATTTCTGCACCAACAAAAACATTGATTCCATGCATAAAAATGGAAGAAGGATCGTAAACATGTATTGGCTGAGCTCTATCTATTAGTATTCCAACCAAATGAACTTAAATTGCTTACAGCTAAACTGAACAGTCAAGATAGGCTGTTAAAGTACTCTGTAGATCTTACAGCAATTGTGAAATGTGGGAATTTTGAATAAACTAACAGGACACGTTCTGATAATGTTTGAAATGCACCTTTGCATTTTGGGACAGATGCACTCCAAGTCCCATGCTCAGTGCAGTGAATTGTTTCAGGTCCATCCAGCATCTTGTGAGAAGATGCACATTCAAAGTGAATAACTTCTTCAAAACTTGCATCTTCAGTGTTGCCAGATGCAATTACATCACCTGTAGCTTTAATTGTTGGGCATTTTACCTCTGGAAATAATGAAGAAAAATGAAGAAATCCTTAGAATGTCTTAAATAAGTGTAAAAGGTTAAAAATGTATGGACAAAAGATTAATAATTTGCAGTAAAACAGTTAATAAGTAAAAAGGTTCATAGTGGAAAAGTTCATAAAGGTATTACAAAAGTTAAAACAAGACACCCCAATATTTTTTTTGTTTGCTATCGTTATAAGTGTAAAATTCCTTTACTTGGTGCTCTGCTCCGAACAGGGACAATACTTAACCAGGTCACTAGATGTCGCTTACTGCTAGGGAGGAACCCTAAAACATCATAGAGGCCAGCGCTGCAGATTAAATCCTGCAGCCAAGCTGAACGCCAGCTAAATTCTGTGCCTCTTTGTTTTCAACCACAGACACAGAGCCACCTGCAGGGTTTCAGAAACACACACACCTCCCCCTGACACCCCTAGATCAGGGAGGGTAACATTAGCAAATCATTGTCTATTGTCTGGCGTTGTTTAAAATATAATACATACAGTTAGATTCATAAGTGTTTGGACATGGTCTAATGGAAATTAAAAATTAAGATGGAAGGGAAATAAAGACATTGGGATAAAATAATGTAAGGGAACCACCAAGGTATTACATAAAGTTTTTAGGAATAACAGTCCTCCAATTTTTTTAAATCTCAAAAATGATTGTACATGTGACTGACAATCATGACCAGGTGATGCTCATTTCCTTGACAAATCATGTAAATAACAGCCCTTCAGTGGTTGATTCCAACCACTCAACTTGCATTTGGTGGCTGTACACTGAACTCAGCATGAGGAAATAAACCTTTCAGAGAGACAGCTTTAAAAGTGTCCAAATCAGCAATTGTGTAAATTCTTAAAAATAATAAATGCTCAGCAACAGCATAAGGAGTGGGAGACCAGAGAAGACAACTAAAGTGCATGATCATAGAATTATTTTCTTGGTCAAGAGAGATCCCTTTGTAACATTTAGCCAGGTCAAGAGCACTGTTGAGGAGGTAGGGATGTCACTATCAAGCTCTAAAAGTGAGAGAGAAATCCAGAGGGTTTATCTCTAGAAACAAACCATTAGCAAAACTGAAGAAGAGGAAGGCTAGATTAGATGTGGCCAGAAAACATCTTAAAAAGCCTGCACAGTCTAGATTAAGATTCTTTGGGTATATGAAACTAGAGTTGGGTTCAAGACCAAGACAAGACCGGAGTGTGATGAGACTGAGAGAAGACAAGACGCCGAGACCGAGACCAGGGTGGGGCGAGACTGAGTTGAGACTGAGACCAGACCAATGCACGTTTTACACCACATGACAAATGAGTGGAAGATGCAAAGCCTAAGCAACATTAAACATGTTTATTCAATATTTCTCTCTTGCATATCTATATTGAGGAAATGGCTTCACTGGAAGCAGTTATCCAAACTGATCACATCATATGCTGAACTCAACAAACCACAGTGAACACTCCTCAACACCAAACTTACTGTTTTATTGACTTGCAAAATTATTATTATGCAGAGACATTCTATGACTTAGTGTTGTGAAGAACAATAAGGTTAGTGCCAGACGAAAACACCTCTTTATCCATTTGGTATCTATCTACAGAATAAAATTATTTAATAACAAATAATAAATTTCTCTATATTAATTTTTTACCTATTGATTACTCCTTAACATTATAAAATGGGAAAAAAATTCTGATCAATTGAAAATGAAGAAATACTTTTTCTAAGTTTTGGCTCATTTTGAGCCAATTTGGAATCATTTTGGCCTAAAATGAGCTTTTTCTGGCTCCTCTGGAAGAGAACTACGTTTTTGTGCATGGTGGCGTTTCATATGAGAGTTGCGAGCACTAATGTGTGTTTACATTGCGAGTAATTAATGGGTTCTTACGCAAATACTTCAGTTTTTGTGCACGGAATTACTCGAAATTAATTTCACATACAGAGAAATTGATAATCTTGTGATTCTGACGGTGTATGTGTGGTTTCTGTAAGTTAAAGGAATTTTGCATTATTAAAGCGCTAATTAATAAACAATGCAAATGCCTGTGTCAACCTCAAAGAGTTTTAATAGTAATATTCTCAGAGTTGTGGTCTCGGCTGGTCTCGAAATAAAATCCTGAGTTCTCTTTTTCCGAGTCCATGACAAGACCGAGTACAAATATGGCAGAGTATGAGACGAGACTGAGGCTTTTAAAAACTAGTCTTGAGACCGAGACCGGATTCCAGTACTGCAACACTAGATGAAACCAAGATTAAGTCGGTTACGCAACTGAAGCAGCAGTAAAAGCCTTGTAAAGCATCTCAAGGCAGGCAACACATTTTGTGATGTATACAGAGGTGGACAGTAACTAAGTACATTTACTTGAGTACTGTACTTAAGTAGGGGTTTTGAGTATCTGTACTTCACTTGAGTAGTATTTTATTTGGAAACTTATGACTTCCACTTCACTACATTTTAAAGACAAATACTGTACTTTTTACTTCACTACATTTCTATCAAGGTTCTTGTTACTCGTTACTTTCAAACCTGTGTATGAAGTGGATGTTATTCCCCCTTTTCTAACAGGTGTTGGGTTGTTTGTCTGTCAGTAATCAGTAGAGTTACATCACGCCTGTAGACTGGAACTATAAAACCAGGTTCAGACAGTTCTGCTGTTTTCTGTCTTGATTAAAACATTGTTGCTGTTGGAAAGTCATGAAGCTAGAGGTGTAGAGCTGAGTTTTAAGCAGGTTGGAATGTTGATTTTATTTTGTGAGCTGTATTTACAGCTTTTGCACTGTCCTCCTGATTAACATACACATATATGTGTGAACACACTGCCAGAGCTGTGTCAGGACACTACCATGCTGTTTTGTGGGGCTGTGTAGTCTTACAATTAATTAATAAAATAAACTAATGCCTGGTTTTCTTTATCAGTTCAGGTTGTGTTTCCTTCTGTAACATTCTACCAGTTCCTTATTCTACAGCTTCTACAAGCTAGTCAGAGGCAGTAGGGATTATAAGTGTTTTGGTGATAATGCAACAATGTGGTGAAAGAAGATGTACTTTTAATACTTAAGTATTTTTAAAAACAAGTACTTCACTACTTTAACTTAAGTAAAAATGTGACTGTACAACTTTCACTTGTATTGGAGTAACATTTGACTAGTGGTATCTGTACTTTCACTTAAGTAATGAAGTGAGCTACTTTGCCCACCTCTGGATGTATATGGTTTCCAGACCTCCGGTCAGTCACTGACTTGAAAGGATTTTCACTATTCATTTCTTTATTTCATTATTATTAGACAAGGGCATATATTTTTAATTACTTTGTCCAAGTAGTTTGGGGTCTCTGATAATGGATCTATCTATCCATCTCTCTCTCTCTCTCTCTCTCTCTCTCTCTCTCTCTCTATATATTTATTAGTGGTGGGCCGTTATCAGACACCTGCACTTCCGCAAGTGACGTCACTTGCAGTGACGTCTAGTACAGTGGGATCTGTTGGATTAAGATTTTATATTGTACTATTTTATAAAACTATTGTCAGTTTATCCAATAATAAAAATTGTTAATACAGTAGTTGTAAATTACGACGGCGTTTTAGTGCCACCTTTAAAAAAATCTAAGATTACGAGGTTAAACTCGTAATATTTCGAGAATAAACTCGAAACTACGAGAATAAAGTCGAAATGTTACGAGAATAAAGTCGAAATATTACGAGAATAAAGTCGAAATATTTCGAGAATAATCACAGAATTGCGAGAAACTATGGATGTGGAGGATCTATCAAATTATATCAAACTACATTTACAAATGTGAATGCATACTAAAGAGATTTTAATAAACCTTACCTTTGACGGGTGATGTTTGCAAGGTCTTCCGTAGAGCTAACTCACTGGCGCAGACGACGTGCTTGTACAGAACATATCTTAAACATTCACGTAAAAAATTATTTTCGTCATTTTGACTTTATTTCTCAAAATACTACGATTTTAATCTCGTATTACTACGAGTTTATTCTCGAAATATTTCGACTTTTTTCTCGTAACATTTCGACTTTATTCTCATAAGATTTCGACTTTATTCTCGTAACATTTCGACTTTATTCCCGTTCTCAAAGACTTACTTTTGGTCATTATTTGGGTAGCACACAT